>CM065355.1:9805572-10545572 GCA_033032245.1 Poecilia picta
CAACAAAACAAAAACTTAAAAAATGTGCAGAGAGACTTTACAAGTCTTAAGATACAAAGTCGCATTTCTAGTTTACCACAAACGGTGAAATACAAAGTTCTTTCATCCTTGCATTAAAACAGGGATTTAAATCCAAGAATGAGTTGGCAGTATCATGCTGTGATGATGCTTTTCTGTACCTGTTGGAGGGAAACTCATCGAAATCGTTTGAAATATGGATGAACAAATTCTAGATCGGGAATAACTAGATCTGGAAGAGGACATGGATCAGACAGGCAGGAGTTTTTACTTTTCTGGAAGACGGTAGCCGTAAAAAATAAAGTTTAAAATGCAACAGAATAGTTCAGATCAAAGTATGTCACTGTATTTCATGAGAGCAGGTCAAAGTTCACGGTTAAATCCAGTTGACAATTTGTGCAAAGTTATCAAACATGCACATACAAACTAAACAAAGCATTTGCATTCATAAAAGTGGCTTCAAAGTATCGATGGAGCTCATTACATGTACGAACTATCTTTTCTTTCTCTTGTTTCTTTTTTTTCTCGTCTCCTACAAAGTATAGATCTGTCTCTGCTTCGACACACCCGAGTCAGATAACCAGTTAATTATTACATCTATGGAGAACCTGACTGCATATAGTGAGGAGGTAATTCAGTCATGCTGGACCAGAGACACACCTAATAGTTGCAGAACACTGGAGCTCGAGGCCTGGATGTGAAGAACCTTTTTGGGAACACAAAATATCTCAAAATGATAAAAATTTCCTGCTGTAACGTGACAAGCTGTAGAAAATATGAGGGATTTAAATCATTTTGTGTTGGTGCAGCATTGTTTGAAACAACTTTAAATTTGATTCAGAGCAAAACCAAAAATCCAAGTGGAATTGTGAAGATAGATTTTAAAAGTTTTAACTTTTTAATTCGTAAAGGAAGATAATTATTTTACAGGAGTTAAATAGAAGCAGTTAAACTCACACAGGGTTGTCACAGTCTCTCTCTGCGCTCTGGACACCGGCTCCACACGTCCTGGAACAAGCCGACCACTCACTCCACGAAGCCCAGCCGCCGTGAACGCTCTCCGGCCCGAGGCCTGCCGGGACACACTCCCCATTGATGCACCACTAGGAGGAACAAACCCATGTTTACAAGACAGACAGACAGACCTCCATAAACTTTGGATTTTACACCATCTTCTTTCAGTTTGCTGGGAACTGAGCGCAGCTTCGTTTTCATGCTGCGTGTCTCTGAACTGGGTGGGTTTTACTCCAGGTTGTCTGGCCCCATTGTAAGTCGCAAGAAAAAAAAAAGTAAAAAAAAATATAAGGAATGCAGAAGTTGAGATGAATCGTAGACTTTGACGAGAAATGACAGAGGTGCTATCACTAGAGTTCGTTCACCAAATCTGTAGTGGGAAAGGATGTCAGGCTGGGATGTGAACAACGTATTCAGCACAAATTGACTTCTGGTGGGAATCCAGAAAACTTCCAATAAAATGCTTTCCTAGAAACATTGCTCTGCTTAAAGGTTGATTCTATTTCGTTCAATTTAGGCATAGTTTAACAACAGAATGACAGAATTCATCTCAAGTGTTATGCTGTTGAAAGGGGCAGGTCATTTCAAACATAAATCTTATTTTAGGTGTCGAGGTAGAATTATTTTCAGCTGATGTGTAAGAAATCTCTGGGGATTCTTGTAATCTTCACACAGTGTAGCTTCCAGTGCAACGCTCCTCACTCCAAGAAAAAAAAAGATTGAGCAAAGCATAGCTTTGAACTAGAATAGTTCCCTGTAGAAATAAAAGATTGACATTTTTGACTAGCAAAGCCTTCAGATCCGTTTCGTAGTCATGAATCGGAGTATTTACCTTGTCCTCCCCACAGCTCGTTCCATCCACGGCGCCATCCAGCTTTGAGTGGCAGGTCGTTCCGACGGTGCACCACAGAGTGCTGCACACGTCCTAGAAAGGCAGAGAGTGATTAATGTGTCACTTCACGACAAGCTGCTTAATTAGGTTTACATGTCTTTGTGGGGTTGCAGATTTCCATAATAAATCTAAAACTAATTTAGATTAAACTACAGTAACTATACAGGATCAAAGCACAAAAACCAAACTTACTCATCAAGGCGTAAAGTTACTCCTAAATTTTTATTTTTTTAAAGCACCTATTATTTAAGACTGCCCATATTCTATAAAAAAATAATTAAGAGTTGTCTCTTAATACAGTAAAAATGCTTCTCATAGTAATGATTTTTTTTTTCTGTCATGCTGATCTAAACTTTTTTTCAAATATATTCATGTGAGATTAGAACGTGCAGTGAAGGAACAGTTTGGGCTCTTCCTCTTGGTTAACCAGCGTTACAGACCAAAGGGATTTGTTTAGAAATTTCAGCTTGAAAGCCTCAATGTCAACACTGTTTATTCAATTAAACTGCAAAAATAAGAAATAAAAATAAAGGCTGGTTCCATGCATTTTCTAATATCTAGTATACTTCAAAAAACTAAAGTCAGCAGCAATACTGCTGGTACTTCCACCATGTCGTCCTCCAAACCACCATATTGCCACTGCCAGGCTGAATCATAAGAAGGATTTGCTTCACACAGGCAGAAGCAAAAAAAAAAGATATATATATATATATGTGTATATATATTAATCATGGAGATGCCAATAAACAAGACAGCAGCAGCAACTGTTGAGCACAATACTGAAATAAAAAAAATAACTTTACTGCTTGTACGATACATGAATGGTGCCTGGATTGGGAACCATTCATCATCTGTATCACTTATTCTTAAATGAGATGAAGAGGACAGGCAGGGCACTGGACCGGTCACCTGTCCATTACACAGCATGGGTTTGGGAGTCTCAGGGTTTTTTTGTTGCCTTTTACAGACACGTTGGTGCTGTTGGCATCTATAAGCTACAACCTTCCGTCTTGCACTGGAGCAGTTTTGAGCTGAGGGTGAAGTAAAGTAACTGCTGAAGTACGTGATGACATTCTTCTTAATCTAAAAAAAAAAAGAAGTTGGATTGCTTCCTCTGAAGCCGGAGGAATAAACTTCCCCACTGGCCTGGGAATACCTTTGGGATCCCGTAGAATTATCTGCAGAAGGATTTCTGGTTTTCCTTCCTGTATTTTTTTTACCCCCACTGACCTGAACTCTGACGAGCAGAAGACAAATAAATAAATGATAGAGCTCAGGAAATAAATCTACACGTCTTGCTCCTGTTTGCCTTCGACTTAGCAGATGGACTGCAGTGCAAGTCAGTGATGCATGCAAGTTAAAAATGCTGCAACTTTCAAACTATTGCGTTAGACACAACATATAAGGACTATATAGCCAGCAGATTATCTCTGCCCTCAGTGCTATCAGTGCTATGTTTTATATTGGATTTCAACAAGAATACTTGTTTTTATAAAAACTTGTGTCCCTGAAACAAAATGCAAGTGTGGATGATAATCGTTTAACTGGGATGAAGTTTATTCAGGTGACAAAAATAAACACATAAATAAATCATTGCATCATTTGCAAAAACTTCTACAGATATAAGAAGCTTGAAATAAAATTGAAAGTTAGTTATTCTTACCATAGGTCAATATTTAAGGTTCATGCCTATTAAAAAAGTACTTTGCACAAATGTGCTTATTTCACACTACCTCTGAAACAAAATTGTTGCTATAAGCCAAGAGCCTTGGACTTAATGTACTCCTTTTCCCATGCTGTTGGCCTTTAAACAGTTCGTTCTTAAAAAGAACATAGTAGAGGTTCATAAAAATGCCGCTGTCTGAGAAATAAGGTTTCCTTTTAAAAGGAGATAAGAAGAGACTCAGCAAATGAATGCTTGCCAGCCAGAAGTTAATTAGCTGCACTTAAACGACAAATTAAAACTCCGACTTTGAGAAACTTTACAGGCGATTGATTTACATTTTATATAGTCCTTGATCTTTGCCCAAGATATTATATTTTTGAAGACCAGTTATTTTATTGGGAAAACTTTTTTTTTTGCCATTTTACCACAAATTAAAGTTCTTCATACAACATCAAATGGCAAAAAAAAAGAAATTCCATTGTCACTTTTGTAGTTTCTAAGACAATAATCTTGATTGAAACTAATCAAATTTTAAATATTTTTTGCTACTGTTTGTGTTTATTTTAAGAGTTCTCTGTTTGAATTGCTCTTAATATTTATTCTACATCAATATTTGATGCAATATCGTAATCTTTTAGCTATCCAGCGTCACAGCAACACCAAAGAGCTTGTATAGATTTTGTTCCACCCCAAAAAATTAATAAATCAAAATGCCAAAAATAGTTGCTATTCAACACTTGTCCTGCGGTTTCTAACCGCTTCATGTTTTTAAAGAACCCCAGCATGAAGACTAACCATGTACAAGTGATGCAAATTCAAGCTATTTAAAATTTTCTCTATTTTTCAAACATTTCTGAGAAACGTAAACTAAATATTTAAAATTCACAGCAACTGTTCAACCCCTCCATAAAAACACTTGACTGTTGGTAACTGTGGGATTTGTTTATAAAAGTTTCAGTGCATCTGCTTAAGATCATTGTGAATCTGTCGAAGCCCTATATTATCCTTACAGCTAAGCTCTACTGCACAGATCACGGAAATATGAGCTTAGTCTTAATTGGTGTTGTGTTAAAAAACATCCATTGTTCAAGTCCTAAACACTCCGCACGCTTTATGTTTAAAGAAACACTGACACCGAGTTGAGATTTACAGGGAAGAAGCTACATTCACACAAAAAATCTCCAAAAACATTGAGTGTAGCTTTAAGCCTCCAAAAGGAGTCCACCTACAGAAGACTTTAGTTAGATTACCGTTTGCACCGACTCAATGTCAGCAGTATTCAGTCAAAGTTAATTTTCCATGACTGCTCTAATCGCTTATGCAATGACTAATCCAAGTTAGCACAACATGCAACAAAAGATCTGAGGCCAACTTGCAGAAAGAGTTTTAAATTAGTTTAAATCCAGGTCATGTCATATGATTCATAGGAGTTGGAGGCTCCACGTCGGGACCCAGACGAAGTAATTACAGATACAGGGGTGGCAACAAAGCTGTAGGCTGTTTTCAAATCCACAGGGACTTTAAGGCACAAGTAGGTCCCATTAGATCTTCCTGTCAGATGGTCAGAGAGCTTCAGAAACTCACATTACCCTCACCTTTTCAGATAGTGGAGAGAGGGATTATTGTAGAAAATATTGCATCCTCGTCGACCTCAAGCTGCGATTTAAAGACGCAGGCTGGGTTGGAGCATTCAGTCATTGTTTAAAACTAATTCCTGACACACATGCATCTCTCATTTCCTGGAAGCATGTAGAAATGATTCTGACACGCCATAACATCCTCCTATTTATACCACCTGTGCAGAGCCTCGTCAAAATGCAAACGTACACAATTTGCAAAATGCTGCCTGTGCCAATAAGCATTACTGCTCAAGCTTAACTTGTCCCTGTTATTGCTTCATTGGGCCGCTTTAGGTGATCCTGAAAGAACACAGAGTTGGCTGTTAACACTGACAAAGGCTAAACTGTATAAAGGTCAACAATTTTTGAACTCAAAGTCATAGACAGTGAGTCGCTGTTTCTGACAGACAGCAGGAATTATCCAAACATTTATGGCATATTCATTAGTATTCTTCTACATGCCTATTTGTAATTGATTTAGTTTTCTTGTTTTATTCCCCATCTATTATTGGAGGAATAAACAATGGGGCTCAAAGCAGTTGTTTTTCTGTTCCCTTCCCCACAATTGCACTCAGATTGATTGAAATGTTCCTGTAATCTGTTCTATTGAAGTCCCACCACCGCCGACACCACTGTGGCCTTCATGTCATATTCCTGCTTTGTCTTCGTCCCGTTGGTACGTCTCAGATTTCTATTTGTTCCTCTTTTAAACATCGCTGCTGCCCTGAATTTTTAGATCCTTTGCATCCTACTTGTTTGGAAGTTTTGCCATAATCCGTTTGTCGGTCTGGATATGGAAGTCCCACTGCATCTTACAGTACAACTGTAAGATCCAGAGGTAAGATACAGTACATCTGTACATCTGTACGGTGTTCTCAACCACTGTACATATTTGACAGAAACACTGGTAATAGTGCTTCATGCACATTGACTGTGGTGCCCTAGTTAAATTAAACCATTTCTCCATTGTCGAGTTTTACTATAACCATTTAACCATGTGTGGTTCAGCTCTACCCCAGTTTACAGCAAGTCCTGCACTATTGTCGCTGTGGTCAACTCTGCAAATGATAATTGTAGCAACAGCGGAGAATCTCGTGGTTGTGGTTTTGATGGACTCAAAAAACTGGGATATTTTATTTTGTCTTATAGAAATTCACTGCTGGCCCAAACATAAAGAATCTCATTATTCAAGTGCATGTATTAATCATCATCTGTCATGGTAGCAATATCAGAGCCAATGGCTTAGAAAAAATGTAACAAACTGGTAAAAAAAAGTCTTTCTCTATGCTGGGTACTGATCTGGAGCCAAAGGATCCAAGTGGGGAAAATTGACTTTTTTTTGATAAACATAAAAAAAAAGTAAAATGCTTCGTGTCCTCTGACCAGTACAGATCAAGTCGTTAGGGTTGGCTAAGCAATTTTACGGTCCAGCGTATTAAAAAAGCGTTTCCACTGCCAGTTTAGTTCTCACTGGTCAAGCAAGGTTAAACCCAAATGACTAACAAACACGACACATCGGTATGTTTTGTTTTTCTGTCCCCCAATTAACAGATTGTTGTGTGACTCCAGTAGATCCACACTGGACCTACAGCTGAAGAGACCAGTGCTGCAGCACGGGTTGGTTGTACGGGTTACATTTACAACAGAAACAGACAAAATGGTGTGCCAAACTTGACCGAGCCGTACCGGACTGCTCAGCGGAGACGAGGTAACAGACAAACCAAGAGAATCCTCTTTATCTGTCTTACAGTCTCAGAGCGTCTTCTGTCAGAAGCTTCTTCAGATCTGCTGTTCATTGCGACAGGAAATCGCTCCCACACACAGCAAAGACTATCTACAATTCTCTTAAAAAAAACATCCGACTTCCTCTTGGGACTATGAAAAGCATGTTTTTTAGTTGAATATTTCAATCAAATTAAATTATTCTACTGAGCGCAGCTAGAGACAGTTTTATCCAGGATGTTTGCCTCAGATGCTCGCTGTCCCTCATCCTCCCTATTCTCTAAGACAGATCAAGAACTGGACTGACATCCTACAGTTATCTTACAGTAACCGATAGCAGGTCTGAGCATTAAGCTTTTCCCCATCACAGAGTCATGGGTTTTTTAGTCACCCATTTGTGTCAGGGTTGTAGTTTCTGTGACTCTGTTTTTACCAGACCTTCATTCGTAAGGTCTCCAGACAGACAGGGTGGGTTTCACCAGTCGCCATATTGTTATTTTGCACTCCTTTACACTCCTTTCAGAAGACACTGCCCTCATACTGATAGTGAAATACTTGCTCTATAATGCAGGGTGTTTTAATTGAGGACGTCCAACATTTAATATTGGACTCTTTGGTTTTTAAGAAAAAGTCCATCAGTTTGATTTAATCATCAATAATAATAAAAAAAAACAGGACAATTGGTCAATTGCCAGCATGTGTGTGTATGTGTGATGTTCACTGAACACCTTATGAACACCTAAACTCACAAACAAACGCTTCAGGTTTTAAAAGTGAAACGCAGGATGGGAGATTTTCTCTAAATAGAAACTGCCACCAGACGATTAGGCCTGTTGACAGAAACAACAGATAGTGGTGAGCTGGAACGTCCTTCCAACTGAGTCAATGGAGCAGCAAAGGATGCGCTACAAAGGCATGAACAGACAGAAACACGGACGGAGGAGATATTGCCCCACACTTTTATGAGAAACATATTCTTGTTTTACTTTGTAAATCAGAACGAGAGATTTGTATCGGCGATCATTTGTGTCAGAGTTAATACGGTGTAGAAGTAGCTGGAAAGAAACAAAGGACAATCGCAGCCACTTCAGTTATAATCCAGTCTAGTCCAGTTGTCATTAGTTTGTTTATTAGAGTAGGCACTCTATATTCACACAGCTGTTTTGATCCTTTAAGAAAAGATCTTCAGTGAGATCTGCAATTGACGGCATGATATAGGTTACTTTTTGTCATAGTATTTTAAGATATTCTAAATGATGTAAATCACTTCCTATCTGAAAGTTTCTAACCGTATGAGACCATTTTAATGGTTGTAACTGTGTTAAATGTGTGATATGCCTGCATGTTGGTGTGAGTCTTTAATGGCAGGGAGTAACCTGCATATGGGAGGGCAGAGCTGGAAGCGAAGAGAGGATGTGTATTCTTATGCATATTTATATAAATGTCCATTCCACTCCTGAAATAGGGCCACAGATAAATACAACAGTTTGATGTACTTTTTAAGAGGAGACATCACAATGCGGTGCATATGTTTTGTGTAATGATGGTGAAGCATCTTGTTTTCTTCAGATAATCAAACCAAACCAGGTTTTGATTGCAGGTTAGAAAGCCTGGAGAATGAGACAAAGTTAGCAGCAAGGGAAAATAAATGTTTGTCTCTTTATTATATGTAATGGAAGGCTGTAATATTGAGTTTGTCAGTAAGTCAGAGGGATTGAAAACCTCAAACTTCCCTCTGTAAAACTCCAATTTCAGAAGAGATTCCTGATTTCTCCCCTTACTTGAATCTTTGCATACAAAGCTTCATACTGAAGTATGTTTTTCATTCTTTTTACATCCAACACCCAGTAAAAATTCATAAGCACTACTATATCAATTTTGGACAAAACAGAATACAGAAAAAGTTAAATTATTGTTGTGATGCTGTTTGAAAATGTGTTGACATCATGGCATGAACTGGAAAACCAGTTCTGAAATAAGCTTTAATGCAATGCTGTAATGAAATTAAAAATATATATATATTTTCTATATAGTGTAGGGTTTAATCTTAAATTAAATGTTTTTCTTCAGATCAACTAATTTTGTTTCCATCATTATCTGGAACTCAGAGCCAAAGTTTCTCATAGCGAGGCGGGGTTATGCTCTTAAAAAAGTCCAAGCCTGAGATTCTGGATAAGCCTTAAACCTTTGAAATGATAATTATTCACCAGCCTCTATAGAAAAGCACATATTGAGACTCCTACCACGTCTAATACAACACCTTCAGACTGAATGCATGTCCAGTCTGACAGAACTCAATATTACAGTGTTTCTTGGTGAGTACAACCTTAAAAAGTTTTTTGTTGTTGTTGTTTGAGGTGGCAAAACCATAACAGAGGCCGGTTGCCTTTATGGTTGAGCTAATACTTGAAAGGTCACAGCAAGATCTGAAGGCTTTATATGATCTTATGAAATGTAATAAAGACGAAAGCTTTGATGGATAGACAAAAAGAGAGGATCAAGAGCTCCCACTTTTCATTTTGTAAAGTAGAATAACAGGAATTATTAATGCCGACGCTCCGATCAGGACAAAAACAAACAAACAAAAAAACATGTACTACCAGAGCTTTGACTGAAAACATGTCAAATGCAGAGCTTTGAGGAAGCTACACAACAGTAATTGGTTCAAGAGCAAATAAATTCAAACATTATTCATCCTCAACATAAAATGTGCCCTCAGTGACAAAGGGTATTAAATTATGTGCACACAAGAAAAAGATCCCTTGTTGCACACATTCATGGCTCAGTGCAGCTCGGGGCTAATGTTCAGTAAGCTGCAGTTTGCAATGAAGACTGGAAGTAGTTAGTTTCTTGCGGATGTATGAAATTGAAATGGCTTTGAAAAACTTAAACAGGAGGTTCCTTCACATCTGTGATGTGGTCCAATCAGATTGTGTCTCCTCTTCCTCCGGACCTTAGCTTTTTTTCTACTGATGGAGAAATATATTTCACACAAAGTTGCTGCGGTTCACTCAGAGCGACTGGCTTAAAAAGAGGCAGAAAGTGAGGGAGGGAGGTTTTTTTTTTTTTGATCATTTCTCTGCTGGACTTTGCTTCTGTGTCCTCATCTGAATGTACAGAGTTAGATTTTTCTGAGTACATCTTTTCTTCTAATGAAGACAGGGTCGGTATTATTTCAACCATTTTCAATACTAATAGGAGTAAAAAAATTACAAATACCAAAGCTGTCTCTACATTGGTTATTTGAACTTCTTACCTAAAAGTGGAACTTGGTGCATACGATCGAAATGTTTTATCAGAGACATAAAACCGACTGCAACAACATAAAAGCTTGAAAAACAATGATGTGGTAGATCATCCACATCTATTTCATTAAAGTGCATAGGGTTACACAGAGACTTATATACAACATCTCAATCAAACAGAATATTAATAAAAAAAGTACAGTTGTTTTAGTGACTCATTTAAAAGGGAAATTCATATATATTTCATATACAAGCTGTTATAATTCAAAAGTTTTTTCTCCCCCGTCTTTATGTTGATAATTATGGCTTGCAGCTAACACCCAATACCCAGTTGGGACTTCGTTTTGAATAATTTACTGCATCACTGCGGCATGGAGACGATCAGCCTGTGGCTGTGCTCAGGTCTTCAGAAAGTTCAGAATATTTTTTGACTCTGGCGATCGAGTCATTTGCAATGTTGGTCCTGTTGTCTTCCTATTCACAATGTCCAAGATAATATATGGTTACTAACCAGGTTCTTGGTACTTTTTGCAATGTTGGCAGGCCAAACACAAAACTCTACAGACTTTTTCCTCTCAATTAATTGTCCATTAAACAACAGCTGGCTTCTTCAGCAATTATACTTTGTGTCAAGTTAGCTTTTTTTTTTTAATCAAGTAGGTAAATTATCTGTATTGATAACATTCTGGTTCTGTATTTTAAATCATATGAAAAGTTTAGTTTAATCTTTATGCATGTTGTTGTGTAACCTGGTTAAGTAAATGTTTTGATTAAGCAAAAAAAAATATAAAACTAATGGAAAAAAAACAATTACGAACAGAAACAACACATGCAATTTGGGGTTTTGAGTTGGCGTGAATTGTAATCAAAATGGAAAGAAATGGTTGCTTGAAATATATCGCTTCTAGTCCTGGATCTATATTAAGCAGAGAAGAATTGTAATTTTCAAATTTATCAACGTCTGTCTGCGTTTTTGTCTTACATCCATGTCGTCGCAGAGGCGAGAGCCGGATCCGTACTGCAGGCGACACTGATGGACCGCGCTGTACAGCACTCCGGGAAGCATCGACGTCAGAGACAGCCTGTCCTTCACCGGGGCATCATCGAGGCACCAACCCCAGCCGCGACTGTGAGGACAAAATTAAAAGAAAGGGTTGACTTTTTTAAAAATTATTATTATTGTTATCATTAGTTCGGAAAGTTTTTTCAACAAATTTGCTTAACTCCGAAACTTTTTCAGCTTCCACTCTCTGAAGCTTCCAGCCTGAAAACCTACAGAAATGATTTATAAATGAAAGCGGCAGTCATTTAGGAGTTTTCTATGAATTATTCAGGATTGCTTCAAAAGGTTCTCCTTCAATAAACAGCAAAAAAAAAAATAATTAAAATAATTTCTTCACCTGCAAGCAAGTCACACACGACACAAAACAAATGTCCTTATTCTTAGTCTATCGAAAAACTATGTGGAAGATACAAAAATGGAACAGAAAAGCTCAAACTTTATTTATTTTCTTTATTAAATTGTTTCATTACACGAGATTCTGTAAATAAAGTGTTCATATGAGTGAATCCACATTTATTTTGCCAGTGGAGATACACAAATCCATTGTAAATTTAAACACAAAGTGGGGCTTGGTGCCAGTGGGTTTACATTACTGCAGTCACTGGCAGATGGAGGCAGTGAAGCAAAAATCACAGCAAAGTGACAGGAACACAAAACAAGCTCACAGCTAAATAATAATGTAAATAACACGGATCGCATCTTTTGCTACGAAGGTTGAATAAATTGCATGTCGATGCCCTTGTTGAGGGACGAAGAATTCAAAAGAAGTCTAAATACAGCCACAGGAAAGAAAACAGCGTTTATGGTAAAGAAATTCTTTCACTGACAAGATGAGAACAAGTTGACAGGAAACTAATTCAGAAGTCTTGTCAAGATTCAATACCTGACTAAATGCTCGTTAGCTGGAGGGTTTAAATATTGGTACATGCGTGACAGGACTCATGGATGTTTGGTTAGAGCTCTGACATAAAGGATCTACTCTGATTACACCAAAAGTCTTTGTGCTCCTCTGCCTTTACAGTCAGCTTCCAGAGAAAACTGTACAGCTCTCCTGACTATCTGCATCCACAATCAGATACGTGCCGTTAATCTTAGTTTGCTTTCATTCCCTCCACAGCTTAATAATCTATATACAAACAAACAAAGTCGGAGTGTTTTCAAGTACATGAGTGCCAGCCTGAACAATTCTTTATCACAAAGTACTCTTTAAAATTAACTGCCTAGAAGTATCAGATATCCCGTTTAGTTTCGGAGGCTTTCAACATCCATTAGTTTGCGATCTAGAAATAACACTATATCTAGATTGCTCTTAAATGGTACATTCTTGAGGTCGTTTTTTTATGTGTGTACTTACTTAAAGGAAAATCAATCCATCTTGTGAAGATGACTGATTAACCCAACAGAAAGGACAAACCCAAACCTTATCGGTCAATTTGTCTTTTTCACGATGATCCAGCAACTAAGCAGGAAACTGAGAGAAAATCTTCAGTTGAATGAAAAACGTTAGTTCTGTACAAATTTTCTGTTATTTGCCAAAGTAGAGAGCAAAAAAACCTAAAAAATTAAATGCCATAGTTGATAAAAGGTCAAGTTCACATGCTGCTGCTTCAAAGCACAAAGCCACACAATTTTTTTCAGTAACATCATCTCTCACAAAATTATAGTGTTAGTCTCACAATATAGACATCAGTTTATTATCCACATTTATAAAACACTTTACTATACTATGTCCTGAAGTATGTGGAAGTGGATTTAAGAAAAAGAAAAACAATAACTCGTGCAGATATGAAAACAATGAGTTTCTAGATCATAAGTATAAAATTGCATTGACTGAGTTTTGTTTTCTGTAATCACCAACGTGCGCTGGTTTAGTATCAGGGAAGAAATGAGCCAATAAGAAGTCTGATCCAACGCCGTGAGGTAAATTCTCTCCGTTCAGGATTTTTCTTTTTCCTCGTTTTCAGCTAAAAACTGAATAGCAATGCAAAATCTCACCGATGGCTTTACCTGCAGGTTATATTTTGATTTGCAGTTATTGAACATTTTCTTTGTGGGTCCGAGGTATTCTGGCTGACCTGATGACAGCAGCTGGTTGAGCTGCCGCTGCAGATATATGTCCCTCGACAACGAAACGCCTGCAATTCACTGTGGGTTATTATTTTTTCATTTGTCTGCCATTCAATGTTAGCAAGTGGAAAAGATAAAATTGGCTCACAATCTTGGTACATATGCTGGATAAAATATGTGGTGAACTAAAAAAAAAAGCTTGGTATATTTTAGCCGAAGCAGCTCCAAGTGGTACAGCACACAACGTCGTCTAAAGTGATCAATCATAGTGACCATTTTGAGACCATTAGGATGGATTGTGGACAGATTTGTCCAGATGGACAAAATGGATCCACTTTCAACTGAGAATCGGGTAACTTAAAAAAAAAAAAGTTTTGAGACTGCAGTTAAATTTTACATTTAAGTGCAGTCTGTCTCAGTGAACTAAGGTTTTGTTGCACTTTTCAATTTATATCTTGTCAATCTGCACCAGCTAATGAATATTGTGCTTGTATGGTAATAGTTTTCACCTAGTCTGGTCTAAACAAGGGAGGATGTCAGGGTGTCGGTCGATATATTATTAGGATGGTCGGAGACAGTCCTTTATACTTTTATTTCTTTTCTTTTCTAGGGCACTAACTGAAACTTATTCAGTACTAAAACTAATTGTAAAAAAAGTTAACATGATATGATGGATATTAATGAAGCAAATTAGTCAGTTACCTGAAACAAAAAGTACATGAGGATTTTTGTATGGATTTACTTAATTTTATAGAAATAATTCAGAATAATTTGACCAGGCCATTATTTGTCACAGCAGAAACCGTGATTAAAACAAATAGGTATAACTACATAACCAGCTGTCTAAAAGGACGGTTTTTCTACTGAAACAACTCTGATGCATCGTGACACAAACTCCAGAAGATCCCTGAACATGACATTGCAACCAAAATATTGGGAATAAATCCTTCAAGTTTCTTAGTGAGATCTCTGAGGGTCTGACCTGTTCTCCCACCACATCTACAGACGCTCACCAGAATGACATATGTGAGAGTTTGAAAGCAAGTCCACTACTCTTTGTGTTTTGGATGTGCTCTTTCAAAACTCTGGGTTTACATGTATGAATTTGTTAAATACCTTTCTGAGGTCTGAGTGAAAGTCTTATAGAATGTGCTAGAGAAAGCGAGGAGGCAGAGAGCTGCCTTATCGAATGGAAAGAAGGGCGCGTCTGCATTTTGGGTCAAACACCATTTACTTTCTGGGATCCAGGTTGGGCTTCTGCCCCAGTCCCTCTTCTGACCGTCTCACACACAGGTGCTGCCTGACAGGGGAGTTTACACCGAGGCTGAAAGATTATCAGATGTGTTTGTGTTCCTGTCATTAGAGTTCTGAGCTGCAAAGCAATACAAAAATCTGAATGAAAAAATAAAGGATGTTTAAATCAGAACAACCAAGAACTGTGACCAAGATCACCCAGGCTCAGTCCACTGGGAAGAGATGTTGTATTTTGGCTGGTCAGAAATGAATCACTGTGTTAATTTTCAGCTCGTCTCCCATCTGCACTTCATTACTCTTTATCTCTACGTTTCAGACTACTTCACTGACTCTTCATTACTTTACATTACTGACACTGCTCTCAAAAGTACACAGAGAATGTTTTTGCCACAACTACATTTGATCGTTTGTTGAAAATTATATTCCACTTTCTAAACTCACTGTTTGCTCTTCCAAAACGTTTCCTGACATGACTGATAAGGATATCCGCATCTGGAGGCTGCGTTCCTTCCAGAACTAAAACCAGATCTTAAAGAGAATTACTTTTGACATTTTTTTAGATTTATAAAAAATAACCATTGCATTTTGGACAAATCAGTAGCACAGTCTGAATTTAACACCTGAAAGTGTTTTTCCAACAGGATATTTAAGGGCTTTTGATCAAAGTATGATAAATCATGTTTAAGGTCTTTTTTTGTTCCTTAATGCTATTTTCTTGACATTCCTGGAAAAACAGCAGATCTGTCCTCAATGTTTTTCTTTTTCTCCTCACGATCTAAGATTTGTTTTCTTCATCTGCTGCCTGTCTGGTGCCGTCGTCTGACTGAGGTTATTAATGTTTCCGCCAAAGCAGACAGACAAAGCAGGCGAAAAATGGTGCTGCATGTCACAGGCTCAGTGTTCAATGAGGCACCAGGATGTATGAATCAGGCTTAAAATGTTTCAGTCAGAGAAACTGTCTTATTAGTAAACGTGTAGAAAGATTAGATTTCAAATTGTGATTTTATTTTTTAAGAGAAAAAAAATATCTGAACCAGTCTGCCTCCATGTGAAAAAGTAAGAACTTTCACCTTTGTGCAAACTGAACATTATTCTGTGATTTCTTTTTTTTTTTTATGAAATAAAAAAATATTGAAAATTATAATGAAGTAGCAACTCATGAGGTTGGGCTGCAGCATTAATTAAAACAATTACTCAATTACTCTTAGATGTCTATATCCCTCAAATTACATTCATAACCAATGCATCACATCATAAACTATGTATTAACTTGCATGCTGTGTACTAGTTTTCCAGTTCCTAGGAGCAGTGAGTGGAAGAAGTCGGCCTTTATGGCCATTCAGATGCTGGAATTCTGCAAGTTAAAGGACGGCTCTGTTCACGCTCAGCCATTCCAGGAGATAATATCAGCCCTCAGCCCAGCAAGGCCTCCTACACTCCTGATGAAATGACACCTACAGATCAAGCCTCCTTGTTAGCTTGAGTTGTGGGGTCTGTCCTGCACCGAGCCCCACAGACCGAGCAGAGAAAAGGGAGGCGAAGAGTGGAAAGATGTGAAAATATAAGTTACTGATCCCCAGTTTGCTATCAAAGTCCATTGTTGATTGACTGATTAGCTCCCTGTAACCATTCCTGCTCTGGAAGATGCATCTACTGAGAAGCTTTGCTATGTTTGAAAAGCACAGCCAAACTCAAAAAAGCTCTTTCAGTTTACGAAAGGCAGAGCCAACCCAACACTGTTTTGATCAACCAGTGCAGACTATGACTGAGACAAATATTTTTGTTTGTACGCGTCTGTTTTTTTGGTTGGACATACGAGACGTTGTCTTCATTCTCTTGTTTAAGCTTCTGATAACTATTTTCAAAAACAAATACGCTATCCGTTGAAAAGCTATATCTGCCCCAAAGAGTAAAAACCTCCAGGTTGTCAAAAATGCAGAGGTGAATTAAAACCTGAAGGCTTTATATTTCCTGAAAGCAACCGCTTAGCCAGCCAAGCAGCCAAGAGTTGGAATCTGACTTTTGCTGGCAGGTGTGGAAACAGGCATCTGGAGAAACCATCCCAGCTGCAAAGACGAAGGTGATCAACAAAATGAGCCGAGTTAAAGTAAATCATCCTGTCGATTTTCTGTGAGTCTACTGCAATCTGACTTAGATTTAAATTAGTTTAAAACACCAAAGTTATGCTTTAAGACTGTAGGTCTTTTTGTACATTTTAGGTTCTTAATCAGCTTTAATTATTTCAACCCTTTTGCAGAAAGAACTGTGCAGAATTAGTTTTTCTATTTTGTTCAACAGTTGTTCAGCTCTACTTTCATTTATCATCAATTTTTAGTTAGCTAAGCTGTAGCAGCCAACTAATTTACTGCATATTTGATTCTAGGCTACAGTCCATATTAAAATTGATCTTTTTACTCTAAAATATTTAGTTAATAATCCCAGGAAAACAGAATTCTTCATATTTTAAGTACAAGTATTAACAGAGAGAGAGCTAATCCTTCAGAGAAATTTCTGACAGAACATGAGAGTTTTATTTATGTACTCTTGTCAGACAAATTTTATCTACTGTGATTTTCTTTTTTTTACGTCAAATTGCAAATAAATGTGTAAAAGCTTTTTCCTTTACACATCCTATCAAAGCAAGTTCCACATGTATGTACAGCATTGAAATACACAAGAACATACTTATTTTTTACTACCAAATAGTCCACAAACACAATTCTGAGCATAATGAACAGAATTCCTAAGCCGTGTTTGGTTCGCCCAAGTATTTCTGTCTGCTCCAACTAAAACATTATTCCAAATAGCTCGACGAAATGCTCAGACAAGGAGCTTTTGTGACTCCCACATGTGTAAATATTACCCTGCTACCCTGTTCTCCACCTCTTACCATGAAGTGAAGAGCTACCAGCTTGTCAAATAGTTGTGCAGCCTCTGAATGAATTCCAGATGCTTAGAACTGAGAAACTGGGGCAACGATCCCGAAACATTTCAGACAGTCGACACTTGTGCGGTGGAAGCCAGAATCAGAACTTTGATGTCAGCAGCTGACTGTATAGCTGACAGAGATACAAACTGTAGCCTGCAAAAATAGATAAGCAAGCGGAAACATACTTGTGGGTGCTCGGCTTTGGTCCCTCCTGTGAGGCGAAGAACAAATGCAGCATTAAACAGATTGCACTATTTAAACAGATTGACTCTACAATCAGTTTTTGATCATTCAGTTAATCGCCAGCAACCCATGAAGATGTTTTCTTTTGTTTTTAAATGATAAACAACAGAAGGTAGAAATTATTTCAAAACTTTGGCTTCCTTTAACTCTCAGACTTTCTGGCAACTGAACACTTTAGAGCTTTTATATGCTAAATGTAGAACAACACAAAGGGACGTTAATCTGGTTGAGGGTTTGAACAGCCTGAAACTGATTAGAGGTCATTTCAAACTCTGAAATCTCTTCTGGTAAAAGCCATCTCTTTCTTGTTATGAGAGTATGCATGAACTAACTGTGTTGCTGTAAAATTAAATATCTCTTAATCAAGCAGAAATGGGTTGGGTTAAAACATAGTACTTTAAAAGTATATGTAAAATTAGGTTGAATTTGTCCCATGTCATGGCACAGACACCTTTCTGCATCACTGGATACTTTTATTGATGCCATTTGTAGCGATGGAGTTCATGATTGGCTTTAGCACATCACCATCGTCCATAAAGTTTTGGGAGATTTTAGACAGGATTCATCGGCTGATAGTTATCACCAGTCATGCTATGAATTTTTTTAAACTTTTTTTTTAACAACCCAAAGTGATTTGCACAACAAGAAAATTTTGATTTTGTTTAACCTCTCTAGAGCTCATCACTTCAGGTTCCTCATACGCATAATTTAAGACAGATTTGAACTCAAAGAGGTTGACTTTGAGTCAAATTTAAATTTGCACGTTTTCAAGAATCTCTTGATGTTTTGTGTACTAAAGGTAGAAAAAGCTATAAAATGTAATTATCGTGTCAAAAATCTCGCTTTGATTTTGAGTAGTTACCTTCAGTTATTACTTTGTAGTATAGTAAATTATTTTAAGACTTGAACAAATACCTGATTGAATACAAGCAAAAAAAACCCATTTGTTCCAGATATCTCAGTGGAAAAAAGCCTCCTTATTCCCTTTATCAAATGAGCTACAGATGAAATGAAGACTGCAGAGATTTCACCCAAATTAATTTCAAGCAATGTCCCAGCAGGAGTCCCTGAACCCCTGCTGAGTGACATCCATGCGGCTCTATTCTGAAAGGTGTAAACCTCGATTATGCATCATTTTATGCCACAACGCTCACAAGTAAAAGGATTTAAGATATCAGAGCCACAGTAGGAACATTTAGCAGCAACAATAGTTTATGAGAACAGGATGTGCATAAATAAGGTTTCCCACTTTCTCTGTCGTCTGCAGGGGCATGTACGTGTTGAGTCATGATGAAGTATCAAAGTGTGCTATTTTTTACCAAAGCATTCAAAGACAGTTGTCAGTGTTTTGTGATAAACAAGAGGGTGGGTGTTCAGAGAGCAAACTTGGTTGCTGGAAATGCTTCTGTGAGTTAAGTTACATCTGTAACTCTGTGTATAAGCAGACTTTTTGTCTTTTTGGTGTGTTTCTTTATTCGCACCGAATCCCATAGACAGAGCCACACACTCAATCAGAGAGACTTAATGACACCATAGAAACCATATTGTTTAGGGATTTTCATAATTGACCTAATTGAAATAAGCTCTGCTGTAGTGTGTCAATATTTGTGTACACGGCCTGTGGTATCCTAAAGCTGAAAGATTTTTTTAAGATACCTGTACAGACGTCATATTGACAAAGACTAGGCCACAAACCAAGAGATATTGAAGACAGATACTTCATTTCTCAGTAAATAGTTCCTGGTTTCCAATATGAATATTTATTTTATTGATATTTAATTATATTAGTTACATTACATCTGCCAATACCCTGACTCTTCTTTGGTGAGCAACATGTTGAGGCAATTCTCTGCACCTTTGCGATGCCTGTTTTAGAAAAACTCCCAATGAAAAACAGGGATTCCCCCTCAGCCTGGCATCAACTTCAGCAGCTGGTCTGGAGGAGCTGAGAGAGAAAGAGAGGTGAAGCTCGGCTGAAGCTCTGAGGAGGAGCTTTGGGTAAAGAGGCGGTGGTGCACTGCATGAGCAAACGTTTAGGAACCCCAAAATGGCTGCAAAGGCAGGTTAAAATATTTCGCAAAGATATGTGAAAGAATCAAAGCAACCCTCAGTGTATGATTTTGATGAGAGGATAAGATTAGAACATGATATAAAGCTCACAAAGTCGATTTCACATGATAAACCACTGCAAATTGGGTACGTAAGCAGGCAGATGAAAGTAAGAAAGTAATCCACAAAGATATGCAAGCAAGCAATTTATTCCACAACTTAAATTGTAGATACGAAACAAAGCGAAAATATTGAGCAGACTTAAGAAATCTAAAGTATTTTATTACAGGTAATGGTACCGGTAATGAGATTCCTGTGCACTCTCCACAATGTTACCCAAATTAGATTTTTAACCCATCGTCCCACATGAGGTGTTTTTAAATCTCAAAGGTTCTGGGGATCCATTCCAGGCAACCAGATCTTTACTTCTTTCCATAGATTTCCAGCTGGATGCCACTCATACGATTGAGTTACACTAGCAGTTTGACTTTATTTCTTTAAATAAATTAAAAGTTTCTTTGGCTGCATGTGTGGGACTACTGCCCGGAAATGCATCCATCTACTTTGAATTTCTCATTTTGTTTTATGAATGCCCATATGCTGTATGATAACTCACATAAATTTAAATTTAGGCTTTTTTTTTCTTTTTTTTTTTTTTGGTGGGAGGGGATGGTGTGAAGAAATTTCCTTTCTCCAAACATGATGTGTGTGAAGGTATAAAAAAATATTTCAGCTAAGTTCATTTGAGCTGATTATTTTCTGGCAGCTTGTCAAAATCTTCTGCACAAACTTTAAAAAGCTTCAAAATGTTTTTTTCTTCAGGAGTGAAGAATACAGACTGGTGAATGAGCAGAAGATCTGTTATATTTAGATAATCTTTGTCGTTTTCACAGGAAAAACTGCCTGCTATTTTCAGGTTTTTAAGACCTCTGAGTTTTCCTTAAGGCATCTGACCTGAGCTGATTTATGATCAAATAATCTTATTTCCACCAATGGGACTTAATGAAACAGTCAAATGTTTATAAAAGCAGCCCTCAGGCTGGATTCAACTCTTTTTGTTTGTTCATGCTTTCTTTCAGTACTACTCCACTTTATTTCACATATCACATTTGAACTAATTATATAGGTTATATCTTAAAGCGTTAGAATTACATGGGTTGTTACAGACATCAACCATGTTACACCAAGAAATATTAGAAAAGAGGTACTGAGAAAAATGTTGACAGCTTTAATACTTATCTTACCCATTAATTAAAGTGGGACAAGTGGAACATAGAAAATAAAAAGAAGGTGAAATATTGAAGGAAGTAAAGTGTTCAAGCACCAGAAATCAACCATCTCAGATGAAGACGGATAGTTTTAACGGTGAAAATGAAAGTTATGTGTAAGATGTACCATGATGTGAGCTATTGGAGATGACGAGTCCAAGAAAAATACCAGAGGCAGAGTAGATATTAAGAAATGTTATTAGGCGTTACCCTAAATAGACAAGCTGAGAAGTGATACACGGGTCAGGCAGCAAGCCTTGAGTTATTGAAGACGTGCTGAAGAAGGAAAGAGCAGGACTACACAGAAGGTTAAAGGATGAAGTAACGGTGGATATGTAGAGGATTGGTGTGACTTAATGCTAGGTTAGTGAGGTAAATTTATATGATAAAGCGAATAAACTCTGAAAGAGCTGCTGGTGGAAGAGGTAAAAGCAACCCATCATACTTTTCCATCAAACAGGGGATGGCAATGTTTGAAACGCTATATTGTTTTTGATTTCTTCTTTTTTTGCACAATATTGATTCCAAGAGTTATTCGCTGGTACAAGCCGCTACTTTTACAACCTACTTCACCAGGGTTGCTTCATGCAGAGTCGATGTCAGAAGACTGTCAGTCAGTTGCTCTAGTGGAAAAGGGTGGTAAAATACCCTGGTGTGACTTAACACGGGCAGAAGAAAAAAAAGAAAACTTTCCGAATCACAAAACCTTGTACATTCAGACAGCTGTGTGGTCCAACATATCAAGCGGCACTCACTCTAGGAAGCGGGTGATATACCGACGGCTGCAGCGGGACCACCGGGGCAGGAAGGTGCCGTACAGGAGCTGTGGAGACATGACGAAAGGTCGTTTCCCAATGGGTTCACAGTCATTACCGTTGCCATCATGCTGAATCCCAAAGCTGCGACATAAAAGCAAATCCCACAAGAGGGGGAATTAATGTGAGTGGGCATGGCATGTAGTACATACATCAACATAAAGCTACTTTTGGCAACAAAAGGAGACACGTCTGTCTGTCTGTCTGCGAACTGTTTGGATTCTACGGCTTTGAAGTCAATGTTTAATGTTCAACTCATTTGCTTTGGGAGCCGCAGTTATTGACTCAGTCAGCCGCTGCAACAAATAAAGTCTGTGCAAACCAGTGATAAACACGAGCCTGTTTGTTCTTCACTTTGTCAGCTGCAGCCCGTTTCTATCGAAAGACTTTTAAGAAAATAAAGGTTGCCGTCACATTACAGGTGCGGCGGCGCTGTGCTCTTCTTGAGGATGAAAGCGCAGCAACATGAATACTCCCTTCAGAATTAAGTTTAGCACGGCGTATCTACGGTTTCTCTAAAGATGCTCCTTGAAAGAAAATGCTAAGTGCATGTGGAAAAGCCAACTCCTCTCAGCCCGGTGCATATGTTTCATAATCTTTAACAATTCTTACCAGTCTCACAAGATTAATTTATTTTCATTTAGGCTCTTTATCACCTGGGACACAGCTTGCTTTGATATTCAAACCTTTGTAGTGAATTACTATGGAGGAGAAACGAGGTGAATTTCCCTGCTTGCTCTGCTCCATGCACGCCATAAAAAGTTTCCAATTTAGGGAGCAAAATTGTTTAATTTGTATTTAAATGTAGCATACTGTTAAAGTAACGTCTGTCACAGTTTAACACTTGGCCCAACTGCAATAACTTGTAAAGAGGAGACGAGATGCCAGGAAGCATCTGTGAGGTGAATAGGAACGTGTTTAATGATTGCTGTAATCTAATTAGAAAGGCTGAGAAGGACATCATCACAACACTTTGATTGCTGTTAGATACATCACTTAATTCAAACTTCAATTTCTGCATTTTCGCTGCCACAGCGCTTGATTCTGAGGTCAATACCAAGAGTTTGAAGCCGTTTCTAATGTTCCTAGAAAACCAAAAGCTTTGAAAGATCGAGCGCTGCACAGGTTCACTGGTGGAAGTAGTTTTTGAAAGACTGACCCCTAAATGCAGTGTAACTTTAAGAATGCTCAAAGACATTTTCTTTTCCATTCATAGAAGAATCAACATCTCATTTCACACACAAATACATGTCAGCTGTAGTCTTTAATCCGACTTTCTTTACAGCGAAAAAAATGTCTGTTTTTATAATACCCCGTCATATTGTCTAATTATGATAAAATAAATGTAGAACACATATGAACAAGACTGGCCTCAGCTGTAAAATAAAATACGACAAGCAGAAGAAGACAGGAGATGAGTCGCCAAGAGGCAAACAGATGTTAACAAATTGACAGTGTGACGCAATTACATCGTCTTTTGAAGCACCATCGTAACTAATAAAACACTCTTCACATTTGCTAATGTTAATGGTACATATGTGTAGATTCATGAAAATGAATATCAATAAATAAGAACTTTGTAGTTGACAGGACATTTTGTCAGAAACCAGAACAGAGCTGCGTTTAGGGCAGATGTCACAAACAAGAACAGCAGTGAGCAGCGAAAATGCGTTCTGCTGCTCACTGCTGAGAGTGTTGTGAACATCCACAGGCTGCCAGGTTTCTAATGTTGTAATAAGCCTAATTTATTCCACAACAGCTGAAAACAGGGTTTTGCAAATGATCCGCTGGTTTGACAAATCCTGTTTGTGAAAGGAAATGGGTTAATTAAGTTCATTATTTTATGGACGCCGAGATTCGCAATATAATTCACTTGGTTTGTCTTGTCATATTAAATCACGCGTCAACACACAGAACCACACATTGGCTTGCTCTCAAATTTCTGAATTGATTTGCATCTTGATAGAATGGATCATCTGATACTATGTACATATTTTATTCCATCTGTGATGTAAAATGAAAGATTACTGGTGATGTCTCAGGATACATTTCACACACAAAGAGCTCTTTTTTTTTTGCCATACATTGTGTCTGACTAGATTTTTTTCCCACCACCTGTTGCTGAGCACAGTCAGTCACCAGGCTAAAAGACAGTAATTACACTTTTCTCTTGCTCTCAAGAAAGATATTTTAGATGTTAGGAAATCGTTCTGCTTGCTAAAAACACAAAAAGCTAAAAACAATTTTAATTAGAATAATGCTGATTTAAATGCTGGCAAGCTAAGAGCAGAATATCTGGACAGCTTCAGAATCCAGGCTGGCTACTGCAGCAGAGAGCCTGACTAACATGCAACTAACATCAGATTAATTCTTCTAGTGTTGTCGAGTCATGATGAGTCGATGTAAAAATAAAAATAATAAAAATAAAAATCATCATGAAAAGTAATTCTGAACGTTTCAAGTAAGATCAATGAAATTGAAAACACTGATGACAGGAAACAAAAGTATTTCTATTTAAAACTATCTACAATAAGAATCCCATATGGGCACATGTACAAGGAGCCCTGCATGACAAACACTAAAAAATATGTACTTTTTTCAACCTTTTCAGACATCTTTATTAGGGACTCATGAAGGATGTTTTAATAAAGAATTTATATTCTGTCTTTTTATTCTTGATATTTTTAGTTTGAGATCAGGTAATAAACATTTTCCAGCTACCTCATTAACCTTCCACCTATGCAAGTGAACCAATCAGATAATAAAACTAAGGTTTTTTGTACACAACACAGGCAGCAGGTGTCATCATGTCTTTAGTAACCACAGACAACCCAAGGGGGAAAAGAGAATCTGAGCTGAACCAATCGTAGCTCAGTGTGTTTAACTTCTTTGCGAGAAAGCTTCTTGTACCGTCGCACTTTCAACCTCTGAATAACAGTCTTTGACTGTGAGCCCACTGGAGAATTAATGAATACATTTTCTCTTTTTAGAAAGGCCCAGCATTCACAATGGGCTTCTGTCAATCCAAGACTTGGTAACACATTTGACAAACACCCCCAAGATACGCGCAGAGCTAACGGTGCGGCTGGAGCGGAAAAAACAGGCTCCTTTTTAACATGTAATCAAGGGTAAAGTGCTGAAGGTGACTTTGAGTAAAGTTTATAGCGGCAATCCAACCGCAGCAGGACTTTTGCACAAGAGTGAAGTGGAAGGAAAATTATCCACCGCAAGCTGTTTGAGTGACTAAAGGTCACTTCACTGTAAAGACAATGGAAAACGACATGAAGTGCAGCCAACGTTTTATTTAATTAGGGTTTCATAGAACCAATTAAATTTGCTTAAATCAACATTTAATTGAGCAGATAATTGGTTCCTTATTCATACTTTATTACCAGTTTGCACAAACCCACTGTGTAATTAAATTAAACTGAGTGATTCATTAATGAAAAGTAGTCATTAAAACAATGTTGTAATCCTTAGAATGCTGCTGTTGTCATTGGGTTGTTTCTCCTGTAAGTGGAGGATTGGATGTTTTTTTTTAAAGCTAAAATCTGTTTTTAGTTGCTTTAGGAATGAAAAAAAGAAAAAAAATCTGAATGTCATAAAATCTAATGAACCAACAAGCAAAACACTCAGTGAAATAAAGTGGAATACATGCAAATGAAATAAGCAAGCCCTCGATGGTAATGGCTTAATTTAAGAGAACATTGAGAAAATTTGGTGTCACAGCAAGTTCATGTGGAAATGCAAAAAGAAAAAAAAATCCCATTATCGCCATCATCATGGATGTGGACGAAGCAAAATTTCAACCCCCGGAGCAACCACACTCTGCAAATAAAGCCAGGCTTCGTTTTCTGAATAGCTGAACGCCTATTTGTGGCGGAACAAGAAAAGTAAACTCCACGAGAAAAGCAAAAATGGCAGGTGAAAGCAATTCTTGGACCAAATCATTTAGACAAATAGCCACTGAGATGTAGGCTGAGTTATTTTGCAAAGAAAATGGTTTACTGCAAGAATGATAGTGCACAACAAAAACCTTACTTGTGTCCTAGCTCGTGTGCCACAGTGAAGGCCATGGGGAGGCCCGTGTCTTCGCTAATGCTGCAGCTGCGATGAGGCTGACACATTCCCGCCACATGAGACAGTCCCAGAGTCTCACATGGCATGTTGATGGCTGCACATATGTCCTTCCTTTGAGAAGCAGAGAGCGAGAGTTAGTCATCTGCCTCTTCGCCCGCTAGCTGAGCTAATTTATTCATTCAGTGATTACATGCCAAGCGATATTTTTATTTCATTCAGCGTCCAGATGAAAACAACATAATACGTCAATTTAAAACGGAAAGAAATGAATGCAGCTGTTGCCAAAAAATTGTTTTTGTTTTCAACATGCAGAAACGGTGACTCAGTCAGGGCAGAAAGATTTAGCGCATCGACCTGGAAGTGAGCGAGGACAGAGGTGGCATGAAGGATGTGAACATCGGGTGGGTGGAAAGTTAAGCGTGAACGACATTATCTTAGAGCTGGAGAAGGAGATGAAAGTAGGACATCAAAAGGAAAGGACTCAGAGAGGTAAGATCTCATTTATTTTTTTTGCTAAACTTTGATCTTTCTACAAACTTCCCCAAACTTTCCTCATTCAATGGGTTTTGCTACCTTTGAGTTAACAAATCCAGTAATTGGCATTCTCTCCAGTTGGGTGCCAATTTTCTTGTTGCTTTGTTTCTCTCTCTCGCACACAAACCATCCTTGCTTTCTGAATTGTCTTCCCCCTGTAAGACATCGGCTCATAATTCTGTTTTCAATCAAACTAAATTCTGTTTTCAATGCAGAGCCCCAGAGTAAGCAGGTGAGCCACTTTTGTCATGCCGTTTCTGATTTTATAATTGTTTTCTCTTGTTGTGACATCAGCAGCAAGAACATTTGTATACTTGTATAATTAATCTAACCGGATTTGGACATTTTAAATATAATACCAAGCTTGAATCTGGTTGTAACTTGAAATTTTTCAATACCTTCAGCTAGAACAAGAGGCTGAGCCATTACAGAGTTTTTATTACTGCTCAAAAGTTTACATTCAGCCACTATGGACACAAAAATCATTAATTTAGGGCATTAATTTAGTTTGAAGATTTTTTTTGAAGGGTGCAATAGTATATATACAACTTCAATGTTTCTTAAAGACAAATTTAGGTGCACAATTTTGAATTTGTTCTTGATTTTCTCCAACTGACACGAGGGCATATTTATACAAAAAAGGCTCAAATTTGTGAAATCATATTCCATAAATTAGAATATCACTGAAAAGTTAAGATATTTCAATTAACTAAGTGAGGCACAAAGTAATTATGCAGACTAATGTTTTGAAGCCTCTGTTAATTTACAGGTCATGAAAATACGACATTTACCAGAATGGTAGCCATACAAACAAACAAAAAAAAAAAACATTTTAAGTACAAAAATGTGGTCTTAATGAAAGATTTAATACCTGCTCCAAGGTTACTATTTCGACTTTTAATTCGACAAACAGGCCTCATTGGAAAGCACATTTTTATTTACTCAATATGTTTTGTCAAGTTCCACTCAAATCTATTTTTAAAGCAAATTTCAGCTAGCAGGGAATTGAAAATGCTTTAATTGACTGGATATACATAACTTTTACTACATACGTAACTTGTTTCATCAGGAAGCTTTTTAAATAATTCAGGGTGAACAGACTGGTCAGCTCCTGGCTGCCAGCTTTGTCTGATTTATTAAAACAATAGCTCAAAGTTTGACATAGTTTGACTTTTGGGAAGCCAATTGAAGAATATATAACATGGGATCCAAAAGTTTGATTTGTGTTTGGGATCATAGTCCGGTTTGACTCTCTCCAAGTTTAAGCAATTTGACCCAAACTGTTACAGCCGGTTGAAGAGACAAAGAGATCCCAAATTTAATCCAATTGAAAATGAATGGACTGTGTTTAAAAATGTTTAAAGGTTGGAAGCAAGATTTAAAAGAGGGCTGGTTAAATATTCAGCAGTCAATAATGACAGAAGTTTGTTTATGGCCACCAAAATTGTGTGACATCTCTGTAATTTACAAATAGATTGTCCTCAGTTATGGTGTAAATATTGTACATTTGAGCTTGAATGAGCATATTTTGACCAAATGTCTTAGTGACAGACAGATAATCCACTATACATTTTGCAAGCTAATTTGAAATCACATTCATATGCTACTCCAGAGGAAAGAACTGCTGAAGGGATACGTAAAACCTAAAAAAAACTATACAAATATATTTCTACTCATCTCTGAACTGCAATCAGAGATAGTTGTTCAAAGGAAAGTTGTTAGGTTAAATAGGGTTTTATAGAATTTCTTTCTTGTATGTCTATATTCTCGAAAGTCTATAAGAGACACTTAACCTTTGTTATGGTTGCTAATTTGCCAGTCTGACTTTCTACTCCATATGTTCTGCAGTAGTCAATACAGAATCCAATTACTGTGGAAATCTCAGTGGCAACATCTTAGATAACCATCTAGCAGACACTCTGTTCTTTGAAACGTTAATGAGGATCCTGTTTCTATAAGTCGGGCAGAGACATGTTTTTTCACTTCCCTTTGGCTTGGGCAGTGACCCCTAAAAAGAGATGTATGAAAAAAAAGACTTATCTCACCCGTAATGTGAGTATTGCTAGCATGTAATTTCTTTGAGTTTGTCTGGTGACAGGTAAAAATAGCCAAGGAGAGTGGCAGACCTAAGAGGAAATTCATCTGAACAGAAGATTCTCATTTGCATCCCTGTAGTTTCAGACAAATGGTTTCACTTTTGAAACCATTTAATGACCTTAATGGCAAACGTTAGTTGTTCATATTTATAACCATGTTTCATTGACAAATTGACAAATTATTACTCTACTTCAATAGATGTAGTAAACGTAATTTACAATTTTTATCTCAGTTTTTAAAGGATCATATGAAAACATAAGATATAACTTAAAAGGCTCTAAATTTAACCATTGTCGAGATTCCTTCTACAGTTTATTCTTTTGCTATTACTGTTACATTACTACACCAGTAAATATATGCTTAATATTTAGAAAGGCATACATGTCAAATTCAATTCAAATGATATATATTTTTAAACATTTTAGACAAAATTAGGTAACATTCAGTGTTGCGGTTTTTATTTTGGTATACAGCTGAAACCAGAAGTCTACATACATCTGCACACACAAGTTTACATATTAGAGAAAAACGCAGGAACCACTGTAGTCTGATGTCACAGCGTTGCACTTCTATGTGACAGTGCAATGCTACTTGTGTTTTCACAATATTAAGTTTTAAAAGGGCCATTCTGTTTGCTTCTTTTTGCCAAGTCCCATGCACCATTGTGGTTTTACTTGTGTGGGTACAATATGATACATTTTGACATGGGATTTGTTTTGCCCTCCAAGTGGGGAGATTGTGTTCCTTAAAGGAACACAAAGCAAAACAGAATGTACTTTCTGGGCTTTTGCACTAAAAAAGATTTTAATTTTGTCTGATTTATTATTGTGTGGGGACATGACAGTTTTCAGAGAGGATTAATTACCAATAGAACCCTGAGGAGAGCAGAGCTTCCAGTTAGAACTACAGAGATGCCATCTTGACTGAAAACTTAGTACAAATATATATAGTTTCACTTTTCTGCAAAATTCACCAAATGCATTATTCCTGTTAAGTATTAAGTGGTGTAAAATAAGTAGTATTTCAAAAGAGCAGCAAAAATCGTATGTTTTTAGAGCAATAATATTTGTTGTTAGCTGTTGCTAAGAGATGAGGGCGTTTTCTGGTAGACAAGTGCCACGAAGTAAACATCTGATTTTTACTTTTGCAAAATTTACCAACTGTAAATTTCTTGTGTCTAAGCAAATAAGCAGTATTTCAAAAAGGCTTATGTTTTATTAATTTGATTTTAATAGATGACATTTATTTTTTCTGCCAACAAACTGCCATGAAGTATAAATCTGATTTTTACTCTTGTGTTGAAATATATATGTACACACTATTATTCCACACGGATGGCAAATTTTAATTTATGAAAAAGTTTGTTTCTTGGTTTATAGTGATGTTCAATATGAAATAATTGCCTACATGTTCAGCCTTTATTGGTAATCCTATGGTTTTAAATCTTTATGAAACTTGGAATTAATAACAAAAGACTCAACATCACATTGGCCTTGAAAAGTGAATATCTGTCACCTCAGGCAAAGTCTGAAAAATGTATTTATGCATTGTATCAGGTTTCTTGAGCTGAAGGCAAATTAGTTAGATCTAAGATCTCTGAAAATAAGGCTTTATAACTTAGTCAACCTCAAATATGTGCAGAATCCATTCTGGAAAGAGAGAGAGAGGGAAAAGGGCATTGCTTTGTCTCTTTAATTGCTCTGCACACTCAGAATGCAGAAGAGAATTCAACAAAGCTAGTGAATGCAACACTATTGAGTTGGGTCTATTAATCAAAAGGAGTCAAGAAGAATAGTTTTTAAAGTCACGCATTCAACATATATGTCCATAGTAGTGTTTTACTTGTGTCCGCTCGAAAGCGAGAATAAAAGTTACTCTTAAACACTTGATTAACTGGGACACCCCAGATCTGATTGCTGTTTTCTCAACCATTAATAATTTAATACAGACTGGGACCGAGGCAAATGTCTGAAGTTGGCCTGGCAAAATAACCGCTGACACACTCCCACAATAATATCACATTACAGATCAACCATAAAGAAATCCCTTCAGATCACTCAGCATGCCAGGCTCCCTGCTGTCCTACATAGGAGGACGGCAAACTGATTTTATCCATGAATGAGCTGAATGAAATCTCTTGGCAAAAGGTCGATATAAGAAGCTGATCAGTCTTACATGGGTTTTCAATAACGAAATCATTCCTTTTTCTATATTTAAAAAAATATAGAAATTAGAAACATTAAACATAATTTCTTAAACGTTACAGCCGTAAAACTCATTTTATTTTATAGGAAGGAAGCAAAGCACAACCCACGTATTGAGGTCTTAGTCCTTGTGCCGGTGGTCACAGGTTCGACTCCAGGCCTGGTGACATTTGCCTCTTGTCTTCCCCCTTTCTCATTACTCTCTTTCCTGTGGAACTACTTTCAAATAAAGGCCAACAAACTAGAGCCAACAAAACCTTAAAAAAAGAAAAAAAGACTGGGTCCTTTAAGCAGGACGACAACCATAGTCAACCTTGGCTACAACAGGATGGTTTACATCAAGGTTCATTAAATGGATTGGAATGGCTAAAAGCCCAAACCTAAATCCCAATGAGGATCTGTGGCAAGTATGTAAATCAGGTTTGAAGACTGAGTTTAATGTGTTTAGCTAATAAAATGAATCAATGGTTTTCTCTTTAGAAAGGTTTGTAGAGACATGCTGCAAAAGATCTGACACCTTTTGCCTGAAAAGACATTTTAACAAAGTATTGACTAAGGAGGGCTGGAAACAAATCCGCATCACTTTTTTTGTTGTAAAGAAAATAGAAAGAATAAAAAAAGTACTTTTCATCACTACATTTCAACAAAATCGATGACTACTTTGTGTTGGTCTATCAGATAAAAATCACTAAAAACAAATTGAAATTTGAGGTTTTAATGTGACTAAATGTGGAAAAATTTCAAAGAGAATGAATGTTTTTTTCAAGCTACAAGTACAGTTACTGGCATATTTTGTGTTGATGCTACAAAAGACACACTTCTCTGCAAAGTCTTATTACAACCTGCAGCGACACTCAAACCGACAGTGAAGTTATGGTCAAAATCTTTCCTCTAAAGTTAGCACAACACACCCGGCGGCCAACCTCCAGCATCCCCTTATATTGTATGTTGTTTTATGTATGATGCCCTACAGAAGTTAAAGCAGAGTTCACTGCTTTCATGACTGCAGACATATCAAAGCAAAGCCAGCAAAAAAACAAAAATAAAAAAATATGCAAGACATGGTTAATCATTCGCCTTGTGATTTACAATATATTTTTGAGAAAATTAGTTCTTTGGGAACTACCTGGTGAGCAGAACAGCTACGTCATGGTGCAGAGGGTGTTCATCTCCTTTCATGTTGAGTTTCTTCTGCCATTTGCAGAAGCTGTTCAAGCTGTTGTCGGCATGGTGTGTAATCTTTAGGTCATCCTTTTAGGAATCCATCATAAGTACAACAGGGGAAAAAAAAGAGAAAGAAAACAGAATGCAAATATTCCTAAAACGATTCAAGTTCAACTAAACAACACCATCAGTTCTGTGGTTAATCTGATACTTCAACAGAATCTTTACAAAAAAAATGATGCATCATGGCAACTGATAGAGGAGGATTTATTTATTTTTTTAACTGATGTTAACGTGTTAAATATTCCAAACAGCAGATAAAGATTAAATGACTGAACTTAAACATACCATGAATCATTTTCAACACGATTACAAACAGAACGGACTCGCTTTCCACACAGAAAAGCCAGAAGAGATAGTCATGGTTAATTCAGTCAAATTAAGCAGCGGCATACAATTAACTTTATCTGCAAAGGAAAAATGTTTATCCACGTCGTTTTAATTGACACTATAAACTCTCGAACGTCTGAGGCACAGACTCACTCTAATTAACACGTCCGTACGGATGCTTGTTGTGCATATATTTTTCATTAAATTATTTCATTTCCATGGCATCAAACACTGACGAAAAAAAAATTGGAGCTCAAACAGGTTTATGTTCCTCTTCAAACACATGGTTCTAATTAAAATGGTCCTAAGTATCTCACACCTCTATGAGAACACAGCACCAGAAAAAAATAAATAAAAAGTTGAAGGGAAGATTGATCTACTGCATCAGATGGGATTAGATGAGATAAATGCATCTCTCAGATGAGGACATTTATATGCAGCTGCAGTCAATTAGAAATATTTACTAGTGATGTGCTGGAGGCAAAACCACATCATGAAAGTTAAGATATGTGTTTATTTTATACTTTAGTTGGTTAATCAAGTGAAAATTGATTAACCTATTGCACCTCATGATATTAAAATAAATCAAAATGATTTATCCATAAATTAAAAAAATAATTCACTAAAAACAAACATGAAAAAGCTGCAATGATTTCCTCACCCTACTATGAGGTGAAGCATCAAACCCAGATCATCATCTAAAGCTCTCAAGGACTCACTTGCTTCAGTTAAGACTCTTGTTGATGCTATCAAAGTTATTGCGCCATAAAGGGATGCATTCCAGAAAATAAATAAATAAATAATGCTGACGAAAGTCATCAAAATGTTTCTTGGCAAATTTGAATTGGGCTTTTTTTCCTCCCTGAGACTCCAGGAAAGATTTTCTGTGGAATGACGAGATAAAAAAAAAGAACTTTTTGGTCTGGTTACATCAGATGTAAAACTACCACAGTAGTTTAGAAAGAGAACAAACATGTTGCAAGTCAATGTCTGAATGACTCAAGATCTAAAAATGACCTAAATTAGCTTTATAGTAGCCTAGTTGAAGTCTAGATTTAAGTCCTATGTTTTCTACGCTGGCTTTTTAAACAAGCGAGGCGATGAGGCTAACAAATAAACTGAATTTAACTCGAAGGCTCTGAAATCCAGGCTGTGACCTGCAGTGATTATTTTTAATTAACTATTTCACACTAATCAGTGTTGCCTTGCAGAAATAAGTTTAACCTTGTGCAATCATACCATCACCTCATCAACACACAACCAGGGCTTACCTCATCCTGCTCCAGAAGGATGAGCCGAACAACCACAACGTTGATTGCATTCCCAATACTCGCATCTCTGAAGAGACCCGCCACCTAAAGAAGAAGGAAAAAAAAGAACCACATGATTTCTTTCTACTACGACACTTGCAGGGATATCCAACCATTAAAATTCAATTTATCCTACAGAAGGTCACATGTATTCTCCCTCAAATTAAACCCCAAGAACACACACACACCTACGGCATGCCACAGAGACAGAGAGATAGAAAGGAGGAGAAGATCTATAAAGAAAAATGAAAGACAAAGTTTGCTTCGTGCTGATAGGCTTCCTGCTGATCAGCAGGATACGTCAAACACGCTGCATGTTTAAAAGTGTTTTCTGCATATAAAGTGTAACCTGCTTTGTTGCATACGGTGCAACCATTAAGTGCTGACAGCGCATCACTCTTTCTATATTTTGTTGTTTCACAGCCTTAATTTGATTTGATTTATTTTTTTCAGACAGGTTTTTAAAAACATGAAAACAAACAATCCAAAAACAAGCCTTATCCCAAATTACTTAAAATTAATCAGTTTCATACCCCCATCATGGCACAGTGGATAAAAGATTGACATTTTTTAGAAACAGAACAGAATAACATCTCAATTATTTGACACCTAACTTTCAAAGTTAACATAAAGAGGCAGTGTGAATGCTGCACAAGTTGTCAGTCCATCACAGTTCACAGGATGGAAAATAAAGACATGCACACTCACACCTCAGGGCAATTTAGAGTGACTAATTATGCAATCTCAAGTAGTTTTTTTGATTGTGGGAACAAGATTGATTACCTGCAGAAAACCCACACATGCATGGGGAGAACATGCAAACTCCATTCAGAGAGACACCAGGCCAGGATCTGGACCCAGAAACTAAATGCTGCAACTTTGCAAAGCCAGTCAGTGGATCCTATGGCATATATATATATATATATATATATATATATATATATATATATATATATATATATATATATATATATATATATATATATATATATATATATATATAATATACAGTATATATATATATATATATATATAAGAATCACATAATTATTATTTATTTATTTTTTATCATAAACACTACTGTTACGTTATGTGGAAAAAGGAACCATGAATTCACCTTAATTTAGACAAAAACTTGTTTTTAATAACTTTTTCCAAGAAGAAAACTAAACAAAACAGGCATTGTGCAAATTGTGCTGCGGACGGACAACAACTGACATTGATACACCTTTCTCAACAGGCGGGGGCGCACTTTCTCACTTTCTCGGTCTATAATCCGACATTCGAGCGACTTGACTCCATTCCTCCCTCCCTGGCTCCTCCGGGCCCCCCTATAGCTCCGCCCCTGAGGAGATCGATTATTTTTTAGAGATTATCTGTCTCATGTTAGGACAGTGAAAGTTTTAATAGGTATGTAAAATGTATTTTTTTAAGTTGGATGCTGCAGGTTCGGTGTGAGTCTCTACCAGGTGGAGCAGAAGCGGCTCCGTCTGTCAAATATTACTAAATATTAAATATTACTACCTGTGGCGGAGCAGCGGTTCAACAAGAGAGCAGAACCAGCGTCTGACATCGCAGCTCGAAGACTTAAATCATTTTCCAGGTTATTAGTTTATCTTTCTGACCGTCATGCTAATCCGGGTGAGTGTTTGTAGCTGCGCTGCTTTACCTGCTGTCTGATCCTCCATGTCTTTTTACTGCAGTGAACCTCGACGTAGCCAAACTCCGTCAAGTATGTCATTGTTTTATCCCATATTAGCTTCTCGTGTTAATGCATTTTGACCTGCTTCAATTTTCCGCCAACACGCAAACGTCCTCATTCACTCAGTGCCCCCATCGCTACACATCGCTTAGGATTTGTTGCTGTGCGTTTGCGCAGTGAAGGAAAGACGAGACCAGCCGGACAGACAGGCTGAGAAATGAGCTGCAGGTGATCGGTATCGGTAACAGAGCCAAATGATCGCCGATCACCGATCAGGCACTTTTTCACGAAAATCGGCCGATTGTGATCGGTGACCGATCGATCGGCACACCTCTAATATATATATACTGTATATCTCACCAATGTTTAGTTAATTGGTCTCTAAACTCTCCTTAGGCATCAGTACTGACATTAATTTGTGAATAAAATATCAAAAATACTAAATATATACATATGCTAATCTCATTCTCTCTGTTTTTATCCATCATATATTTAATGAAATCATCTAAATTATTCAGAGGATTCCATTTCGTTGGGAAATTAAAAGCAAAAGCAGGAGAGGTTTGGCATGATGCACGTTGATTTATTTATTTTTTTCCCCCCCTCTAAATATTAATACATCAAGTCTTCATACCTTTCGCTGTCGGATCACGTCAACGTAACTTGTTGCATAATTAACCTTTCAGTCAGTTCATCTTTGCTACCTCCAGCTCTGAGGCTGGAGCACGATGAGATGAAAGCTGTGAAATCTTGACTGCTAAAAGGAATACTTGATTTCAGAATGAGACAATGCGCTCAGATGTTGGGCGTTTTCTACTTTAAGGCATTAGGAACAAAGTGCTGTCGAAAACAGTGCAACGCCTGCTCAACCTACAGCCATGACTGTTACACGTCTCGATTTGAGGAAGGCTGCGGTTGTTTAGAAAGCTGTTCCAGAGGCTGCAGGAGGTAAATTGAGGTTATCCAGAGAAGAAAGGAGATGAATTAAATGCTTAGAGATGGGTGATAAAAATGTGAGCCTCAGCATCAACAAAACTAAAGCTCACACAGCTGCAGGAAAGCTGCTGAACCCTCATCACAAAACCACCAAATTCTTAAGGACTCTTGTTTTTAATATTATATGCCTTACTGCAGAATAAATTACATTACATGACAGGTTTGGGGTAAATATAAGTTCCCTACTGTAATAAATTGTAAGTTTTTTCATGGAAAAAGTCGACATGCTAAACTGTAGCATAGTAGCTTAGATTTTCTTTCACAAAAACAAGCTAAATGTGCCACGGAGACATGGCAACTTTTACAAATTTTTATTGATTTTTTTTTTAGCCCAATCTATGTTAATTTACACAAAAAAGTAAATGAAAGCTCAGAAACTCCCTTGGGTTTGCAGGAATGTTTAGATACATTTTGTCGTACGTCACACGGACAACTGGGACGACATCTGCAGAATTACAAACCGGGGCTGGACTGACAATTTTTATAAAAGAGATCGAGGGATCATGTTCCATCTATTAAGGAATCAGACTCCTATAGCCTCTGCAAACATTTCCAAACAAACACCACAGATGCCCAGGAGGGCATTGTCCTTTTTTTCCCCCATCCCAATTAAAACATGATATAAAAATAAAAAATGATACAAAATCGTGAGGAGCTGATAGACCTATGTCTCTTCTGAAGCATAAATGCTCTAAAACTTTTTAAACTGACCGATTTTAATGACTTAAAAACGACCTGGTCAGGAGTATCTACATCCCCTGAAGGTAAAACTCCACAGCCAGCAGTCCAGCTGCTGACTTGGTTGGTCTTAAAAGAAATGTAACTGCCATGTGTTGATAAAAAATAAATACATAAATAAATAAATGAATTTATTCACAAAGCCCAAGTGAAAATTCTCAAATTTCATGCAAACTGTAATAAAGTCGGTATTCAGATTCACCTTTGTAGGAGACATCTGAACACTTACCTTCAGACTATAAACACTGTAAATTTGTCTTCAAGTGTTTTTGGATACATTTCATCCAAACAGCTCAATTTCAGAGACAACACAGAACAAAAAGGGCTGCAATTTCAGTTGAGGGTTTGCTAGACCTGATGATTTGTTGTGACCGTGACATTTTTGTCCACACTCCATAATCAACGCTGCGCAATAGTTTGTCCAATGTCAAATAAATACAGAGTTAAAAAGTAATAAAACATATATTTTAAAAGTTTCCCAGCATTGCTGAAGATCATAAACATGCAGCATCTTATTTTTTCCCTTCATGTTCAGCACAACAAGTTCAAGAAGCATATTTCAGTTGAAGAAATTGTTTTGATACTTTAAGGGTGGAACTAAGAGTTTAAAAAGCAACGTTGAATGTCATTTGTGCCTGCTAGAAGCAGATTCATTCCCAGGTGCAAAAGAGAGACGCTGATTTGGCGCAACCAATACCTGCATTTTAATATAGAAGGTAAGCGTGGTCAGTTATTCAGGAAGTGTACATTAAGTTGTTGAATCCGCAGCTTGAGACAGTCTTGACATAAATGAAGAAGTTAATCAGAACGCGGCTCCAAGCATCGCAGATTTCCCTGCTGGAGTCGGTAACAATGGATGTGCATTTAGGCTATTTTTAATCCACGTCCCCCTGCCATTGTTTCTATTGTTTATACGTCGAGATTTATGACAGAGCGGAGGTTATTTTGAACTGGTTGAAATAATTTTTGTCTCACAGCCACTTGTACCGCTTAAGCCAGTGGGCACGTTTTGATTGGGCAGAGAAACCATTTGCACTTTAGTTTCCAACTACACATCGTGTCCCAAGAATTTTTTATAGAGTCATTTACCTGGCCGCTACTTTTAATTAAACTTATTGATCTTAACCATCCTGGAGGGACTAAAACAATTAACCGTCAGGTCACAATATGAAGGAAATTGGGGGGAAAACTCATTTTGGTCAAGCCGCTGTGAGCACACAGGACGAGCACGGCTCCAGAATATGTAACGTCGCGCTGCTGGTACACACAAAGACAAACATCAGTGATGAGACAATGGAGCAAACTGTGTCGGAGGAAGATGATGACATTATTGTTTAGATACCAGAAAGAACTTGCTTCCCTTGAGGCTCTGCTATATTGTTATGGCAAAACGGGATTGTGTAGCGCTTTAATGTTCAAAGCTTTAAAAGACCTCAAACAAAAACCAGGAGAGGAAGTGGAGAATAATGCCTGCTTCCTCTGTCTGCTAAGTCTGTTAAACCATCTCCTTTTCATCAATGAATTCTCCTTCTTGATGTTCTCTAAACTCAGACAGCGCCGCAGTTTTCAAAACACAAGGGAAGTGCTTATAGCAATCCATTAGGTGTAAAAAAATCACAGAAGCTTCACAGTAGATAAAATTTTAAATGAAACCCAATATAGATTGTTGTTAAGACAACCGCACTTTGATCTTGGATTGGCTATTTTGCAAATGTATGTATAGCAGCATTGTGCACAATTACTTCAACTTTCTAAGCTGCATTTTCTTTCAAATAAAAACATCTGCAGAAATAGATTTTATGAAAATAATTTGAAGTCAAGTTCCACTGAACACGTCAAAGACACGGGGATCCACTGGTTCAATTAAACAGGTTTTACTTAAAGATGGTGCATGACGGCCAAATTCAAGATGTTTGCCTTCATGTACTCAGGGGTTTATGTGATAACAATCGGCAGCATGTTGTTTTCTTTCTCCACACGAGAAGACGACCCGTCAAGCTAATTAATGTTCCAAATGACTTTTAATGTCACACTGCAAAGTCCTGAAGGAAGTCTTAGAAATTACCATAAATGTAGCACAGAGGTCAAATATTTAAGACAAAACTAAGGAGTATTTTCTATTTAATGGTTTCAAGGACATTCCCAGGAGAAATAAATGACTTGCTACATAAAATACAAAATTCTGAATGTTTTCCTGTTTTGATGTAAACCTCTACTCCAAGCTAAAAGTAAGAAGCCCTTACACACACCACCGTCATTCAAAATGTGTGTGTGTACAAGTTGATTAACCTGAGGAATCAGACTTTTAAAACCTCTATTTTTGTTGTTTGAACCCAGCAGCCCTGTGGCTGCCTCTGCAGCTGAATGACTCTACTGGAAAGCATTTCAAAGCAGCAGGGTTCTTTTTTTTTGGCAGCTCTGTAAGAGAGGTCCGAGGAATTACAAGCTGTGAACTGGAAAGTCTGCAGTGCTTAAGGTTTGCTGATGGGAATGTAGAATGAGGTGTGATCTCCGCTTTGTGTTCCAAAACAACAGATAACAAAACCTGCTGGTGGCTTCTACCGGATCAGGCTCCTGTCAACAAAACATCCCTCCACATGAGCTGCAACAGTGGACCTTGTGTGAGGATCTGAATTTAGGGAGATGAAGGCTGCCGCTAGACTATCAAGGTACACCAAGCCATAAGAAAGCAGAACTGCTGGCTTGAAATCAAATTAAAGTTCATATTAATGTTTTTATGTACATTATGAAAACTAAAAAAAATAATTAAAAAAATTTGAAACTGAGGTTGAAAATGGCTGAAAAAAATTATCTCAACTAAAATACTGAATTGCCTTCACGAGTTTAAAGTAGGAACAGAGCTGCATGATTTTGTTTATTTGAAAGACAATGGATTAAAAAATTTGCAATGACGATATATATTGTCCCTCAGCTTCTTTGTCAATAAACATTTGAGAATTAAGACTGATCCAACTAGTGAGCTATGTAATCAAAATGCAGTGTCTGACACCTCAAATGTAAAATCCTATCAAATACTCCGTCCATCGAGTCCTTTGAGATAATTATATTGCACCCACCATTGCTGCAATAATGAATGCAATTAAATTTTACGCGCCTCTGGTTATTTAGGTCTAGTATTTATTAAAACACCACATTTTTTGCATTAATGTAAAAAACAAAAACAAGAAAGTGTAACTTTTATTAAGACATACCATAATTTTAAAGAGTCAACAAATTGAGGACCACATAAAACAATCTCCTTAACTGTGCTTCATAACAGGAAGAAAGTTCGGCCTCTTTCAGACATCAAGGAGGGATTTAGACACTTTGTCATGGTGTCTGTTTTCTTTTTTTAAAAGTTGGTTGAATTCAACCTGCCAGCGTTACACGCTCCAACTCGCGTTGTAATCACCTCGCTGCATCATTTGATTTATGATACGGTATAGTTGCTGTTGCACCTCAAGAGTTTGATGTAGTAATTACATCTGGGCTGTGCAGCCAGATGGTCAGGGGATTTTATGCAAAAAGAAGAAGAAGAAAGGTGAAACAGTGCACCAAGACAACAGATCCCTGAACTTCATCCAAGTGAAGCTTCTTCAGTTGCAGCATTGTATAAAAATAGGAAAAAATAAAAGTTTTACACACATTTATGTGTCCAACCTTAAGATACTTCTTTGCTGAGCTCCACTCCATGCCTCATTTGGTTTTACGATGGCAGTTCGATATCTGAAAGCTTGTCAGTGCTTGATGAGCAGCAGCTGAAAGAGTGGCTCATCATAGGTTGATGAGAGAATGTTCTGTGAATGAGGCAATCTGTCATGACACATAAATGGTGGTGGGTTTCTGTGTTCCTGCTTCTCATTCTCCACTTCTTTCTCCCATTTTAATGCCATTGAAAGGGGTGGCCGCGGTGGAACTGCTCCTCCTCCATTACTATCCTGGGGTTGCAGCCGTTTTTTCTTGTTATGCGTCCAGTCATGGATCCTCTGCTGCTCAACTCATAGAAATGCCTACCAGGAACTTGTATTAATCCTCCACCAGAGCATCTCTTTGCCCTTTTATTATATGCTTGCAGGTGACCTATTATGCTTCTTTGAAAAGATTAGGATAGGTTTCTGTGCTCTACAAAACATATCCATTACATTTTGTGCGCAAAACCATTATTCGATGATGAGATTTTAGTCTGACAATTTTGAGCTCCATTCAGAATGAGCTGTTTTAGGGCCTTTCGTCACTTGAAGTCCAAATATGCTGCTGCTGACCACACCCCTCTAAGTCACACATAAAAAGGGTTGCATACAATTGTGCAATTTTGTACGTCTTTGAAGAGCAGAAGTAGAGCCTCCTGCATAACCAACAAGAAAGCCGCAAGCAGCTTCTGTGTGGTAAGTCAATAACAAAGCACTTATCTTTTCCAGCAGCCATTGAACAGCGCATACAGTAGTAGAACCAGCTGACCAGACGGGATGGAGTTCAACTTTTGTTGCTAGGTAACTGGGGTTGGTAGTAACAGCACAGTGCGTAGTTTGTGACTTAATCAGGAGGTTTTTGAAATGACTCTTTTTCCAGACACCAAAAAACAAACTTTTTGCTAAAAAATGTCTGGGTGGTTTTTTTTTTGTTTTGTTTTGTTTTAAGCACTTGGGCTGCTTTTAGATGCAGTTTCCACAAAAATAAAAGTAGAAACTAACTACAGGTAATCATATGGGGAAATTATTCTTTAACTTAAAATATTTTAACATAGAATAATCTATTGGGATATGTAGTTAAATGCACACCAATACTTCTCGGCAAACAAAAGTGGAAAAAAATAAAAAGCTACGTTTCCCTACGCAAATACATCATATACAAATACGCTGTAGTCTCATGGACAACCCTTGGAAAGACGATTAAGGCTAAATCACCTTTCTTTAGTGCTCTATCCCAAGATCATTGAGTAAGAGCATCACAAGGCTATGATCAGTAATACACTCTTGCACCCAGAAATGCTAACATTGTCACATTTATCAGTAGGCTGTAGCATCTGGCAACCAGAACCACATATACCATAAAAAACTGTAAAAAGACAGACAGTGCAGTCTTCTGCATTTCAGGGAGACTGAGCTCTGCCTGTGATGTGAGAATTTGTAACCTTAATGCCTTAAACAGCTGTGAATGTCAACACCCCCACTCGTCTTCTTCACTGCCTTTAGCAGTCCCTTTTAACTTTTAAACTTACATTTGTCAGATTAAGTGGGCCAATTTATCAAGCCGTCTCTTAGCCCAGTAGTGGCTGACCAAGATTAAGGCCAGAACAAAGCCAGTGTCTATAACAAACACATGATACATGTATTTTGATCTTAAATTCTTATGATTATGTAAAAATGTATCTTATGATTTTTTTTTTAAATTGAAAGTAAGACTCTGAACTCCACTTATAGAATAAGGGGATGCCCTGGAGTCGCACAGATTTCTCCTTAGTTATCTTTGCATTCTTTGACGCACTACTCCTTTGTAGTTGTGCTATGTGTAAATAAATGTGGGTTATTATGAACCCACGTTTGCCTTAATTCCTGGGATTGAGAGCTATTCCTGCAGCTTCTTAGTTCTTCTCCTCATGGAGTAGCTTTTTTAATTCCTCTGTGGCAACTTGACATCGATCATCTCGCCGACACGAACAAAACTGATCAATGTCGAATTCATGTCTAGGGCCTCTTTTTGTTTTGGCCACCATAAGACCCTGGGAAGCCCTCCACCTTCCCACCTTCACCTCACAGCGTTTTCCTGTCTGTATTGACCAAAGTCCACATCCACAGTCTTCTCACCCTGCGCCACACCAATACCAGTCTCCAGATATAGAAAGGCGTCTGTTTCGATTGCATTTATATATAATTCTAGGAGGAGAAAACATGTGGCACATTAAGTGTTTCTTACGTTAGCCCATCTTTAAAGTGGAATATTTGCATGTTCCGCATTAAAGATTAAGATAACATACATACTCTTACACTGATGAGGATTGTGAGTCAATATTTTGCATATCTCTGTTAAAAACAAACATGTAGATTTGATACCACTGAAATAATAATTCTCCTTCAAATTGGCCCAAAGTAAAAAAAAGTACAAATAAATAAACTGTTATAAATATGAGTTGTTTTTGTTGAATGATTGGCCGACCTTTGGTCCCAACAGAATTCAGGAAAAAGTGTCACACACCAACAATTCTTCAGAGGCCACGAGTCAATGTCTGCATGAAAACAGTCATTGCTCTTCAAAGTGGATGCTAGTACAGGTCAGACTACAGCCACCACCAGAAAGGGAGGCATTGCTTTTTTCAAGGCACATAGTGCCATTTTCTAGCACAATCAAGGAACTATATCACATTCAGTTGTTATAAATATATATCAAACAGGACTTCAAAGAAATCTGATTTTGTGACGCCTTGAAATTGGGCCTCTGTCTCTTTAAGAAGGTGCTACTCTTTCCAACCCTCCAGTTTAAGGATAACAGTATCATCACAACACTTCTCGTTTACATTCGTTTTATGGAACATTGGACTGAGAAGCAGATCCTATGATGAGTTCAGCAGATGCACAGTTCCTCCAGGGGTTTGCCAATTGTTGCTGCCGCTAGTGTGGAGGAGCTGAGTGAGGAAGGCGAGGCAGAGGGAGAGGAAGAAATGCTGTGTGACCTCACACACATTTAGGAACCCCTGAATTGTTGCCACAGGAGATTGAAAGAATCAAGGCTGTACTCCACATGTGCTTCTGATGAGGGCATAATATTCTAGTATAATATAAAGCTCAAAAGAGTTGATCTTACAGAATATTTCCTCTTTAACTTCTCAATAACCATGTAAAGAAATAATGACATAACTTGTTAAATGTAAAATTAGTTTAAATAACGCTAAGTGCAATTACACATTCATTTGAATTAATGCCTGCTCTGTATTTACCATCTTAAATACGACAGACGTGGCAACATCCTGCCACCACGTGCCAAAGCAGTTAAAACACTGTAAAATATGCCTTTATGAGGCGTAAAGCTGAACAGCTGAGTGTGTCGTTTATCAAGGGAGGAAATTACACCAGATTGCACTATGGGAAGATGGCAGAGCCTGAAGCTGCAGGCCACTTTCTGACAAGACACTTGGATTGTGACATCTTGACGATGGCATTTTAATGTGCACCAATTATGACACAGAAAGACACTGAAGCATCAACACTACATTATGGCAACTACATTAGCCGATGATGGAGTCCCGTTTAGTTAAAATTATACTCTGTGCTACGCTGCAAAAAGCTCTCAATTATTAATTCAAGTGTTGATTTGACTGTTCATTTCCCCTGAGCTCAATCTGACTAAAATACTTGCAGGGATGAAATGATTTTTTTATTGACGTTTTAGTTTCTAAATAACACTGAAGGCCTTGGGTGGTGCATTGATGAATGAAAGCTTCCAGACAATCTAGTTTGATGCACATAATCAAATTGGCAATTTTCCCAAAGCACTAAACGTACCAACTGTCAAACGTAAAATACTCACAATGTTCATGACGGCGAGTACGTAGTCCTCCACAGCTTTGCTCCCGTGATGGTCCACCATTTTGGGATCCGCCACCACTAAAGTCTCCACCCACTTCTCTCTGCTTACAGAGCGCTGATGAATTCTGCGCCTCCGCTTGTGATGGTGTCGTTCCCACCGCTCCCGCTGCCTCTCGATGTCCTCAAAACTCTGGAGGGTATCTGGAGACGCAAGGATTTCAGAATGTTCACACATCATCCGACATGCGCTTAGCTGCTTGGGTTATTTTGCGATGGAAGAGCGTTTCCTACCAGCTGATGCAAGTTACGACAAAATAAAGGAAGTGGACACCCTTTCACTTCTAATATTTGATTGACAAAAAAAAAATCTCACCTTTACTAGGTTGAATTTAATAAATCAGAGTCAAAGTAGACACACTGAATGTCGAAAAATTATACCCCCAATGGCTGAATAGGTTTCACAACCTGGTTTTAGTGTTGTGTATGTAACTTTATTAGTTTCCCGCGTGTATGGGGTGTTTTCAGTCAGAGATTTTTTCAGAGTTGCTGTATTACAGACTGATATAGGAGATCCCTTCTACATACAATCATCAGAATCGACAAAAACTCTTTTAAATAAAAACTTCAGATGGTGTGTGTTACAACATTTAATTTCCCTTTGGGATGAACAAAATATTTGCTGACTCTCCAACACCGTGCTCAGTGGTTGGGAAGAGGTGTTGGAGTGCTGCATTTGGTTTTCATCAAATATTGTGCCATGCCTTGTGGCTAACCCATCTATGTTGGCATCTACAGCCTTATTTGTTAGATAACCCCTCCAAACAAAGTCAGCCGTACTTAGACTTTTTTGTAATTGCCGTCTTGAACACCGTTAAAGATGTCGACTGAGGACTATAAACTTTAAAGCTCGGCTCTTGAGTTCCAATTAGGCTCAACCTGTCGTGAACTTGCAGAGAAGGTTGGCAATTGTTTTGAGTGTTTTATACTTGAGAACTAATCTCAAGTAATCAAGGAATCTAAAGTGATTGCGAAACGTCATTTCTACTTGGCATTGTGTAAACACACACTTGTGTGAAACAGAGTAACAAGCCAACCGAACTCTTGTTTCGCTACTCGCTTCAACTAATTGGGTGTTTTTGATAGAAAATACCTAATAGGTACTTTGACTTTCACGAAATTAGACTCGTGTAGCGCTTTTCTGGACACTCAAAAACACTTTATAATTAAGCCTATTAAAACAGAAAGGGTGTACTTAGTTTATCTAGGAGCAGCTTTGTTTTTGTTTGCTAATCAACAACAGTGTAGCATGTGGATGCTGTCGTCAGACTAAATTCAAATCACCATATTTTTACATATATTTTATCGAAAAAGAAAATCTAGATTTTTTTTAATTTCAACAATTAAAATATTTAATTGTAAAATACAATGATCATGTTTTTTTATTTTATAATTGAAATAAAAACAAATATTTTTCTTTTAAGCATTTTTTTGTATGGTAATTTTAAAACTGAGCCTGAACTATCAGTAAAATGATAAGAATCAAAATACCCAACACCTCCAAGCAGCATGGATTTATTTAACAGCATGTCTTTTTGTGTTGATAGAAGTTCAACATCAAATGGAACCATTTACATATTTAAGGTATTTATAAACATATCTTCCTTCTTAACCTGTTTACTCTGTAAAGGACACTTTCTGCACATTATTAGCAAAAATGCTTCATACAATGCATGTAGACAGTCTTGGAGCTGCTTGTTAGATTCATATGGATAAGGACGAGTTACGACCAAGAACACCAGCAGCACATCGAACCGCATGAAACTGCTGTAAGCAGTTCTTTGGGGATCAATGAGAACAGTACGGGCTCGCTGAAAAAGTGATACAGCGGAAAGAAATCTTCAGCTTAAAGACAGATTTAGAATAAATTTGGCAAAGAATATTTATAGCAAGACAGCACCTAATGAAGTTATCCCTTTTCGGTGGATTAGTCAAGCCGATATAGGTATGATGGCTTAAGCGTAATGGAAGTCAAAAAAGGGACTTAAATTAGGTTTTCTCAGGGGTTTTACAAATTCTGGAGGTGGAAGCATCAATCTTGAGCTGTTTTTTTTTTGTTTGTGAGCCAGAGTGCAGATGGACTGCTGATTTAAATGCAAACACAAGAGGAAAGAAAAGATGAGCCTTACATTAATCCCATACTTGACTTTTAAAAGGATCTGTAAAAACAGTACGGACCTTCTACAGCTACTTTATATGTAAAGTACATGTTTAAAGAGTCAATATATGAAAAAGTTTAAAATGTTTTATGAGCTGAGGCTTCGATAAGGCAGGAATATTACAGAAACTCTCAAAATGACCCTGACTTGATCGTTTGCACACATGTTGAGCCACATGGACTTAAACAGCTACTAAAGGCCTTTCACATGATGCGTTTCACTTCTTCATGGCTCCTGGCAGAGACACCTGCACACTTACCAGATGATTCTGAGATGTGTATAACCAAATGAGCTGCATGAAAATGGGGTCAAAAAGAGTAAAAATATGTAAAAACAATAAAATAAAAATCTAAGGAATTGTGAAGGCTATTCAGCAGTGTTCAAACTTAGAGGAGGGAAAGAGACCATTTTGAAACAAAGTCACAGTCGTGTGTAGCAAGACGAACTGCAGCTACAATTGCTAGGAAAGTTCTTCAGGATAAAAAGAGGCACACAAAAATCACTGAAATAAGAAAGAAATGGCAATTTCAAGAATCAAAACTGTCAAAACTACCTGACACTTGAAGAAAAAAGATCTATTATTACTATGTCAGTGCCAGAGAGCTGCCTTTTTATAGCATGCCAAAAACCACAGAAAAAAAAAAGCTAACCTTGATGATTCAAATGTTTAGATTATGGTCACGCTACGTTTGGAGAGAGTTTAACAAAATGCACCTCATAAATTACACGATTCCTACTGTGACACACTGAGGGAGATCCACTGATGGTGTAGAGGTCTGAACCAAAAAGAGATCTTTTTTAAAACTGATGGAAAGCATCTGCAGAAAAACTTTCGCACTTCTGGCCAGACTCTGCATATGATGCATTTAAACGTTCCAGCATGGTAATAGTCCAAAACAGAAGGTCAACTGGATCGTTCAGTAAATAGACAAGGAAAGAGAGGGGGAGGTTGAAGAGTGGACTTCTCCATCTACCAAACTCAAAACTATTTATCCATTTTGGGGAGGTCGTCTAGGACGGCCCAGAGATTCTCAGAAAAACGAATGAAATAAAAAAAACACTATCTGAAATTTTGCAAGCGATGATTATTGAAAACTTAATATGCAAAAACCTGTTCATTTAAAGATTGTAAAAAGCATAATAATGTAAATACAAGAGATACAAGTATAATTCCTTTTGAACAGCATATCTTGTGAACTGTGCAAAAGTTTTGAATCATCTCTCGTTTCTTATAGATTTCACCTTCAACCAGTAAGACTTTATAATGATCAACAGTTGTCTGGGGTCAGTACCCGACCCTTTCAAAAGGAGGCAATCTGACACAAAAGTAGTAAATAATAGAAAAGTGTGTCAAAGGGGTTCTGCAGCTTCAAAGCACAACACATGTTTGGTCCTTGAACCGGTTGTCACAGGTTCAAGTCCTGGCCTGATCACTTTTATGACGTTTTCCCCCCCTCTCTTATTACCCACTTTCTGTCTGACCACTCAAATAAAGGCCACTAGAGCTAATAAAACTTAAAAAAAAAAGACAGTTTGGTTCAATGATTGGTTGAATATATGTGGAACCAAACTGTTGAAACAGAAAAAGTTGTTTTAGATCCAAACAGGGGAATCCCAAAAAGCCGATAGCTGAAAACTTTTTATATAGCAACAACAAGTGAATCACCATGAATATCTAAGGTCCTGTGTTGCTGGATCTTTCTCTTTATTGTTGTAGGCAGTTCTTTTTTCTTTAACTCCAGAAGCTTATTTTATGCAGCACTTGTCCTCTACCCAAACTTTGGTAAGCTTAAGTTGCACAATATTGTGTCCAGGTCAGATAGAGGACAGAAAGAAAGCTGCCAAAATCAGACGGAGCGTTGTAAAAGCCCGGAGAAATAATAATAATGATCACATTCGGTTATATATACATATATTTTTAAAATAAAACATTCTAGTTTGTGTGATGTTTATTTTTAAAGAAACCATTTATATAGCTGAAATTGAAACCTCCAGATGGTCAGAAAAAAAAAGAACTTAGAGGAAGGATGAAAAATTCCAACGTCTTAAAGCAAACTCTCGTTAAATTTTTATGAACCAATTCAGCTTTTGAAATGACTGACAAAAAAGGCTCCCTGAATGTACTGGCTAAACAGTAATAATAAAAAAAATCTGTTTAATCTTCCAAGGTTTTTAAACCGTCCTTCAAAGTCAAGTTCAGCTAGCTCAGAATTTTAAACAGCTGATTTATGAGTGTATATATGTATATTATTCCTCAGACTGGAGCCAATTATTACCCAGGGATGAGCTGCAGAAAGAGAGAAGATAAAGTAGGCATCCTTTTGATTCACACAGATCAGCATCAGCTGATCAATCCGAGAGTAAAACTCTTTCTGCATGATGTCGCCTGCATCTTTCGATTTTTCCTGAAGCAATCCGACAACGTTAAAGTCTAATTTCCCATCGCAAATTCAATTGGGTGAAATCTGAATAATGTCACATAAAAATGCATGCATGTCGCAAGCAATGACTCATGATTTACTTTGGTTTCCACAGGTGCCATTGAGGTCCAGTTTCCCTGAGACAGGCTGGATGACTGGACGGCGGACAGGAGGAGATGCGTGGCGTTTATAGATGGCGTGGGCCTGAGGTGCCGAGGTCTCAGCACTGGACTTCTCCAGAGGCTGGATGAAAAGCTCCTCATCAGACAACTTAAACAGCCCAGTCTGCAGAAATAAGAAAACGGAAACATTCAGGACATTAGATTTAACAAGATCATTCATGAAAATGTCTTCCACAGCAAAATTTAAAACATCAGTGGAGAGTGTAATTGTGCTAAAGGGAGGACAATTTGAGTCAATATTGAGCCGAGTTGCCATGAAAAGCTTGGATGGCATTCTTAGTATGGCATACAAGGCAGAGGAAATTTGTTTTTTTTTTGTTAACGATCACATTCAATGAAACAATATATAGTCATGAGTGGGTATGACAATAGAGAAATTATAGTAATTTTTCATCAAAAACTCAATTAATCATCATCACAAATAGCGTATTAAGCTTAAAAGGAATATTCAGTTAATGAAAATGTAAAAACACCAGAACTCAGGAAGCTTTAATATGCTAAAGGAAGTTATTTTTTTATGTGTTTTGTACTTTAATAAAAATCTGATAATTACAACATTATCGCTGTATTACATTGAATACAATCACTCTTGTTTATGAAAATATCTATATACTGTATATGTTCTCATTTCCAGCTCTATTTTCAAAGTTCTGCGCAATTCCGACTATTTTCTTTTAAGCCCGATAACAGAAACGAGTCAGGAAGCTTGATGGAGTAATAAGTTTAATCTCAAATTGTGGCATAAAACCAGAAAGCAATTTTTTTAATAGCAAAATGTATCCTAACATAACCTATGCTACACAGAAAACCAAAAACTGTCGGCAAAAGCATTTCTCATCCGCTGGGGAAATGTCATGCTTTGAAAAGCTAAAGCCTCACCTATTATTGTAAATTATTGACTTTGCCTTTTTGCTTTGAAAATGATGCACAGTGGCCATTTCTGTGAGGTTAAAAGCTAAGAGTCACCATTAAGTGCATCAGGCTTGAATGGGTTAATGACAGCTGAGTGCAACTTAAAGTTGGTGATCTTGACAGCTTTCAGGTTTTTCAGCCCTCAGGACCCACAGAGGGAACCGCGGCCTTTACAGCACCTCCTTTCTTGGAAGAGAATACTCAGCGGGAAACAGAACGTATTTGAGAGGTTTTAACATTTCTGTTTCTTTATAAAACTCGGTCGTACACCAAATGAAACCATTACTTATTTTTCCATTTTTAAAATTAAATAAAAAACATTCAGTTTTTATTTTAAAAAATGCATATGACACATAATTATTTCCCCCCACAAAAATAACTAGTGTGAGAGATCATTTTGCAATTTTGGGAGTTTATCTTTTTTTAAGTTTAAATGCAGCTAATGAATATGTTTTACCAAGATTCATCATATCATTTGATTGCCTAAAATCTTCAAACTTAAGCTACAGTTTGTAATAAAACCCTATTTTCATATAAAAAAGTTTTCTTTTTTAAAAAAATATGTCTTTTTAGTCAGTCTTCTGACCCAAATGGCCAACTTATAAAAATAAGTATTTGTTGAACACATGTAATACATAAATATATGACAGGTATGCAGAGATACATGACCAAAATGGGTTTTTCCCAAGAAATAGTGGAAGGACGGGATGAAATATACAAAATCAGGTTACAAAGTGATAAATTAACCTGAAGCTGGAATAGATATAATGGCATAAATCAAATGTATCTGAAGCATAGTTTGATTTTTGTTTCACTTGTAATTGTTGTTAGAAGTAAATTTAGAATATTTGACTTGGTGTCTCTCTGAGCTTTAACGTGTCAAACATATAAGCAGACCCATGCCAATATTGGATTCACAGACAGGCGCTGTCTTGTGTATAGCCAGAGCCCCCAGGACATTTTATATGACTATCTGATGACTTATGCCAGACAATCAAAGTGGTGGATGATTTGTTTCTCAACAAATTAATGTTTCAAAACATGAAAAAATCAAATCAAATCAGCAGCAATAGTTCAGAAACAAATAACCTTCTTCCATAGCCATGTCAATCATCCCCAGAATAAATCCTATAGAAAACCAGCAGGATAAGCCGAGGAGTCGATGAGATGAGACCCAGGACCCCCTGACAATCCATAGATTGTGCAAAGACAAACAGCAGAACAGTCCCTCCATCTGTAAGCTCCAGCCCAGCATGACACTCATGACTGTCGTCAAAGTGGCATTGGTGTTTCTCAACAGGAGAATTTGGTTAACTTCCTAGTGTACTCAGATTGAAACCTGGATATTTCGGACACTTTCACTGTCAGATTACAAAAACACAGAAAAAGATTTTTTTTACCAATAAACTTGAAACTTGTCTTGTAAAAGCATCTATAAAGTAGAGGAGACCTGATAACATGCAATACAGACTGGTTTTTCTACAATTATATGAAAGATGACAATCAAAGCAGTTTGTGATCGGCAAATCTCAGGAACCCTGATAAAGAATGGAAAAACACAACTACAAAAGCTAAATTTCCGCACCATAAATTACAGTGACAGGGATAGCAGAAAATAATATCAACAGCCACTTTTCTTCTTTTCCTTCTGACCATCCAGGCCTTATATATTTAATCCTCGTCCATCGCCTGCTCCGGTTAACTCTCCTTCAGCTGTCAAGGAGCTCCCGTGGAGCTCAGACAGGAGGGCTGGCATACTAAACGGACTACAAGGTGAACGCTGAACGGTGCACGAGGGACGGCGACTCGCGTCACCAACAGATTCAGAGACAGACAGGAGTAGCAGAAATGTGATATGAGCATGTGAAGAAGGTCATTTAAAGATCTTAAATGACCAGTAGACACATCAGAGGAGTCATTATAGCTGGGTTTTGTAGAGAAGATGCATTTGTTCTTATATTAAACCTACATGCCATCAAGCATCAAAAGATAATCAAGTGAAATGGAAAACATTTCAACATTTGTCTTAAAGATCAGGCTGGATTCCTTCTACTGGACATGTTATGAGTTCCTCTGTTGGAGTGTTGTGTGTTTATAAGTAAAGACAACAGTTTAAAAAAAAAGGCACCTGTGATGCCTGGACTGATTCATTTCACCCTGACAGGTGAAATGAAATCATGTCAGGGGAGTCATTTTTTACAAAAGTGTGTGTAAAAAAACGTGTGTGTAGACGAGCGGTAATGAGATGTTCTGCCCAGATTTACCGCGAACAAAAGATGCCGGAGTCTTACAATGCAAGTGATTTTATTGCCACCAGACTGTTTTGGGCGTGCCTACTTAGGAATAATAACGTCAAAGTGCTCTCAGTCACTTCAAATGAAAACAAATGCTGTTCTTTTACAAGTGTTAGGTTTTAGTATCATTCCTTCCACAGTAAAAGGAAAAAAGAAAAACACTGTCACACTCTCCACTTGTTGGTGTGCCACAAGTGTTTGTAAATGCCGACTTATCTCTGCGCCGCTGTTGAAGTCTGTATCGTTTAATGCAGCAGAGTTCTTAGGGGATAGTATTCCTGGCTTGACCCAAAGGTTGCAAGCATAAGGTATCTCCTCTTAGAAGTTCTCATTTTTGATGGAGAGATACGGTTTTATAAGTAGGGGGTAAGCAGGAATATATCCATGATCCATTTTTAAGCTGCACTGTCAACAAACTTCAAGTTTCTTAGTGAGGTTTGGGGGAATCTCCACAATAAAGCTTTTCATTTCTAAGAGCCGGCCTGGTGCCGATGTGTTTTATACGGTGTCAGTACTGGGATGGAGAGAACAGGAAGTTGGCAAGGAAAACCCATTTTGATGACGGGGAGTGCAGAAGTCATAATTGCCTTCACACTGCAATTAGGTTTCTCTAACTATCTTGACACACAGACATATTTAAATGGTTTTAAGGTCCTGGATACTGTATGCAGCGCATAATTTCCTCAAGAAATGGCTGAAAGTCAAATAACATCCTTTTTTACTTCTGTTAGAAGTCAAGTTGTTTTTATGTTTCAGATTTTCTTTTCTTGTGTTTTTGTTGAAACTGTCACCAGTATAACAGTAGGTAGAATCTGTGAAAAAAAAAAAAGTCGAGCTCCTCTGCCTCCTTCCTGTTTTTCTTGTATCTGTGGAAATATTCTGCTCCCAGTCAGAAGCAACAATCAGAGCCAGGAGGACGGACTCAGCTCTGTCAACCATGCTCAATGTGCTAATGGCAGAAAAATAACTTACTGTTACCAGGAAATCTGTTTATCCACCATCATTGGTGGTCATGCTAACAACCATCTGAACACATCTGCCCACTAAGCTACAGCTTAGAAAACATCTGGTAAAACTTTTCAGATATTACAGGTAAATCTCAACTTTTTGAAAATTAAATCAAATGCTTATTTATTATTTTTTAATCCTCTACTTTAAATTGTTCATTACGAAGAACGAAACATAGCAAAATTTGTGCTGCTCTGGCTGGTGTTTTCCGCAGCAGCTGACAGTCTGAGCAGAAACAAGCAGATGACAGAGGGTTAAAGTCTCTGTGTGTAAAGTTTTGTATCATACAAAAAGATTAGAATGGAAGTTGCTGAGAATGAATTTCCAGGTATATGTGTATTTTTACTATCAGCTCCCAGACTCAATTCTGGCTTCAGAGTGACAGTGTAAATCATCCGTCGTCCTCAGTGAGATCAAATGTGTCCTTATGTGGGTTTATGGAACCAGCTGGCAGCCTGAGCTCTGCCAGAGGAGCAAGAGGCAAAGTAAACAAAGTCGAGCTATAGCTTATAAGTCACTGAGAGACGTTGGTCACCCAGGGGTGATTACTGGCGAGTAGAGACAACGCCAGAATCTAAACATACCGTGGAGGCGTCTGCAGGTAACTTTACATGCCACTTAATATTCTGCAGCCACCCAACAGGCTGCAAATTGACCCCAGTAGGAATTTTAACCGTCACATTTGTCCTTTACGGTTTGATCGGTGTGCAAACATGACGGAAAAAGAGAAGGAAGCTGAGCAACTGGAGGTACTTTTTGATCCGCCTCTATCGCAGCTCTCGCCTTTCTAGTTTTATCACAACATGTTTATTTCAGGCGGATTGATTAACATTTACCTTAGGTGAACTTTCTTACAGATGTAGCTGTGAGCAAATGACACATAAAGAAGGGGTGGGGGAATAATTGGATTTCTGAAAGCGTTGAATGTTGGACACACACTGATTGAGTCTGCATGTTTTGATGGCTATGTTTCTGCTCATTCATGTCATGTTTGAAGCTTTGCAAATAAACTACAGTTCAACTTGAGGATGATGCTGAGATTCATACAGGATCTTAAATCAAAGTAATGTTTCAGATTTGGGTTGTAGATCTTACGGTCAGAAACATAAGTCTTGGCTGTAGTGTTCTTGTGCCTATCTGCTTGTATCATTACTGAAGTCTAAAATGAGAAATGTTAGACTTCACAAATGGGATTGTGATGAAGCTGTTCCACAAAGTGACGAGAGTTAGAAGAAACGTAATCTCTCTGAGAGAACAGATATACGAAATGCACATCTTTGATTCGGCTCAGAGCAACAGCTCACATTATCGATCCCTCAGTGGAAAGAGAGAAAGCACTAATTCTGCAGATTTATGAACATTAGTGAATGTATCTTAATATTACGATTAAAATACATACATTATGTGTTTGCAAAATATGCTGTTGTATTTCAGAAATAGCCAAATTATAGTCATCTGTTCTCCTCGTTGTTTGGCCATGCAATTTCAAATCTGACAAAAGGAAAATTTGCTGAGAATATATTGTGCTGCGTTGCCAAGTCGCCATGCGAAGGAGGCCAGGAAAAACAAAAGGTGCTTATTATGCATATTCCTGAAAAAGTGGGGGGAAAAGAATGATATGAAGTAAAAGTAAAGGTTATAGATTATATTCATTATCGTCTATAGCTTTTATGTAAATCAGGACAGGAGTAAAATTAAAATATTTAATTGCAATAAGACACTGTGACGTTGCAATAAAAGTAACAAAATATGACATATTTTGCAAATATTTAATATCTCTTAATCAAAAATATACATCGTCTAATGTAAAGCAAACGCTTGATCCTTTGTTGCAAATAATACATCAGCAGACTGGGTTTAATACAAGCTTGTTTTTTTGTTTTTCTTCACATAATTTGAACCATGGGAAGTTAAACCTGAAACTGGAGGAGTTGTGGGTAGAACATATTTACAGGCAAATGTCTTTTTTAAAATATCTTAAATTTAAAATGTATACATTTTTGTGCAGTTTTTGCTTAACTGCTGGTCTGAGTATTTGATCTTTCAGCAAATTTGCATTTTTAGGTCTGCGTGCTTCAGTTAATGATTAATCTATTACTAAATTAATTGACAATTATTCTCAGTCTTTTCAGCCCTAAACAGATTAAATGTTTTTTTTTACTTAACGAGAGTCTGAAAATTTAATTAAGTGCATGTTTACACCATTTGAACAGTGATCATCTCAATGCAACAGCTGTGGTTCTTGGTATAAATTATACTAGTGTAGTATCTTTCTAAGTTTTATTTTGTATGGTTGACCTCTCCACCACATTCACTTTTTATTTTTTTACTTTGAGCATCTGCCCCTTTAAAGGTCTTAGTCCTCCGTCTAGTAGTTAAGATTCAGTCCAAAAGATGTTGTCATATGAAAAGAGCATTGTTCGCTGGGACGGAGAAAATGATTTGGACTCCAGGGAAAAATGAATCCACAGAGCAATTGAGCAGGACTTTAAAGTGGATAAGTCTGATTTCCAAAACCCTTCCCAGTGGAACAATCTTTTAAAATAAACACAGGCAGCACACACCCATTGTTAACCAAACAAATCTCTCAGGGAACTGCTTCCACTCAAACTGCAAAGACGTTTCCTCAAAAAAATATATGGAATCGATATTATATCGACCTCACACTTCATAAATGCACTGAACCTGAGCAACTGTAAGACAGACTTCGAAATTGCGCATCATAGCGTGTCGGCGAGGAGCTGGAGCTACGTATGGTAGGAAACGCATTTCGTTCAGGCTTTATACCATCTAAACGACCCAAAGCAGGGGAGAATTTATAAACTATCCAAACATGTCTTGGTTTTATATTAACCAATTAAGCAAATGTTTTTCTTAACTGACAACTGGCTTAACACATTTACCGTACCTAAACCTTAATAAACTGCACGTCAAAATAACAAACAGCTAAAAGAAGCAATTCCATTTTAAGAGTGAAAGAAAACGAGGAGCGCTCAAACAGGAAGTACATCTGCTTCTTACTTTGCTTTGAAGACCATTTCTAACAGTATGTTTGCTCCACAGAACGTTTACACTCAAGCAAGAGAGAGACAGGAAATATGCTTTAAAAAAAGTTCTCAGACGATTTCTAAAGACTGCTTTTTTAAACTGGCAATTAGCTGGTTCCAATACAAGAGTTTCTCTAAACAACAACAATCTGGCAGCTGAAGCATAAAAACAGATAAAAACAATAAAAACTGTGTTGTACAATAGTAAGTCTAGATCACTATATTTCAATGAAAGACAAAGGGTTCATAAAACATTTCTGAAATCGTTAAACAACATCCAGTGCAATGAATGGCCTTGAGAAAACCCCCATTAGCAAATCGAGTCCACCTGTGTGTAATGTAATCTCACTGTAAAACCAGATGTTTGTGGAGGTTTATTAGAGAACACGAGGAAACAACAGTCAAGATAAAAGAGCACAGCGGACTGCTCAGGGATGAAGTTACGGAGAATTTCAAGACCGTGTCAGGTTACAAAACCAAACCCCAGGCTCTCAGCACCTTAAAGCATTCTTCCATTCATTGTTTCCAAAACAGGAGAGTACGGCACAGTCCCAAACATGCAAAACATGCTTGTCCACATAAACAAGCCAGGCAGGCGGAGGATTCATTCGAAGCAGCCAAGAGGTAACCCCAGAGAAGCTGCAGAGAACCGCAGCTTAAAGTAGGACATCCAGGGAACAGGACAGCCATTATTCAAGCCATTCCACACAGCTGCCTCTTATGAAAGAACGGCAAGGAGAAAGCTGGAAGAAGTCACTCTGAAGGTTGGCAAACGTCACGTGGAGCTCACAACGTGCATCCAATTGAAAACCTCATCCTCAAGGTGCGGCATGTCGGTGGCTGAATCACGCTATGGGGACGCTCTTCTTCAGGGAGAAGATGCAGAGTTGATGGGAACCAGTCAAACGCAGCAAGAGCCTTGAAAGCAGCTTTCCTCACGAGACTGAGGTGATGGACCCTGAACACACAACCAGAGCTACAAAGATTTAAGGTCAAATTATTTCTGTGTGATCATTCATCAAATGGCATATTCTGTCATACTGAATGTGACTGTGTATTCACGACACTTTTCAGAAACTTGTGAAAATCATTTTCCTCCAATATTCTAATCATGGCCCGCTTTGTGTTGGTCGATATTACTGAAACAGCCATTACACATTCTGCCACATGTGACAAAATACATAAAAAGCTCAAGCAACGCTTTCAGCTTTCAGCTCTCAGCTCACAGATTATTTCAATGTTATACTTCAGACACTGCAGTGAGATCAGCCCAGAATGTTTCTCTGCATGAATATTAACAGCCACTGATAGCAGGTTTGAATCTGAATCCGACGCTGTAATTTCAAATCCTCCCATTTGCATGTATCTGACAAAAATATTCAATAGCTAGAGGGCAGATTTAATACAAAGAAATATTATTACAGCATGACGACAATCCTTTGTCTGATCTCTGTATGTTATTTTCCACCATCTGTAGCATTTGGGTCTGATAAGGACATTTTTAGAGTATTTACTAAAACGTCATTGTTAGAGGGACGCCATCAGAGAGCAGCTTCCCAACAAAGGCATGCATGGACTTTTGGGGGAAAAAAAAAGAATACCTTGCCTTGTGTAAATTTTTAATGGCTCTCTATCGCTTGCAGTCTCTATCATTAAGTTTGGTGTGGTTAAATTGCGTGCAGCCCCGGCTGCAGACATGACGCTGGATTAATTGGAGCAGAAATCACCAGCTGCATTTTGAATTAAGTTGATTTACATTCAAAATGTGCAGAAAGTGCCCCACGCTTGGCTTCTTACTCTTATCTCGCCAAACGAGTTGAAGGGTGAACTCACGTCAACTCAACGCAGTTTAACTTTGTGACCCAAGTGCAAATGGAATAATGTCAACATGTCAGACCATGAGAACTAAATGTTAAATCCTCTGAGCAAAAAACAAAAACAAACTCTATCAGATGGTGTGTTTGTTTCTGAGATTCACATTGTTTCCCTCATTTGTTAAATTATTGTTTTAAGATTTTGTTACCTAAAAGAAAAACAACTGTTTTACATCAAACACATTTCAGTACTAAGGTCAAAGTAAATCTGCGTTTGTAATAAGTGACAGTGTTTTACATCATTGTCCCACTCTTCTTAGCAGATTTTCAATTCAGCCAAACTGAACGGTTACAGAGTTTCAAAGTCTCATTTAATGCAACGCCACAGAACCCCGATCAGATTAAAGTCTGGACTTTCATCGGGCCACTTTAGAACCTGATCTGCATTTTTATCTTGCCATTGTGAAGCGGATGTGCTGGTGTGCTTTGGATCGCTGTCTTGATGCTTAACCCGTATGTTTTTACGCTTCAGGTCGGAAAGACTGCACTCTATTTTTGTAGAAATGGTTTTATAAAACATTTCCTGACAGAAGACAAAGACTTTGTTTCAAACAGGTTGGCCCCAATTAATCTCTTTGAAAAGGATCCAATTGAAACTGAACCACTTACAGCTGATCCCTCATTTAAAAAGTGCAAACTATATTTTCACTTTAGGCAAATAGGATTTGGATTACCTTTTTTATCTATAAGTTAAGTCATATTTATATTGTAGCTGATTTAACTTACTCAACATTTTTTAAAAGTTAAGAAGAGTTCAGCTAAAGTTTTGTGAAAAGTAAATTATAAGAAAATCATTTAAAAAAGTCAAGATTTTCAGTCAATGTAAAACAATTACACATACAAACTGATGCTTGAATACAAATGTTGTCTTTTTTTCAATAGAGTTTTAAAATAATATTTAACAAATGAAACCAGCCAAGAATAAAAGAAGCAATCAGAGAACAAGAGATGTCTTTCTTTGCCATTATCATGCAGTGGGCTGAAATGTTTAGTAAACCCAAGCCTTAGAAAACTGCTTCATTCAGAACATTGCAGATTTTTAAATTATTATTATATATTTTTAAAAATTAGCCCTAGTACTTGAAAAGTTGTTTAATAAGGCTGTTTTTAATCCAAACGCAGCACGCAGTGCTGAGCTGCTCTGCACAGTTGCAGATACTCAATAGAACAATTTTAATTAACTCACAAAAAATAAAAATAAATAATTTCATCACAGCCACTTCACATGGGGCTTTAAATCTTCTGACTAAGTCCATATGACTGAAGGTCTTATATAAATCTAAAATGTCTAAGCGCACTTTAGATTCTTGATTTATTAGAAACCATCTACATACAAAACTCGTACATTTTTTTAATGAAGAACTAAACCCAACATTACTAGAACTAAACCTTCTTTGTGAAGGTTTAGTTCTTTATGAAAAACTAAACTTTCATAAAGAAGGTTTAGTTCTTCTAAACCTGATTTTTCTGGTGGAACTGAGCATATGATGAGTAATTTAAATTATACTTGATAAGCCTTCATATTAAAAAAGGATAAATCATGAAGGAATGGTTCTGAAGTAGTGTTTAATTATTTTTTATCAACCTTTACAGGTAGAACAAGAATAAAAGACGGCTCAAGTCAAGGCACAAGGATGGGAGATTGTGTTTTTCAGCAGTTACTTAAGTAGAGGAATAATTTGAAAACAAAATTGTCTATTTGTCCTGAGTCAGTCCTGCAAAGCTAAATGTTACATCTCTGAAATGTTCATTTCTGCCCTTACAACAACAATAAAAAAAAAATCTGTAGTCTTATCAGACGTTTACATTCACTCTTTGGCATAACTGCCTTTAATTTAGGTCTTTTTCTAATTTACTTGACCTATTCCTTTTTTAAATTCAAAGGACTTTTTGACCGGCAGGCGCAATAACCTTTACAAATATTTGCACGTGAACCGAATTTTACAAACAAATTCCAACTGCATTATTTGAGGTTATTATTTGAGATAATCACCTTAACAAATAAACAACAACATCTTATGCGAAAAATCCTGTCACACCATCATGAAAGATGCAGAAAGGGGAGTGAGGGGGGGATAAATAAATAAAAATCAATCTTTTAAATTTGATATCACTGGGTTTGACAGAAAGCCAAAAGATTTCTGGAGAAAGTTTCACATTCAGTCGAGAGGTTTTGAACCGTCTTGGCTGCAGGCTTTCAAACCCTGTAGACCTGGTGGTGGTGATGGCATCACGCTCCGGGGCCGGTTTGGTGTCACTGATGCTAGTGCACCGCATACAGTGGATGAAATATTAATAATGATGACTGCCTACAAATTCTTCCTCTTCAACTTTAAACCTACAGCCTATGTGGTTGGTGTAAAGGAACAATGACCCAAAACATATCAGAAGTGGCTTTATAAAGAAGGCTGACTTTCTGTAATTCACTTCCACACCTCTCACTAAATTTGTCAATCAAGTCAAATCCGCAGCAGGCATGAGCCTCCAGAAATACTCCTAATGACAGTAACATGCAGCATAAATGTTGAGGCACAAGTTGCTACAAGAATGTGATACGATATTAATAGCGGAATATAAATATTGTCCCCTGTGTAAATAAAATATTGACACCGTCTACATTTTTAAAATCCATATCAAGTTATAATTTGTGCACCCAATAGATTTTTAAATCATTAAAGTTTTGATAAATCAATTTTTTTTAAATTGTTTCGGCACTCAACCGTTTTTTAACCTACCAGGGCACCATCTGTTTCTCCTCCTCTTTCCTTTTCACAAAAGATTCTAAAAATGCTACTCTGGCTTCTTCATGAGCAGGAAATTGATTATTCTAATGTGGGTGATGACGCAACGTAACCTTTTCTTTTTTAAAACCAGCTGGGTCCGTAACTTCTCTGCTGAGGACAAACAAAACAGATACGCACAGATACCTACCACTGCTGGACGCAGCAACTGTGAAAGTTTGGCAAAGCATCAGAGGAGAAGCCCCTGTTCTTGGGTTACGTCCATGGACTTTGATTATTTTGATCATTTGGATGCTTTTGCTGTGCAGATTAAAAACAGTCCAGCTGAAGGAAAGTATGCAAATCTCCCCAGCACACAGAACTGATTTATTAAACAAAATGCCAAGATGCTTTAATCAATGCGGTTTGGAGAAAACCCTCTCTAGAACTCTTGTCCTTAAAATCCACCATGCTGCCGGATGAATCCCTCTTCAGCATAGCTCAGTCAAGTAATGCAATGACATATCCAGCCTGCAATTGCCTTGTCTGGTGATGGTGACATTAATTAAATATGTTAGAGCAGGTATGGATATAAGACCTGCAGGACAGGAGATCTGGAGACCCAGGCTCCAAACTAATCTCAGAATGGAAATAAACACAAAAATTTCTCACAATATTGATTTACGTCTCCAACAAGTGTTTTCACATATTAAAAAGCTATAAACCACAGGATTCATTCACAAACTTTAATGTGTACACACTGCAATAATAATCTCACCAACCATTTTTGGTCTACTTTCTAGTGCAAACATCTTGAAATAATTATAAAAAGGAACTTGCAAGTAAATTTTTATGAGATATAGGAGTCGGTTTTAAGTCACTAAGTCCTTAATACAGTTGAAAAAGGACGGGTTATATATCTAAGATAATCTGCCAGTGGAAGTAGTACCCATTTTCTTTAATCAGTGGTGAGATATGATTGACTTAAGCTCCTATATCTTGCTGAAAAGTTACTTGTAAGATAGTTTTGCCTTATTGCATGTGTACTAAGATATTTGCACTAAAACCTAGATTTGTGTTTTTGCAGTGTATGTGCTCCCATACATTAAACACCAACGCCATGCTTTGAAATTAGTTCGGATCATCGCATTACTCACCAGTCCATTGCATGTACTTATTGCAGCACTCCCCTTCACGGAGGTCCCGTCCCACACCTCGCCTAGATAATGACACCTAGGGACTCCGGGTCGATGGATCTTGGCCCCTTCCAGGCCACCGTACCTCCTTTCTGTGGTGAACCCCGGAGCCAGCAGGTTTGGGTTAAGGGTGAGGTTAAAGTGCAAGCTGTGGCCGCTGTGCAGAAACTGGTAGAAGACTCGATCGCCGTCGGCTCTCTCCTCAGAGGTTTCCCGGCGCTGCATGCGGCGGGCATGGTGAGACAGGATGTTTGACAGGAAGTGGCCTCTGGCATCAACTCTGGTGGGGTGAACCACTTCATAGGAGGCAGGTCATACGGAAATCCCTCTGTAAAAGCCACGGTGGGAAAGTATTATGTTTGGGAAGATGGGTTAATATATCTTGGGAATGAAGAGGGTAATTAAACAATTAAGGGTCTGTAAAGCTGTAAATTAGACTCTGAAACTCCAAACCACGTCGCATGACTGCATAATCGCGTCATTTATGGGCTTGCATGCAGAAGCAGTCTTCCATTAATGCTTCAAAATCTAATTTCCTTTTCACCATTTGGCTTTTGCTTTCATGTGCAGTGGGTTAATTATGGCTTTTGAAATTTGTTCTAATGGAAATGATCCTTAATTTCCTCCAACCTGAAGTGGATGCATCAGCAGGATCAAAAGATGAGTCTCTAAGAGCTCCAAGAGATTGATAAGAACGAAGGAATTTTGCCTTCAAAAGGTGACCTTTCCACTCAACAACCATTGATATTAGTGTAATAATAATACATATTATTCAACAGCTCCTCTAGAGGAAAGTGGGGGAATGTGGATTAGTTAACCGGGCTTGACATTATAATTTCTTAAAGCTCAATTAGAATTAAAAAAAACCCTTTAGTATCCATAGTTGAGCTCAAATCCTATTTGGTTCAAATGTATTTTTGTGTCTGTAACTCAATCAGGTTTAATTTGCACACTTTTTAAGTGACACCATGTGGACTGCCTTAAAGCAGTCGGCATACTACTTAGAAAATGCTGCAGTCAGAGTGATCCCAGTTTAGAGAATAAGGGAGAGTGTTTCAAAGAAATAGTCAAAGTTGACGGTTAGCTACAAAAGCTACATTAACAGAAAACTGTGTTTGACATTTTCATCCCAACCACAAAAAGCTGTTTTGTGCCATTTCCATATTAGGCTCTGAACTGAAAATAACATAATCCTAAAAATGTTGAAGTGCGTTTGTGTCAGTGAAGTGCATCACATCACATCCCCACCACTCCTGAGTCTGACATCCAAACAGATTTCTCTATAAAAGTTTCTGTCACAACAGGTCGTTACCGTTAGGTGCGTTTTCAAAGTGCGACCGTGTGTCCAGGAATGGCTGAAAGTTGTATGAAGCACTTTGGGGTTCTCTGGACTAAACAAAGCACGTCAGTTTACCATTTATCATAACATGGTGACAATACTGTTGGCTCTCATCGCTCAACGTCTTTAAAATCGATCCGTAGACGGAACATCAATTCCTTCCTTAAAAAGTGTCCGACATCAACATTCTTCATCGGTGCATGTAGGTCACTTTGGGGGGTGGCAAATTGTTCACGCAGACGTCTGATTGCAGCCCAATCACTCAGTGGTATGAATGACCATGCAAAGTATTAAATTCAACAAAACATTGGAATTGGGCATATTCAAACAATATTTTTGTTATATACCAAAGTACACTAGAAGCAATTTTTAAGCATCCAATTTGATATTTTTCTCATGAAATAGAAATTTAGTTGTTGTAGAACAACAAAAATAACCAATTTTTATCATCTTTAAAACAGACTACATCAGGAGTAAACAACTTCAGACAATCAGATTCACTTTTGTCTCTTGCCCTCCTCATATCCCCGGATAAAGGATATCAAGCTTTAAATAAAAGATTACACATATGCAGCAGGGATACCCAGATCCCACCCGTCTTATATTAAAAGAATAAATCCACTTTCTCCGACTGCAGCCAGATTTGTGTTTCATGTGTATGCGAACGTAAAGTCAGTGTAATATTTGCTGACAGTGTGGCAGTGGCAGCTGGAAGGATACATCACTGGGAAAAATCCATCTCATGGTGAACAGAATTGAAATTTCTTCACTTTCCCACAAAGGGGTGACAAAACGCAGTGATTGAGAAAGACAGCACTGCTACAAAAAAAGTTATAGTAATGAAATGAGTACAAAATGCGCAAAAACTACCAACTTTTATGTTCGGGACAGGCGGTTACATCTGAGAAACACTTGGTCTGTTGAACTTGCGTTGAACTTTTATTAGTATTCTGTTCGTCTACCTCGAACAGGTACGAGACCTTAACTTTTCTTTTCTTCCAAAGAAAGACTCAGAGAAAATACCTGGATCTGTTGTGTTACAATGCCACTGTCCTTTAACTCTACTGAAAGAAAATGTTAGCACATGAATCTTCTTTTTATTGCACATTGTCTCTTGTGGACATTGTCTCTTGTGTGCACTATGTCTGGTTTATTTTTTTATTTTTAACATTTTTCTTTCTTTATTGACCCTTCAGGGGCTCTGTAGCCATCCAACATAACTCGAAAAATCTAAATCTAACTGAAAATGTTTAAGGGAAGTTTTAAACCAATGCCAGTTTCAGACCACTGACAACTTGTCGAAGTCATTTTCACTCCACAAAGCAGCATTCCCAATTAAACATTCACATTAAGCATGCCTACGCATGTTTTGAAGTGAAACAAGAACATCAGATACTCACAACTGAATCCTGCCGACTTCTGACACTTTTAAACCCCTGTGCTTTTATTATTTATTATTTATTTGGTGTGTGTGAGAGTTTACTTCTTCTTTTCTTAACACGTGTTAGTCGGTACAGAGTTAATTTAGACTCATCACCATCCTTGGAGTCTAACTGAGTAAACAAACCAATTATTTCCCAGTGCTGCAATTTTAAAATGAATTATAATCCAAATCAAAAATAGAATTATAGCAGTGAAAATTGTCCTTCCATCACTGATAAATGTTTTAGTAAGTTTAAATGCAATACTTCTTTTTTCTGATCACACGTCAGAAAAAAGTGACTGATTTTTTTTTTAAATCAGTTTGACATTAAAACAAATATTTATATTGACAGACATTTTCTTGGTCGTTTTGCTGAACTGATGCTTGAACCCTCATGATTCAGAAGAGCCGCTTTCCCACAGCCAAGAGACGCATTTGCTGACATTGTTGTTTCAGGAATGAGAAGATTCTGATTGTGTCAGCTTAGACTGAATGACTTGTTGCCAAGCTGGAACGTATTAAATCTGTGCAGTCATTTCCAAAGGGTGAAACATTTGTCTAGTGAAGCACAAAGGGTGACTTTTTATTTTGGCCTGGCAGTCTGCACAGATGCATCTGGACAAATGAGAATATCTTCAAGAAGGTACTTCATTTATGAAATCTAAAGGAAATCGATCACATTACATAGGTTTAGTAGTAAAGCTTTTATTAATAAATGGACATTCTATTAATAAATGGAAAACTTGTTATTCATCTGTTATCAAATACATAGTGCATTTGGGGAAAAGAATATTTCATCAGAGGTAGGACTGCACCTAAGTTTCTTACTTTAATTTTGGACAGTGTAAGACACCTTAAAACTTTAAAATACTATCTGAGCTTTTGTTTTTTAACTGATTTGAGTGATTCCTCCCCTCAGCATCACATCTTAGCCTTGAATCCCCCGATGAATCCGGTTCACCCTTCTGATGTGAACAGGATTCCAGTGCATTCAAACCAGCTTTGGACTCCCAGACCTTGGGAGTGATTCGGCTTGTCGCATCTAAAGCAACAAACTGAGGGAATTGCTGGGAGGACAGACATGTGGAGTGGAGCTTAGTGGAGGGGAGAGGTGGAGGCGTGGGAGTGTTTCCGACCAGATATCAGATGCTCCAGTCTCCATGCGGCAGGAGAATGGGAACTGGTTCGTGTATAAAAAATAAAAAAAATACTGTGCATATTGCATCCTGTAAATTCCCAGAGTAAAGCTGCGGTTTCCTGCTGCTGACATGAGAGGTCAAAGGTCGGCGTCGGAGCAGAAGCATTTCCACTATAGGTTTTCGTGTCGGATCGGATGGAAACAGCGCGGCTCATCATGAAGCGCGTCTCCCGAGCGACCACAATGAGCTGTAATTGCTGTGGTCAGCTGCAAAGTTTGCGAACAGAGGTCTAGAAGAGAAGCTTGGCTTCTAGTCACAGAGACAGAAAACTATACCCGTCGGGCTCTTATTGGCTTCTCTGGCTTTAATTAGACGCACTCGTGGAGCAAATGAAGCACCGCTGAGCCAGACGCCGCAACAAGAGGTCGTGCTGTTGTAAAAAAAAAAAAAAAAGAAAAGAAAAAAGAAAAGAAAGAAAGAAAAGAAAGAAAGCACGACTAGAAAAGCTCGTGGTGGTTGGAGGGGAGAGGGCGAGGAGGAGGAGGGCACTGACCTGGTTCAGGAGGGGATCCGATGGCCTTGCAGATCTCCAGCGCCGAAAGAAGCGCGACGAGAACTTGAATGGGAGACGCTCTTTGTCCAGCAGCGCGGACCCCCCACTCCGAACGGGTCATTTTGTCAGGACGGGGACCTGCGTGTCAGACACATCGAACGCCTTCCTATTAAAGCTCCACGGCGCTCGATTCAGATAAAGTCCATATGAGTTGGATGCGCGCTTTCAGCCCGTCACAGTCCTAATGAAGATCTCCAACATGGGCCTGATCATCGTTTGCGTCCGCTGCTTGTTTTGGATCCATTCCGACTCCAACTCTGTGACTGTTGTAAAGTCGGCTTTGACACTTTATGGAGCGGTCCTTGGTTCTTCCTCCTGTCCTCCATCAGTCTCCTCCCCACTACCAGTGACAGCTTGAAAACTTTTTTTCTTTCCCCCCCCCTCGGCAAACTTTTGCAGAGCCACCCCCACAGATGGGAGGACTCTCAGACAATAGGCTGGGCTCTTCAAGGACCGAGCCGAGGCTTAAAGGGGAACGACCGCACCAAGAAATCGGATACAGTCAAAAGGATCCAGCCTGCATGCAAGTACAGCCCAGAAAGAGCTGAGGTCTGACGGGTTCTCAGTGGGTCAGATGAGGACCCGCTCAGATGGGATGCATTCACTTAAAATCGGAGAAAACACTTTAGATCAGGGGATCCACTTTGTGAAACACAGCGATGGTCATTTTGTATTGAGGAATACTCCTTAAGAAAAAGAAGAAGAAAAAACCCCGAAAACCAAAAGGGTTAAAACCAGATAGTTTCTGTGACGGAGAGGATATTGGCTCCAAAAACGTGAATTCCCACAAATTATTTTTGAGAACAGTTATTAAATTTGTAAACACGCAGCTTAATGTTTAAGTTAGCCTACTACTCTAACTTGTCTATTATGGCTTTATTTTTAAAAAAAATGCATTAATGTCATATTTGAAGAGAAAAAGAAATTAGTGAATACAACTTCAGTATCTGTGGGTTTAAAATGAACTTCCTTCTGATTTTTTTTTCTTTGCATAACTCCATACCACCTTAGTTGCCTAAATTAAAAAATATATTTTAAAATTATTTGGTTAATTTTGCTTGAGTGTGATTTGGTTTATCACCTTACGGGCCTCGTGACACCAAAACAGCAGCTATGCTCACAGTGTCTTTGTGTCTTAAAGGTTCTGATTCCAGTTTGGAAGGACTGCTGCACCAGGACTGGGCCAACAGTGGCTACTTTGGGACAGGGACAGCATTTTGTGCTTTTTGACAAGAATAAAAAACAAAACAAGCTTTCATGGTAAACGGCAAACGTCTCCAGTAATGCCAGAAATAAGTAATTAGATTAGTCTCTGGTTGCTGATGTGGGCATTTTCACCGTATGCCTCTTAGGGCGACAGTCCAACAGTCTAGAAAATGTCAGCAGGTACTGAGCTTTAACTAGTTTAGAATCAGCAGGAAAGTTAAATGTGATGGTAGTTTCTTAAACTCTTCATAGCTGCTGTTGTCGGGGGAAAAGCTTTATTTAATAGTAATAGTGTAAGTGTCAAAACCATCTGCACTTAGTCATTTTTAGCATAGCAACCAATGATACCAAGCAAAAATATGTATTTACTTTAGTTTATCAAAATTTCTCCACAGCAAAAAAAGGCGAGGAACAAGGTCACTCAAAAATACCAGGATTAATGTACTGTATGCTAATGTGGCGTATTTATAATAACAGACCTTTGTGTGACATTTGTCACCAAAGCACTTTAACAGATGATGTTGCTGACAAAGCAGAAGTTGCCTAGAAGAGAGATGCCAAAAACGGAGGGCCAGCAGAAACGGAATGAAGATAGATGGACAGACAGACAGATATGTGCTGTTTGACATTAGACGATAGAAACAGACAAACAAACCTTTATCTACAGCATACAAATTCAGTAGCAGAAGAATTTCATAAGAATATCATAAGAATGTCTAAGTGTTCTACCACACACACAGTTAAACTCGGTTAAAAATCATTTTGAATATGGTCAAGATGGTCATTATTGCATTGACTGATGTAAAACAGACTTAATTCCGTGCTTAGGGGGGTGGCGCACTTTCACAGATCGTCTGTGCGGGTGAACGGGGTTCTGGAACGCGATGAAGAGGTCATGGTAGGTCATAGGTCAGTGGTTCCTATGATCCTGTAGGACCTTGTGAGCCCGGATGGACGCTGCCCATGTCTGGGAGGGAGGAGTTAATCCCTCCAGCTGCCCTCGCAGCCCTCATCCCTCTGCGGGTCACCCTGATCTGCAGCAGCGCAGCCGGAGAACCACACGGTGTAACGGTAACGTAGGACGTTTTCACTTGAGCATCCTTAGACTGATCCGTGTCTTCTTGTAAAAACCTGAAGTGTATAAATGTTGTCTACCACAATCTCTACTGTGCGTTGCACTTGTTAGTAGAGCTAACATTTATTGTATTGAGTCCACTTTTTTTTTTTTTTTTTTTTTTTTTTTTTTTTTTTTGCATTCTGGCGTTGCTGCGCTAAAGTGATCAGTTTGGCTGTTTTTACGCACAGCCCGAGTGCGCGGCGATTCCAGTCACAAGCTCGTCTTGCGTTAATAAAGAACATGACCCCCTTTTGTGTTTCTACCAGTAAATGTCTGGCATCTTTGGCAAATGAATGACGGAGCTACACAGTCATTTCTAGCGCGGGACAGTCTGCGTCTCTCTCTTTCTGTTAACCAATCCTGGCGCGGCGGCGGAGCGACACACCTGTATAAAAGCGGATTCCAGGTCAGCTGACATTCAGAGGGGGAAGCGATGAAGATGACAGGGTGCTGAGGAAGGAATCGCTCTCTTCCTCTCCCCTCTCTCTCCCCTTTCTCTCTCTCTCTCTCTCTCTCTCTCAGATGGGGATGTTCTGCGGGGCGCGTGTTGCGCGTCTTTAAAGATGGATGAGCTCTTCAACCAAAGCGCAGCGCCGAACCAAAGTTCCGCTGGAGATGACAAGTTAACATTCGAGGACATCGACGTGAGCGCGGACGGCTCTCCCATCCTGAGGATATTCATATCGGTGGTGTACTCGGTGGTGTGCGCCGTCGGCTTGGTGGGGAACCTCCTCGTGTTCTTTCTCATGAGGGTGCGACAGGGTCGCAAGAGATCCACTATAAATGTGTTCATCACCAACTTGGCAGTGACCGACTTCCAGTTCGTCCTCACGCTGCCCTTCTGGGCCGTGGACACCGCGCTGGACTTCAGCTGGCCATTTGGAGGCGCGATGTGCAAGATCGTCCTGTCGGTCACCGTCATGAACATGTACGCCAGCGTCTTCTTCCTCACCGCCATGAGCGTGACCCGCTACCTCTCCGTGGCTTCAGCCCTGAAGAAAAGGTCTTACAGAAGGTCACGGTGCGTCAAGTGGGTGTGCGCGGTGCTGTGGCTGGCCGCCACCGCGGCCACGGCTCCCACGGCCGTCTTCTCCACTGTGACGGTGGTCGCCGGAGAAAAGCTGTGCCTCCTTAGGTTTCCGGAGGGACACGACTGGCTGGCCCTTTACCACATCCAGAAAATACTGATTGCCTTCGTCGTCCCGATGTTCATCGTGTGTGTCAATTACATGATGCTCCTGCGCTTCGTCAGGAGGAAGAGCATGGACGGCAGCAACCCCAAACGGAGATCAAGGGTCACCAAGTCCGTCGCCATAGTCGTTTTGTCCTTCTTCTGCTGCTGGATGCCAAACCACGCCATCACCTTCTGGGGCGTCTTGGTGAAATTTAACGCGGCCAACTGGGACACGTCCTACTACACGGTTCACACGTACGTGTTCCCGGTCACGGTGTGTTTGGCCCACACAAACAGCTGCCTGAATCCCATCCTTTACTGCCTGATGAGGCCGGAGATCAGGAAGATGCTGAGCGGCTTGTTTTGGAGAGTCTCCAGTCCCACTCAGAGCAAGGCTTGCGCGACGCGCTCGGTTACGCACATAGAAACCCAGGGAATGGTGCCCCTCCAGATCATTGACAACACGGAGTACACGCTGTCCATCATAGACCGTAAAGGTTCATCAAGTTCTAAGTCAATCCCATACACCCACTGAGCAAAAAAAAAAAAAACTGCCTTTATTTATTTATGTATTTATTTTTTGCTCCGTCAGCTGGTATTGCTCGTGCGTAATGTGCTCACAAGTCTGAAAATCACAATATTCTAGATACTACGGTTGACTCATTCTGTGATTTTTCTATTAGATTAATCTTTTCACTCCATAGTGACAAAAGGACTGGGACAGGACGGGTCAGCCCGGCCACATGGAGAGAGGAGCTGATATTCTCTGTCGGACCCTAAAATATGAAAATGTTTTTTTTTTTTTTTTGCCATGATATTCACCATGTAAAGCCTGACTGTAAATAAATTGCTTTTCCATCAGAGAAAAAAGAAAAAGAAAAATTTGGCTGATTATTGCTCTGAGCTAATTTCATTCTGTGATAGATTTTTCATTTGTCTTTAACTATAATAATGACATTTCAGAATTGGCCAGAGATTTTTAATCAGTAGTGTTCTACAGTTTCTGGATGTAAATTATGCAAATGTTTTTAAGAGGTTTAACACTAATGACATGATTCTCATGCTGTGCCAAGCATCACTGCCTTCAGCTGTAAAACATATTTATTTTTGATACTTTGTCCCCATTATCTGTCATGTAGTGGGTGACAGTGAGCTATGAAGTTACTTCCAAAGTAAGCAGACAGCATTAAATGAAACCAAGCTGTGCTACATAGTGAAAAACTTAATGGATTTTCTAATTGAAATGCTAAATGACCAGGCTAGATGCTACTATGACTACAAGCTAGTAAGTACAGACTCATTCAATACAATAGAATATTACTGAAAAGTCCATTTATTTCAGGAACTTTATTACCAAGTGATTACTGGTGATTTCCAGACTTTATTTTGGTTAATTGTGAATTTTTCTTTTGCTAACAATGTAAACATGATGTTTAGTTACAAAAGACCAACTAAAGGAAAATCATTTTAAGATAGAGAAATGTGGGTTTGCTGATCAACTTAGTTATTTTCAACTGGTGCTTTTAATCTGACAAATGAGCCTCATCAGAAAGTATATTCTAATGTTTTAGATATGACTTTGTTACATGATGCATTTAAACACTGCAGCATGTTCATTAAAAGAAACGTGTGAATTAATAAGATACAAAACAGACGAGTAAAAAAAAAAAGATAAAAGGTGCATATGTGAATTTTAGATGGCGGTTGGTGAGAAGTTCTCTTTCCCAAACAGAAATCTGCTTGATGAAAACCGTCTTATTTTTTTTCACCTCAAACTTGGATATTTCAACTTTTAAGCTATAATGCAATAGAAACAAACCACTAAACTTTTCTTCTACCTCTCAGCAAACTGAGACAAATCCTGTTACTCGGCTGCCCATAAACGCTACAAAGATGATAGTTGGTGGAAAACTTTGGTGTTTGGTGGTACTTGTTATAAAATGTTTGAGAACGTTGTGCTCCTGTGAGTAAAAAAAAAAGAAACAAATGTAAGCAGTCAATCTCTCTTTGAGCACAGAGTGCAGATGCTGATTTAAATAAATACTTAACGGAGCGTTAGATTGAATAGAACCGTTGAAAAATGATTTTCATCAATCAATCCGGCACCTGAGCTGGACTGATGTGTAACCAAGAGGAGAGATGACTCATAAATTTCCATCTGTCATCTTTTGGCTCAAGTGAAGACCCTCCACAGACAAGTGAGGAAAACTGCCCACCGCACAGGCCAGGATGTGAGGAGGGAGGGGGTCACTTGGATGCAGACAACTTGATCGGCTTCCAGCTTTGTGTGCTGATGCTCCTCTTCTCCGTCTGCGTTTCTTGTCCTCTGCATCCCTTTGTGTTGCTGTCGAGAGGTTTTGTGTGATCACAAAATGCTGTGGTCAGGTTGCTTTTTCCATTCTTCCTCCTGCTTTTCCTCTTGCAAAAAAATAAAAAAAGCAGCTGGAAACCTGCCCGTTCAGTATGTTTATGTTGTGTAAAGGAAAAAGGGGTTTCACGAGCTCTTAAAACGAGGGAATACGTTTAGTAAGAACCCAAATAAGCTTGGTTTAATTAAAACTGCAGATATAACTGAGGATGACAAAGCTTTGGGCTCTTAGCCTCGTGTATGGTGCAGCTAATACTGTTCCAGAGTACTTTTTATAGCATGTCGGTGTGCACCACCCAGCCGCAGGGAATGCTTTTGTTAGTGAGATGTTCTGCAGAACTTTTTATATTGACTTATAACTTTTGTTTTCTACACTTACTTCCAAGTAGACAGAATGTCTTTAATATTTTAACGTGGTCTTGATGCATTTGTTTCCAGGCTTTCTGGGTATTTTTAGAAGCTCAGTTTCTGTCCAGCACCTAACAACCTAAGTGCATATTTTGTTTTTTGACATAACACTTATTTCGAAGAGCTCAGTTTTATGCATTTTGTTCCCTGTAAAGCTTTTCATTCCCATTTTTGAGTCTGGAAAAACACATCTGAAATAAGACAGGTGAAGATGCAAAGTGCCGTTAAGCTAAAATAAACTTTTTTGAGGTAATTATCAAGTTGGCTAATACATCTTATGGCATATATTTTATCTCCAAAGATATGATACATATGCACATCTAGTGGAGAGAGTTTTTAGCCTCAAGTATCTTCTGACAGACTGAAAGACATGGATTAAAAACGTGAAAGATTCCAAGACAACCTTTATGGTATAAAGTAAAGAAATGAGATGTAGTTTGAACATTTTATACTTCATATGCAGAAAGTAGATGAACGTTTGAGAGTCAACTGTATTTTAAATTGGCAGTTTAAAAGTCACACCTGCACCCTAGTTTGTCGCTTTTTTGGGTTTGTCAATCAAAAAGTATATTTATGTAGCATTGATGTCGGCATTTTTTTTTACTAAGCGACTTCATTGCAGCATTTGCACACATTGCTTGTAATCTGCATCGCCAATAATTAAAACGTATTAAGCTAATTCATTTTAAGTTGTGTATATTTGGTTTATTGCATATCTCTGAGGTTGTTTTGGTCATTTTCATTCTTATAATCTTTAGTACGGTATACTGTATCATTTTCAGTGGCAGTAAAAACAAACCTTGCCCTCGGGGATCAATGTGTTTTGATCCCCGAAGGGCGAATACTGACAAGAATGTCAGTATTCTTGTGAAACTGCTTTGCAGGTGTCAGCAGCACAGACAGGCTTTCCACCACAAAAATGACTCTGTCTGTTGAAACTTAACCTGATTTATTACAGTTATTTGAGATTAAGAAAGTAATATTAACAGTTTAATTTGTCTCTGTGCACCTGCAGGTCTCAGTGATTTACACACAGCTTCAGAGTCTGAGGAGGACCTGGAAAGTATTTAGTAACTTTGATAGAAAAATTATTTCTGAATCCATTTAAGCCTGTGTTGTGGGATTATGTAACTAGATCAACATAAAAAAAACAAGATGCAAACAATGTGGGAAGCCAGTAGATTAAAATTACTCTTAAGATGCATTTTTTTGTGGCAAAGACAAGTTCCTTACATATTGCAGTCTCCCAGTTTTATTTAAACTCCTCATTAAAATATTTGATGTAGACACCAAGTAAATGTTTACATCACATATTATTTGTAATCTGAAGACAATAATCTCAACACATTTCATATCACATGCAAAATAACGCAACAGCAAATACATAAAATCAGTGAAAGGAGACTTATTTTTATTTGTACTGTAGTTTCAGATGCATTTGGTCAACACCGCCCCTTACTGGTGACTGCAGGTCAATACAACAAAATCCTTAATGCATCGAACCGCATTTTCAGAAGCAATAGAGGATTTCAATGCCAGACTTCATCTTCATACAGGAACATCCAAATTCATATGAAATGCTCATCAGAGCAATGCAACACGTAAAATTGATTTAAATCAATTCAATAAGCACATGGTGATATATTTAAAAAAGTAGATTTCTGCTCATTTTGAGTTTACCGCTAATGAAAAGAAATTCGTTTCTCAGAAATTGAGCAAATAATAATAATAATAATAATAATAATAATAATAATAATAATAATAATAATAATAATAATAATAATAATAATAATAATAATAATGTACTGCTCATAATCTCTCAATCATTGGTTGGGGATATTTTTGCATGACTTGATGGTGGCATGGAGACAATCAACCGGAGGTTCTGCCCGATATTCAGGAGGTGTACCAGGCTGCTGATTGGTAGAATCAGCTCCAGGTGTGCCAGGCTGCTGATTGGTAGAATCAGCTCCAGGTGTGCCAGGCTGCTGATTGGTAGAATCAGCTCCAGGTGTACCAGGCTGCTGATTGGTAGAATCAGCTCCAGGTATTCCAGCCTGCCAAGCTCTCCGGCAAAGATCCTCCCTGAGGAAAGAGCACTCACACGATATGGTATTTACACCCTTACTTATAATCGAGTCATGATCTTGTCCTTGATTGAATGTTGGCTGTTTAACATGATGGGTCAAACCAAAGTTTTGAAGAATACCACACAGCTTTTTTCCTCTCCGTATTAGGTCACAGTATTATTACCATAGATATTTTATTTTATGGGAAATGCCTTAATTTCTTAAACATTTAAACAAGTACATTAGTCATGTTTAAGATAAGTTTTCCCATCTATGGTGCCTGCACATCTTTGAGTTTTTGGTTTAGTATCTCACCATAGAATTATTATAGCAATTTTTTAAATTGGTTGGAGATAATCATGCTGTGAAATAAACAAGTTAGCCAGTTTGTACCACCAGAGCATAGACAGATTGATCTTCTTTAAAAGTATTTTAAGACACCAAAGAGGACAATAGCTCTGTGATCAATGGCTGTCTGTGTGCTCAGATGAAAAACAATTTAGAAAGATACAAAGGACGTTCTACGCAGCTCTGATAAGTTTTGTGAATCCAAAATACTTTTTAGTCACGCAAATTATGTTTTTTCACAATAAAATGCCCCGTCATCTTTCATTACTTTTAGATATTTGATTCAGAAATGTATCTTTTCAAAAAAGATACTGAAAAGACTGAGCAAGTTGTTTTCAAACATATCTTGCTTGTACATTCATTTAAGTTCTTTGGTATTTTATGAGAAAACGTATTTGAGACGTTTATTTGAAGATTTTTATTATCAGATGGCCAATAAACAGCAGCAATATATACACATACTTCACCTTTAAGGTAAACTATAACATAAAATGTAACTATAAACAGTATAAAATCTGAGCTTTCGGCCCTCTGGCTCACCTGGGTCAACATCAACCATAGGCTATAAAATAAATTTGTATTGATGTTGTCTAAAGGGTTGTGTAATATCTGGCAGTCATGACAACAATATATATATTTTTCTGGAAAAATAGAAGAACGCTAACCTACTAGCAGCGCCATCCGTCTGGTGAAGGGACCAGATCCATTTAAGTTTGAATTGGCAAGTTTAGTTTGTTAAAGTGCAAATAATAATTTGTTGCGTTACCTTAGCTACAATCTGATGCTCTGAGTTTAATCTTTGTGTTTGGTTTGTTCACAATTACTACTCAGCAAATAACCAATTAACTTGGCCCCGCTCTCCCAGATTACATCAAATATATGTACCACTGTTGGTGGTGGTGATGAAGAGGGCTCCCAAATCATATTCTACTTCTCCCTGGAACCAGCCCTGCATGATGAGGCAGAGCTGCTGGATGTGAGAGGCAAACAGGGAGATTTAATTTACATGACACAAGTAGGGACAAGGCTTTTCCGCTTACTGAAGTTTTAATGAGAGCCACACATGCTACTTGTTTTTGTTTTCCAGGGTTTATGGGGCAAGTTGTTCTGACTCATCCTGTTGTGTTCATCCATGTGTTTACAAGTCCACTCCAATGCGAAAACAACAGCGTGCTGCGTGAGAACGTGACAGCTTCCCTTTGGGCTAAACCACTGACCCGCTCACCCGTCGCCCCACTGGGGAAATCCCGGTAGTCCCACATGCCAGTATCCCCCCCCTGCAGGGACCAAGCATTTTTCAGTCTACTTCAAGTTTCCAGCCGGGGCTGTACTGTATTTGTCTCCATCTGCCTTCCCATCAACTCTTACCAGATTTTATTAACTGCTGAAGAAAAACATCCCCACAGCATTATGGTACCCCTGCTGTACCTCTTCACCTTGGGAATGCTGTGTTCATGATGTGTTTTCTTGGCCAGCATGGCCATGAGTTGATAACATTACAATTGTGCCGACTTCATTTAGGGACATCAATATTTTAGATTTTACCAGCAAAAATATTGGAAAATGTGTTACTTTTCTTTCAGTTCACAATTATGTGCCACTCGGCACTGTTTTATTATAGAATCCCCATAGAATAGGATGGATGCATTTTAAGGTTGTGATGTGACAGATTGCTAAATAAATTAAAGAAAAATTTCAAAAGGGTCTGAATACTTTTGCAGGGCAGTATACTTGGTCCAACTTCCATGCTTGGTGTATCTTCTATAAACAGGGTTTGTAACAAATATGAAGCCATGGATTTATTTATGAAATGAAAATTAAGTTATTTAAAGTATATCTTAAATGATACTGATAACATATGTAAGGTCATTTCAGAGCTTTCTCAACACAAAATGAGTAACACAAAGACATGCAACTGAGCTATGGAGTTGATCTGTTGTAAAGTTGTTTGGAAATAATCTCTGGACATCAGTCACCTTGATTAAACATCAATATTCTCTTACCATGTTGTAAAAGTTTTAAAATAAGTTAGAATTGTAAGTTAGTAAACAGCAAAACATTGCTTTAAAACGAGAAAAAACACATCCATTTCCACATTGATTTATTCTTTGCTTTTCCTGTACAGCAACAGATACAACTTTTAATAACAGAAATGATGTGAGAGGAACATTTCCAGTCCGTTTGCAGTTGAAACTCATTAGATAACCAATAAAGACAAAAAAATAAACATCAACCACATTTAATTTTTGACCACATTACAGCTTTCCACATCACGTCAGTGAAACACATGGATCCATATGCGTCTTCTGTATTCCTATTTGTAATATCTGCATATAAGTTAGTATTTCATGCACACCTTTTGCTCTGATGCAGTGCACAATAAAAGGCATGAAACCGTCTCATACTGTGATCAGTCTGTAGCACAACGCTGTTTTTTTGTTGCTTAACTTAAAAAAGGGAATGCTATATATAATGTGGAAATATTGTAAAAAAAAAATTAATACTGAAATTGAATTTAAAAAGGTACTTGGTTATTTACAACTTCAAGTTAATTTTGTACAATGTCAAAAACAAAAAAGTGCATCAAAATTCTTTAAAGAGCATCTTGTGTTTGAGGAAGAAGGATTTGGGAGTGTCTTTTTCCAGAAGTAAAGAAAAGCATCTGAAAGATAAACATTGTGCATCTCATTTTTCTTCTTTCATGGATTCTGACAACTAAACACAATGCAGATTATTATTGTGTAATGCCTTGACAGCGGCATCATCGGTTGGGTGGAGAGCCACCCCTGAGGTGTTTTATTAGGCCCAAACTTCTTTTTCCTCGCATAATAAATACGCACAAATAGGAAATAGCCATAAAAACGTCTAACCAAATGAATAGAAACAGTTCCACTCGGGTTTTTTTTTTACATTTTTTTTTTTTAAAGGAAGTCAGGAAGAAAAATACCACCACAGCTCAAAGATCTGTGGAGGGACGGCACCACAGGCAGTGGAATACGGAGGAAAAAAAAGAAAAAAAAAGTGGGACCGATGTTGTACCAGTGCAAGAATGCTGAGTGAGTGCGACAGTGCTGACTCGAGGGTCAGAGAGGACAGGCCCAGTGCACTGAATGAAGCCTTGCATCAGCGGATAATGCCGCCCTGTCTGTGTGAACAGCCACTGCGGGGCCAGGGAGCGGCGAGGTGGGAGGGGGGGGGGGGGGCGTCGAGGTGGTCCCTGAGTGTCTCGTCCCCTGTGGGTAAGGCGTCTGCAGGACTCACTCAGCCTGCGTTACCGCTCCTCGGCTACTTTGCCGTTGGCCTCCTGCTCCTCCTTGTCTTTCCGTTTCTGTCTCCGGAAGAAGCCGAGCTGCATGAACGATCAGTCACACGGAGAAACAAGGTTATGACTCTGTGATGGAAACACATGTCACTGCTACGTCATGCAAACTTTGTCGCGGCTTCGGGTGAGAACCCATTTCGGGAAGTTTTCGAGGGAACAAACATTTTACGCAAAATTTAAACAGCTATTTCTCTCTTATATAATTTCACAGCAGGGTCTGTTATTATTACATGCAAACCCAAGTATTTCTTTTCACAAAGCATGCTGAATAGTTGATGAGAAGATGTAAAGCGGGACACAAGAAAAGGAGCTTACCTTCCACAGAGCCAGGCTGAGAAGAGCTAACAATAAGAGTCCTCCCAGTGTGCTGCCAACAATAATCCAGGTGGGGATTCTGTAATCTCCCTCCTTCCTGATCTCCAGAATTATCTATCGAACAGCATCAGAAACATGTCACTTCGCTGAAAAACACTAAGGTTCATATACATTACGGTGTCTGTATGCTTTGTTATGTGATCAATATAAATATTTCTTAGTGCCGTGTGCATGATGCAATATGAGATGTAACATTAGGAATGTTTAATGGCAATCTATGAAAGATAATAGATGTTAGTCAGGACTGAGAAGTGAGGGCGACACTTTGACCACAGCTGCTAACCTCTTAAATAAAAGTTACGTTCTTGCTAAAGAGAAATATTGTCCAATACTGATCGTTATTTAAACACACACGCACGCGCGCACGCACGCACACGCACACCACACACACACACACACACACACACACAACACACACACAGCAAAGGATTGTTGTAGACATTTGATTCAGCGCTTTTAAATGTTAATGATTTGCACTCTCCACGAATCATGAATTTCAAATAATGTCATTATACCCCTATTACACCGGTTTATGTGGAAAAAATATTTACTGTTGCTTTAATGAGCATGAAGAGCAAATGGAGCATGACAATGATTAATGACCAGTAGATGGCAGCAAAGTTCGACATTTGAGTTCAGACCTGGACAGCGTGTGCTGCTGGTCCTTTCGGTCCCTCAGCACCACAAAGCAAATTCACTCCTACAGGGACATTCATAGAGTGTCTACACCTACCTGTGCCTATGCTCCTTGTTGTTATTGTTACATTTAATGTTCAGTCAGTAAAATGTGTCAATGACAAAAATAGATATTGTTTTCTTTTGAAAATGGTTTAAAAGGCTGCTTTTCTGAAACAGAAGAAACAAAAAAAAAAAAAAAAAAAAAAAGAAAACCAAGAGGCAAAAGCTCCGATCGTAGTCGGATGTTTTTAAGAAGCCAGTTTCGGATCGGGTCAAACCCGGGTCAGGAGCCGTTTCCAGCAGCAGCAGCATAGTAGTAGTTGTTGTTGTTGACTCACATGTCTGACAGGCTTGTCTTCATGTAGGAACATGGGGCTGGCGGAGGGAAGCTCCACCGAGGCTCTTGTTATCAGTTCCAGGACTTTAAACTTCAGCTGGAGACAAAAAAAATCAAAGCATGCGGCCGCTATTTTACCGCCACGTCTCTGATGTAAAACAGCAAACAGCGAGCCGCACAGCGATTTGGCGAGCTGCGTTTGCGGAATGCGTGTCTGGAGGTTAGAGCTCACTGCGTGTAACGTGTCTATCCTCAGCACTCCGGTGATTCGAACTCCGATGTCTCTGTGGGAGGCTATATTGACCGTGCACTGGATTGGCAGGGTGAGCGTGTTGGACTGGTTCTGAGTGGAGAAACAAATTTAAGGGTGATGACAAAGCTGAATGCTATTAATTGTGGTTGCAGTTTATCGTCATTCTCTCTCTTTGTTCTTTTTTTTTTTACTTTACCAAGCGTGAGAAGCGGGACAGATCCTCCGGAGAAGCTCTGCTCAGGGCGATGTGCTGAGGCGGTAAGCAGCGTGTGCCATCTCTCTGAGGGAGGGGACGATAAAGTAAAGGTGCCTTCTTATATCATTAATGAGCTTGTATCCTGAAATGTTTGTCTACAGTAAACCTTCCCCCCCCGTCCAGTTCTGCATTTTTCTTTTGATTCCAGTCAAATCCAAGCATTGGCATCTTGGAACGTTACAAACTAAAACATAATCAAAGAGCAGCCAGTGGTGTATTTTGTTATGGAGGATATGACTTTTTGACCAGGGCGGGCCTCTCTGCGGTAGGCGCTGTGTAAACACTGGAAGAACAGCTAACTGCAGACCTGGAGATATTTACTCTGAATTGGTGCGACATAAATCGACTGGAGTTAATCCACAACACTAAAACTGGAGTCTGATTCACAGGTTGGATAAACTCAGGGGCTATGTTGAGTTTTTTAAACTCTGGATTGCATTTTAACCTCATCTAGTCATACAAAAATCATTTACTGAACATGCATTCGTTAAGACACACAATTCAGATTTAATAGTTCCTTGGTCTATTTTGTGGAAATTAGAAACATTTTGAGCGTTCCTAGTATTTTGATTTGATGTAGATCCCAAAAAAAACCCCAAAACAATGCCTACCAGATAAATTAGAGGGTGCAAAATTATAAGTCATCCCTTTTTCTGTATGATTTGCTTTCCAGAGTATAATTTGTGATCTTTTAAAGTGGCCACGATCAATTTTCACCACAGATGTTTTGTTCTGGGCTGTCATTCGATCTGGCGCTATTCAATGATCATGACTCCATGTTGAAAAGTGTTTGAACAAATCAGCTAAACAAGGGTCAGGCATAAGAGGTTGATCTAAATCAATCTATAAAGTCATGTTGTTCAAAACTTCTTCAAAGGCAGCAAAGGTCCTGAGAGATGCAGCATCCTACAGACAGGTGTTTTACATTTAAAGTTGATATAACTCTGTGGGACTCGCCTCAAAAGAGAAGTGAAGGTGTGAAAAAAGAAAACAATAAGGAACATTTCAGATTCATGGGTCAGAGTCAAAGTTATAGAATCTGCAGTTAAAAATGAGTGAAAAGGCAACAAAAAAAACAAACTTATTAAAAATCTTAAAATCAAGCTATTTATCAAAATTATTCTATCTTTTCTGCAAGAAAGTGTGAGTGTTTGAAACCAAACTTAAATCTGTTGGGGTTCATAAGTAATTGCCATTTAAATGAAACATACTCTCTTCCAGGTTGTGAACTCACCTCGTCGATATAGAAGTCGAAAATCTGCAGGAGCTGGTTCCCATTCTTTGTCATTTCTGGAATCTCGATGTTTAGCTGCAGATCTCTAACTGGAAAATACCCAAGGTTCTGAATCTGAGAGCCACACAGAGAGAAGAAGAATGGTGTGAATTGTTTCCAGGCAGCATTTTCCTGTATGACACATTCAAAATAACCGGGTGATAAAAAATTCCTTCTCACCTGGAATGTGAAGTTGAAAGGAGGGCCGATAACGCCGGGCTCCTCCAGAGAGAGCTCTGGTTTGATCTCGTAGCGCGTTGGGTTCGAGTCCCTTTTGATGCAAGCAGTAAAAATAAACGGAGGCATCCCACAGTTTTAAGTATTTTCTTTTTGTTTAAGTTTACGCTCCATTTTCACTTGAACTTAGCAACTTCTGTATTTCCCCAAGTATAAATAAATAACAACAATAATGTCAGTAAAGTTACCTGTTTGGTGAGAATCTATGGAATTTGACAAACCTGGTGAAGAGAAGGTCTCCCTCATAACTCAGTGAATAATAAATGTCATTAACATTATCAGCCCTGTTCACTTCTTCGCCGTCGCTGTAGAGAGAGTGAATACACAGCTTTTGTCTTTCGTGAACGTGGAAATCGATGTTTAGAAAAGATCCGTTACATAGAGAAAGTGTGCAGTTTGTACCTGGTGGCCAGCAGCAGAACTCTGAGGTGGTCCAGGAAGACGACACGACTAAACTCGAACTCCAGGCGAAACAACACCTGCACCAACGAAACAATAAATGTTATTCTTTCTAAAACCCTGCAGATACAAAAATGCATCAAATTGAAGTAGATAGTAAGTTGGGAAGTGAATTAATTTCATTAACTTCACTCAAAAAGTGAAACTAGTACTCATGACAAAGCAATGGACGTCAAGCGATTATTTACCGTTTTGAAGATTTATGCAGCTAATAAAAACCAACATTTATTTTCTCAGTATATTCAAATATTGCAGAAGTCCAGTTAAAAACACACTACAGAGAGGTCGGCCTTTTGAAAGGCATCTCTACGTACTGAACAGCCATATAAGACCAGCAGACGACCTGGTTTCTCAAATCACCACCGACTGTGGAGGTTTTTCACTGGTCCTCAGTTTGGATCCTGGATCCTTCTCCACTCTTCCTTCAGACTTTATGTTCATCATTTTCTAGTGCGTTACACATTTTACATCCACCTCTAAATGTCTGGTTCAGGAGTGGCTTAACTCAGCTCTTAACTCTTGGCTTTGTATTTTAAAAATACTTTTTCCTTCCACTGAATGTTCCACTAATATGCTTGGATGCATCCTTTTGTGAACAACCAGGTTCTTTCACAATGATCCTTTATTGGCTACCCTCCATCCATCGGGTGTCAAAGGGAGAGCCAGCAGTCTTCCTCATGATTGTGTCGGTCACAAGATAACATTTATGTTTTGTTTTTGTCATATTTAAATTTCTGAAGTTGAATTTGGGGTTTTTCATCGGCTCCAAGTCGAAAGCCTCCAAATAAATAAGGATACATGCCTGAAGTTTTCACTCTGTATACTGAATGCTAATATTCTACAGTCATTCCTTTTGGAAATGGATCGTTAATGTAAATAGGCTTTTTGGTGATTTTCTGATTAATTGAGGCGCGTCAGTAAGTCTCCACAAGCTGTTTTACAGATCTATGCTTTGTAAAGGCTCTGAATTATGGATTTAGCATAAACACAGCAATAACCTGCTGTACTCTCTGGATTTAACCTCAGGAAGTCGTTTACACAGTGGGTGCTACTTAAAGACAGCAGGAGGAAAATCCCGTTAGTTCAGGGCGTTTCAAAACTCTTACAGGGATCAAACAGAAACAGAGACAGAAAAAGCAAACGATAAGAATATGTTCCCGAACAAAAAGCAAAACCAAACCGGGGTCTGTCGATGGTCCGATCGGCACACAGAGCAGGAGCGGAGTCGAGTCGAGCATTGTTTACAATCTTCTGTGGCATAATGAAATCCTGATGGATCCAGTCTGACCACAGAGGAATTTACAACAAGGTTACCGGAGCTTCCCTCCTCCACGGAGAGGCTCGTCTGAGACAAACCGCAGACGCAGCGCGAAGACGGTGACCTTACTGTATTTATGAAGACCAAACAAATGTGACGAGCTCGCTACGACCGATAACACTCTTCATGTGAGTGAGCTATGTTCCTTTCTTTAAAAAACCTGAAATGAAACACGCAGAAACAATTTCTATCTCGGTTTCCTCCCACAGTCCGAACAACATGCTTGTCATATTAAGTGGAGATTTTTTTTTAAATCGCCTCCAGCTCCGTTTGTTTGGCTCTGTGTCGGATCTGCTGACCTGTTTTTAGGCACCATGCTGCCTAAAAACTGAACAATGATGGATTTTTAACTATGACACGCCAATAATGTGTGCAGTGAAAAAAGATAAACATCCCTTTGGATGGTTTTAAAATTGTAATTTTGTTAAATATGTTCAGAACCTTTTTGGACATAAATAACGTAACTCCACTGTGCAAACATATTAGGTCGTTGTACACCTACTGCGCCTTACAGAAGTACTAATACCCCCATGAATCTTTCACTCTTTGGCACTTTGCAAACCTCTATGAATTAAATTGGAATTTCATACGACTGATCAAACAGGAAGTAATGCGTTATTGGGAAGTGGAAGGAAAACTGCATGTTTTTGCCAGTTTTGGTGCAAAAACCACCTGTAGGGATTTTATGTCTATAGCAGATCATCTGTAGGATCTGAGCGTTTTTGTGATTCGTCTCGGCAAAATAGCTCCAACTCAAAAACATGATTTACTGAAAGGAATGTGTGAAGATGATTTTTTCAGAGCTCAGTGATACAAGGGTTTTGACTAGACCATTGTAACAATTAAACCAGGGATGTTAAACACCAGTCGTCATAATGCTGTTTGTTCATTAATGTCCTGTAACAAAATTCAGGGATCCCTGCAAACATTGGTTTTTATCATGGAACATTGCTTACTTAATCAAATAGACTTGAACTGAATGGAATACATTGATGCTTGTTGTTGTAATGTGACAAAAGTGTTAAAAATGTTGTAATATTAGCAGAAATAATGTCCATTAGCAGCTCCTCTTCCTGAGGTCCACCGTTAAAACACCCTTACAAGAAAAAGTTAATCAAATATGATGGATGACAGATTAATAGCAATAAAATATTAATTATAGGTCATACAAAAAGTTGATAAATACATAAAGTCCATGATAATTGACCATTTGAATTATAAATATATTGCTCCTAAAATGCTTTTAGACTTATTTTTTTAAACTGACTTCTGTTCAACTTTATCTAGAGTTAATGGTAGAGAGATCCGTCTTTCATTGCTCTGTGAATAAAGATGCATTTGAGAAAATGGGAATATGAAAACATCTTTCAACTGCATGCCTCATGACAAATCCATGTGAATTTAAATTGTTCTTTAATTGAACAAACAAAAAACTTGGACTTTAAAAATAAAATAAATAAATAAATAAATATTGATGATAGTAGCTAACACCATGTCATAGCCAGTCTAAATTAAAATGTATGGTGTCTATGCTAGTCCTGTAGGAACAATTCAATGCTAAATAGCTTTATTCTGCATTAACTGAAGTCTTTGCCCAAATCATCTGACAATATTCAAGCTGGGAGATAATTAAAGTTCTAACTACTAGCTTAATCACATCAGCTGGCAGAAATGTATCTCAATAAAGCCAAAGCCCTACCCAAATTCCCTACAACAGCTTCTGTGTCTTGACCAAGACAATTTGTTATCCATGTCTTTTTTCTCTTCATTCCTTTTTCCCCCACTGGTCTCTTTCTTGTTTTCTTTTCTCCAACCACAATGCCTCCGAAAGAGGAAGGCTGACCAGCATTGTGAAGATTTCTGCTACAAGCTTGGGAAAAAACAAAGCAATCTCTGCAGTGAGGACATGAACTGGAATGAAACATGCTGAGAGGGGAAGCTTAATTAAACAAAGACACCAACTAATGAGCACCAGTAGGCGCAAAACGTATAGAAAACTAAGAGTGGATCCACAAGAAGCTGACCAGGACGGCCACCAACGTGTGCACAATGTAAAGGTTTAAAGTTCACAGTATTTTTTATTGTTTTTGTATTCTGCACTGGAGTGAAGAAACCAAAAAAGGCAAAAGCTTGCATCAAAGTTCCTATTTTCCTTCAGTGAAAGAGTGGTTCGGACTGGTTTGGCAGTTGCCCAGGTGTACAATCATCCTTGTTTAACATTCACCACATTTTTAAACGGAACTTGACCAGACCAGTCCAGCTTTGTGGCTCTGGACGCTGTTCAGGCCGAATGAGCGGGTATGAATCACTCTGGGAGATTTAAAGGGTGCTCCAGGTTCAGCTGCCGGAGAGCCCCGGCGCAGAAATGCTGGATGCTTTGTTGCCCCGGCGACGAGCATTGTTTGTTATAAATACATGGTCTAAGCTTCTTCTTTTATTTCTCCACAGAAAATCTGACATGAATATGAAAGGCGAGGGAGATTATCATCAGCACATGAGCAGAAAAGACGGGTTTTAGACACAAAAAGAGGAGTTTAAGTGCTTTTATACGAACGGCAAGATAAAAGACCAATGTCATCCTTATCTGGCTTCGTCCAAACATCACCTTTTAAATAATAAAGTTAAATCTCTTCCCTTAAAAAAACAAAAAAGAAAAAACACACAGAACAATGTGGAGTCCAGTAAATAGTGCCGACTTTACAGCTGAGTGGAGAGGGATAGAAACAGCAGAATTGACACTAAAATCAGAAACAGATGAGGGAAAAATAAGATCTCAATATTTTTCTCTCCATTTCACCTGGTGTCCCAGTGATGAAGCAAAGGGGGGAAAAAAGAAAATCTTGTTTCCTGCACCAGGTTAATGTTGTGGGGGCATGAAAGACTGGCTGGTGATCTCCAGATATCACTTAGCAATAGGTGAAGTGCATTAAGGACAGAACCAGTCACACAAATATTCACTGCATGGGAAGAGTAGGGAAGAATACGAAAACTCCATGAAGAGAAGCTAAAAATAATTAAATAAAAAACAAATAAAAAAAAGATTTGTGCAAAAATAAAAACTAAACACAAGCCACAGCTTTCTAGACTGCACAGCCGGTGTTAGCAGCATTTACTTGAATTAGTGATTCTGTGTGTCTCATTGTTGTGGAAACACTTCCTTTCCATCCCATTGTTGCTCCAGTTCTTTGAGGTTTGCAGACATTTTTTCTTGCTGCCTACAGTACATATAAAGTGTTTCCAGGCAGAGGAACAACTTAATAGAGAGGAAAATCACTCATAAAGCTTTCACTTAAACTGCGACAATATTTGTAATTTTTTTTGTATAATCTTTAGCTAATTTTTTAACTTAGCTGTTCTTCAGTTATATGACCGGAAGACTTTAACCTTATTTTACTTTCATACTGTGCTGTTTCTATTCACTTCTGCTTGCAAATTTGTAAATTTCTCACTTTTGGGATTAAGAAAGAATTACCTTAATTTCTAAATCTCTAAACTGCTATCATTTTCCAAAACATAACTGATGTTCAGTTAGAAAACTTGTTCCTGCAGCTCTGTATGGTTAACATCCACTGAAAGATCACAACCTGCAACTTATGACTATTTTCTATTTTCGAGTAGTATATTTATTGTTCATCAGCTTCTTAACAAACCCGTTTTTGGCAAGAAACAACTCACCTATAAACAAAGCTTGATTGACAAGTCCTAGCCAGGAACTTTCTAAAAATTGAATGTTTATTTTGGACATAAAAAAAAGAGCAAAAAAAAAAAAACACAAAACTGCCATCTAATTCTAAGGAATGTTCAATCAAAATCTCTTCAAGGCTTCGTTTTTAAAGCCGTAATTGAAATTTCACTGTGCAACCTTCTTGATTTCAGAGCCGGCTGAGTTTTATTTGCTTAACGTAAGCAGTCCCTCCTCTTGCTTTGCGGTTGAACTTTCAGATTTAGAGTTCAAGCGGCTGGAGCTGAAGTCGGGAATTAAGAGCATTAGGGAGAAAAAGGTATTAGGTTGCAGCAATTTAACAGGGTTGTGAGGGATGTTATCTACTCCCAGGCCTATAAATAAATCCCACTTAAATCCATTCTGGATACAAATTAAGATATGAATGCTGATTGTAATCTTGAACGTGTTGTTTGTTTTAACTGAGCTGTTAAATCAGATGCAATAAAAAGAAAATGCAGATGAAGGTAATTTCAAAAGCTGCAGCTTATGTTTTAAAGTTATCTCTTACAAAATTATTCTTTTTTTAAGTATGGAATGTGATCTTAAAAGGAATTCACATTGTGTTTGTCATACCTGTGATTTGGCTCGCATGAAAGGTGCGCTGACGTTGCAGATCTTCTCATTTCTCTTCTTCTCCTCTGTGCTGCAGTCAATTTTGATTTCAGAGGTGTCCTGAAATAATAGACAATAACGTTCAGATTTTATTACACGAAACTGCAGACCAGGTTACAGATCGAGGCATACCTTCACTATGAGGCTCGAGAAGCGCAGATTGGGCGTGTATGTGATGTTGACCAGGGCATTGTAGGCGTTCTCTCCTCTGTTCTCCAGTTTGACATCCACCACCATCCTCCTCTTGCTTCCCTCAACAACCCGCAGCGACCCTTCCGACCCTGCTCCGCCCTGATGGCGGCAGAAAACGCCTCGAGACTGCACAGGACGAGCACAGAACTGTCTGGGAGACAGTGAAAACAGAAGCCTGAAGTTGAGTTTACGGAGTGTAAGTGAGGGAGAATATGCTTCTTTTTTATATATGGGTATACATTTTGAGTTCAACAGAAGTGTTTTCTTTGCAGACTTTACTGTTTCAGTACTGTTACATGTTTTTGTCAGTGTCTTGTTGTAGTTTCTTTTTCAACCTTTCAGGCATCTCTCAAGACATCAACAGCTTCTGATGTTTAGCCCTCATCAAGCCTTGGAGATTGTCACAGTTATTTCTCCCCTTGCTTTTTGAGGATTGACCACTATATGGGAATGGATCCAGAAGTTTATGTGAACTTATGTGTGTCAACTTTCCATTTGATGTTTTTTATGATGTGAAAATTATTATTCATTATTATTATTCGACTTGCTGTGGATTATTGGGCTTAGGGGCTTTGATCCCATTTATTCATGGACGTATTTTTTTAGGAGAACTGTGAGTAAGCAACCATTATCAAGATGATCCGCTGTTGCTGGATAGTGGAAGGACTCATTGTTTCTTGTTTGGACAGATGTTGCAAACAATTTGACCTTCCCGCAGTCTTAAGAGACTGGGTCATTTTGACCTGTCATGCTCTTTACCTTGTGCGCTTTTTTGTTTTTACAAGGGTTTTCTTTTTGTAGTTTCAAGAACTGACGGTCTGATGGGACACCCTCCGTCCCCCCTTCCCCACTGTCTGTGTCACATCTAAGTTGTTACAGATCTGAGAAAATATAACTTCCCTCAAGTCTCTCAAGTCACATTTCACAACTTCCTGCACAGTCCTCGATGCTTTTCTTATTTGGAAGAAGCCACTTTGCTGCCTATCTTTACAATAGGTTAGCCTCCAAAAAAATTCTGTAGGAACATCCTTAAGCAAGCTTTGCCCTGGTGGCAACCTTTGGCTGAATCACTTTAAGGAGAGGATCCTAATCCTTCCTGAACCTTTTGGAGAATTTCATTCACTTTCCAAACTTTTACCCACTTTTACCCACGGGTACATGTCATGTGCTGTGATTAATGTAAGTGTACCCACTTTCGAGTCATCAGGTCGTTTGTGCTCTGCAGCGACAGGTCCGGCATGCAGCGGTCGTCCTCATCACAGCCATTCCAGAAGGGCAGCTGCTCAGACAAATGGATCCTTTTGTTTGCAATTTTTCTTTGACTCAGTCTAATAATTGTTCATCAACTTAAAAGTATCCTTACCTCAGTCTTTACAACAGCAGGCCAGCTGTCATCCAGAACTGGTCCCTGGTCTGTTTCTTCCAGTCCTACTTGCACAGCGAACACTATGGGTCTTGCATAATCCGTGGTCTCCTATATATAAATAAGAAAGTCAGTTCACTCAAACAGCAATCACTGACATAGATTTGTCACTACAACTCTTGGCAATGATTCCTATATTTTGCCACAGACTCTCAAAAGCATCTCTGAAGGTATACATTGTTTGAACTCAATAATAACCAAAAGTTAAAGCTAATTTTTTTTATGAGTGAATTACATTTGTTACTTTTTTATCTGAAGAAACAAAGCAACTGAGAGAAAATGCTGGGTAGAATTGTAATTGGCCATAAAGTGTCGGAAAGATCAACCAATCAACTCCTTCATCTCTGTGGGTGGGCTTTATAATCACAGTCACTTATGTCTCTGTAGAGAAAAACAATAACAGTTGAGCCCGAGGGCTTCTTCACTGCAGAGTTAGCCAACTTCCCTCAGCAGCAGTGAGGCTGTAACAGAAAGGCTGAAGCCGACCAGCTCAGTGTGGCAATCTGAGTCACACCTTTAACATAATGTCAGAAATTATGGCTAAAACAAGACTCAGCACAATGCTCAGTGTAGAGCAGAAAGACAAGCATTTGAGTGGCTTTTCAGCTCTTCAGCCTGCGCTCCAGGATGAATTTTAGTTTTGAAAATGGATGCTACTTTTTTTATGGAAAAACTTTGCTTAAGACAGGTAATTTCCAATCAAATTAATGGGACTACGCACTGAAGTTAGCATTTAGGAAATTCTAGGAAAACTAAAATGTACCTTATAAGCTGCTGGATCACTGAGAGACTCATCAGTGAAGGCATAAAAGGAGACAATAGCATATTACTACAATGGACATAAAAACAAGTCAACTTTTACTTCTTCTATTATTAAATTGTGAGCAATTTGGATGCCATGCTACTACAAATTGCACTTATATAGGGATCTGGAAGTCACTGTGAAGCCAAAATGTAAAAGTAGGTCTTGTACATTTGCCTTATCAAAAGAATGACATACAGTTGCATTATTCATTTTTAGCTGCATAGTTTTCTGTTTTGTTTAGTTTTTTTTGTCTAAAAACTTCTGTGCTCAGCAACAAGAATGGGGTAAAGGCCATTCTTCTCTGGAAAACAGAACAGAATAACTGGGTGCTGGTTTTAAGTTACAGTTCTGCTGTGGACTTACTATGAAATTAAAATGAAACCACAAAATGTGATTAATAAATGACTAATAAGTCTCTATCTGAATCAATCGTCTAAGTTGGAAGGGAAAACAGTAATATTCTTAAATCGTGGTCGAGGACGGCGCAAAATCAATCACAGGACAACCTTTGGACAACCTTGTCCTAAATCTTTGTTTTGAAATAAATGTGGTTTAGATTTCATAGATTGCTGTTTCAATCCCTGCTTTGTGTTAGCTTTCTGGTGCTTTCTGTGTGGATGGTTTTGTGTGTTTGGTTACCGTCTTTCATTCTGCATTCAACCAAAGAGTTCCTGAGTGTGATGGTTTGATTCACGGTCAGAAGATTTACCACAAACACTAGAAATGTATTGTTTTTCTGGATGTTAGATTTCTTTTGCGTATGAATTATTGGACTTCTACAACAGGATCTGATCAGACAATCTTGGTCACTGAGCCACGGTTTACCACTGCACTTTACTAAGGACATTGGAGAAGTACTGCAGAAGTACATCATGTTCAGCTACGTCTATTAGCTGCAAGCAGCAATTGTTCGTATCAGAACACATTTAAATGATCTAAACTACAAGAACATCGGAATTTTCCCTACGAATCCTCCTTGTTTGAGACGTCAGTCCTTTGACTATTAACATGTAAAATTAACAATCAAAAACATGACAACAATTTTGGCTTCATGTCGACATGTGACTTTGGTTTTCCACCTTGTGAGCCTCACCATGACGTGGAAGTAGATGTGTTCGCAGGCTTCACCTCCAGGAAGCAGCGTCAGGTTTTGAGGCTGCATCTTGCTCGGCTGATCCATCACGGCCCGAGGGTTGAAACGTCTCTCCAAAATGGAGACGTTATAACTGATCCCTGTTTGGACCAGAAACGGGATTAGCAGTGACCACTTCTGTAAATAAACAGTTACATTTTTATTCATAGAAATTTGGCTGACTGAATAAAATTCATGGAGAATAATATCACTAAAAAAAAAAAAAAAAAACTGCTCGACTTAGTGTATTTTATCAACGTGTGACCATCTCATACAGGAATCCAAACTCTGTGGCTTTCCCCAGAACACATTGTGCTAGATGTTATTTGCTTATGGGCTTATGTTGTAATGGAATGAGGAAAAATCTGAGTCTGAAATTATTCATGCATTATGTTTGAGGTCAACAAGAGAGTTGGAAACCTGCAGGACTCTTAATGCAGAAATGAAATTCATATGTGGAGATATCAGATATAAAGTTTTGGTTCTTTTTTTTATGTTATAACTCTAACTTTAAATGTTTAAGAGCTTCGGAGCCAATTTCTGTTTTAAAAAAATAAATTTAAAAATCTGGGTCTTTGTTTAGTAGACAATGCTCAGAAATACTGTAAATAGATAAACATAAATGAGATCGAGGCAGAAGAAAAATTTGTCAGGCCGCAGGAACCTCACGATCACCAGAACATCTGCCACACATTACTCGGCAGACATGACGAAGGGAAAAAAATCAAACAAATGTGTTCTGCAGCATTCAGCCACGAAGGGCAAGATAACTCCCCTTTTCTCTGCCTCTTTTCTGTTCTGGCACGGCCAGCAGATTTGATGAAGATGTCGCTGGGTCAAAAGTTTAACTCCCCCTGTGCACAATGAAGCGGCACTCTGATGCTACTGCTGCTAAAACAAATGGTAAGCACAGTAATAATACTTCTTTGTGTGGATCACTTTGGTGGCACAGCACTCTTCGTTTTAGGATTACATTGATTTATCAGCCTGCCGATTTGTCGATTTAATGGCGCCAATTTCCTTAATTTTGGGACTAATTTTGGGTGATCAGCCAATACTTACATGTGAGGCCAATCTGATTCCTCGATCTTATCTACCTCAGCATTGGTCTGAGAATCACAGCAATCGGTGCATCCTTACTTCTTTTTGCACGCTTTGCAAGAGAGTGGTTAACATTTCTTTATTGTGAATAGAAGCAACTGGAGATGCGAATTTATACACAGTTAAAGAGACATCTGAATGTGGCAGAGTTGTACCGACGTAGCAGTTTTCAAGGCCGCAGCTTCATTTTGGCAGAAAAGAAGCAGCGAGGCCAGAATCTCTAACCGCTAGTAAAGCTTTTTCTCTGGACAGAACAAATCTTTACAGTTTTTACAGGCAGCCAGAACCCTGCAAGACTTTAATAAACTTATTTAATCACTTTAATAACCTAATACTTTTTCTCAATTTTGAAACAATTATATTTGAATAGTAATAAAAGGATTCCTCAATCCTAAGGCTCATAAAAGAAGTCAGCATATCTCATGAGTCTAATGGTTGTGTAACTAAACATATATCTGTAACTTATCTTTGCATTTCTGACTGAATTACATCAAACAGCTAAATAAGTATTACATAAAACAGCTTGGACAACTGATACAGAAGGGAAGGAAGCAGCAAACTGCAGATGTTATCCCTGCATATGATTGTTTTTGCTGACTCACCTATTTCCTGCGTGGGAGGAATGGCCGTCCTGGCAGTGATGTTGAAGCACACGATCGCTGACATGCAGGTCACGTCTTTGCCACCACGCTGACAGTCTTTCACAAAGATATTCACCTTGCTGGGCTCAAACCTGACATTGGCGTATATCCGCACAACGCTCCTTGACCTGTGAGGGTCACAAAGGCGGTGAGGCTTCAGAGTGTTTCTGGGAAACATTTTCTGGAGAGTTTTAGCATAAAATAATAATTGCACTAGCAGAGTTTTATATACGGACCAGAGGAGAACGGCAGCACCGAGGGAACCCACTGCCAGGTCCACTAAACCATCGTCGTTCATGTCAATGTTGCCATGGATACTGCGGCCAAAGTACTGCAGGCCTGGAGCCAGATCTACCGCTGCTATTCTCTGGACGACACACAGCAGACGAAGAATGTGTTTAAATTATTACAACACCAGCTTTTATTCAAATGAAGAAAGTTGTGAAGTAACAAGAACATAACTTCCTAATGATTATTATTCTTATTATTTATATTACATTACATTAAATATCACCAGCATCTTGGAATGATAAAAGCAAAAAAAAAAGGTAATTGAGGACATTTAAAATAGTTTTCATTCAGCAGTCCATACATTTTGTAGTTTTTTTTATTACTTTTGTCAGTATGACTGATTTACTGCATCCTCTTTCTGCCTTTCCCATGTTGCTCAGGATATTCCATATTCCAGCTGCATCTGAACCTTTTACCCTGGTTTCCGTTGCATTTTCAGCAGCAACTTGTATTTAATTATGGGTTTAACTTCTACAGACTAAAGGCCATGAGCCGCCATTTGATTCTTCAGATAATCAACATTGACAAAAACTTATCAGTATGCAGTACTCAGTTAAGTTTTAGTTTTCAATCTGTGTTTTTTTGTCAACACTTAAAAAGATGACTCTTTTAAAGCCAAAACATTAAATTAAAAAAATGCAGCAATTTATTAATATAACAAAATACAACTCTGTTTTAATTCAAGGGTGTAAAACATACACAGCACTGGACCTTAAGGACAGATCAGAGTAAATTTCTCACGTTGGTATTATGTTTCTTCCTATGCTGAAGTTGAATGCTCCATATATCAACGAGCGCCTCAAGTGGTCAAATGATGAAACAATCATAAAATAAGTCAACATCCCCAGCGTCTGGCATCCCGAGGTGATTAAATCTTCATCAGTGCAGACAGAGTGTCTGCTTCATACTGTGTCGAGGGAGATTAAGTGATGTTATTGCTGTGACGTCTTCATTGAACTTGTGTAAATTGTCCAGTCCAGTTCCACTAAGAATACACTAAACCTTTGCATTTTGTGGTAATAAGTATTTCTTAGTTTGGTGGTTTCCATCATGCTGAAAATGCTTTTATTTTTTTAACAAACTCAAGGTAAAATGGTACATTATTTTAAATATGTAGATAAATCACAAGTAAAGAAACGTTTCAAGCTTAAAAAATCTCAGTTCAAAGAAATCCAATCTAACTCTATGTGAACAACATTAGTTATTGTCTGTTATTAACTTGCATATTCACAGATACTTGAAGCAACGTCTGATGTCAGGCTCATAAATGTATTTTAGACATTTCAAATTCAGTAGAAGTGTAAAGGCATGTAAAAGCAAAACATTTAAAAAACTTGTGCTCATCTGTAATTTTTTACGGATGCCCTACCTGTTTGTATTTTCGTAGTATTCTGTTGTGCTGGCTAAAGAAAATGTAAATGGCGCCTTTGTGGTCGTCTTCCAGCGGAGCTCCCACCACCAGGTCGTTGAAGCCGTCGCCATTGAGATCAGGGACCGGAGCGAGAGACGAGCCGAAGCGAGCGTTCTGGCCTCCGTTGTGGATCTCCAACGCTCCTTCTGGGACGAAACGATTCTGAGCCGAGAAGGAAAAAGGTACATGTATCAAATAAATACATCTGTACAAGCCCCAGGTTTTTACAAACACTTTAACCATACAAAAATCTGTTTTTGAAATTTTTAGAATAGGATTTTGTTTCTCAAGTGAACATCAGTAATAATGAATTTTGAACATCTAACAACTTACTGTTAGCTAAACATCTAAATATAATATAAAAATTTACCCTGTTTACCATTAGAAAAATATTACCTACCATTAGTATTGATTGTTGCACAGTTTTAAAATATGGGATTTGATCAACTATTAAACTAGTTGATTTGAGCAACATTTGCTTTGGACATAAGCTAAAATGTGACTTAAATGCCCTTTCTATAAAAATACAGCTTGCACTCCTATGTCTTTTGAATGTTTCCCATCAAAGGTTTTGTTGTCTACATATAGATAAAAACTAGATTTGTGCTGTGTAAAAATATCCTGATCAGCAACATCAAAACCAGGAGCCTGACAGGCTGCAGGTCTTATTTAGCTGCGACTCGTTGAACTCTAGAGGATCTCTGTCGATGTGTTGCACAAAGAGATCTTACCAGTAGATCCTTTAAGTCTTTTCTACGATATGGAGCCTACGTAGACTGGATGTTCACATTCCAGACATGTTGGAAAACATTCAGATGGTCAGAATTAGGAGACCAGCTAAACACCTCTGACTGTTTTTGATGTTCAGCCAAAGAGCGGAGTAGTTTCAGACATCCTGCCATCATCGCTACTTCTTAGATTTAGACTGGTCAACAAAAATATTTAGGTGGGTACCTAATGAAAAAAACATTAGCATCTTTTGTCTTAAAAGTTCCATAAAACACAGAATTTTTTCTACTACAATCTTTTCTACTACAATCTTTGCTCCATGCAAAAATATCACTCGTTACATTCTAAAAAACTATGTAAAGTCTGTATGTGGTTCCAAAATGTAGTTACTGAATCCCTGGTAATAACCAGCGTTGCACTTACATGTGGCTAAAGTCAGTGGTTGTACTTCACCTCACCAAATTTGTTTCAGTAGACTCTGTCTGCTGTGAACAAGAGTCAACATGGCAAACTGAACAAATAGTAGCTTATGCTGCTTTTCATGCTATATACTACAGCAATAAGTTAAGAAATGTTTTTACTTCAACCTGTGCGTATTGTTAAGGAATCTGACAAGATGGTGTTTTGGATAATCTTAAAAAGACCCAGATGCTGCAGATTAAAAACAAAAATCTCACATACTGACGTCTTTTTAACAAGGACACACTGATCAATCGTGAAGAAGATTCAAAGATGTGATGATTACAGATAAAACGAGGGGAAGCATTTATTAAGTTTATATATCATAAAAAACATGTACCCAAGTTCAGCAGCATGTAAGCTCAATTTTAATCAGCTGAGTGTTGGCCAAAAAATACGCTTCAAAATAGGATTTTTACTTTTTGTTTCTCAAAGAAAATTATATCCTACATGTAGGAACCATATGTGTTCTGTTTGTTTCTCATTAAAACGCTGATCAGGATGTGAAGGGACCCTCCATCCTTGGATTGAAACGTTTTAACGAGAAAAAGAAAGTTATTGTGCATTCATTAGAGTTTATTGCATCAATTATCTTCAAACTATTGCTGATACAGAAAAAGTAGACCACTTATTTTCTATCTTTTTTATTTTAAAACAGAATACCGAGTTTGGATTAACATCTGTGTTTTGTTTCTTTGAACTGAAACTTCTGGCACTAAAAAAAATCTAAAGAATCTTACCTTTGGATTGTGAGAGGAAAAAAAGAAAGCATTATAGCTAAAGATATTTATTTGAAGTTCTATTCTTAGGAAGTGCTAAGGCCCATGGAAGATAACCGTGACTTCAGAGGCAAGCAGACTGCTGGAAAAAGTCTCAGACAAAAGTCTGAGAAAATGGAACCAGAAGCCATTAGTAGTCATCCATATCATTGCTCTATTTGGCATCAAACAGTCATACAGTAATAAAACTTAGGCCTGCCAGATTAAACATGAGCTGTTTTTTCAGTTGTGTGAATGCAAGCAAAGTTGACTTAAATGGAGGCTTTTACTTCTCAGCTACCTGATGTGAGGATATGTGACAAACTGGAAGATTTATAAAGAAACAGGGAAACATAATGCTGTTAAATTTAAGACATATGGTTCGTGAGGAGCCACCGAGAGGTCCCGACCGGTCCACATAGCGAGACACCTGTACGTGTCAGACGATATAATGTGTGGAATATTATTTTTCATCCACTGCCAGATTTCAGGACATATTGTCCAGAGATTGAAATTGACTTTGCTGTACCTGTCCTAAAAGCTCCTTCTCTACTCCAACCTCACATTTTCTGAGGCAAGACATATGTCTCAATTTGGTTACCCCACTTCAATACTCCTTATTTGCACTGACGAGTCAACACATATGATTTAAATTTAGTAATTTCGCTCACATAATTTCCAAGTTAAATGCAGTTACATTTGTGTGTCTGACATGAATAAATGTAAGAAACGTTCAAGGGGTGTGGTGGCTGAGAAGCAGCCAAAAGAATCACAAAAGATTTAGAGACTTTCTGTGAAGAAGTGAGGGACAAAAGCAAAGTTTTCATGGACGTGTGAACTAGGTGACGAACTAGCAACAGACTCAGGTCTCTGCTTGCCAACACAAGTTTTTCAAATAAGTATTAAATCCCATTTTGCTGGAGGATCAAATTTTACTTAAACGTTTTTGAACAAATTTCCAAAAATAAAATGGGTTCACATACTAATCTATTCACTGATAATATCTTGCAATAACAGCTGCCACTCCTGAACAGGAGACGACTTCAGACCTGGGTTTAGGAGAAAACGGACTGAAAAGCTGCTCAGTGTTCAAACCTTCACCATTAGCTGTAAGTGAATTTAACACGTGATTTGGAAATGTCCCATAGTTAAGAGTGAAAAAGCACAGAATTCAAGTTGCTTGATGTCTAGGTATTTTCCAGTCAGCGAAGTTTTCAGGAGTTGCGTCAACTTCTGCTTTCTGTAATCCCAGTGTTGGCCTGTATCAGATCAGCCAACAGGACATTTTATATTCATATTTCTCTCAGCTTTCTGCCTTTCTTGGTGGAAATGTGGATTTCCCTGTCCAGAAGGCTTGGCACCTGTGCACACCACCATAGATGACAACACCTATGATTGGCTGAATGACAATCAGCCAATCATAGGCTGATTGGCTGGCAGCGTGACCCAACATAAACCCCGTGATGACTTTATTGTCAAGAGGCTGATGAGAGACATCAGACTCAATGCAGATTAAAGCAACCTGTGTCTTTTATATCTCCTATAGTTGCAATTTTTATTAACTGTAAGCTACAAGCATTTATATTAAACCAAATTAAATATACCACTCTTTATAATGCACCTAAAAACTGTAAGAGTTTAATCTTGAACAGAATTAGTGAAATAAATAAGCTTTTAGGTTATCTTCTGATTTATTGAGATGAACCTATATAGCCCTATAATATATATGGTTTTCTTTCATTAGTTAATAAAATTACTTGAAGAGTTTTTGTGGCAAATATTTCCGTATGGACATGTTAAGACTATTTAGAATAAAGATAACTAAAACACCAAATAAAGAAACAAAGATAAAAAGAAGTTGAACTACACTCGTCCAGAGAAAAGAAGGTCTAATGGTGTGCTGTGGTGGGTCAGGGGTTAAACACAACTCACATATGGAGGCCTCAGTCCTCAACGCAGCTGTCGCAGGTTCGATTCCCAGCCTTGGCAAACCTTGCTGCATGTCTCCCCCTTCCCTCATCACCCACCTTCTTGTCAATTAACTATCAAATAAAGGTCACTAGAGCCAAGAAAATCCTAAAAAACAAACTGGATATAATAACTCCAAAAAGTACAAAACTAAAAAAAGGAAAGTTTAGTCATCAAAAGGCTACGTAGGCAGGTTTTTAGTGCTTATTACCACATGTGTCAGGACTCTATTTAACCTTAATCTGTGGAATCTGTGAGCACTTCCCAAGTATTTAATAGGACCACGGAGATGTATGCAAGTGTTTTTCCAGCTCCAATTCACAGAGCAGCATCTCAAGCAACACCTGAATCAACCACATCATTAATATTAACTGCCCCGAACATGTGGCATTTCTGTCTTAATGATGAGACGCAGTGCTAAGGTATGATTTGTTTATGTTTTGCTTGAAAGCTCAGACTTGCCACCTGTGTGATGTGGTTTTGGCCACGACAGACATTTGAATACCTCATCCATGCCTGCTCTCTGAATTTAAACCAGCTGAGGACATTCGTTTTCCCAACAAGCGAGACAGACCTGGAGCACTGGGAACATTTTTCTTTCTGAAGACGCTTCTCGCGTCCAAAATGGTGTGCTGGAGCCCGGGCTCGGAAGGGGCAGAATACTTTCCTCCTGAGTTCACTCTCCACATCCTATAAAGTCTGCACGCTGGCACAAAGAGGTTTTCCCATTCGATCAGGAGGAGGTCACATGTCAAACCCTGATTGTGCCAACAGGTGTGGTTTCAATAAAGCTGGGAACGTCTGGTATAGAGCAGGTGCTGACCCACTTTTGCAATGTCGAGTTGTTTCACTAAAACTTAATTAAAACGGTCTGGTGTCCTGTGCATTTAAGGAGTCGATACCCACCGTCTCAGTGACTCTGTAGATGTAGACCTTCCCTTTTTCCATGCCTGCACTGAAGAACATGGGGGCTGCCACCAACAGGTTGTCGGTTATGCCGTCTCCATCGATGTCCACGGGCGCAATCTCACTGCCGTAGTAGGAGCCGATCTGAAGCAGAAACCCACATTATAAGTCAAGTGTCTTATTTTAATTGCACATTTACATTTGAAGCAATGGGTTTTTTTTTCCAACTCTACATCTGAACTTTTTCACATTCTGCCCTATGACAGCTAAATTTTCAATACAGTTTTTGGATTTCATGTTAGAGACCAACAAAACGAAGCACATATTTATGAAATGGAAGGGGAAAAAAACATTTTTATGAATTCAAATAACATTTTACTTTATCCTATGCTTTTTTTTTCTCAGCACCTGTAAGTGAAAACTTTGTAGGACCAGATTATAGGGGCATATATGATTTGATCTGATTAGCTCTGGCTGTATGTTTGCAGCTTCTCAAAGGTTTCCTTCTAAGATGTTAAACTTCATCCATCTTTCCATCAGCTCAGCTTCCATGTCCCACGTTGAAGAAAGAACATTCTCACAGAATAATGCTGCCACCGCTATGTTTTGCTCTCAGGGTCATATGCTGTGTTAGTTTTTCCTCCAGCTTTAGCGTTTTCCAAGTCAGCTACAAGGTTCATTACTAGCCTCCCTCCATTTTTCCACTTTTTTGTCTTGTGCTCAATTAGGCTGTGGTTAACTTCCAAACAGATGTCTCACTTTTTTTCCCCAACAACGACCTTCTTATTACCACTTCCATAAAATCAAGATTTAAGGAGCAACAACTACTTGTTTTCCTGTCAATAAATGGTTATAGCTAAGCTGTGAATCCTTATAGCAACTCCAGAGTTTCATTGTGTCTCTTCGTTGCTTCTCTGACCAAAGCTCTCTGTGTTTATCTGGAAGGACATGTCTTGGTAAATTTGCAGCTGTGTAATACTTTTTTTCCCCCATTTTTTGGACATTGAAAGCTTGTCGTATTGTAACTTTGCTTAAAACTTTCTGTCTGTATTTTGGTCTTTAAGATGATTCTTGTTTTTAATTTTTTTTTAAATCAACCTTTAATTGTGGACTACTTTGTTTTGGTTCATCATCCAAAATAATAATTAAGGCAAAGTAAAGTGAAGCAAAATGACAAAACAAGGTTATTTTTAAAGGGTTTAAAGCACTATATTTGTATAAAGCTACACACTGAAATGCATCTTATTAGTTTAATGATTTACTGATGAGCTTGAGTGTTTATTGAACTTGAATGTTGAAAGCAAGAGGCGGCACATGATGAGTCCCAGCGAGCCGTGGATCCTGATGCTTTTTGAGTTTTTAAAGTTTTATAGTCAGAATCAGATGCTTGAGTAAAGGGAACATCATCTAGTTCTTTTGAAACAGATTTGAAACATCTGGCTATAAAATGATACAAAAAGAGTTATTTGCTCAAGAGCTGTAAGTTCAAGGAATAGTTCAGTCAAAATAAAAACAAAAAACAAACAAAAAAAAACACAACATCTGCTGCTCTGGATAACTTGTTGACATGTTACAATGAACGCTGAAGGAAGATCATTCCAGGCTTGCAGGCTGTGAAGAGCTGCCAGGTGTGAGCACATCAGCCGTTGACACAAAAAACAGACAGATTCACAATGCTGGATTTGAACTTGGTTTTCTGCAGACACTGATATTCAACTTACAGGTACAATCTGCAGCTCTCTGGGAGTCCCAAAAATAATTGCCACCCGTATCATAATGCAGCTCAATATGCCTTTGTAGTTTGGACTGCTGCAGCGGATCACAGACATTTTTATTGAGCTCCAATTTCAAATTTAAATTTCCTTCTTCCTGACTTTTATTTGTATTTATGTAACTTGTATACATGAAAGGAAAAACTGCAGTTTTATATATAAATGATTTGAACATTATTTCTATACATACCAAGTAAACTTTAGAAAATATAGCTTCTAATGAAATGTCCAGAAAGAAAGATTTATATGAATCTATATTTTGCCTACATTTAAAATAAGTACACAGGTTGGGTGAAAATCTTCGTGTTAAAAGAAAATGAAATGAAATGCAATAAAATCTTTAAACATTATTTACTTCCACCTAAAAAATAATTAAACTGACTCTGGTGATTTCATAAAAATATGTTTTAAATGCTTTGTGGCTCGGTTTTAACTTATTTTCAGCTGCAAGCTTCTTTTTATTTTCTTTTTATTTATTTATATTGTGAATCTGGTCAACACTGATCAAATTTCTATAAAAATCTAGCTAATCTACTCTTAGATCTTGGTGGTTGGATGTCTTACATTTATGTTTATTTAAAATGGGACCGGTTTGTCTAACATTTTCATGGTGTTGGTAAAGTGGTGACGGCTGCTGTACCTGGTGGCCCTTGAGTGAGTGCAGGATGGTGAGGTTCCCCGTGTTCTTCAGGGTGAAGATAATGACTTTGCCCGTGTGGTTAAATCGCGGAGCTCCTGCCACGAGCAGACGGCCATTTCTGGATGACACCACAGATGTTACCGTATAACCTGAGGATGTAAAACAGTCACACACACACACACACACACACACACACACACACACACACACACACACACACACACACACACACACACACACACACACACACACACACACACACACACACACCAATTTATCAATGGTTTACTCCCAGACTGCAAATCAGGGTTTTTTTATGCTTCCTTTCTCTCTTTAATTTTTCCCATCAAACCCACGATGTTTCCTCCATCGTCTCTCAATTTCAAATTCTGTATCGTTGTTTAATATTAGCTTAAGTTGGTTACTGTTGCCAAGGCAAACATTATAACTACCTTTAAAAGAAAGATTAACACTTTCTTATGAAAACACCTTATAGTTAAGATTAGTGTGGCTTTCCAGAGTTTGCTCTGTCGTTCTGCTGTTTAAACATTTTGATATAGTCGTTATTAATGCTGTGCATTCTTAGTTTATCAAAAGTACCAATGTTTTGTTTATTTGCTTTGTGTCCCCTTCTTGCTATAAACTAGTCATTCTGTTTGCTTGCTCAGCATGTGCGAAATATGAAATCAGCTTTGACTCCAGAGATTGATTCATTTTACCAAATGGCATTAGCGGACCAACTGTAGTGTACTATGTTATATTTTAATTGGATTCAATTGGACTGTATGTAAACAGCTTTGAGTAATTGTATTTTGGTGAATTGATTCGATTTGGTACCAATAACTGATCTCTGTAAACTGGATACGACTACGTATCCAGTTTACAGGACCTGTTTGTCCTGTGAAGTGCCTGATTTGAAGTGGCATTCTGTAAATAGGCAGAATGAAATCAAACAGTAACGGCAACCTGTGTGGCAAATTCAGGTACAACCGAGTCACAATAACAGCAAACGTCTGTGGTGTTAAAACAAAACAGGGAAATATGTGCAAGAAGCAAACAAGAGATAAATAGACGGGTTGAAGGAGGGCTGCAGCTTGAAGAAGCGGTTCTAAATCACTGCTCTTCCCTTTCAGCATAACTCAGGAAAAAAAGCAAACACAACCGAAGGCTCCAGGAATTAATGGGGAATTGAAGGAAGCTACAAGCTAAACAAAATATTTTACTTATCCTACATACTTCTTGATTTATCTTGTTGCAGTGGGTTTTTTTTTTTTTTTTTTTGCCTTACCTAAATATGCACCATGGTTTTTGAGCTCTTCAGGAAACTCCTGTGTGTAGGATGACTTTGGAGGGATCACCTTCCCCTGTCGCGTTTCCTTCAGTACCGCTCCGTTCCAGTCGTAAGCTCCAACTGCACCCACCAAAATCCCATCCTGAAGGTGAAACCCAGGAAAGTGCTTACACTATGCTTACACATAGCGTCCTTCTGCAACAGTCAAATGGTTTACTTATTACAGCACCTTGTTACTCTAGTGTACTACTGACTAGACATACACTATAGTGAGCAACATGCTGCAGTGTATTACTCACTAACCACCAATCTGGAGTACAGCAAGAGTCTGATTTACTGTCATGTGACTCAACTTGTTTTGAAAAGGGATGAAGAAAAACTTATGAAGTGGCTTCATAGATTTATATAGACATAAAGAAAAAAATACTTTGTTTTCTTAGTACTCAAGCAGCATGTTTTTGAAACATAATGCTAAATAACAAAAACTGAAGTCATATACACCAAGTAACTTAGCATCATTCTGAGTTTAGCATTGCTGTTCAGAAAGCATGAACATTGTTTGAATTTATCATTATGAATGTGTATGTTTTTTATACTGAACTCTAGCTAATGTCTAGATTTTACACATCATTTTATTTTCTACTTCTTAATCACAGAAAAGAGTTGGAAGATCAAAGGTAATGATGTGATTCCTTTTGGCTGCACTTGATTCCAGGGTGATGCACGGCAACAGAAACTGTGAAATAAGATTAGATAATAAGACTTTCAGGGCCAAAAATTATCATTTCTGCTTTTCCAGAGATCAGATGAAAATAGTTAGTCATCCATGCTTTCAATGCCATTAGACAGACCTGTGTTTTAGCCACTTTACTAGTCAGGTTAGCTGAAAGAAGGTTGTGAATGATTTTTGTATTTGATGACCTAATGTTTGAAATCCATCAGGAAAAAAGTGCAGGAATAATCCTGCTCAATTAGTTGAACAGAAATTGACACATAGCTGTCTATATTTAGATTTAATTTTAAAAAATATTTTAGCAGACTCCTAACCTCACCAGTGTCTCATGTCATGATGTTTTTGTTTATAATCATGGATTCTTTATGATCACACACAGACTGATTAACTCATTTTACAGCCACAAAATGAGCTCAACAGCCTGGCATTGATTCAAACCACAGCGGCCGCTATCTGTCCATTCCCCATCTTAAATTTTCAAGACAGGAAAGAAAGCAGCGTTTGCAGCATTTAGCTGTAAACAGCAGGAGAATTGGGAAAAGGATTTTCTATGTTCCATGGCTCACCATACTTTGTATGTCTGACACGATAATTACAGGGTTCCCGTGCATAATGACTTCAGTTTTTTTTCTTTCTTTTTTTCTTCGTTGTACACCATATTGTCGACAACACACTTTCCAGCATGTGTGCGGGAGGACTTGTGATTTCCTCCTGAAGGATGGAACTGCGTGCTCACCGCACTCGGACGACGTCACTCTTTAACAGCGATGTTGTGCCAGTGTGGTTGTCGGCTTCGGCCAAAATGGTTTCTCCATGGCGAATGGTTGAAATCCCAGAGCAGTTCAACCTCATAAATGAGTGACCTACTTCTGCCATAGTTACATGTATGGACATATGATCCACTTTGGTAAGAATTTCATCTGGTTGTTGGTTTTATGTACTTTAATATACCTTAGATGGTGAAAATACAGTAAGTGCTTCAAACTCACTCAACAAACAAAGAGTGTGTCCTCTAAAGACAATCTGACATAAATACAATCTGACAATTTGTGTCAAAGCTGGAGCCTTCTTCTTATTTTTTCAGCATTAGTTGGAGGAAATTGCAGTGAGAGAAGGCTGGCTGTATGGAGATGCAATGAAACATCTGCAAAGTATATGACATAAGCCTCATTCAAAGTTGACACTAATTACACTCAGTAAAACCATCTGGGGCCCGAGGACTGTTTTTCTCTTTTAAACATTCTTTCCAAAACGTTATCCTACTTTCAACACTCGGGCTGGTGTTGTCGAGAATCTCTGGAATCTGGCCTTACGGACACAATTTCCAGCCATTCCTGCCACCCAGCTGCACATGCTCCTATAGTTTTTTATATTCTGAGTTGGATAAACGTATTTTTTCCCCTCAACAAAATCCAGTGGGAAATAAACTCAAAGTAGCTGCATTAGGATTTAAGTCTATGGCCAGAAGGAGAAGAGTGAAAATCGGAATGAAGAAGCAGTGCAGCAGAGGAAACATATCTATCTTCTTCTTCTTCCAGCTGTCCTGCGCTAAAAGCCAGCACACCTGCAGCTCTTCACTCTGAGATGCTTAAATACAAGCAAAAACTTCTAGGAAATTTCAAGACGAGCGAGTCATTCTGCGGTAAAACTGTCTCAATCCAGTTATAATCCTTTACCAGTATGTTTCCCTTGGGGATGCGAAGCGTTTTCTTTCTCATCACAGCATAGTTGGAGTGGAAAAAGTCTGTCTTTCTGTCTGACTGTGTGTGTGTTCCTCTTGAATCAGTGTGAACTTTAACATCTGGGGCCATGGGACACAAGTGATAAATGACCCGTTGTGGGGAGGGGGTTAAAAAGCGTCTGAAATTGAGACAAATTTGTGTTGTTTCACACACTGACAGATGGCATGAGACAGCAGGGTAGCATCAGTCAGACTCACCTCCATGTTGTGTGCGGAAAAACCTGCCTGAGACATCTGGAGGCCAAACGCCGTCCCATTCTTACTGGTTCCTGTGTAAACAAGACTGTGTAAACAAGAAGTGTCCTGAAGCTCTGCTGCCACAGAAAACTGTAATTTATAGCAAAATTGCTTTCTAAAAGCAGCACATTGTTTAGCATCCTGATCAGAATTTAACGCAAGGACAATTTTTAAAATGAATCTTTTACCAACCTTCGAGGCTGAAGATACGCTCCCCGAGAGCGTCAACGATATCTTTCAGAGCTGACTCGTCTGTCACATTAAAGAAGTGCTTGTCATCAGGGTCGCTGGCGATGTACTTGATTTCATTAAGGAAGGTCTCTGGATTTATTCCTCTGCGGTTGTAGTAGCCAAGTACCTGTGAAGGTTAAGATTTGGTTAAGATGTCACGGTTGAGGCTCGTTTAAGGTTTCCGACATCTTTTCTTTCTACGTTCGTTGATTAAAAAATGGTTTTGACCTAAAGAGTTTAACAGGGTCTAAAATGATTTGCATCTGACCTCAACGAGAGAACAGAAAAGACACGACACAAATTCCAATGTTTTTATTAATTAACCCTCCTGTGGTCTGATGAGATGGGGTCATTTAGGCAACACAATTTTTAATCGTTTTGTGTAATTTTGGGAATTGACAGTCTGACGGAACTACTCCCTCTATGATGACATTGGCCACGCTTCTCCTGAGCGTTCTGCTGAGATCACAGGAGGGTTAAGCAATGGTATAGCAAAACTTGGAAAGCACAGAAATGTATAAAAAACAGAAAAGAGAATACAAAAAAAATTTAAGATGTAGTTAAAGTACACATGGATAAACCAGAGGTAGCGTCAATCATAAGCTCTAACCTCCAGAAGAAACACTTTTTGCTGAGGTACACTGTTAACCACAGAGTTTATAGTACTTCAAATGGGTTACCTATGCAAGTGCCAGTTAATGTCACTGTTTCCAGCAGATATTCAGCCAATTGACTTTATTGTTTTTCACTCAGACGGTGACAGAATGCTACGCCGCAGTAAAAAAAATATTAGCCCCACCAGCACTGGCATAAGCCACTGAGCAATGTGGTCTGGGAAGGATCATTTACACCTTTCAACTATATTTCCATACGATTATTGCTTGGGATTTGGAGAGGGTTTTGAATGGTACTACAAGTGATCTTAGCCAAGAAAATGGTGCATGCCAAATAAAGCATGCAAATAATTGCTGTAGCAGACTCACAGCAATGGCATAGCGAGTGATGCCATCCTTCTCGCTGTCTTCGATGGCCTGCTGGAGATCTGGGTTGTCGTGTGACTCTCCATCAGTGATGACAATCATTACCTTCTTAGCGCCACGTCGACCTCCTTGCTTGAAGGCTTGTGAGCTGCGAGAAGATCAATGTTTGGTTTCAGTCACACAAAAAGAACTAGCTAAAAAGATTGATGTGCGGAGAGGTGCTGTACCGCGCTGTGCTGATGCCGAGAGCTGTGTTGGTCTCCTCTCCGCCGCGCTGATCGATGCTGCGTGCCCTTTTTACCACCTCCTCCACTGATTTGTAGTCACTGAGTTTAAATTCGTGAACAACCTTCTCACCATACTGGACAACTCCAACCTGGAAAAAATAAGCATCAAGTAAAATATGGAGGAAGGCTCAGTCTGGTTGACATAGCTCAAAATAAGATTGATCCGAGTTTTTCAGTTTTTGCTTCTCTTCAAACCAATGTGGGATTAGCCTCAAAAATGTTAAAATCAGATTAAGATAAATTGTTGTTTTCATAATATAAAAATGTATCAGGGTTTAAAATTAAAACATTTGAGGGAAAAATATATCCAAACCAAAAAAGTTAATGCCTCATTCTTCATAATTTAATTGTGATTTGCCACGTTTTTCAAAAAACTTAATTCAAGTCACTAGGTAATTATTAAGCAACTAAAAGCTAAAAGAGTTAGGTTAAAAGATCTCAAAAAGCCATACCTAATTCACCAGAAAATATCTAAAAATAGATTAGGAATGTCAAACATCTATCAACCTATGAAGGGTTACAAAGCCGCTCATAAGGTTTTGGGACACCAACAAACCACAGTGATGAGCACTGTGGAAAAAAACAAAAAAAAATCCAAAAATATATAGCACATCAAGAGTGGATTAAAGACTGATCCAGGATGTCGCAGTAAGATTATAATCTTACAGGTCACAGAAAGTCATCAGCATGACAGCTCTGAGACGAAAAACACTGCTGAGCAACAAGAAACACAAACATCCGTCTCACATTTTCCCAAAAAGCATCAAGACGTTTGGGAAAATATTCTGCGGAACGTCGAGACAACAGGGTAACATTTGTAAGGCGTACATTAAATCTGGTGTAAAACCAAACCCGGTCCTTCGGAACAATAAACATGACTCCTTCAGTCAAACGTGGTGTTGGTGTGGTAGAGTCTGGAGCTGCTGTGCTGCGTCAGGACAGAGGCAACTTGCTGCAGTTGATGAAACCACGAATTCTGGTTTCTTGTAGAAAATCTTAAAGGAAAAATGTTTGGCAATGCGCTTGAATTACTCATAAAACCAGAAAACAGATCTTAGAGTGGCATATTTCTGCTCTTAATTCCATTTACCATTTTTTAAAGATTGTTTTGGCTCTAGTGGCCTTTATTTGATAGTTAATTGACAGGAAACTGGGCAATGAGAGAAGGGGGAAGACATGCAGCAAGGGTTGCCAAGGCCAGGAATCGAATCTGCGACGGCTGTGTCGAGGACTAAGGCCTCCATAATTGGGTTGTGCTTAACCCCTGCGCCACCACAGCACACCCCCCATTTGTCATACTAGAGCTTTACATCCTAAACTGTACAATGAAAGGGGTTCCTGTGAGAACTGCTCCTCAATGACGTAAAGGACACAGCGCCAGTAATGATCGTCTAAACTTGATGCCACAAAAGTGGCAAAATCTGTTCTGAGGTCTAGGAGGCAATTACTCGTTCTCAAGGGCCAGGTTGGTTTGAATAGCTTTTTATCCCTTAATAATTGTAACCTTCATTTGAAAGCTGCATTTTCATAAACTGAGCTTACTTTTGTCAGATCTTGAAATTTGTTTGATTATCTAAAAAAAATCAAAAACTATTTAAATCTGGTAAATACTTTTTTGCAACACTGGAAAATTTAAAACACATACATTTAATTTAATTCACTCTGGGTTTCCTCTTCTATCTGCACTCTAATGTTGTTTTCTGATTATACCCACCTGAATTTGACCTGGTCCGACGTGGAACTTCTGGAGAATGTTAATGAGAAAATCCTGCACTTCATACCAAGGATAGATGGAGTTGGAGCCATCAAGAACAATCACTATGTCCATAAAGGTTTCACATCCTGAACATGAAAAAAAGAAACATATGTTCATGTGTGCAAATATAATCCCCCTGCTGTGATTTAGAGTCATTTGTGGATCTTTGTCAAGCACAAAATATATTTTAAAGCTTACTCTGAAAGGCAGGGATAATCGTCCTGGAAAACTTGAAGCTTGCATTGACTTTGGAGCACAGTCCAGTGCTGTAGTAGGAGCTGCCACACTCATATGACCATAACGGCCCACAAGCCTGAAATGTAAAAGAAAAAGTTTATACAAGCAACAACTAAGTGCATTCTGTAAGAAGAAACTCAGCAGTGTAACCGTATAATCAAAAGACAATCTTGTGGGCTTGGCCTTTTTTTTCTTTTTGTCAATTCCCATCTCAATAAATATGTTTCAAGCAAGCATGGCTTCGTTTACAGTCCCACTCACCACGAAGCTGCTGTCTTTAGGGTTAGACACGAGCGTCATTCCCAGCCTCATCTTGTCCTTTCGTTCTGATACGTTGGTCAGCGATATCTTTCCTTGAAGGAAAAGGGATTTGACTGAGAGGATCTCAGATGCACAGATCCATGCATGCACAGTCCTACAGAGAACAAACAGAGGCTCCACCATGTGGGACTGCGGTTTGTTATTGCTGTCTGGCCAAGCAGAGCAGTGTCCGCATCTTCAGATCTCAACGTTTACACCACTAAACTGCAAGTGATTATCCAACCAACGTCACATGTGTGACTCGTATGAAGAGGGCTTGCAGTAAAAACTGCAGTGTGGTGAAATGCACACATGGAAGTGTACAAGAACCATTAAAAAGTGGAATGACTGGCATGGCACCCAGACTCCTGTTTCACAGAGTTTACTATGACTAGGATCACACTTACCATTGATGGATACATGTTTGGACTTAGACTATCAAATTGTGATACAAGTATTATGAAAATCAAAATGCTTTAATTGTTATTGTACAGAAGCACAACAAAATTTATTTCTGTACAATCGATTCAGAAACAGATGACTGATGGTGCCGCCCTTTATTATTGCTGGTACATGGGCTGTTTTTGGTGGCTACTTAAAGCAGCAGTATGTACATTTTATGAAAAAAAAAGTTTTTTTTAATATATATTTTGTTACAACTATCATTATGTCCAGACATTATAATATGAGACCTCTGTGAAAAGATCTCCTCCTCCTACTCCCTGAGCTACTATTGCCATCTGCAGAAATGCACCACTCCCAGTCAAAACCAGCCAATCAGAGCCAGGAGGAGGGTGTTAGTGTTGTCAATCATGCTCATATGCACGCTGCTGAATGTGCTAATGGTGGAGAAACAACTTACCATTACTGGGAGAAAAGGAGAGGGCTAAGACCCTTCTCCTGGCTCTCATTGGTTGTTTCTAATTAGCACTGGGAGCACTGGGACACAGCAGGGGAGCTTGAATTTTGTACTGATCATCTGTCTCATACTATACTGCCACGTCATAGTGACAGTTTCAACAAATATGTGAAAAACATTTATTTTTATAAAAGTTAAATGAAAATGTATCAAGTGTCCTTTAGTGGATGAATATGACCCAAGAATCAGCGCTGGTCGCTACATTTCCTCTGAAGTGCAAACTTGGATTTGGGTAAGACACTAAACCCATCTTAATTTTACTCCAGTTCAAAGTTAGAAAACAGTGGGTTTTGCTAAATAACAGCAGGCTAAATTCTAGTATATGTTGGTTTTAAAGAGACAGTTCTGAATGTTTTCATTACTTTGCAATTAAGACATGTAGTCTATCATGTGAAAACTCTGGTGATGAGCTGCTATACTTTACCTAAATTGAGCTTTGAGCAGCTGTTGCCATTGGTTCTCTTGCTCAGCGCGCATTTATATACATCCCCTGTTTGGTAAGACCCAGTCATTTCATACGGCGCACCCACTAATAACCTGCAAACACAGAGAATTCATATGTTAGAAAAGTGCAACGCTCTGCAAAAAGCCTTCAGGTGATCCTTAGAGTTTGTAAACAGTACACAACTTCCCTCGTTCTCTCTTTCACTGAGCACAATGTCTGAACTATAACCAACTCTCTGAGGGAATATGACCAACTATTAAATTCAATGACCCACACTAAGCACCTGGGTCGACTCTGAAGATTTTAAACCACTCTTTTTCAAAAGAAGTGACTTTGTTTATTTACTCTGGCCAGCAAAAGTCTCATATTGAAGAACTCTTCCACAGTCACACCCAGAAGCCACTTAGTGCAGCCAGTACTTATCTAAACAAAATAAACTTCTTTTAAAAAATCCTTTAAAGAACATTAGGAAGATATGCGTGTTAGACAGGCATGTCTGTCTGCACATGAGAGAAAGAGAAAGAGAGAGAGAGAGAGAAAGAGAGGGAGAGAGAGAGATTGCTTTACCATTTTTTCCCACAGTAGTCAAGAACATTTTTATAAAACTAAGATTTCTCTCTTTATTATTCCTCAAATAAATCTAGACAGATGAGAATGAAATCATATGATCCTCTGTGGTAAGTAATTTTTCTCTGGTTAGCATGAATGTCTACAAAATATTTCTGTCTGTACTTAAAAAGTGTTTTGGCAACAGATGCAAATGGTTTTATACGAAATGACTGAATATACGCAGATCAGGCATCACATTATGACAGTATAGAAGTCATCTCATGCTTCTATACTGATCATGACATGGACAATCCTTACAAATCAAAACATGTTCCTTTGAGTCGGACACGTTTGTCTGGCAAAGAGACAATTTGAGAGAGAATTTGAAGCCAAACTCAAAACTTCGAGCTGATTGTTTTGCTCCTCAAACCAAATCTTTTGTTTTGTATGCCTTAGTGGAAGCCACTGGGGGATGGTACATGTCAACTTAACATCTGACCACATGAGACAACCTCTCATGAGACAACCACATGAATCAATGACCCTTAGCTGCCCATGACCCTGTCAACGGTTCACTGCTTTTCATGCGTATTGACAAGAAACACCCTATTAGACCTACCGTTTTCCTGGAGATCTTTAGAACTGAGCCATGATGAAATTACTTACTAAAATTCTTAATATTCCCCGTCTTTCCTACTTTTTTTCACATAAACTTTGTCAGTTAAAAGTTATTTAGTTGTGTAATATATTCTAATACTAACAGGTGCCAAAATGAAGATATAATCAGTATTATTCACATCGCCTATCGGTACCTATGATGTTATGTCTGTTCAGTGGTAATTGTACATCTGCTTGTATATTTAACTTGTTTTTTGTAAAGTACCTTAACTTCCAGCCAGTCTTGTGACGAGACTCTGGAATGTCTGAGAAAATAACACTTAGCCTCATGCAGGCTCTTAGATCAATAAATGAAATCAGAGGAATTTTGCCACCACAGACCACCAAGCCTGCCTGCCGCAGATGTCTGAAGTCCTCAGTGAGCAGTCCTAAGAGCTGGACATTCTCTTCGGACTGTTTCATGTATTTGCACATGAAAACACTTCTTGTTGAGTCAGTCTCTGACTGGACTTGACATCCTTGTATGAAGTCAGGGTGCTCTCATGAATGTCTCGTCTCCTATAAAGTTTAACTGAGCTAATGTTACAATGAACATGAGTAAACTTCAGAGCAATTTAGGGCATGAAGACCAAATGCTTTTAAAAACAAAAGATGTCTTTGTTCCCAACTAAAATTGTGTTTCACTTACTTTTTTCAGTACCTACAGTCACCTTAGGTTAGACTGCTGAAGTTCTGAGGGCTTCACATCTTTTGATGTTATAACTAATTCATTAAGCTTATAGCTCATTCGCAAAATTAAACTTCGCACAGCTTACTTATTTATCATCTCAGACAGTATAAAGCAGCCTCCACCAGCAGTTTTTTAACCAGCCTGCGCTCTCAACACGACACTGAGAGGGAGACGTCAGCATCAGATAGCGGGGAAGCAGGAAGGAGTTTGTCCAGTCAGACTGTCAGTTCCCAAAACCACACAAAGAAAACTTTGTAAAAGCGCCTGACCCTGTCTCTTAAAACCACGAGAGGGTTAAAAAAATCTCACTCACACAGTGCCTTCACAAAAAGTTATCCTGCTTAATTTGTAAATAGATATGACTTGAAAACCTAACAATAGGATCCTTGGATATTCATATGTTCTCAATTCAATTTCTGTCATTATGTGCTAACATTTCTTGCCGTATTTAGTTTGGCATTGAAGACACATCACATACATATTTGAAAAAGGTTGTGTAAAAATTTAGGAAAGAGAAAAATTATATCATTATAATCTAGCTTTAATAACTGTGTCAATACTTAGCCCCCCATGGTGAAGAGAATTATATGAATAGAACTAACTACAACCAAACCAGAACTTTACTTCCAACGTTTTTACAATCCAGCTACATCACAGGCACAAGTCTAACAAATTGAAATATTACATTGCATTTGGTTTTCATAAATGTATCGCGTATCTGACACAGATCAGGTGTGTTTTTAACGCAGACGTTTAAAATACAAATCACAGGGAGTGTAGCAGACAAGGAATAACTTTGAGTACAGTGGCACAGTAAAGAAAAGACATTTGACACCACCCTATGGGAAAAGCAGACCACAGCCAGACTTTGATGAGGTCAAAGTCTAACAACTACTGTCAGATCCACAGATCAAACTCATTCATTTCTTACAAAAAGTGTGTACAGATAGGGAAATGTGGTTAAATTCAGCGCCCAGGCAAAAGCAAACAATAAAAGGGTAAAACTTTTGTATATTGTACAGTTTTGAGTTCAAGTCAAACCAACGGTTAACACAATGAACAGGCAACAAAAGCCCAAAAGGAAATGGCTTGTAAGACAAGAAATGCTAAACTGTTGCTGTAAATTGCGACCAAATCTAAGATTAGATCATCCCACAGCACTATCTAAAGGTTTTAAGACATTTGCAGCGTGCTGCTGTGTAGCCGTTTTGTCACTTAGACATCAAGGAATGTTTAAAGAAGCTGGTCTGAGGTTTCTCAGCAGGGGCCCCAGCGCCGAGGTACTTCACAGTGGGACATTTTCCATGCGAGATGCATTTTTACAACCTGAAATACTCTGGAGAGGAGCTCGACCGGATCACGCAGGGAACGGTGAACGTTGTTTAATGTATTCATTGGAAACCTGAGTATTCTGTTTAGGCTGCAGCAAAGTGTAGGACACTGGATAAGGCTCCCTGAGCGTAATGAGAGTTTTGAGCGGCAGATTTTCCTATGCATTAGCAGATTATTCCACTCCATTTTTGCAGTTCCAACTGCTGAAAACATCTGCAAAAATCAGAGGCCTCTGGCTCCTCTAGAAGTGTTTTATTGTAGCTAACAAATTCTCTTGATTATCTAATAGGATAAAAGAAAGTAAGGTGGTATCTGGCTCGGATTTCTGGTTTGCAGGCCTTTTTCTGCAAAGACCTGGTGATTGCCTGAGAAAGACAACCATGGAAAGAATGACTGAGAACTATTACAGGCTGTTGCATTTGGATGGTCTTTCTCTTCAAACAGTTACAGAAGCAGACTCTTTAGTGGATTATTTTTTTTATTATTTTTTTACTGGTTATGATCTACCATATTCCAGCAACAACAAAAAAAGGGGACATGTTCAAACCGTCTATCACTGGACATCAAAGAGTGACTCATATGGTAGCAAGCGCGAGTGTTATTGTTCCTGTGGCCAATTTTTAAAGTCTCTCAGAATCTGGAAATCATCTCACGATTATGGATCCAACAGTGCTCATATTTTCATTGCTATTAATATCATGATTGTTACCATCCTCGGTGTTCAATGTGTAGTTATGTGTCTTTGGTTCAGTTCGGGACAGATCAACCTCAGTGGCTGGGGGGGGGGGGGGGAATAGGGGAGACTGCTGCTGTTTAGTTAAATCGGATCATTTTGTGGACGCAATTAAGATTTTATCAAAATGGCAAAAATAGCCATCTAACACGTAGCCTGACCCAAAGTAAATGCATGAGCATTTCGAACCGTGATTACCAGAGAACACATGATTTTTAGGGTTTGAGGAAGTGCCATCCCCAAACCCAAGCTGCCATTAATGTGGAAATGTTTTTCAGACTTGGAGAGGAGACGTATACGCTGTGAAACCACATCCCTGCTCCAAACAAGAGCTTCTGCCTGATGTCACGCTCTCCCATAACATTCCATCCATCTACATTAACAAGATAAGTGGGGGGTTTTTTGCTAATATTGTCTTATAAATCAAGTGAATCGTTATGGGGATGTTATTCTTTTTTTTTTTTTTAAGAAATTTATTTTGTTTGTCCAGAATGCCCAAGAGCAATGGATAGACATTCATGGGAAAATAAGACTCTCGATGATGCAGTTAAACGCAAATACTGGTTACTGTAAACTGTTGTCACCAAAGAGACCTTCAGTTTTTTTTTTCCTTAGGATAAACATTTCTGGTCATATAATTACAGGCTCATCAGAAGAGCAGCCATTGAAAAAAGCATTGCATTTTTTCCAATTGATGAATACGACTGGCACGTATATGTATGGGTCCCACTAAAACAGCATTATTGACCTTATTAAATGTTTTATTTTTGGCATAATCAGCATATATATATATATATATATATATATATATATATATATATATATAGCTGCACAGTGGCGCAGTTGGTAGAGCTGTTGCCTTGCAGCAAGAAGGTTCTGGGTTCGATTCCCAGCCCCGGCCTTTCTGCATGGAGTTTGCATGTTCTCCCTGTGCATGGTGGGTTTTCTCCAGGTACTCCAGTTTCCTCCCACAGTCCAAAAACATGACTGTCAGGTTAATTGGTCTGTCTAAATTGCCCCTAGGTGTGAGTGTGTGTGTGCATGGTTGTTTGTCCTGTGTGTGTCTCTGTGTTGCCCTGCGACAGACTGGCGACCTGCCCAGGACGCACCCCGCCCCCCGCCCGGAACACCAGCTGGAGATAGGCACCAGCACCCCCCAACCCCATCAAGGGACAAGGGTGTAGGAAAATGGATGGATGGATATATATATGGGGAATATTTTCAAACTGTTTCCATGAAACACAGAGGAAAATCTTTACAGACAGCCTTAGATGGCACCACTAAGGATGATCTGAGATCAGGAAGACAGCTCAGTTTGATTTGTCCATTTAAACTTATAAAGCTGCTTGTATTACTCCTATAATCATCGATTAATTAATTAATTAATTGTTATTAATTCACAACTTTTCCTACACAGACATCAGTTCAATAACACTATATTCCTGATCATCTTGCATCCTAACATGTGATCCCAGCTGTACTTATAGATTTGTGCTTTCTTCCTCTTTTTCTAAAAATGATCTCTAGTTTATGTCTCCTGCTTCCAAACCTTAAAACTCATTTCAATAATTTAACGGATTTGGCATTATAGTGTTAGAAAACCTTTCTTGAACCTGGGATTTACAGCACCCTCCACATTTATTATACCCACCACTTTATTAATAAAATGAGCTAACCCCTATAAAAAGTTTTAAATCCTCACTCTAAAAAATGTTTTTGGGGCTTAAGTTCATCTTATGGACTTATTTACGTTAATTTAACTTAATTCTTTTGCTTTTGCTATGATAACTTACCTTTTTGTGTTCATTTAACTCAAAACTTACACTAAAAAGTTGAACCAACTTAACTGAATTGCTTCCATAGGTAACAAGCAATTCAATTAAGTTTATCCAACTTAATTTTTTAAGTTTAACCAATTCAATATATCCAACTTATCATCCATAAACTTAATTGAATTTCTTGTTACCCATAGAAGCAATTCAATTAAATTGGGTCAACTTTTTCTTTTTAGAGAAAAAGTTGGCCTGTCAGATTTGTGACTCCAGAGTTTTGCTTTCTGCCTCCATCATTTTCATGTTTACAGTGTATCTGCAGATTTATGGCCTTTTATTCTAACAGAAATGTTTTTCAGTGTATAACCACCATCTGATCGCAGCTCCTGATCAGTTCCGGGTATTTTTCTGCTTTTAGCCGCTGCTTTCTGACCATGACTTTCATTAGAAATAAATCAGCCTTCATCTTGCTGTGCCACTTTCCCTCTCCTCGTCTGTTTCCCATCATGCTTTGCTCCCGTCCCTGTCTCCCTCCTGGGGACGAAGCAACCTACTCAACATGGACGCCAGTGCGTCGTCGTGCGTCGACATCAGACCCATTTGGGAGATTCGTTTGGGTTTCAGGAGCTTTGGGGGGGGGGGGGAGAAACGAGTGCAGAGACTTTTGAGAAATAGTTTAATCAGATTCTGAATATGTGAACATAATTTATGTTCAGTGAATCCCGACACACTAATCTCACTCTCCGTTTTAATTTTACACAGCGGGGGGTTTGTCACATTACTGCAGAGATTTTATAATTTACAAACTGAAAGAAAAAGTTTTGAAACTGAAACTGTAAAAGTTTTTAAAAAACTTTTCAAAAAAACATTTTGCAGGTTTTTAGAAAGTGTTGATTGGAAAATTCTGTCGAAATAGTATGAAAGTATTAGGGCCACACAAATAAAATATTTAAAAATCCGAGTTTGAAATCATAAAATGAGAATAAAATTAAAATCTTAGGAGAATAAAGTCAAAACAGTGAATGAAGAAAGTCGTAATATGAGAATGAAGTCGTACAAGTCAAAATAATGCATCGATAAATTTGAAGTATTGTGAGAAAAAAGTTTTGTTTTTTTTTAAATTTTGATGCAAATGTCTGGGCACCAATTTAGCTCCATAGAAAATAGATAGAAAAGTTGAAGAAACTGGATTTTTTCTTTAAGACTTGATGTAAAAACAAAACCATCTGACTAAAGCATATCGGCTTGGCTTGCTACATATGTTTAGTGGTTCATAATGAGCATTTTGCTCCAGACTCTGCTTGCCTAACTCCGTCTGTCACCCGATACGCAGAAAAACACATTTGTTGCCCCATATTAGGAGCAGCATCGAGCAGCCATGTTGCTGAGGGCGACGGACTGGATGATGCTCAGTAACTGTGGCTCTGGGACTCGCCTCTCATTAATCGCTCGTCTTATCTAAAAGGAAAACAGCAACGGAGAAAATCCGGCCTCTGAGTGAATTAACAGACCGGAAGCTGCAAAAACAGAAACATTCACTTATTAACCTGCTGGTTGTTATTTAAGACTGTTGGGGGAAAAGGCTGGCAGCCCAGACGCAACACAAAATCCACCAACTCCAAAAGAACCAGTAACGAGCCTGGAGCAACTTCCTTCTTCAGATGGAAACAAGATGGAGATTTTAGTGTTTGGAGGATTTCTCTTTAGTTTTTGGCTGAAGACCAGGAGCCATTTCTGCTGCTAGCACTAGACTAGCATGTTAGCTTTGGCTGTATTTACCCAGAATGCCCTGGGCTGTTGTCCAATTATGACTTTTAATTGGAATTAAATGGTAATTTTATTACTTTATTCTTGCATTATATCAACTTTATTCTCGTAATCCTACGACTTCACAGATTATTTTGATTTTATTCTCATCCAACTTTTTTCTCACAATACTTCAAATTTATTGATACATTATTTTGACTTGTACGACTTTATTCTCATTATATTCACAGTTTTTACTTTAAAAAATCTTCTGTTGAATATTCATTAACAAATTTAATTTCAATACTTTGACCCTTTTCACCTAAAAATTGACCAAAGTATGAAAAAACAAAATGTAACTAATAAAACCAATAAAACACAGTCTAAATACCAATTAAAACTCATGGAATTAGACAAACAAAAAGTGACTATAACTGCAATGAAAAACCCAGAACTGATTAAACCCAGAACTACAGAGGGGTCACACTCTTAAGCCTCCCTGGAAAGGTCTATTCAGGGGTCCTGGAGAGGAGGGTCCATCGGATAGTCGAACCTCGGATTCAGGAAGAGCAGTGTGGTTTTCGTCCTGGTCGTGAAACACTGGACCAGCTCTACACCCTCAGCAGGGTCCTGGAGGGTGCATGGGAGTTCGCCCAACCAGTCTACATGTGTTTTGTGGACTTGGAGAAGGCGTTCGACAGTGTCCCTCGGGGGGCCTTGTGGGGGGTTCTCCGGGAGTATGGGGTACCGGGCCCTTTGATACGGGCTGTCAGGTCCCTGTATGACCGGTGTCAGAGTCTGGTCCGCATTGCCGGCAGTAAGTCGGGCTCGTTTCCGGTGAGAGTTGGACTCCGCCAAGGCTGCCCTTTGTCACCGATTCTGTTCATTACTTTCATGGACAGAATTTCTAGGCGCAGCCGAGGTGTTGAGGGGATCCGTTTTGGTGGCCTTAGGATCGCATCTCTGCTTTTTGCGGATGATGTGGTCCTGTTGGCTTCATCAGATCGTGATCTGCGGCTCTCGCTGAAACGGTTCGTGGCCGAGTGTGAAGCGGCCGGGATGAGGCTCAGTGCCTCCAAATCCGAGGCCATGGTCTTGAGCCGGAAAAGGGTAGAGTGCCTTCTCCGGGTCAGGGGGGTTGTCCTTCCTCAAGTTGAGGAGTTTAAGTATCTGGGGATCTTGTTCACGAATGAGGGAAGAAGGGAGCAGGAGATCGACAGGCGGATTGGGGCGGCGTCTGCCGTGAAGCGGGCGCTGTACCGGTCCGTCGTGGTGAAGAGAGAGCTGAGTCAAAAGGCGAAGCTCTCGATTTACCGGTCGATCTACGTTCCCACCCTCATCTATGGTCATGAGCTTTGGGTCACGGATACAAGCGGCCGAAATGGGTTTCCTCTGCAGGGTGGCTGGGCTCTCCCTTAGAGATAGGGTGAGAAGCTCGGTCATCCGGGAGGGACTCAAAGTAGAGCCGCTGCTCCTCCACGTCCAGAGGAGCCAGTTGAGGCTCTGGCATCTGGTCAGGATGCCTCCTGGACGCCTCCCTGGTGAGGTGTTCCGGGCACGTCCCACCGGGAGGAGGCCCCGAGGAAGACCCAGGACACGCTGGAGGGACTATGTCTCTCGGCTGGCCTGGGAACGCCTTGGGGTTCCCCCGGAGGAGCTGGAAGAAGTGGCTGGGGAGAGGGAAGTCTGGGCCTCCCTTCTGAAGCTGCTGCCCCCGCGACCCGATCCCGGATAAGCGGAAGAAAATGGATGGATGGATGGATTAAACTCAGAACTGATTAAAGCTAGAACTGATTAGACCCAGAACTATTCAGACCCAGAACTAATCAGACCCAGAACTATTCAGACCCAGAACTATTTAAATCCAGAACTGATTAGACCCAGAACTGATTAGACCCAGAACTGATTAGACCCAGAGCTGATTAGACCCAGAACTGATTAGACCCAGAACTGATTAGACCCCGAACTGATTAGACCCAGAACTGATTAAACCCAGAACTGATTAAACCCAGAATTATTCAAACCCAGAACCGATTAGACCCAGAACCGATTAGACCCAGAACCGATTAGACCCAGAACCGATTGTGGTGGATGTAGCAATACCAAGTGACTAAAAATCAGGAAAAAGGAGAAACTGAAGAAATACCAGGGCCTCAGGGAGGAACTGGGAAAGACCTGGAAGGTGAAGACCACAGTGGTTCCTGTGGTCATCGGGGCTCTCGGGGCAGAAACCCCCAAAATGGAGCAGTGGCTAAATATATGGACCTGGAGATGCAGAAAACCCCATGCGGACAGAACCAGGTTGGGATTCAAACTCACGACTTTCTTACTGCAAGGCAGCAGTGGTACCAACTGATCCACTGTGCAGCCCTGATGTTTTATTCACAAAATGAATGTTTTATTCACAACAAAGGAAAATTTAGAGACTAATCAAGCCAACAATAATGACTTTAGATTGTAGCAGGAAGCCGGAGCGCCCTGAGAGAAACCTGCAAACAGGATATAAACTTTTTGTAGTTGAATCACAAAATTTTATGTTTCCTGCTCCTCTCCAAATCGAGCTTGGTTGCTTTCGAGAGGCGTGGCAGGAGAAATTGTTAGCTAGGATTTTCTGCAGAGTGTGGTGTCGTCTTCAGATCGCTTTAAAAACTGCCAACAATTTCTGAGCCAGTTGGAAAACTTGTACAGAGGTTGTCCTCTGTCGTTGTCATGAGGCTCCTGTCTTTACGGCAGCTGTAATCACAAAATAATTTTTTGTCATAGAAATTTCACCTTCTGGATCAGTTTTTCTGTAGGGAACACAGTAAAAACTGGTCCCAAAGGTCCTCCTCTTCTTCCAAAGGTAAACCGCCCCGTCCGGGGTGGTTCTTCCTTTGGGACAAGGTCAAAGCCTAGTCCCAATGTCTTTCCTTAAAAGAAATGTTCAAAGCCTGGTCCCAAAAGTCCTCCTCTTCTTCCAAAGGTAAACCAGCCCGTCCAGGGTGGTTCTTCCTTTGGGACAAAGTCAAAGCCTAGTCCCAATGTCTTTCCATACAAGAAATGTTCAAAGCCTGGTCCCAAAGGTGCTCCTCTTCTTCCAAAGGTAAACCACCCTGTCCGGGGTGGTTCTTCCTTTGGGACAAGGTCAAAGCCTAGTCCCAATGTCTTTCCATACAAGAAATGTTCAAAGCCTGGTCCCAAAGGTCCTCCTCTTCTTCCAAATGTAAACCGCACCATCCGGGGTGGTTCTTCCTTTGGGACAAGGTCAAAGCCTAGTCCCAATGTCTTTCCTTACAAGAAATGTTCAAAGCCTGGTCGCAAAGGTCCTCCTCTTCTTCCAATGATAAACCACCCCGTCCGGGGTGGTTCTTGCTTTGGGACAAGGTCAAAGCCTAGTCCCAATGTCTTTCCTTACAAGAAATGTTCAAAGCCTGGTCCCAAAGGTCCTCCTCTTCTTCCAATGGTAAACCACCCCGTCCGGGGTGGTTCTTGCTTTGGGACAAGGTCAAAGCCTAGTCCCAATGTCTTTCCTTACAAGAAATGTTCAAAGCCTGTTCGCAAAGGTCCTCCTCTTCTTCCAAAGGTATACCACCCCGTCCAGGGTGGTTCTTCCTTTGGGACAAGGTCAAAGCCTAGTCCCAATGTCTTTCCTTACAAGAAATTTTCAAAGCCTGGTCGCAAAGGTCCTCCTATTCTTCCAATGGTAAACCTCCCCGGACGGGGTGGTTTACCTGGTCCCAACGTCTTTCCTCAGAAGAAGAAGTTGAACGACCCCGTCCGGCGTTGTTCTTCCTTAGGGACATGTTCAAATCCTGGTCCCAATGTCTTTCCTTGGAAGAAGAGGTTGTGCCACGCCGTCTGGGGTTCCTTGGTGAAATGTTAAAAGACTGGTCCGAAAGTTCCTCCTCATCTTCCATTGGTAAACCCCTCCATCCGGGGAGGTTTACCTGGTCCCAACGTCTTTCCTCAGAAGAAGAATTTGAACGACCCCGTCCGGCGTCGTTCTTCCTTTGGGACCCGATCAAAGACCGGTCCCTATTTCTTTCCTTGGAAGAAGAACCACGCCGTCGGGGGTGGTGTTGTCTTTCTTGATCCTTCGAGTGATCATCCTTATCCGGGGTCGTTGTTTATTTGGGAATAGCACCTTTGTCTTTGGGAACAGCACCTTTGATTTTGGGAACAGCACCTTTGATTTTGGGAACAGCACCTCCCAAAAACAGCTTGGAAGCTGTGACATTCCCAGAAACCTCCCCAGCTGGGTCAGTTTCATCAGTTCCAACATCTGCAGTCCTGTTTTGTAAAGTCTCTGTAGACTGAGGATCTGCCGCCTGTTCAACACAAACTTTCCTAGCCGGGTCAGCTTGTGGTTTGGGATGGGATGGAAATCCGTCCCAAAACCAATCTCTCCCTTCATCCCCATCCGAGTCAGGTTGTGGTTTGGGACGGGATGGAAGTCCCTCCCAGAACCAATCTCTCCCTTCATCCCCATCCGAGTCAGGTTGTAGTTTGGGATGGGATGGAAATCCATCCCAGAACCAATCTCTTCCTTCATCCCCATCCGAGTCAGGTTGTGCTTTGGGACGGGATGGAAGTCCGTCCCAGAACCAATCTCTCACTTCGTTATCCTTAGTGGTTCTTTCCTCTGATTCGTCTCCTCTCCTTTCGTCTGTGTCGTCTCCCGGGAAGAAGTAGTGAAATACCTTCGCTCCTGTCGCCGCCAGAAATCCGAATGGTATAACAAAAGGGAATGTCATCTTTGAAACATAAAAATAGTCACTAGACAAGATCTGAATCTCAGAGGAACGTTTGGATTCTGACGGAAGTGTTGAGATTCCATCAATCAAAGCCTCAGAACTTCTTTGATCTGCTCTTTGATCTGCTGTGATGAACATGATGTCATCTATGACCTCAGCCGTGACCTCGCTGTAGTTCTGAGGCAAGGTCTTGCTTCTGATCGTTGCTATGGAAACAACAGTGGTGGAAAAGTACTCAAAAAATTTACTTAAGTACAAGTACAAATACACAGACAAAAATGTACTCAAGTAAAAGTAAAACTACCTGGTCAGACGATACAAATATGGTATTGAACTTAATTATTTCAAGTAAAGTCAAAGTAAAAAGGTCCTTTAAGGAAAAGATTTGTAACTTTTAAATTTGAGTATATTTAGAGGACACTGTAAAAAGAGTTTTCCCAAATATTTAGTTTGGAAATACTTAAAAGTTTGAGTTGACTTTCTGTAGAATTAAGACAAAGAGATTTTAAATGTTTATTAGAAGAAAATAAATGATTTGAGTAAGAGTGACTTAAATCTGTTATCTTAAACATACTTAATACATTTGTTAAAAAAATTAACAAGTTGAGTTGGATGATTAGAATATATTGAATTGGTTAAACTTAATAAAGAAAGATGGATAAACTTAATAAATAAAGTTGGATAAACTTAAATAAAGTTGGATAAACTTAAATAAAGTTGGATCAACTTAAATAAAGTTGGATCAACTTAATAAATTAAGTTGGATAAACTTAATAAATTAAGTTGGATGAACTTAATTAATTAAGTTGGATAAATTTAACAAATTAAGTTGGAGATACTTAAATTAAGTTGGAGAAACTTAATTGAATTGCTTGTTATCTATGCAAGCAATTCATTTAAGTTGGTTCAACTATTTAGTGTAAGGTTTGAGTTAAATAAACGCAAAAAAGTAAGTTGGCTTAGCAAAAGCAAAATAGTTAAGTTAAATAAATGTAAATAAGTCCTTAAGATGAACTTCAGCCAAAAAACACTTTTTAGAGTGCATGAATTAAATGACAAGCTGATTTAGATTTTAGCCATCACTTTGGAGTTGGAGAGGGTAAACAATTGCTAAATCCCATTTTAAGGATTTAAAATGGTGGAATATATTGAACCATTTATGTTCCAAAACAGAAAATACAACTACAATATCCTAAAAAAAAGGGATTTACTAAGAGGTTTTCCACTGCGGTCTTCCTGGATGAAATAAATTTAAAATTTGATAGTGTTGTAGTAGGAAAAGGACACTGTCATCATCATGCTCTATTTACCCAAAGAGCTCTGTTTTGGACCAGACAGTGAAAAGTCGCACAATGAGAGAAAAACAGAAGGTTAATGAAAATCATGTTTAGTAGGAAATGCTTTTTCCTACTAAACATGACTGACTTTGCTGAAATGCAAAGTCAAAAAGCACAATGCCACCCTGTAGCTTAAGTATGACCCAGAATTGAAATGTTGTAGTCAGAGAATCATGACATCTTTCTGAAGATTGCATGCATTTATTACATGCATGCATGTGAAAAGATCTCATATGGAGCTTTCAACTCATGAACATAGATAATGCTTTTTTGATTATTTCAAATCAGGAATGAAAATATATCCGATAACTAGAAAGTGTTTTGTGAAAGTGCCAGAGCAAGTGCACAGAGGAAGTCCACTATTACAAAGAATCCTTTGTAATAGTGGTAGTAAGGAAGAAAAATAAATAAATAAATTGTAGTCCAGTCCAGCAAACAGGTTCAAATAAAGGAGACACAATCTAAGACCAGCGGCAAACGACTTCATAGACTCCCTGCAGTTCTCAGTGATGTGCAGCTAATGAGCAGAGGTCAGGTCTCAGCTGAGTACCACTGTAGAAAAATAAACAGTGGAATACTGAGTGGGAGGCTTCTTTGGCACGGGGCTTAAATATGCAGGTTTAAGTTTCCCATCAGCTTATCTGGAGGCCTGTTCTCAGCTCTCAGAGAAGAGAGTCTGCATTGGCAAAGTGCTTAAAAAACTAAAATTTAGTGTAGATATGTAGGGAACGGCTCATTGATGACTACAGTTCTTTCATCTTCATAGCCATGCGCAGTCGTGAACCTTGAAAGTGGCAACTTTTTGATGATTAAGTTTCAGCTAAATTTTTATCTGCCAAAAAATAAAATGCCAACGACTGCCTTGCCTGGAAAATAATTTCCTATTTCAGAGAAATTGATGAAAATTCCAACTCTACTTTCCCCACTATCAAAGACCTCAACAACATGTCTGCCTTTCTTTGGGTTCAAGTCATAATAAAACCATTATAACAGAGCCGAATTCCCAGCTGGGAATCTGCCTGTATCTAAAAACATGAGTGTTTCCAGGATGTCAACAGCTCTGGAAAAGTTGAGTGCAAAACTGTTTAGCATAGACACTCTCTGCCAACATCGTTAATAGTAGTAATTATGATTCATCTCAAAACTCGGAAGATGTGGGAGCAACTTCACATGCAAAACTGAGTTTGGAACGTTAAAAGGGTGAGGATGTGACAATGGAGTGATTTATGGTTAGTCATTCTCCAGCTGAGAACCGTCACTCTCAGATGAGCAAACAAACACTGTTTGCTCATGAGTGAGTGTACAGCTGTCGGTCCGTACAGCAGACCTCCGTTTTCAAATCTACAGGATGACAGTGCCACCAGCTTGAGAAACAGACAGGCCAAAGTGTAACACAAACAGGATGCTCAGCGCTGTAGATCTCTGTTGGTTAGAACCGGAAAAACACTTGACTAGAAACAAACACCGAAATCTGTAGACTTTTGACCACATTAATCTTCTTCTATGCTTTTTATTTTTTTTGTTGGGGCCTAGGGAGGGATGATAAGAGATATTTACCTTCTATTCATTGTATGAGCAGCTAACAGAGGTGCTCGTGTGTATAAAAGGTATCAACAATATATTTCCATCGATATATATGCTGCGTGGACAGTCTGTACAGAGCTATTCTTCCAGTAAAGGAATGTTTCCACTTCATTCTCAGACATTTACCTCAGTTCAGGCGGCGTCTCTGGTGTCCTTCATTCCACATACGTCAGCCTCATCAGGCCCTTCTCACTTCTGGTATGCACAGTTTAATTTAAAAAAAAAAAAAAAGTTTCATTTCAACGTGTGATGGGTAGTGTTCTTCAAATTGAACTGACAGCTCGTGCAATACCCCCCCCCACCACCTCTCAGACTATTTGAGGTCTGGGGCAGCAATCTCCATAATCTCAACCTGAATAACCACCAGAATCTTAACTCTACCTTCAATGTTAAGCTCCAACAGACTTAAAAAAAACAAAACAAAAAAAAGCAAGGAGTTCTTTCATGCCCCAAAACAATTTACTATCTGTGAAGACTGTTAGCTCATAAGCGCCCCATCCCATCAGTGTTGCAAGGATCTGGAGTTGTAATTCCTCAGAACCGACAGAATACCATGTTCTTCTTAAGATGAACATGGTATTCTCACACTTTTCACACGCTCCCTTGCATAAAACTCCGGCCTCATATTTCAGGCTGCTCAGAGGTCAAGGAGAACGGAAATCTTGCCAAGAGGGACGCTCAAAGTTTTTTAGCATGGGAGAACAAGTTAAACATGGGATTTACAGCTACAAGTACAGATGTATGAAAACACTCATGATAAAAAACTCAAGTAATAAAAATGGCATTTTTCAGTTGTTTGTTTCAGAGTGTTATTGTTGGGATAATTGGTTAATTGGAGTTGGTACTAAGGAATATTTACGTTGCATTGGAAAAGCTGGATATGACCTTGTCAAACAGTTGCTGAGGTAATTTGCTGCAGGGCACTTTATTTCATTCTTTGCATCGATGAAACCTTTCGCATTTGTCCAAATGCTGAAAAAAGTAGTTGGGGTTAAAAGAATTAAAAAGATGCACTGTGCCTTGCAAAGGTTTTCATATTCCATTAAGTTTTCCATGTTACAACCACAGCATCGCCGTATTTTACGTACAGTGATGCTGTACTACAAAGTACTCTATAATTATGTAATGGAAGGAAAATGAAACATAGTTCTCAAAACCTCCCACTAAAAAAGAAATCAATAATCAAAGCTTACAGCATTCAGTCTCTTTTATATTAATATATTTCAATTTTTAGCCCAAGGAACAAATCAGACAGGTCAGCAATAAAAAGCTACGAAGTTATGAAACGTCATACGAAGATTTGAATATCATAGACAGAGTAAGCAGAGCATTCATTGCACAGCTGGAAACCTCCACAACACCTTAACTATGCAGCGACAGACATAATGAAAGGGTGTAGATTGGAGCACCTTTACTTCTTAGAATGGCTTAGTCAAAGTCCAGATTTAAATCAATTTGAGAATCTGTGCAAAGAATTGAAAACTGAGCTACACAGACTCTCTCCATCCAACCTGACTGAGCTTGAGGTGTTATTTTTTCTTTTTTTGCTACACAGGAGTTGTACTAAGAGGTTGAGTTACTTTTTAGGTATTAGTTTAGAATCAGATATTACGATATACAGAATTTACCAGGTAATTAATAATGAGGCAGAAGGGTGGAGATAAAAGAAATAAAATACAATTTAAATAGTTTAAAAATGACAAAAACAAAACAAAAAACAACAAGCTGTGCAGTTTCCTGTAATGTTATTGGTTCAACTGTGACGTTTGTCTTTCATAAAGCTTTATCCAAACTTTTTGAACACAGAAGCTTTTGAAAAGTCAAACTAAAAAAAAAAAAGACATGATGGAAGTTTAAACTTCTCAAAAAAACAGCACAATCCTTGCCAACAGACTCTGGGAATGCCAGAATCTAATTTTGGGCACCACATGGAGCCAGTGGACCTAATAATAGTGTGCAACAGGAATCAGCATCGGTTATGAGGTAATATGATGGATGCAGGGAATTCAGGTCAAGGCTACAGTTTGTTTCACAATTTCAGGTTAACGGGAGGAAACTTTGCGCAGCCCAGGAGAGGTACAGTAGATCACCATCTTTCCAGGGAAGGAAAAGAAACGACACATCCAGCTGTCCTGCTGTCAGGTCAGACAGTATTTCAGCACTACAGCTTGTCAGCATCTGCTTCACAGTCATAATGTACTTGATCTCTGGATCGTATCCATCAAACCCTTAATGTAAATTCACTACACCAAAAACTAGGACATAAATCGGCACAAAAGAGTTTGAATCAGGCCATCCATGTGGATTCCTATTGCTTACCAAAGGCTAGAAATATGCATCCCAGCACCCGTAAAGATACTTTTTAATAACTGGAAAAAGATTATTAAAATGTAGTTTTTTAATAAAACAAATAAACATTTTTGCTTATTTGTAGGAATGTTGACTTGAAGGTTTGATGAATATGCAAAACAAAAAGACAATGAATCAATTTTCATGAACAAGCATTAGCAAACTCAGAGCAGAGCAAACTGAAAGTTATTATGACACAACCGTAAGCATGCAGGAAGAAACATCTGCCTCTTGTATTTTTATTAGCGCTGTATACATTGCTTAAGTCCCTTACCATTTTTCTCCTCCTGCAGCAACATGTTGCTGAATAGTGTATCCAAATTGGGTTTGCTTTGGACCTTTGATGATTCTAGGCTTTTTTGTGTCAATATTGAAGCAGTCATGGAACCCTTGAAAAAGAGAGAAAATAGATTTAATGTCAATGAAGTACATCCAGTTCCTAGAACAAACTTTTGCTACATCAAGTTGACAGACATTTTCTGCATGACACAGTCTCTCACATCACTGTGAAGGAATTTAATCCTCCCCATTTTTCTTCCCTACATTTCTTAAGTTCAATAAGGTTGGAAGACATTATTTATCTGCCAAATCCTAGGCTGACCGCTCTCTTTCGTCATTAAAATTGGAAGTTGTACCTTATCGTAATTTTTATATGAAGTTTATGTACCTATCCTTCCCCACACAGTTCCCCGTCTCTCATTTTCCTGTCATTTTTAGAAATATGTCAGATAAGGGATTATTAGGAGGAGAGAGACCTTGAGCCATTACTTTTTGAATCATTTTCATTCTGTTCAATGCGCAGAAGAAGAGTACCTGCTGCCTGTTGTGCAAATGGGACACAGCACTGCCATCTATCGGGGAGAGACGGAACTGCATTCCCCTGCGCATTTTCACTATGCATTTATTGCCTGTTAGACTAAGTATTTCACTCGCATTCATTAAATATACTTGATAGATTGTGACACTTCAGAATACATAGAACTTCCATCCATCCATCCATTTTCTTAACACCCTTGTCCCTTAGTGGGGTCGGGAGGGTTGCTGGTGCCTATCTCCAGCTGACGTTCCAGGTGAGAGGCAGGGTTCACCCTGGACAGGTCGCCAGTCTGTCGCAGGGCAACACAGAGACACACAGGACAAACAACCATGCACACACACACACACCTAGGGACAATTTGGAGAGGCCAATTAACCTAACAGTCATGTTTTTGGACTGTGGGAGGAAACCGGAGTACCCGGAGAAAACCCGCACATGCACAGGGAGAACATGCAAACTCCATGCAGAAAGGCCGGGGCCGGGAATCGAACTGGACTGGACTTCTTTGAACAGGCAATGCGTAAACTCAGCGAATTTTACCATAAAAACTTTGATATTACCAACAAAACCCATCTGTTTCACTTCCCATGTAGCTATTTTAGTTTTCAGGATTACAGGCAAGGGTCTCACTGCCTCCCCTGACAGCAACTGCGGACATATAAAATACAAAAAAGTACATATATCTTTTTCTAAATCTTTACATCCTATCCTATAATGACATTATTGATTCTGTGAGTGGGTGGAAGTCAGTGGGTGGGAGAGTGAGCATGCGAGGCAGATAGAAGTCAGGTACTGCCTCAATCTCCATTTTCAGAAATGGAGATTTTTATTTATTGTTTATGATGGTACAAAACATTTTAAGCTTCACTCTCCAATTTCTAATTGCCTCAAGTTGTTGGGTTATTTCAGCTGACTGTTAGTAGCATTCTACAAGATACAGCCAAAAATATTTCAAATAACATCTCAAAGCCAAAACAGACAGTCAAAGATAACAAACTGAAAAGGGATTTAATGAGGCTTATGCTTAGTGAACCCCAGTGATCTATATTTGAAGAAATTAAGATGAGAGTTAAACAGTTTTCTCAGTTTGTGTTGCACAGTGAAGCTGAGAACGCCACACACTTCCCACTGCTTTTATCTCTGTGGCTCTACTCCACACACTGTTGGTTTATTGAATCTCCTGGCGTCACACAAAACATCCCCACTTACATTCTCAGTCCAATCCCCCCTCTGATCATGTTAGACTTCCTCTTCCTCTGGCATGGGGAAACTCAGCAAAAATCTAAGCCATGAGGTGAAGAAGTGCTCAGCAAAAGTTGGACACATGTCGCCAATTAATCTACAAAGAATAACAGAACAGATCTAATAACAGATGAGAGACTCAGCTGTGTGTCTTTTGCCAACCATGACAGCGAATCAGGGTTTGTTTTCACCTTGAGAGTTCAACTTCCTCTCTCCGCGTATGGTCTTCAAAAATGTCCTTCTGATGAACCAACTGAGGCAGGAAGCCCTGCAAATTGTTTTAACATAGCTTACATGTAACTAAATGATATATAATATGATATGTAATATGATGCTGTCACATTCATCTAAGTCTGAGTTGGGAAGAGGATGTGGTAGGGAAGGCGTAAACATTTGGTGAAACACTTACAGTCAGTATGATGCAGCTGAATAGGCAAAGGTAAATAAGAAAAATGTAATTCTAATTGCACCTCATGCATTTATTTTTCATTCTGTAAGATCTGTCTTACTTTTAAGTGTATCTATTATTATTTTTGTTTAATTTCTGAACAAATCTATTTTCAGCATGCCATTGGAAAACTATGCTTAGAGTCCTTCTCTATGTCTTGCGGTCCTTATTCCTGTCAGTATGACCACGGCAAATGTATTTATTAGAATCAGGAAGTCTGAAGCAACCGAATTGATGAACGAGTATTAAAATGTATTTAAATAATTACAAACATCTAATGGCAACATTTCTGAATCTTAGTGTCATTTAAAGGTCTCATAATGCCAAAACTCTGCTTTTCTTTGTTTATCAGCAGATAACATTTGTTTCTCTGTGCAGCTGTTGGCATTAAAAATGCAGATCATGATTACAAGGCAGCTGTATTCCTTGAAGGAAAATGGCTCATGGACAGAAATGGGGAAATTGGCTGCATTCCTCACATAGTGAATGTTTAGGAGAGTAAATAAGCTGTCCAAACACACAGTGAATTAAATATCTGCTTCTGCTGTTTCTTTCTTTGCACGCATTTGTAAATTCAAGCACAAAACTGAGAGTTTTATGATCACAGGCATTGTCAAAAACAAGCCCAAACCACAATTTATGCGACTGTCAGTTGTTTTCCACTTTTTGTCATTTCACCACAAGCACATCACACCTTGATTGCCACGACCAGAGACCAACGTTTCTGCTTCACCAAATATTTCTTTGAAATAAATTCCAATGCAAACTTTTTATGTAAATATTGAAACAAACCCATCATTCCCCGTTTCCTGTTGTGTGACGGGTCCACATGTTTCTTTGTCTTTCATCCCATCTAAAAACATCTCTCTGAAGTCTGCACTTGCCCAAAAGGACATAAAGGCTGACTGATAATAGTTGCTCGAGAACAAACAGGTGTGTGCGAGAAATAAATAAAAATCAGCAGGACCCTTCAGACTGTGCATCAGAGGAAATGGAGGGCAGAGATCTGCATTACTTTTATGTGCAGCCATTCTTAATTTGGAAAATATCGACTTTCAAGAGCAGTAAGTAAAAGTGTCCCAGTCTGCAGCTGAAGGTTTCTCCAGTTCCCATTTAAAGCTCCTAATGTCCCAGAGAAGTGTAATATTCTCGGTAATATCAGCAGTTTTGAATGCTGGGTCGGAATCTTGCCGGGTTTCCTGTGTACCGGCTTCAATGCCTAGATAAATAAACCTCAGGCGGGGGCCGCCGGTGTGAACCACACAGTCCGCTGCTGCCTTTGGCCCGACACCAAGCTGCTGGAGTCACACCACAAACCCACTGACACAGAGCAGCCGAGTGGACTCATGACGCAAACAGCTGGCTAGGAAGGTCTCCTCAGATCGTCCACGCTGGATGACGTTTTTTATAACTTTTATCATATTTTTTTATTATTATTATTTTGTGGCAACAAACATCCCCCAGTTTTCACAGTGAGTTAGTTACTTGGTTTCATGTAGCACGTACCAACACGTTTTTTGACGTAAGAAAGAAATTACGCAAGTAGCTATAGAGTATGATGATTTTCCATTGATTCCAGCTTGTGTTTCTTTCCAATATTTTTCCTCTGGAAAGATACTCTACTTCACAGTGGACAATATACTTTGAAACATTTTGGCACCCTTCCTCATGCCAAAGTAAATACTTTGAGAAGCATGGGGTATCGAAAACCAGATGTTCTCATCGTGCGACAGCCAACTGGGCACTGCTTAACAAGCTGTTAACCCTCAGAGCCAACACAAAGCCTGAGGGGATTTAAGGTCTCCACAGCTGGAGAACATAGGTTACCCCAGCAGCTGTAACACATATGCATGGGGCCGAGTCGGAGACCGAAAGCTTGAAATTTGGAATGGCAGATTATGCTTATCAGTGATTTATTTCCGAGCGGCACGTCGATGACATTACCGTAATTTAGCACTTCAAATCCAATAGCCCCGCAAATTATTAACAGGAATTCAAAAGTTCAGCTTGTCTTTCATTCCTCCTCCGGATGTCTTTTTGAAGTTTCCATTGCACGGGAAAGGTATAAATGGTGACTGAAAAATTGATGATAGGGAGCAAACATGCATAAGAACAAAAATCCATTTGGAAAGTGAGGCATACATTTTAAAATACAGCCAGTTTTAGTTTAAAAAACCTAAATAGCTAGGATCTGAGGTTATATTACGGAAACATACTCACCTCTTAAAGTCAAAGCCAGTCAGTCAGAGCTAATATGATGCTATCAAACACTTGAACAGTTGCTCAGCGCTGCAGAGGCCTGGCAGCAAACTGTTTATTTGATTCAGGTGTGTTGGAGAAGGGACATTACCCTTCTCCAACATAGTAGGTTGGTTGGACATTACCAACCTACTATGTAGTATTTATTAAAAAAATAAATATTTTTTTATTCTTACCAAAAAACATAGGGTATGGATGTACAGGCCAGTTGACAGCCTTGCTGGGCAAAAGTTTTTGTTTTCCACCTTAGAAAAGGTCCTACATTACATTTTAACCACAGAAATCAAACAATAATGTGGAAGTTATTCAATAATTTGGTACGTGTTCAATAAAATTGGAATTATACATACATATGTGTAAATAAACAGTATATAATTGCATTATTTAAAGAGTCATTTCTATGGTTATTTGTCCAAGTTAAAGATTGATTTATTTGATGTACACATCTACAATTTTGTTATAATTAAAAAGAATAAAGATCAACTTTAGGCTGCTATTTGTTTTACCTCCGTTGAGCCAGAGCTTCTTTTAGTTCAAGTATATCTTTAACCTTAGACGGGACCACCACCCATCTTCCCATTCTGTCAGCAGCCATGTGGAAATTACAGTCACCGAAATGCTTCAAAGACAAAAGTGAATTGGGAGCATTTGCTAGGTTGCTGCACTGTGTAAGATGTGTTTAGGGCTTTGGTTAGAGGTGGCAATTATGGCGTCATGTTTTTCAGATAGCTGCATACAAATCTTCTTTCTAAAATCCAACAAATTTAAAAAGTCAGGGTTTAGGTTGCTGTTGAAATTTCATAAAAGTTATAATTGTAATATGAACTCTTTAAAAAAATTAGGCATTGGGTTTGAAACAGTTGCCTCCCTAGGCAACTGGCATGTACATCCCAGCATACATCGTTTTAAGGTACAAAAAAAACAACCACTAGCATTGAAGAAAGGTGTATTTTAAAGTTCTAATATATGCAAGAGCGTGAAACAGTAATGAACTATGTGATGATTTACTGATGTTCTAATGTTTTTACCAGAGCATGTAGCCTCACTGCCTCGTGTGTCTCACGTTTCCTGTCTTAAAGTATTTGCTTTCAGCAGCTTGTGAATGTCTGTGCAAATGAGTCTCTTTTGGAAGAAGGCAATTTCTAACCTTTTCTCCAGAAATAAAGGGAAATACAAGAATAAATAAGTTGACTTCACTACTGTAGACGTATGAATACATGCCTTCTTGTTGTCATTAAGTTAACTTCACTTTTGTTTGGATCTGTTTTTAGGGAATATGAAAGATCTGATTGCTCAGAGCAAAACTATTTGGGGAATAAAGGATGCCTCAATGGTTTTGCACCATATATAGTCAATCCTAATCAGAATTTGACTAATAATAACAAAATATATATAAAGTGCTTGATTTAAAAAGATATAAAGAAACCTTATCAGCCTTCAGCATTTCTTGCCGTTGCCATGACAAAAAAGTTCCAAGCACTTCTCTTCTTACTCAGAGTGCTTCCTCCTTGGGTTTATTTGATCACTTCAAAATCTTAAAGTTCAACTTAAAAGCTTTAAATGGCCTTATCCTAATATATAGTATATGTACACATGGCTACATGATCTGGTATGCAACCTTCCAATAATGAGGTCTTGTACTAAATGTACAGATCTTACACTACAGATAGCGTGTCCTGTTAATAAACAAATGGAGATCTTTGTTTTTTGAGCCCCCTGTTTTATGGAATTCTAAATTCTCTGACTTTAAACATGTAATGTACATCTCTCTTTAAAAACCCACCTTATTAGGAACATTTTTGGTAATGGTTAATGTTTCTATTTGTCTCCCACTCGTACATCAAAACCCACCACTCAGGGATATGACAAACTAATACTGATCTTCAGTTGCCATTGGAGAAGTGGGCAATGGACAGGTGACCAGACCAACAGGATATCAGAGATATCATTCTTTTGGTGACAATCTCTCTCTCTCTTATGACTACAGGAACATAGACTGAGCTGTAAACTGAGAGCTCCCCTCTTTTCTCTGGCTCTCTCTTCATCAAGAGAGGCTGAAGTTTGTGAACAAAATCTCCTCTGCTCAAGTCAAAGCTTGACCCAAAACACTCAAATTAATTCACTAATTGCAATTGCAATTAATTCAATATTGCAGCCAGATTGTTACAGTGTGGATCTATAGGATATTTCTGGGTCGACAGAAGAAGTTTGTCCTGTAATCAGTGGGTTGTTGTCTCTGTTTCCACTAACATTTTTTTCAGCAGACTCATCCCTTTAGAGAATTTTCTCTTAGCTGAATAAAGTAAATTTTTCTCTTCATCAAAAAGAAATCCAATAATCTGAAGTTGTGTGAATGAAAAAAGCTTCTTGATGTCAGGGATAAGAGTAGAATAGGCAGACTGGTCAGAAATGATAGACTTGCTCAACTAAGCGTAAATTACAATTAAGTAATGTGCAATCTGTACTATCTGTGAACATGCAACAGAGAACCTTAAAGTGGGGGCATTATGTATTTCCAAGCACATAATGCCATTTTATAGCTCAAACAGAAGGTTCATATCAACCTTCTGTTGATATGAACATGCAGTATGTATCAAAAATAATTAGAGATTTGAATTTGCATCATAGATCTGATATCTTTAAATTGGCCTGTCTCTTCAAGAACCTTACACCCTCTCCAGCATCACAACAATAGTTCTCTGTGACATTCACTGATGTTGCTTATAGCTATTCTCAGGAGCATTGCAGTTTGCACAATGAGCTCAGCTGATCCACAGATCCACCAGATGTTTGCTAACGGCTGCTGCCGCTAGTCTGAAGGAGCTGAGTAGGGGAGGCGCAGGTGAGCGGTGCTCCATGGGGCTGGATCTCCAAGTAAGAGTCTTTGGTAAATAGGTGACACAAACTTTAAGGCACTCTCAAATGGTTGCCAGGGGAAATCGAAGGATTTTTCAAACATGTGTCAAAGTAACACTTTGATACTGATGAGGCAGTATCGTTATGACTTTGTCTAAAGCTAAAAAAATTCTTTTAGCATAAGCCCACTTTAAAGCAGATGACTTACAGCATCAGTCGTCTCCAACTGTTTTGCAATTGATGACACTGTGTTTACTGTACTATAATGCCTTCCATAATCACCAGATCTCAGTCAAGGCAGCAGGGGTCCAACACAGTGTGAGCAAGGTATACTCAATAAAGTGCCCAATGATTCAACATGGCTTTGTGGAATGCTATGTTGACTCACATATTATAACAAGAAATGTAATATTAAAAGTAAGACTAAAAGGACATGTGTCTGAAATTCATTTGAAAATAAATCTTTTACATTTTCTATCAGTGGACATTGACACCAACTCCAGTATCGCTTATTTAATTATTCTAAGTGGATTCGGACACATTTCGTGCAATGATTCCACATTTTCATGGCCAAATGTTCAAGTTAATTTCCCCACATGTCAGCTTCATTATTTCTGACATGTGCACTTTTTACCCTGTTCAAAGACATACAATTTATACTGGAGCCAGGATGGCCTGGTCTTCTTCATGAAGAGCTCAAAGTGAATGTCCATCAAGAGAAAGACGTTCTAAGTTCACAAAGGAAAATAAAACCTTTGAGTTGACATATCCTACTGGGACAGTGATTATGAGAGTGAGTGCTTCAGGTTGGGATCTGACCCTGTTGTTTCCTTTTAATGTACAGCACATGTCCTTTTCTCTCTCATCAGATTTCCACTCTCATTGCTATCTGGACAGGATCTTTATCCCTACAGTCACAAGAATCCAAGAGCGCCTGCCTTTTCGCACTCTTGCCAAAACATCCTTCACCACAGTCCGCGTGAAATCATACTCCGGCTTACAAGGTCACGGTCTCCACTAATGTGGCGCTGCTTCAAGAACGTCCAAAATCAAACCAAATATTTATAACAGACTTCCTCCCATCGACTTCACAGCCTCGTACCATTTACACGGCGTCTGAGCTTAAGATGCACCAAAATGTTTCTTTCTGGATCAGTTCCAGCTTTCCAGACTTCAAATAGGTTAATAACACGTGTCTTTCTCCAAATAGCAGAATTAAGTGAAAAACGTCTGCGATGGAAAAGTAAGCAGCCCATTATATTTTATGGAAAACACGCAGATATTTTAGACCATGCAATTACAGTGCAGAGTGCAGCAAATTCAAAACCTGCGTATTGTGCACTACTCTAAAACTAATTGCAATACATGTGAAGTGGTGTTGGATTTAATTATCTTTACTGCATGTGGTATCTCTAAATTTGTTTATGGGACTTCTTTAATGCTTTGTCTTTGAAATAATCTGTGAAATTTCTTCTCAGTTCTTCCTATTAAGTGTTTGTGACTTTCTTCTTCTAACTCTATCTAGATGAGGCACCAGTGACGGAGCTCTTAAATGACCACAAATCTGGCTGTGCACCAACTTTCACTTGGCAGAATTTGCATGTTTGCAGTGTGCTATAATGCACCTCTATGTCTTACTAGCGAATAAATATAACTCAATCTGCTAAACTTATGTTAGGCTGTGACTCATACAAACATCCCTGCATTTTTGTAATTGACATATAAATATTGTGACCTTCATAATATAATGACCCAAGTCATTTTTTGCTGAAAGTAATTTTTTGTTTTGCCTAAATCATCACTTTTTTTGGAAAAAAAATAGAGGTGGTGATTCTTTTAGTTTTGCTGAAATCAATTTTGGAAAAAAAAAGATGTTGGTCATTATTTTATGAAAGTGACAATATTCTCACCTTCTTAAAGATCAAAACAAGTTCGATCTCAAAAACTGAATATTAACATCAACTAAAAAGTTATATGGAATAACCTTTGAAAACATTTGCATCAAAGTTAAGATATTTAAAAGTGCATCTCTGAAGATGCATAAAGTGCAAACAAACACACAGTATATAAGACATGCAACTTTTGCTCACCTAAATGTTGGCTGCAGATCCAGAGCAAGAGGAAGCAGTAGTACTCCATATGTTTACTGCTGCAGGCGTGGAGGTGATGGCGCGTTTGAGTAATGACTGCTGTGAGGGTGTGCAGAAACCCAGCAGCAGGCACAGTTAAGGTCCGTTTCTGATTGACTCGAGTCAAAGCCCAGCCTATATGAGGAGAAGTAGGAGGGGATTGTGGGAAGAGGAGGAGGATGAGGAGGAGGTCCACTCTTCCACAGCAGGAGGAATACTCTGTCTTTTATAAAAATGTGTTCAGCTCAGTTTAACTTGGCAAACAGAGGAAAATGACTTGCTTTTAAGAAACTTTTTAATTTTGTGTGTGTGTGTGTGTGTGTGTGTGTGTGTGTGTGTGTGTGAGACTTTTTAGGGGAAAACAATTAGCATTTGCATAAAGCAAATGCAGTCTAGGAAACAATCCAAACAACACTGGAGCAATACAACAGAAGGGCATTAAAGAGACAAGCATGTGTAAGACATTAGACACTGCCGGGGTCACCGGAGTGGTAAATCTAAAAAGGAACACAGTGGATCAGTAGCACCGCAGTTCTTTTTCTCATTACAAACCAATCGGACTTCAGCCTGAAACTAAATGCCAACATACAATCATCATGGCTCCTAACCACAAACTCGCCAGTGTTAACAGCAGAGCATAAATGTAGGATTTGTACGCTACCTCACATTCCTGCTGCTGAGCCATCCGCTTCTAGGCACAAAATTTATAACAATCCCGTTTATGCATTAGGACGTAGTTTGTATGTATTGGATGGCTTGAAATCAGGAGACCTGGTGGATGTCTTGTCCTCATGCATGGATGAGTTTCTCTAGATTTTACAAGGACAGTGTGTCATGAGGTGAGGGTGTTGTTGGTGAGTAAGACGCAGGTAGGGCCAGACTGACATAATAACAAGATGATTTAATGATGAAATCCAGGGTACAAACTCCAAAAACTGCAGCAGAACAGGAAAAACTGACAGCAGACAGCAACTGAGAAGCTTTGCATGAACAATAGACAAGGACCCAACAAGAGACAAAGACAACAGGGGGCGTTAAATACATAGCGAGGGTAATCACAAGGAATAAGACATACCTGGGAAGCAATCAAGGGGAAGGAGACAGGACACCACAAGGGCTCACAGGGGAACACTAATCGAAATAAACACACAGAAAAAGCAGAATCTTTACACAATTGGACCTTTACTCCTGGAAATGTTCTTCAGGGGATAGAAGGCTGACTTTGTAACTGTCTCTGTATGGCTCTGAAAGTTGAGATCTGAATCCATTTCTACATCCAAACTCGGGTCTGATCACTAGTTTCTAAGTGAAGCTGCATGATGACTCTAGATCAGGGGTGGGCAATCCTGGTCCTCGAGGGCCGGTGTCTTGCAACTCTTAGATGTCTCCTTGGTCCAACACACCTGGATCCAATAGCTGAATCATATCCTCCATGCAGTCAAGTTCTCTAGAATCATGCTAACGACCTCATTATTTGACTCAGGTGTGATGAAGTAGACCTGCCCTCGAGGCCTGGAGTTGCCCATCCCTGCTCTAGATCATTCCTCTTTACTGGCAAAGAAGCAAACTTTTGTCCCTGTTCAGCTGAAGAAAGCTATAACACATCCACATATTGATTTATTCTAAGCATCTGTTCAATACTTGCAGCTATATATCTTGTCCTAGCCTGGCAGCTATAAGGCTTACTTTGTGTTCGACAAAAATAAAGAATTTTCATCAAACACAAAAATTTGTGATAAATTTTTGTCGTGATCGACAAAAATTGTCTCAATGGAAGAGCATCAATGTCTTGATGGCTGTAGTTTGTTCTTGACACATCATCTGGGTGGAACAGTTTTTCTTTTATGGTATTTGACAAGGACTACATAAACATGACACAGTGGAATGGATTTGTGAGGATTTTCCAAGAGTTCTTCAGCCGAGTTTATAGTCAAAAGCGATGTTGTAGTTGTTGTTCTTGCCATATTAGAGCACATTTTTATGGTGGCATTATATGTACTAACCGTTACTCATGTAGCTTGATGCCACCACTGGCTTCACAGCCATGTTATCTTAAAAAGAAAGAGTCTTGTGTGTCAAAATGACGACATAAGTATATCTACTGAATACAAACATTTTCAGAATTGACTTAATTGTTTAAGTTTCTGTATTATTTGCATTTCTTCAACCAGCTGAATGGCAAACTGCAGCCAGCAAGGTTTTGGGGAGAGAGCCAGCAGAGTTTTGGGGGAAAATTTTGCTCATTCCGTGTGCCTCTTTGGGATCTCATTAAAAACAATTTAACTCACTGAAGAACTAAATTTAAGTGGTTTGGAAACCACGACTTATAAAGCCCTGTCAGAGCTTGATTCCAGCTTGGAAACTGCATGGCTTTGATGCAATTTTTAAATTTACTTTGGGGAAACAAAGAAATATAAATTTAACATCTGGTCATGTGACGTTTCTTTGGGTGCAAGTAAAAACTTCCATTATGAATCCAGCCAAAATATAATCGTCAGCAACAAAGCATCACAGGACCTCAATCTCTGAATGGATTGTTGGCATAAACCTAATCTCCTATCCCAGGATGATGTCAGTATCTGTAGCTAATAAGACTTTAATGATGAATGAATGAATGACTTAAAGGCTAAATATACACTTTAAAAAAAGAGTTCACTGTAAAAGTAACTAATAAAAGCCTATATTGGATATTGGTCAAACTGGTAGCCAAAGTCAATAGAAGCATTTGAAAGGCTATCAAAGTGCAGCCAAAACACATAACATAGTTGATCTTTCTCTGATGGCTGTCCAAAGAACTGACATTTATCTGAAAATCTTTCAAGTTCTGAAAGAAGCTCTTTCTGAGGTTGCAATCAAAGCCCATTTTTTAATCACAAAGAAACCACAGATCACCAAAAATCAACACAGCATGTGTGCTGAACCCAGTAAGCCCCTGCAGAAAATAAAAAGAACCAGGACTTGCTTTCATTAAGGGTGCTTAAAAGTTCATTGGATCTGTTCCTTCTTCACCACTTCTGCTCGGTGAAGCGCTGTTCCCTTTCACTTCACCTCAAGTCAGGAAATTAAGCCCTGTGCCTACTGTGGGACTGCCTATGTGGATTACGTGTCTGCATAGCACATCTGATAAACATCTTGAAATGACTGCGAGGTGAGTAAAAGTAAGCAAAGTTCCACGGTTAACTACAGAGCACACATACAGAGCATGTGAAGTTAACAGTTCTCCCCGTGACCTCAGCTAGAGAGATATCAACGTATTGGTGTTGTGAGTCGCACCAATTCTAAATTGTTGAAAGAGGAAAATGACACATGCTCTGTCACGTTGTAAGCATATAGTAATTCTGTTTTGCGGGATAACAAGACAGTACAAGAAAGGAGCGTTTTCAAGAAGCAGCATTCCTTGCTCTTCAAACAACATGAGCATAAAACATTTTCAAAATTGAAGGGGAAACCAAAAAAATTATGGTGGTTTGGTAGTCATTACAACATAACAGGGGCTCCATAAACATGAAGTCTTTCATAACAACAATTGTTTCATTCGGGATTGTGGGTGCACTCTCATTGCCGAAGAATCTCCTACTGTCAAGCTGCAAGACAAATGATGGATCAGAGAGGAACCTGCAATTAGCATTAAGGCTCTGAATGGAGGCAGGGTGCCAGTTCTGTTTGCAGCTCAAGAGGGTGCAGAGGGACGGTCTCCTCTTCTCTGTCAGTACCTGAAATGATAGCATTTTATTCACTGTCTTTAAGCAGCAATGGTGCTTTGAATCAGAGCAGGCAAGCTCAGCAAGGTGTGAATGGTTTAGTTTTATCAATGCTTTATTCCTTTTCTTTTTGAGAAGGTTTAAAGCTGGGGATTAAAAAAAAAACATATGTTATACAAATTCATTTATATATTTGTATGATAATCCATTGAAAAAATCTAGCTCCTCTGCCTTCTCCCAGAGCTAGCAACAGAAATACACAGCTTGATCAGAAACAACCAGCTACAGCTACCATCAATGTGAATGCTAAAGCTAGTTAGAATGACCAAGCAGATAAAGTTTTCCTGGAACGGAAAGTTATTTCTCCTCCATTAGTACATTTAGTAGCGTATACCAAATGTTGATAGGCAACCAGGAGACAGTTCCTTCTCCTGGCTCTAATTGGTTGTTTTTGACTTTGTCATAATGTGTGTAGTGATTGACCCAATTGCAGCAGGTTTGAAGATTTAATAATAAAAATGAAGAACAAAGTCCAAGGGAACAAAGACGAAACAAAGCCATAAATCAGAGCGAAAGCTGGGAAGTAACAGGACTACATAAGAGAATCTGGTGAGGAGTGACTGAGGACGAGGTGCTTACGTACTGGAGAGATTGAATGCTGAACAAAAGACCAAGGTTGATGAGCTAACAAGTTGCAGCTATGAGGGGAGAGCAGGAGGCACTGAGAAAGAGCATACTGGAGATGAGGAAATAATTCTAACACTAAAGAATGACTAGACCCAAAGAAACATAATTAAACAGCAGTAACTAAGAATAACCAAACACAAGAAATTAACATAACTAGGAACACTAAAAAGAACTGAATTAAAGTAAAATAGAAACAGGATCAAAATAATTAAAGAAAAGACTAAGGAGCATAGAATAATAAAACTAAAATAAATAAGTCAAACTCTAAAACACTTAAACAACCAGGGATCCTAACCAGGGATGCTTCAGACAGCAACAGTAGTACTGGGAGGAGGTACCATACTGCCACAACATGGTGATAGTTTTACAAATATGTAAAAATATATGTTTTTATATGTATAAAAGTTATATACTGCAGCTTTGTAACGCCTTATAAAGTCCCTCTGTGTGGCGCAGCCTGAAATCAGAAATGCACAGGAGATGCGGTTACTTCACCTTTTTCCGATCCCGCTTCAGCACAACTGTAAGTAATTACCTCAATCACCCCTGGATTATCAGTTTGCGATATATGATCCTCCCAGGCAAGAACCGACAAGTCCCATGGGATCAGATGTGAAAAAGCTCATTTTCATGCTATGTTTCATTCATGCTGGCATAGTTCCTCCTGCTGTGACCTTGAGTCCATCACTTATCATGCTGTGGTCAAGTCTGAGACCTCCAATGTGGATTTTCAGTAGTTCCTGGCAAGTTGGTTAGAAATGCTAGACTCTAATCTCTCCAGCATGATTTAAAAGAAAAATGAAAAAGTAAAATGTGACATATAAATGATAAATTCTTTTTTCTTTCTTTATTTATTTTTGCTGACATTCAAAAGCAGATTCTGGCTGGATATGAAAAGACACTTAACCTTTTGTTCATAGAGTGAGGAAAATAGAGCTGTCTCTCTATTTTTTATACCATTTAAGTAAATAGCTGCCTTCAGTTGTGAATTCCGCATGGAAACACAAATTTGTTAGAAATAGATTTAGAACTTTCTCCAATTAATTGTCAGCTCAAGACATAGACAAGATATCAATCCGAGATGAAACGTATAAACACTTTTATATATTCTAATGTGGTTGTGTGGGTGATATACATTTTACAAAAACAATCTTGGAACATCTTTGAAAAGACCAACCGTAAGACTTTGATTTTAAAGCCAGAGAGAGAGAAAAATCTTTGTTGTGAATTAAATTTCCCTCTTCCTTTTCTCTCTTTCATTTCTCCCTGGGAAAGACGTCCCTGACCAGCAGGGTTCTGAACAATCGAGACAATGAATGAGTGTTCAGTCAAAACGGTGAACCGACCGGGACAGAATGTCCAGATTGTCGGGGTGTGAGGTCTCCTCCCTCCGTGGATTGCCTGTGCAGTCCCACTGCCCATGTACTGTTGTCAAAACGAACTCCTGTTATTTCTGTTACTTCCTGAGAATCTTCCTGGTATTGGTTCTTTAAACATACAAGTCCACAAAGTGAAAGTTATTGCCCGTGGAGATGTGACTTTCCATTAATCACAGCCAAGTAAGCCAAAGGCAAGATGAAACAATGAATGGGTTTTAGGTAATAGTACACTCACTAAAAATCCTCCAAGGAACTTCTTCAAACATGCTGCTGCTCCAGAAGCTTGTTGTTGATCTGAACAATCTGCTGTGGAAACAGCAAGGGAGAAACTGCGGCACCGTTTCCGGCATGTGCTCCTGGACAAACCATTAACCTGGAGAACGTGTTGGGGAGAGCTTCCTCTCAAGTGTTATGGGAGGTGGAATAATACGTGATGCAAACAAGACAATAGAGGGAATGCTGTCAGATGAGAAGAGGTCGGCTTTTAAAAATAGGACTTGTGAAAAGTAGAACTTCTGACAATGTTTTATGTCCCAAGGCAGCATTAAAAGTTGCAAAGAAGACGAAATTACCGCTGCTCCCATTCTGGCATGAACTTGTCGGGATCGGCTTCTGCTGGACAAATAAAACAAAGTTAAAGACACTGGTTTTAGTGTGAATGAAAAATAGGAACTCAGGAATATGAATTCCTTGCAGCATGCAATATGAGCCGATGCGAATGAGGAGAACTCTGCAGAGAGCGACAGGGTCTAGGCTGGAAGAAATGTTGTGGTTTTTGTGAGGGTTTGCAGAAAACCTGTTCCTTTACAGCATGGAGAATGGTATGTGGATTAACTTTTGGTTTCAAAATTCATCCTGAAATGCCGTGACTGCCTGCTATGTGCATGGATCATTCTTTTTTTGTCTGACACTGTAATGTTTGGTTGGATGAATACACATTGTGAGAAAATCAGTTTTAGTCCTCCTGTAGACGTTTATGAAGGTATAATACAGTGTAAATAATCAGATGTGCAACAGCTTTCTAAAGTATAAGTGTCAGCTCAATAACAATGGTAATAGTGATGATGAGCTGATTGGCTGACAGATTTTCAAAGCCTGGGATGTTGTTTTTTGATTTAATTTAGCTTTTCCACAACTTTTCCCAGATTTGTCAACACATTATTTCTAAACAAGAAATAAAAGTAGGGCTGGCAGTTATGGCTGAAAAACATATCACAGTAAGACCTTTCCTGTTTTATAGAAAGTTTGCTCCAGCTGTTTATTATTATTATTATTATTATTATTATTATTATTATTATTATTATTATTATTATTATTATTATTATTATTATTATTAAATGGTTATGAGGCACAGTGACAAAACTTGCTGCTGCACAAGTTACTCAACAAGTTGTTGCTAGGTAACCAAAGAGCAAGTGAGTTAGTTGATGCCACCCAACTGGATTAGCTAACTGTGAGAGGTCAAGTGGCTAAAGTTTTCCCTTGCCTTCATCCCTAACAATCCTGGGAGTTCTGTGAAATCATTGAAAATCATTAATAAATTTATTATATCAATCACATATTTATCGTAATATAAACTGTCATTAATTTCTTTTCTTTTTGTTGCCTAGCTCTAATTAAAAGCATGTGTTATTTTACTTTATAATTCTGCACAATGCACTACATTGTTCTAGTCTGACACAAAATCTAATAAATACACAGAAGATTCAAGTGGTAACAATTTTGCAATGCACTGTATAAAAACGTGCATCCCAAACATAGCTATAGACAAGTAACTGGCATATTTTATACAATATTAACTCTGAAATGCATATTATTGCATAATATTGCAGGTATTTTCAACCAAATTAGAGCATTCTGCATTTGTATCATTATCGGATTATCTGGATAATAGGATAAAGACTTCTGGACAGAGCTCAGTCCAGAATGAACTTTGCTTTTCTCTCATATCGATCTATTCATAACTTTGGTCAATGACACTGGCTGGTTGGATCTTGGTGTTCTGATTCAGAGTTTTGCTATAGATGGGAATCTATGGTTTTTAAAAAGGAATTGAGTCAATCACTTCCATTTGGTTAGATAATTCTTTTGAACCTGAGGTGCGTCTTTTAAAATCCCGTAGAGATCCGAATTTACTTTTGTTTATTTACGTGTTTCCTGGAAAGGAATGTAGAAAAACTAGCACTTTGCTTTAAAAGTAGCTGTGTGTGGGAATCAGCGCAACTTAACTGGCAGTAACAACAACTTGGACAGCTTCCTCCAAGTTGCAGCCCAATCTCTGGCTCGACTGGAGAAACTCCAGGCTCCTCTGCCTTTAGCAGCTTTTTGAAGCTACATAGTAAAACTTTAGTGACTGCACTTGCAAAAAGACGGTATTATTAACTTTACACTGACAACAAAGCCTCTGGAAATCTTTTGATAAGAGAAAAAACAAGCAAACTGATTTGTAAATCATTTCAAAACTGTCGACATCCATTACAAGCAGTTTATGTGGCATTTTGTGTTGTTTTGTAAGCAAAACAACCTTATTAGTGGTCGATTACAAGTGGGAAATCACATGTGGTTAAAAAATAAAATAAAAACAATGATCTTGAAGGGCCTCATGCGGAGAATGAAAAGAGTATATGTGTCTGTCTGACTTGAGTCAGTCTAATATTTCCAGATCCCTGGCAGAGTCTTATGCAGGTTTAGTTGTGCCAGTAGCAATAGTGGGTAACAGACTAATGTGGAAACTAAAGCCACACGCCACAAAATGAATGACAAAGGAACACTGCAAAACTCACACATCCAAATTCAGAGTAAAGCTGTGTCTCTCGTCACCCAGCGTAAGCAGGAAATCTCAGTGCTCATATACAGTTACTTCCATAGATGGAGTATTGTCTTCTGTGATTTTTTTTTATTTACAGACAGACCCCCAGCCCCTCACCCCCAGGTTGGTTTCTTGGTTATGGGTGCACTATATTTCCAGTGGACAGGCAGCAACCAGCATGATCTCTATAACATACAGGCCATATTTCCTCTCTAACACGGTCACACAAAAAAAAACACATTATTCACCACATTCCTACAGCCAGTCGTTTTGTGGTTGAACGTAAACATCTTCCTCCGTCGTGTCTTCATCATCAGAGCACACTAGTTCCAGTTTTACTGCCTTCTGCTTTATATTAATTATTTAAAAAAAAAAGGAAAAGCGTCACCACTTTTTTTCTTGGGTCAGAGCTCAATGGAAAACCAAACGCTGTGCAATTTGGAACTTGCAATTTATTTATTGGGTATCATGAACATTTTACACGATTATCTGCTGCAATTAGACCCAGCCGACCACCAAATACAGCTCGGCAGACGCTGTACTTCCAGTCCTTGCGACAACAAATTAATGCTTAATTCAGCATATCTTGTGGCATGTCGCTTCCAAACGGGAATACGGTTTAGTCATTTGTTGTTGGCTTCTGTTCCAATCGGTTAGGGTTGCCACCCGTCCCATAAAATACGGAATCGTCCCGAATTTTGCTGTTAAACGTCGCGTCCCGTATTGAACCGATACGGGACGCGATTTGTTCCGTATTTCTAAAAATGTCCTATAGACACGCCTAACACACACATAAACACTAAGTGTAACAATAATGACTAAAACTAGAAAATTCCTGCAGAAATTTTAAGGGGCCATGCCAAAGTGTGCCCGTCGGATTAGACCCAGCGTTTTGATGCTTAAAATGATCATTAATGCTAAAGAAAGCAACATTGTAGTCAATAACCTGTGGAGAGGTAGAAGCATGTTGACTAAGCTGTACTTGTACTATTCATTATGTTGAAATTAATGCATAAGCTAAAATTAGCCAATATGCTAATGTTAGCCTAAATGCTCGCAGTAGCATCCTGAGAAAGAAAGGGAAAAATAGTTTAATATTATTGCACCACCTATGAGCACTGACATGAGACAAATATGCAAGATTTTATTTTGAAACTTTCAGTAAGCTTCATTTTAAATGACCACACTAATTCAATGTGTAACAGTGGTTTGGTTAAACCAGTCATGTAAAGACAAAAGACCAATAGTTGATGTAAAAATGGTAAGGCTTTTATGTTGAAATTTTTATTACTCTTCATTTTAAATAGCATCACTGATCCAATGTGTAGCAGTGGTTGTGTTAATATATAGAGATGACCATATGTCAGGTATGAGAGTGCTGCACTTTGTGCTGACATTCCATCTGCCAGGGACCTGCAACCTTAATCTCTGGAGACACAAGTGGCTTTTTGGCTCACTTATTCTATCAAATGATTAAATATTATGCTGGGGTTTTTTTTTGTTTCATTCTTTTTCAAGTGTCGCCATGGAAAAGCACTGACTATATTAAATCAGGTGATATGATCAGTTACTCAGTACTTGGGTAGTTTACCAAATACTTTTCACACTTGCTTAATTAAACATGTTTTTAAGGTATGCTTAAATTGGAGTACAATTTTGGGATACTCTAACCAACTGTGCATGAATGATTGCTCTATGGATCACAAAAAACACCGCCATAAAATAATGTCTATCACCGCAGTGGACACCCACCATATGAGAGTCCCCCGCATCGTGGGGAGCGTCTCTTATTTTAATTTCAGAAAGGTGGCAACCCTAACCAGAGTCCAAACCCCGTCTGTTTATTATGGCTTCCAGCTTGGCAGTTCATTTGCTGTGGGCATGACAGATTGAGTTTTCCTAACGATGTTTGCGATTTTGAAAGAACTCTTGGATTCAGTGTGATGGAGGTGAAACGGGCTGCAAGTTCTGCTTTAGATTACAAGCAAAATAAACAGTACAATTACAATAGGCCTTCGCAGCGCTTAGCTGCTCGGGCCTAAATATCAGCTGAGCTATGGATGTGATGAGTTGTCTCCACAAAACGCTAGGTGCAGTCTAGACTGGAGGCCTGTGTGTCACAAGTCTAGCTGGGAACCAAACAGCATTCCACGCTCACTATGACACATACTTTTAATATGTAGCTTATCCACTACAATGGTTGTGAACAAAATATTAAGTCAGACCACCTACAACTGGAAAATTGTCAGAAATTTACAAGACCACAAATAGTCAGTGTTCTCAACCCCACAGAACACTCACTTCTAGTGTCTGCAGCATTCAGGAAACTACTTAGGACGTATAATAAACTACAGGGCACTGACAGCTATATATTTAGCCTGCATCCACAGAAAAGCCTACTCAGAAGTTAAATTAGTCAGAGTTTATTAGTTGGTGTCTCAGTGAACTGGACTGAGAAGATTCTTCATAAACAACCTTGGAGTGTTGTGTTGTGGTAGCGGCACCCAATCGAGCCAAGAGCGAAAGCTAAAAATGAGTCTCAATCCACCGAGTAATGTGTAAATCCCTAAAAATGTCAGTGTTAAAATGAATTAATATTAACTTAAGAGCTCTCTCCTCTCGTTGTGGGAGTCTCTTCAGCTAGCATGATGGATATTTAATCAGAATGTCTCAATGGATAGTATAAAATACACTGTTGTGAAGTTGACTGCCATTTTGAAAATAGTCCAACGTCCTGTTCTTTTATTGAGAATAATTTCACAGTGCGTCCTCTTAAAAATAAAGTTTTTATTCTGCAGTTGCTCTTTTGTCAAATGCCTGCTTGTTTAATCAGACTGACAGCCTGCCACACAGACAGACAATAAATCATTCAAGTTAATATTTATAATCTACCTGCTGTTGACAGCACACACTGAAGAGAATAGGAGGGGAAGTGAGAAACGCCAAAACTATTAGAGAGCCGCAGCAAAGAGTTGTGGTCACCGAGTCGCGTTTCTATAGCAACTCGTGGGTGTCCTGTAGATAATTTTTTTTTGCCCCACTCCGAAATGTGTGAAGGTTGCTAAACTTTATTTGAATTGGAAGAGATCATAGCATCTTTTAAATAAATCTTTGAACATTTTAAGCAACAATCCGTAGGCCTCTGAACAAATTGAAAATATTTGTACGTCGGGTCGTTTGGCAGAACAAAAATCCAAAACAGCAACCTTGCTTCACATTTTACAAAATTCACCTTCTAACCATGACTGTCTTGTCCCTTTGCAAACCTGTGGGGAGAGTTGAGAAACAGAAAGAACCGTGGGCCACCAAAACAGATTCAGAAACATCGAAGGATTCCTCCAGCCTCCTGAAATGTCTAACCAGACTATTTTCTGTACTTTTAACAAGAGGAGGCGTTGGAAAAACTAGAAGATGAGGCATCTTAATAGGTGTGGCCCCAGTCAATTTATTTGAGACACTTTCACATTTTACTGTGTGATAAAACATTAACTTATTTGATGGCTTCCCCCAAACCCCCAAAAAACAATAATTCTGTTGAAAGCACTATAACATGTAAAGAGCTCCATTATAAACAGGTAGAACATATAAACAGGGAAAATTAACATTCAATATTTGCTTAAAAAATTGTGGGAATCCAAGTCACTGGAAAAAAAAAAAACCCACAGCACTCCTATACATTTTACAAAACCCACAACGACAGAGCGCCCCGCCGAACAGCTGGTGTCCAGAAATGACATGTTTAGCTGGAAATACCAGCAGAGACTTTTAAAACTTTTTCAATGATCCCGACTGCTTTATGATTTACTGTAAGAGGACAGCAGGGTTCCTGGATGTCCGGAGGCATTCATATGCCCTGGTATGCTGAGAATCTATCCTATAGTCACAGGTAAATATGCTCCCGTCTGTTTGCCCGCAGCTGGAAGCCTCACACGCTATTACACAGTTTATGAGTGCCGAGTTCATTCAGTACCTCAAGTCATCTGGTGGCAAATATTTCTGCAGTTTTGCTGTTTCTTTCTGTTCTTCTCAGACTCGTGAGAGGTCTTCCCTCGTCATTTATAGTTTATCAACTCCGCCTGATCAGAGAACCGCAACCAGCAACAGGCACATTCAGACAATCGCATAGGCTTTGTCTTCGTTTGAGGGAAAACAATCCGGGCTGTGTTGTGGTTTCAATCTCTGCTTGAGCCTTATGAACTTGTTGCTAAAACTCTTTTCACACATATGTGACTTGGTATGATCACTCAGATGCCACATCCTGACGACAAACATAAGTGTCAGAAGAACAATCATGCTGCTTGCAGATGGTTTTAGTCAAACCCACAGAAGAACAACGTATCTTATAAATTCTTGATGTGTTTTTTAACAACCAAATCACATGACTTGTTTTTAAGTCAGATACTTTTTAAAATATGTATGTATATATATATTTTTAGATGATTTAGGACAAAATGCATAAATACAAAGTTTTTTTAATATGATTTGAGAAAATTGCCTTCAGATTGCTTCATGTGAGGGCGGGTGGGAAGAGGGAAATGCTCATATTGTACAACACAGTGTGACTTGTTCCATGTGGCACAAACATGCCAGCAGTTCCAGGCGGCTGGCTTTAATCAGCTTCTGCATGCATACCAGCTCAATCAAAAACAATCAAGAATCTGGGCTGCAGTCAGTCCCTTGAAGTTGCAATAAGAATCTGGCAGATAAAACAAAATAACCAAATACACGACAAAAAGAAAAAAAAAGTCAAGCGCGAAACCTCAATTTATTGTGAGCGCCAAGTTTTAAGAGCATTTGAGACACCGACCTGACTTTCTGACCTTCAAAAGGAGACCAGCGTGACCCAGAGTTCTTTGTTTCACTTTAGGAGAATTTCGTAACAGACTTTAGCGAAGGGTTCAATAGCATTCCATGGCTTTTAAGATAAGCCGCGGCCTGTTGGACCTGAAGCCGCTAGTGAAAACTTCAGGCTGCCCGACAAGCTGTGTAAGCAATGGTGGGAGCTCCTCTAATTAAAGAAAGAGCATTTGACTTAGCGCTGGACTAGGACTTAGCCTGTCTGTGTTTGCTACTTTGGACCACACAACCACATCAACCCCAGTTCTGGTTCTGTTGTTCTTGTCTATCAAAAAGAACTTGCTCCTGCAGCCTCTGACTGTGGAAAGAGGCAATGAAGTGCAGTTTGTTTTTAAGGTTCTGCACCATGAAGGCCAGAGAGGGGAATATTTTTGTACATTAAGCAACATTTAAGTATATTTTTTCAACAAAGTTATCATGAAAAGTGATCATTCACACTGCAGCTGGCTCATTTCTGTATGGAAGATTATGAGGAGCACATGTAGATATTCACATCTTTGCATTAAGACTCGTGCACCGTCCCCCATCATTGAGGCTGACACATAGATAGAGTTTCTATGAATATGTTCTCTTCAGCACTTTTGTAGGACAGCAAAGCCCTGAGATTTAAAGTGTCACGTCAGAAGTTTGTGACGTGCCAACATCAAATCCCTAAACTTTGCCTAACAGGGCATAAAACGCATTTCAAATTCAATGGTAAAAACACTGACGACCAAAGGAATATTTATAAGGGCAAATTCCACCAGCTGTCTTATCCAATCAGCTCCACGAATGATCCTTTGAGAATTGTAAGTTTGCAATGTTCTTTTCTCCTGCTTACCGAATTTTATGAGGCCCAAATATATAGCTCTGGGATATTGTTAAAAAAAAAACAATGAATAAGCAGAAACAGTTTTGAGGTTTCAATGTCTGTGTTTCTGCTGATGTCTTTTAAACTGTGGACATTCGTTCCATGACATGATGGGACAAAAGGTATCTCTTTTTATAATCACATTTTTGACAAGATGCTGAGTTGTTTCCAGCTATTTTTTTTCCAGGTTAAGTCTACTAGATTGCACAAGCCCATTTAACTGCTACCACATGTTGGGCTTTTGTTAGTTAATGTGTGTGTGTGTGTGTGGTGTGTGTGTGTGTGTGTGTGTGTGTGTGTGTGTGTGTGTGTGTGTGGTGTGTGTGTGTGTGTGTGTGTGTTTCCAGACATTGTGTGGTGAGTGTGTGTCTGAGAGAGGAGAGACAGATACATAATGGCAAAGGGATAAAAAGTGAAAAATTTTACAGAGCCTCCTTATTGTTGGGACAGTAAAGATGAGCAGTAATTTTGATATTATTTCACATCTCTTGACATATAACCACACAACTTGTTTTTTTTCAGACTTGGCTCATGTAAGTCTGATAGCAATTATCAGTCAAGAGAATCTGAATGCTGTCTTTCATACAATGTAGTCATTATCATGTTCATAAAAATTAAGATGGATACAACTTCAATCATTTGTACCATAAATAACTCTTGATATGTCCTGTGAATGATTGTTAAGACGTTGCATTAAAAAATTGACTAAATTAGTTTTTTTAGACTAACGCATTGTAACAATTAGATTGTCTACAACTCTGATTAGTAGATCAGCAGCTGTAAACATCTTCTTCCACAGAAGTGCAGCTATAGAGGTTCCTTCAGAATCAGTCTGATTCAGTTTAGATGTACAAACTCTCCCCCAGCTCAGTCAAAAATAGGACTGGTCGCCCTTTTAGAAGACTTTATTTTGAGAAATGTTTTTGTTTCCATTGTATGCTACATTACCTTACCAGTAATATTTCCATTTTATTGAAAGCTCTTTTTAATATTAGTGTTGATTCTAAATAAATCCTAATGATTGCTCTATGGGGAGGTTAAAAATGCATCCTTTCGAATTTGAAAGATTGTGATACCAAAATAATTTAACACAGCACAACTGCTGCACAACAGCAGGGTTAAAAAAATATGAGTTATTTAAAAAGAATATATTAAAGAAATCACACAAATCAGCACATCTAAACTGCAAAAAGTACAAATGCATCTGCTGATGACACTGTCGTGAATCAGAGGTAAATGACCGAGACTGGAACTAGGAGGATTACTTAAATTTGCCCCAGTGACCGGTAGGTGAAAAAACAGAGAAAATGAGAGGCTCAGGAAAGGAAAACCCCACTGGGAGAAAATACTTATATGAAATAAAATCCAGTGGAAAGACACTGAAAGAGAAGGTGTCGCTTGAAGTGGCTGCATAGAAATGTTTACTCATAGCTGTGGGAGGCATCATCAGAACAGAGTCTGAATGAACCGTAAAGATTTATCTAAAGCTCTCATTCCCAATTTCCTCTTTGTGTGTGGAACTTCACTTCAGTGCTTGTTAGTTGATGCACAATTTTTCTTTTGGACACTCTCCACTGCTTCTCTCTACCTTTTCTCCCATAAAAAAAGTGTGTGTGTTTTTTTTGCTTTGCCAAGTGCGAGTGGCTGGAACACTGATCTTTGCACCAGAGAAGCTGAAATTTGAGCCCCCCTACATTAAATGTTCCATGAGTGCAATGGTTTCTGTGAGGGTAAATCATGTGGTTGCCTAGTGTCAGAGAATTAGATGAAACGTTGCCATTCTGGTGGTTAAACTGGTTCGAAAACGCAGGAGAAATTCCATGGATGTGCATAATCGACTGACAATGCACCTTTCATGCATATCGTCATCTTTCCCACAACCCATTCATGTCTCTTTTTCTCCCTCTGCTGTTCGCAGACCAGCAAGGCAGATAATGAAAATTAAAAGCAAGCAGCAGTTGGTGAGTTACAAATCTAGCAGTAGCACAAGTCATGTTTGATTTTAGTAGTGTTAGACATTTTAGATATTTTGTCTTGCAACAATCAGTGATTTAAAAAAGGGGAAACACGCCTATGAAGGTAAAGCAGGTTTATTTCATATGTTAGATGTTTCTGAGATGATAGAGTTGCATCTTTTCAAAAGGCCTCACTGTTCTCCTTCAAATACAAATTCACTCCGCACCTTCTGCCAGTTGTGAGCATAAGCTATGCAATAATAACCACATGCTTCTGTTGTGTAATGATTAGGAAAATATTGTCTTTGAACTTTTTGGACATTGTTGGACACCCTGATATTTTATTTACAGCAGGTAAACATCTCAGGGGGTCTGCGGGTAGCTAACTAAATACTGCTCCAGAGATGCTGGATTGATGCAGGAACACAGCAGTAAGTGGATTACAATTTCAGAGATCCTTGGATGGTAGAAAGTTTCAACTTGAATATACAGAGCTGAAATTAATCTGGAAGTTACCAGAGAAGACGATTCTCTGGTGGAGAAGCACCACTAATGGTCGTGCACAACAAGATGATTGCTGTGATTTAATTCTCAGTGCCACCACGAACCTTGAAAGTGTGGAATACTTGTGTTCTGAAGTCATTGTCATATTCTGTCCATTTCTCTTAGTTTCTTACACACTTAGCTTGATATTGCTTTCTGTCTCTTGTATAGCTGTATTTATATGTCTACGTTTATTGTCAGGCTTTAGAGTGTTTTCACACTTGATAGTCCTAGACTTCTTTCAATTGGGGACGAAAATTGCAACGTTTGTTACATTTCCAGGAGGTGCGGTTCTATTTGACACTGCACCGTGTTAAACGAGCCAAACCTTTAGAGCAAGACTTCACCCCCTCGCCTGCGGTGGCGCTGCACCGGAAACTACTTAAGGAGACAACAGAAAAACCTCCGAAGAAGATATGAGCACGACTTACTTCTTCACAAAAACGTAAATAAAAATTGAATAACGTCAAATTTTCGCGGTTGTAAGTTTTCTCCGTGCCATTTCATCTGATTAGTTGTCTGGTTCTCAATGCGCTTATTCCTGACATCTGTGTTCGCTCACTCCATTTATCTGTTTTCTACGGTTCCTCCCTCGTCCATTGTGTCCCTTGTCCTGCACCACTTTTCAAGGCCTGTAAATTTTTTCTATTATTACATTTTCATCATGGACTATAGAAGTGGCTGTGTGCCTCTTGGCGCTGCCATGACAATTCTAGTTGGACTTAATTGTCACGTTACATGCAGTGCCGCGGTTCCACCAGCTGTTTGCTAATTGCTGTAGCCGCTAGTCTGGTGGAGCTGAATTGGGGAGGCGCAGGTTAGACTCCAGGAGAGTCGTGCTCCAGGTTAGGCCTTGTGTAAATAGGCAGCGCCAGAAACAAGCGGTTAGGCACCCCGGAATGGCTGCCACCGGCGACTCAAGGGTTTCTCAAATACGCATGAAAGAATCAAAGCAACACAGGTATGTTTTTGATAAGGGAAAAGCTTAAAGGTTAAAATAAATACTCCTGCCTTATAAAATGTCAAGTTTAAAGTTTTAGAATTTTATAAGGACTTAAATGGCTGTCTATAAATTGTAATTTCTCCAACTGTAAAAACTCAGCTGTTAATTATGTTAATCACTGATTAATATCACGGTAGGCTACATTGCTTGACGTCACTGTAGTAAAATCAGCATAAACTTAAGAAAAAGACAACTTGTACTGTTTTTAGTGCTTTAAAAAAATGTCTGCTTCAATTACTAACAAGTGAGATTCTCGTACGCTGATGAACCATAAATGTAAGAACTCTTTAAATCGGAAAATGTACAACTTTAACTTGGAGCAAGAGTATTTTTGTTTGTTATATGCTTCTGCTTGATATGAAACATAGAAAAGAACACTTGTGCGGCTATGGTTTTATTTCACTTTTTAATGTAAATGTGCCGTTTTCTTTCTCATTCTATGAAAATAACTCCAGTTGTGCAGGCAATTACACAATAAGACCACGAGATGGCGGCAACCTGTTACCGCCATCTCGTGTTTGATCCACAGACGCCAGATGGTCAAAACAGTCAACAAGGAAATGAAAATCTAAATTTGAAACAGACAGAATATAAATTGCTTGAAAATTAAAGTCTTGTTGGAGCACTATTGTTTAATATTGCTCTGAATTTGAATACAGATGTTCTTTTGTCATTTCTTTGAGCAGAGGCCCACATGTGGTGGTAATAATTGACACATGGTTGTTTCTGCAGTTGTGCAGGTCACCAACTTTTCCACCAGCTCCCTGCAGATTATGTGTTTTCCTTCCACACCTTCTGGCATGGAGTGAACTGGAATTGTGGCATTTTTCCAGGATCCCTAGGAATCCGTCAGTTAATTCACCCCAATGGCACAATTGACAGGTTTCACCCCACATTTTAAAACAAATAACTGCCTTGTGATTGTTCCTTCTAAATGACTTAAATTTTAAGTGTTTTCAGTGAAACGAAAAGGAAATGACCAATGAGTGGAGTAACAATGAACAGCCCCATCTCTTTGTAAATTCTTTAACTTAGTTTAAAATAATACTTAGCATTCATGACATTTATGACCTAGATAATGTATATTTTCTCTGTACTCTCCTGCAATTTAAAGACACTCCGCCTCCATCCAAAAATTGCACACAGACACAGGAAATTCTATTGTTCCAGATAGGAAATGCTGTAACTGGGGCGTCAAACGACAACGTGGTTGAGGAAAGACACCACCAAATGATAATTTAAGTGTACATAGTCAAACTGGAGGGGGGAAAAAAATCCCAATAGGTGCAGAGTAGAATGAGCAGATATCTCATAACATTGCTGAGTACGTTTAGACATTTACATACTAACTCCTAAGAACTTTTATAGATCCACAACAACAAAGCCAGTATTGTAGGCTGCAGGCACAATAAAGAAGTGTGGAGGATGAGCCATGGAAACAGTGTAGGAATCTTGCTTGTCTCTAGTGCCCGTTTTTTTTCCAGACAGTATGATAAAGATGTGTTACTCTGCAAGTGTAGGTGTTTGCTTTTTTGTTACTACGCTCATTTCCTATTGGGCAAAATCCAAATATTGTCCAAAAGAAGCACAGAACCAACTTAAACTTTAAGTGTAAAGCTTCCATTCTGTCTTAACAAAATAGTCGTAACAATACTATTTTCTAGTACAGCTACTTAACAATTATTTTACCTACATCCATTACATCCAGCCCTCCACATCCAGTCTTCAACATCTATTGTACTGCAAATGATAGATACGTTCCTGTTGGTTTGCTTTGAAATTCCCCAAAATCACACATTAAGGAGGGATTTATGAGAGAGAGCGTGTCCAGGGACTGTCTTTACTGGTACGAGGTCCTTATGTGATCACCACAGGCGAAGATTGATAAGTCATCGGTTCAAAGTAGGAAACCCAGGTCCTCTGGTTTGGTCAAGGACTGATTTACAAAACAAGTCCTTCAATTTCCACTTGAGGACCATGACAGATGAGCTAACTGTCATTTAGACAGCACAACTTTCAATTTCATGCTGAAGGTCAGAGCTGAAAGAAGTACAGATGGGCCCCAGAGTTCTGGAACCTGCACACCCTCCTCTCACACCCTCCCTGAACATCCTCAGCTAGATAAATCGGCTTCATTTGTTTGAAGGGGTATTATTGTTCCTTTAAAGACAACTTCCAAATGTGTTTCTGTGCTCCTGCCCGACTCAATAAAGATTAAAGGCGCTTTTTACATCCTCTTCTTGTTCGCATTCGTTTTCACCGTTCGACGTGCCTGAGTAGCAGACTGCGACACAGCTGCCAGCTCCCTCCCTCCTCCTCTGTTTCTGCAGTCTGCTCCCCCGTCCCATGCAGGCAGCCCTGCTCCCACCTCCTCCTGCAGCCCTTCCCCGCTGCTCATCGATAAGCTGTATTAGCCCATCGCTAATCATACCGCAAGCGGCGGAGAGCGGGAAGAGCTGCGAGTGGCAGGCGGGCGGGCTTTGCGCACATCATCTCTGTGTGGGTGGGTTTGCGAGTTAGCAGCTAGTGAGGGAGGAGGGGTGTATCCTAGCTGGGAGCGTTTCCCTGTTGTAGTAACCAGGCACACGCCGACTGCCAGCTATTACTTCACTGCAGCAGGAGTCGGCCCCTTCGCACTGAGTGAGCCAGACACACTAACCTGACCGTCCCCTCCTCTCTCTGCTCTCTCCTCTGCACATTCAGCAGAGCTGCCCTCCTCTCCTCCTCATCATCACTGTGCCACTCCTGCGGCGCTCTTCTTTGCTTGAAGGGGACGTTGGCCTACTCCTCACCCACTGGTTCTGCATGACTGTCACAAAGGTAGGGAAGACTTCAATTCCAGATGTAACTTTGACTCTGTCTTAAAATTTATGCCAGATGTTGTTTGCAGATGATAGAAGAAGAGCTTTTTAAGTAATGTTAAAGTTGAGCAAGGTTGCTTTTGCGGCCTCAGTGATGCAGATGAGGTCAGCTTATTGAAATATTTGTTGTTGTTAACGTGCATTAAAATGTCATTCTTGGCAAGTTGACACCACTACTTGTGTGATCTAGGTCTGCTGCTCTTTCTTGAGGAAAAAAAAAATCAACTGACAGTCAGATGATTTGTTTTTCCAACAGCAGTAGGAACAAAGTGTGTCCCCTTAGTGTGTAGTTGCTTATAAATATGACAAACAGATGGAATTTATGGAGAATAAATCTAAATTATGCCCCCCCCCAAGGAAAATCAAAACTTCAGCTAATGGCTCTGATATTTGCCCAACATTAAAGTGGGAGTTAGAATGAGTATAATTAGTTTCATGATTCCTCTGGGAATGTGTGTAAATATTGCAGTGTCCACTCAAAGGGAACTTACCAATGTGTTTGGCTGTGTTTGTGTGGATATTAGTAGTCTGTGTGTGTATGTGTGTGTCCGTGTGTTTTTGGTTGCAGTCTGTGCTTAACATGCAGCACCCAGATGAATCCTCTTAATCAATTACCCAGGAGGGAGAGAGGAAGACGCACACAGAGAGGAAACTGGCACACCTACTCCCGTGTAGAGACTTAACCTGGACCAAAATAGATGACCTACTGTAGACATGGGACAATGCCCTATTTAATGCACTGGTGGTGACAAGACACCTGCAATTTCCGCCCCAAAGTTTCGTTGATAAAGAACGACGACGCTCGCGTTTTCAGCCGCAGTCTCTGACTCAAATTTACAGACAGCTGCTTGCAAAGTACGTTTTTCTGGCTGCGTGAGAGATTGTGTGGGAGGTCTGTGTTCTGCTGTGTAGGTGAGCAATCTCCACTATGAGATGTGGAAGAGGAAAAGGTCAGGTGTTCATGTTTGGCACTTAGCCATGAATTAAATCTCACGGTAGTCAAGGCCAAAAGGCACCGGAGAGAATTTTAATGAATGCTGCCTCGCTTTTATTTTATCTGGCGCATTAATTTCCTAGGAAAACAGTGAATCAGATAAGGGTAAAGAAGAAATAAACGAACACTGGAAGGTATAATGGCAGATTTCCGAGTGGTATCTTAGTGATGATGATGATGATGATGATAAATGTCTGTGTAGGAGATGCAGTGAGAGACTCTAGGTAGCTGTTTTCGTGGCTCTGCCTGCCAACAACAGAGAAGTCACCTTGGGAGGGACACGGGACACGAGCTGCTGTGCTGACAGGACTAAACAGCCTCCTTTCCTTCAGCACAAAGACCCAGAGAGGCAGTTTTGAACGGAGGAAAAGCCCCTGCAACACAACAAACCCAGATCTGCATAATCTGGTCTGTACTTTTAAAATATACCAAGACCAGCCTGTCTCCTTGTTCCGTTATTATAACCTTTGTGGGACACTCGATGCTTGAGATGGTGTCAGATTTTGGATGGAGGTTATTTCACCTCTTTGCCATGTCATGCCTCTGGTAGTTTGTGCAAAATTTTTTTTAAATGGCAGCATTTTTATGATTTGCACAATTCTTACCAATAAGGATGTGATTATTAAAAATTGCATGGGATCATTTTGTGCCCAATTTGACAAACTGAGTTTTTTATTTTTTATTTTTGTATACTTTAGGCTTTTAAAGAAATGAGGTTTTATTTCTTAATAAATCATGTCTACCAGTAGGGGGTCATCTCTCATGTTTCTTTTTCTGACAGAGTCAATAAGTAGAAATGGTGTTATGTAAAATTTATGGAAAGGCATATTTCAAGTATAAGAGAAATAAGGATTTTGTTATGACCATTAAGTGTCATATTTAATGAAAATACTTAAAGATATATTGCCATAAAATGATTTGAATAGTCTTCACAATACATTATAAATGTATTATTATTGCAATAAATCTGTTTGTTTTGGTGGGTTATGTTTCCCAGTAGCTCAATACTTTTGTTTTACTGCAAGAAGGAATAGATTATTTGAGTACTTGTTTACTTATTGAAAGTCTTGTCAAAACTGTGAAATCCTTAAACATTATTACATGTTATGGCCTTAGCTTAGATGCATGGGTATGAAATAGTTGGAAAGAGCAAAAGTGGAAATAGGTAGGTTAAAAAAATCCATATTTGTACAGATGAACTCACCTTGAGACAATTTAATGTCACTCAGTTCAGTCGTCAGTCAGTTCTACTTTTTGTTTTAATTCTAAGAAATGCAAAGTATTTTTCTTTACTTGCTTCAAAAATAAACCAAGAAGCTGTTTATGAGCATCTCACACCAATGAACTTAGAAGAGACTTCAAGGGATCACCATAAAAACATTTTTATAATGTTGGTTGAAATATTGCTAGTTATTTTTTTTTATCAAAGCTGTTATCATGTTACTGATACTATTTATCCATTAAATGATGTCACAGTAGAGAGAACACAAACGGTAGCATGTTCATGCATTTTTTTTCTTTCTCTACTCTAAGTTAGTATTCAGGCTATAATTAGAGGCTTTTTGTAAAATCTTGCATATCAAAGAACATTTGGCTCTATTAAGCAGTAAACTCCTGGTTCAAGTACTGAAATGTGTTGGGTTAGGAAGGTGCTCAGTGGTTTTAATGGTAAATGTGAAGGAGCCAGTTTGGTTAGTTACGACCTTGCTCTGTCAACCAAGAGAAAACCTACTCTTTACTCACATGCTGACAGAGAATGTAGGTCATCACAAGTTTACATCCATGACTGTTTGCTGTTCAACATGGCGAGGAAAACCCTTCTGGCATTAAATGACTGTGAAGGGTCATTTAGAAAATATACTACGAAAGATCATTATAGATAAAATGAATGTTTATGACCTCCTTCCAGATCCAGATGCTCTTTATTCTGGGTGATTGAGTTGCAAAAACCATCAGACAAAACAGAAAATAAAAGGATTGCCCCTGACTGAGCAGTTGATTTGTATCCGTTTCCCCCTATGGCTGTATTCTGGCATACGGCATTTCACTTCTTAGATTTATGACATTATACATGCTTGTTTTTGCATCATCATTAATCCATTACAGATCTCACGCTGCATGCAAAACCTGTGATACATGACATCAGAGAAGCATGCAGAGTTCTGTGTCATAATTGGAGTGTTTGCAGATATATATCTGCATATCTCCGTTTTTCTTAATGATTTTTGGATGATTTTGTCTTTTGCAAATCAGTAAATGAGCAAGAAGCCATTCTTCTGATTTGTCTGAATGGGTCTAATGGTGTCCAGCTTCTGTGGTGTTCACCTGAGAAGCAAACTGACCTGTTCAGGAGACAGTGGTCACTCTGCCAGATGGACTTCAGTCAGAAAAACTTGGAAAAACTACTACAGAACTAAATTATGCTACTAATCCTGTGTCATTTGTCAACATTTAGCAGGTTATCCATTAAACTCTGATGATGAATAGTTGTACTACGGACCTTCAGACAGTTTGGTGAATACCCTCTAAATAACAAAAGTTGCGACTTGCAAGACCACGTCTTTCCACATTCCTTTGTTTTTTGGAAGGAGACACAATGAAACATTTCCAGGAATTGCATGTGATCAAGCAGGCATACATTTGGTGGAAGAGCTTTTGCAATCCTTTTTTTTGTTCCTTTAGACAGCAGTAAACAGTTGTTTCAGTTAACACCAATGGTAGTCCATGTGTTGATAAATGTTAGTTCTTACAAATGCATAAATATATGTTGCTCACCAATGAAGGCTTTACAGTAAAAGTATTGAAGTGAATCCAAAATAATTCAAAGTAGCATTCCAGCTGTGGTGTGTGTGCGCGCGTGCATGTGTGTGTGTATGTGTTTGCAATTATATATCTGCAAACACTCCAATTATGACACAGAGCCCTGCACGCTTCTCTGATGTCAGGCACACGTGTGGTTGTAAAGATGTCTGAAAGCCATTTTCGGTGTGTTTATGGTACAGCATCTGCTCTTAACAGTACAGTAAGCCTATGAGGACTCAAGTGGGATAAAACCAGTCCCGATGTGCTATAAAAAGCATCTACTCTTTCCTCGTAACTATAATTTTATTGTAATTTTACTTGTTTAAGTGAAACAAAAAACTAAGACGTTCCACAGGAAAATTACCGCCATGTGCACACGTACTTAAACTGTCTGAATTCTTTACTTGGAGCACCTCGCCCACCATAAATCTTAATTGAGTCTGATTTAGACCATTGGCCATTTGTCAAGTCTGCTGTTTACCCGCACACCCTCTCTCACACACATTGGCACATAAAACTGCAAGCTAGATCGCTAAACCTGGCAACCCAAAAACCTGCTTTTTCAGAGGCAAGAAAATTACACAACAGCTAAGCTGATTTAGGAGAAGTATTACGAAACTAAGCCTTTTCTAGCAGAGCAGCTAAAAGAATGACAGGGAGGGAAAATTGTATCTGTGATTTTTTTTTGTTTTTCCTCTTTATAAAACAAAGCGAGGGGGAAAAAAGGAATATTGTGTGAAAGCAACAAAAAAGCATTCACCACAGGAAGACATTCAGATCCAATGAGCTCATTGCCGGTCAAAAAGCTTCCTTACTAAGCTTAGTGTGTGTCTGTGTTGCTGTGACTGTATGTAAAACTGTACTCTTCTGTTCTGGGTGAAAAACCCGAAGTCCACTGGCAGGAGAGTTGGGAAGTTGCTCTTCTTCCTTTTTCTTACCATATCAATAATTGCTTCACTGAGAAAAGAGGCACAATATCTCGGATTGCAGATCTGCCAAAACATGGCTTAAATCTATGGTGTGAAGTGCAAAGGGAAACGACTTTGTTGTGGCTTTTGTTGGATCAGAGCATTCATTTTTTGGATTCCCCGAAAGGAGAAGGAGCTCAAATAAAATGGACGGAAATTATGTGAAATTATTTGTGAAGCTCCTCTGAGAAAATTAGGAGGCGGGAGAGAATGTCCATTTCCAGAATTCCCTTCATTTCCCCTTCAGCTGAGATTAAGTGTACATCCCGTATGTGTATGTGCACGTTTGTGTTTGTTTGCTCAGTTGGTCCAGTCGGGATGCAAGTTGTGCATCCTGTCGATTCATGAAAGGTCAATTTCTGACAAAGGCATGCCATTTGGCCTTATCTATATTTTTGTTTTGTCTTGTAAAATGTTGCTTTTGGAGATGTGCACTTTTAGAATAAATTATCCAGAAAAGTACCACAATTTTAAATGTAAGCCTTTGAGTTTTGGTTCCCTTGATGGGCACGTCATGAATACCAAAGATCATAATGCTTTTTGTGGATTTCTTACTGAATTTAAATGTCAGCAATACAATCCACCTGCTTCATTCTTTCAGTGAAACAACCTGCAAGGAAAGCTTGATGCAGTTTTGTAAAACGGACAGTCAGAGCTGCATTTCCCACCTGGCTAAAAATCACAGCTTACATCAACAGAGGGTTTTTTTATGCTTATGCAACTTCAACTCTCATTTATTTGGCAGGATCAGCGCAGATGATGAATGTTTTGTGGCTTATAACTCACACATGGTATTGTGAGTGGATACGATGCACTGTGATTTTTTTTCTCTTTTTTTTCACATATATTTATATTTTTGGTGCTCTGCTTCAAACATGATGCTCGCCACGGTGGAAGGTGCATATCATAAACTTGCATTATAAAGTTCTGTGTGTATTCTGCGACTACCACAGGGCTGTGAAACTGAGAACACAGCAGTCATTAGTGGGGAGTGGGGCAATGAGAGACCGAACACATGGAGGATGAAGCTGCCACCCACACAAGCACACAAATACACACATATCTGCAGCTTGAGTTCATTGGGGTCAAACTCAGCACTGTTATTCCCCATTGACAGTGATCACAGTGTAAATATAGGTTTTAGTCTGTGCAACATTGATTACTCCAGGCTTCTCAGCTCCCTTTTTGTGTTTTTCTGCCCCCCATAATGTCTTTTCATTGTCTTTCTAAATGCTCGGTGTATTTTCATGCTAAGCCTTCGGCCATACTTAAGACGTAGTTTCACAAAGTATTTAAATTTTCTCTGTTTTTCAGTGGTTCACAACTGATGGGATATGAGGAGATCACACAAACTACAAGTGCATAAGCCTCTTATGATGGTTGCATCACAGTGAAAGTGTTGGCAGGATTAACCACAGATGAATCCTGGTCTGAGCTTTTTTTTTTTTTTTGCAAAGCAATCCATTTCATTGGCAAGACTTCATCGACATTTTGCGAACCTCATGAATCCAGAGGTGCACATGGGAAAAGTTGTGATGTAAAAGACACACAACAACTTTGACTTGGTCTTTGAGATGTTTGTGTTGTGCTCTTTTAGCAGCACACTCTTCTAACTACAGTGGCGTTTGCTGTTATTTCCTTTGTGGTTGGGATCAGGGATTGATTAAACAGAGCAATTTGGCTTTGTGATGCTGTGATGAGAATATGCTCGTCATTGAACATATTGATCATGTAGGCTATGAGGATACATGAACCCAAAGCCAGATATTTACATGCACTGGCTAAACACATTAGCTTTTTGTCAGTGATTTTAAATCAGGATCTGTTTTTGGTTTTAGGTAGTTTGCTAAGATTTTGGCCCATTCCTCCTAGCAGAACTGCTTTGTTTGTAGGTCCCCTTGACTAGCCAGGCATTTTTAGCTCCGGCAACAAATCTTGTTTGTCGTATTTAATTGTGAAGCCTTTGTGTTCTAATGCATCATGATGTCAATTTCTTCTTTTTTTTTGTATTTTTATTTTAGAGGGTTTTTTTGATCAGCATAATAGAAACTTAATCGCAAGACATGAAGTCATTAATGGCAGTAAATACTCTAGACCTCTATGTTTGTGCAGATACTTCCACACTATAAATTCAGCTTGTTTTGATTTTCTTAAGATTTCGTAAACCACTTACAGTTTTACATTTACATTCAACCCATCACAGTTCTGCAGTGCTTTGTGTTTGCACTGCACACAAGCTAAAGTCAAGCAGATAGTCATATAAAGGGTTGTTGACATGAGATTCATGTCTTGCCTGAAAAGGCTTTAATGTTTGGAGATACTATGGTCCAAAACTTTAATCCAACAGATCTTTTACTGATCTAATCCAATTGACTTCACCTGATTAGTTGAAACCAGTCAATATTTGGACGCTTTAGCTGTTATTACATAATCTCACCCATACGGAGTGTTGACTAATCTAAATCAGGTACTCTTGTCGCTACACTGTTTTCAATAAACGCAAACACTCTCCCACATGGTTTGCATTAGACTCAATACTTTGTTTAAAATAAACCACATTTTAGTCTTGTGCTGGCTTTTAATGTAGAGAATAACCTCTCCATGCAAAGGTCCTATAGAGACCAAAATTTGAGTTATGGTATGCACCTTCCCTTCTTTATTGCTTACAAGATGGAGTCACCAGCTGAGAGCCAGCTGTGTCTTTACTTCAGCTTTTGCCATCTTCACCGCGGGTAAAACGTTTCTTGGTTGCTTGCCGAAAAGCTAGCTCATTTTTCTAGGCGGATGTTCTGCTGAAAGCTTCAAAGTACAAAGTGGGGAATATAACACGTACTCTCATGCACATATGCATTTGCGCTTACTCGCACTGTAGACTGGGACCATGACTGGAAAGTAGCCTTGCAGAACGCTGGAGTTTCTTGCAGTAACTCTAGCCAGCAAACACTTTTTCACTCCCAGTAAATGCTTCAAAGTTGGGACTACATCCTATTAATCATAGATCGGTTCCTTTTTTAAAAAAATAAGTTGTCAAAAGCATTGTGTATCTCAATAAATAACATCCTCAACAAGAGAATGTATAAAAATCATGTTTCTTTTTTTTAATTAGCTTGAAAAGTCAGCTGTCCTTCATGTTTATAGCAAAATAACACAAAAATTAAGATGAAATGAGGATGGCACAGATAATACAATGAGCCAAAGTCTGACACTGAAAATTAGCTAATTCAATTGGGACTAAATGGTGCCGGTAAGCCTCTGTTGCTGAGATATGGACTAAATTAAATATCTGCCTCCATAGAGGGAAGGAAAAATAGGTCTGAGTTTTACGTCTGCCCTTTAAACTGGGACACACAGCCGATCATTGCGCTATACAAATGGCGGACATGCAACTGATGGATCAATAAAGTGGACTGGCAGCTGAGTGAGAGTCCCTAAACAAATCTGCCCTGTTTTTACAAGCTACATTGTCTTTTGAAAGAATTTTTCTTTAAATCTAAACAACAGCAGCATCTGTACTTGAGTTTGACGGCTTATTTAACGTAAGGAACTCTTCAGAGGAGCAGCTCCTTTAAGTTAGGTTGACTTCAAAACAACCTTCGCCTTCAAATGGGAAAACTACCCTTACAAATGTTTTTCTCACTGATCAACAAAATTTTATTTGAATTCTCCTTTTTTTTCTAATTAAGTCCTGTCTCTTTAAATTTCCCCAACATAACCAGAGTTTCTGCTTTGCAGTAATGCAAATGATTCTTTTCATCAGGGTTCAAACAGTAAGCCGTCAGGAATGGGAAGTGTTTGGCTCTTGAGATCGTCTGGCGCTGAGCTGTCCTTTTTCATCTCCAACTCTTATCTTCTAAAGAGCCAAAACGTTTGAGAAACCACAAGGGCCCTGAGTCCGTCTGCTTACTGATACAGCTGAGAAAGTTCACCTGGCACACTGAGGATCTACATTCTTGGGCTTCAAAGCTTTGTGTCTCATCCAATTTGGACGAACAAGTCGCTGTTTCTCAGGCTTGTGAAACCGGCGAGTGATTTGTTCATTGCAGTCAACATCAAATGAAGATTTGTCCAACCGTTTTAGTTTTCCCATTTCTCCTGGGTCTGTTTTTTACAGTACGTTCTGCTATTTTCAGTCAATTTGGAGCTTTTTCAGAGAAGATACTGACTTTTGACAACAGAAATCATGACGGCTCTCCTTATTTGAAGAGGACATGTCATGCAAAATCCATTTCTTTTTGTCCTGGAGGGGAGTGGGGTCATGAAATGTCTCATTCACATTTAAAAAGAAAACGCAGTGAAATGAGTTAATTCAAAATGTACCTCAGAACAGGGGCAAACAAGGGGCCACGATAACAAAGAAATCAGACCAAAACATTGAAGTTCTGCTCTATAGAGACCATAAATAAATGATTCACATATGAAGAGGAAGGATTTAAAAGCATGATATATCCACTTTAAAGTCTAACTCGTTTATATCCTCAATATTAATCTGAAATTATAGCTAATGCAGTATTAACCATGCTGTGTCATTTAGTAAAATATGTAGAAAAGTCAGTGCGAAGGTATTTAAGGCAAAGACCACACTGATGACAAAAGACACGTGGCTGATTTTTGAGTGCAGCTGGAAGAAGGCAAACAGGTGAACAAAGGGGAGGTGAAAAAATGGCAAAGGAGTTAAACAAGATCTGAAATGATCTAGAATCAAAAGGGGGAAAAGTCAGATTTGGCCATATCCTAGAAATAATATTTATGAAGTAGAGAAAACGAGACTTTTTAAACGTTTGAACAATAAAAGTGCAAACACAAATGGAAACTGAAGCCCAGCTGCCTCAGGGTTGTGACAGAGCTTGTGGTTTCGCACTGGCACCAGTTTGGTGGAGAAAACCCAATAAGCTGAATTTTACACAGTTTCAGTGGACATTTAAAGTCATTTCTAAGCAATAGTAAAACATGTCGCTCTTTTACAGTCCACCATGTGAAGAGGCTCTCAAGCAGCTCTGAGAAACCAGCTAATCCAACAGCAGCACCTCTGCCTCCTGGCCATCATCTGCATTAAAAGATATAAGAACCTCTAAGCAGTCATGCTCTATCAGCAATTACCAAACATAATATCTGGAAAAAACACCTCTGAAACCTGAAGCCTGACTGCATATTTATTCCTGAGTGCTTCCTGTGGTATTACTGTAGTGATGGGTTTCTGTAATCTGATCACAGAACTCCTCCGTCTCCCCCTTCACGATCTGTCCGTGAAAAACTGATTTGACTTTGCAATTGATGTGACTGAGAAGTGAAGTAAATGAACTTTCTACTATGTTGTATCTACATTTTTCTTAAATCACTGTTTTAATACGCAGACATTCAAACTTTATACGATCACAAAAATAAACGAGCAGTATTTCTACATTGTTTTCAATTTAAAAGCTGTTGTTTATTAAGAATATTTAATGGATTATAGTGGATTAAATGCAATCTAGGTGCTAAAATCATAAAGTCGAGGCAAAATTTGATGTTGTTTCTTTTTTTAAGGCGTCTCTGGAAATCAATATTAATCTAACTCAGTTTTAAGCAGCCTTTGTGTGCAGATCTGCAGAGCAGCCAGGTGGTCTGACGGAGGGGGCTAATCTGTCTGCTAAGATCTCCCTCTGCTCCTCCATTCTGTCTGCCTTTTCCCTTTTAAATATTTCATCAATCAACAGTCCTACCCCCTCATTCTCCTCCTCCTTTTATTTTCCCCTCCTTTCTTATCTCTAACCTGAAGTGGCATGGTCTCTTTTGGTTTGGCGTTTCTCTTTCTTTGCCCTTTTTGTTCATTGTTCATGTTTCATGTCTTCCCTCTGGACATCTCTTTCACCTCGTGTCTCTAACCCTCCCTCCCTCCCTTGGTCACTCTGGGTGTGAAGCCCGCCTTGCATCATTATGCTCCAAAAAGCACAGCCAGAAGCTCCTCGGGGAAAACAGGCAGCAAACACATGGGATATTATTAATTTAGACCATCTTTTTGGCTTTTGGTTGAATGAACCTTTTGAAGGCAGAAGAAAGAAGATTTCTCTCATTTGTATTTGATAACAAGCTGTGGCATGCTCTGTTTCGGAAAACCGCTATTATCGGTGTATCTGGAAGACAAACCAGCATGTGATTTTGCTGGTTTGTAGAGCTACTATCGTTTTACCTGCGGCAGCAGGTGGATGGATTCCAGGACACCCACTCCTCTGTACCTGTACATCCATCTACTTATAAGTGCCTTTCAGCAGTTTCTGTTTCCTGTACTTGTTGCTTTGCAGCTGCTTAATGGGCTTGGCTTCCCTCCTAAGAGCTGCTCTTAGCTGCGCTTTATGCATCTGCTGTGAACACCAAAGCATCTGAAGATCATGGATAGGCACTCCAAAAATTCATACTGAGCAGACTCTTAGAAATGTTCTCCATTGCATTTTTAGCTGTTTGCAAATGGCTGGATTGATTCTTTTTTTGCTCTTTTTTACGGTGCTGCCACTGTAATATATTCAAATCAATCCAGTATTCAAAGCTGGATACGTTTAAGTGGCTCTGACTTCTCCTTCCAGCAGATTGAATTTCATACAGACTCAAATAAATTATTACTTTTCCAACATTCTTGAGTTAGCCATCTGGAAAATTCAACAAAACACCAGATGGAGATATTCATTTGGTCCTGCTAGGTCAATTATTTCATGTTCTTTTTTTTTCACGCATTGCTGTAAAGGTACTTCTAGGCACCTCTTCTAATTATAACTAAACTAAAACTGCAACTAACTAGCATAGGTTAAGAGAAATAAAATGAGAACAGACAATAAAATATGCAGAGTAACATATTATTTTAAAGAATCATTAACACACATTGTAGTGAGAACATCCTGAGCAGCGCCTGCAGCTCTTCACATCTTCTGGCAGCGTTGGTTTGGTTTGGTTGGGTTTGTTGCTTCTGTAGAGTAACATGATTATCCAAATGTACAATAGACTCTTCTGTGGAAATTACTCTGAAAGATCTAAAACCATTGAAACCTTTATAAACTGAGAAGAATTTAAAATGGTCAAAGCTCAGAAAATTGTTTGTATTTCTACCACATCCGTGTTGTCCAGGGTTTTGAAAGGTTAATATCAGAAGTCAAATTCATATTGTTGTGGCAAGCATAAAGGGATCAACATGAAATACAGTTGTGAAATTGAAGTGAGTAAATGGGAGATTGTAATGTTTTTAGACATGAAATGAACTGACATTTCTGCATCAGTCATAGTAAAAGTTTGTCGTGTAAACCTTTAGCTTCATCTGTCTTTTATAACTACAAAGACCCTGTCAGGCATTACCATAGCAGTGTAGGAAACGCTGCAGCACTTTCATCTGCGATACTTCCTGTTTGCCTCAGTAATCGGAGTGCTCACTTCACACTCAGTGAAACTTTCGGCCAAGTGAGTCAATGGGATATCACTGGTTTTTGTAAAATTTGCTCCTCGCTGAGACATTAAAATGACTGAACAGTGTCAGATCCAGAGAAGAAGGACAAAAGACGGAGCATGACATGCTGGCATGACAGGCTTTAACTGCGTCTGAGTGACAAAACATGAAGTCACCCCGCAGATTTCTCCTTTGTGTCTGCTGAATGTGGGCTCAGATGGTTGGACTTCCTCCTTTGGCACCAACATTAAGGACATTTTTATTAGAAAAAACTGGATCCTTTCAGCAGTATTATTGCTGTTTGAATGGCCCTTTTTAGGATTCATAATGAGTCCGTATGGCATACACTGGATATAGTTTATTAATAAAGGACATGCTTGGTGCTGCCAGTCTGGTTGGAAATAACCAACCAACCAGTTGCACTGAACGTACAGAAGCTGCTGCTGCAGTGTCAATAAAATCACTTTTTGCCGGTTGCAGAAGTTAAACGTGTCTTTTTCTATTTTGATTCCTTCGCTTTTTGATGAAGAAACCAGATCTGTTTGGAAATCAAGAATAAAGATCTAAAAGCTTTAAACTAGACAAGTAAAGTGTTTCAGCAGCAGCAGCGTCTTCAGGCGACACATAAAAACACCCAATAAACACTCTGCTCTCTGGAGTGCTCTGCCTCCAAGACATGACTACTGCATAACTAGATGCTGGTGCAAACAGACAACACATGGACGCAGAGCTGAAATTCACCCCATATGTGCAACACACGAAGATTAAAAAAAAAAAAACCTGCCGGGCCAAATTCACGTCTCAGATAATCATCATGGGATGCAGGGCTCACTGCAACACCTGCCTCAGCATATCGACCCGACGGGCCGGGGGTCAGGGGGAGTTTCCAGAAGCTTCTCTGTTGGTTATGAGTGGAGAGTTTAAGTTAGTGAAGACAATGATTTGCTCAGCAGGCTTCAGTTTAACTTTTTTTAAATAGGAGTTTTTGCAGTGACATGTTTAAGGACGCAGAAGTTGTGTGTAAATTTTTTCTTTTTTATAATTTGGTTAAAATTGAACAACTGTTCCCTTTGAAATCACCTTTTTAGATCGGACTACACCCTAATTTGTCTCCAGCAGACCAAAGTTACTTGGATTTATTAGTTTAGTAATAATTAAGCCAACAAATAACATGTTTATTTACATGTTTTATTTTCTTTCAGCTTCTTTATTTATGTTGGATCATAAAAACCTTATTATAATAACTGAGTTTACAATTTGATAAATTTATGTGATTAACTCCACTTTTTAATCGTGAGAGAGAAAAAAATGGGCAGTTGCATTTCACTGTCTTCCAGTGAAATATTTTATTTTTAAATGAAATTTGTAAATAACAGCTACAAGGTATCCATGTTTCAAACTGACTGCTGAACTGATTAAGTGTGTCTTCTTGGTAACAAACTACAAGAAATAAGGCTTGGGGGAAAAACTGACATGTTATTCTACATCAATCAACATGTTTCATTCTACTTTTAGTAGCTATCGCCATCTTTAGGTCTGATCAATTTAAAAATATGCCTCTGTAATTCTGCTTTTTGCACTCATGTCATTCCTAGCAAGGGCAACAGAAGATCACATCCGTCATCATTACTAAATTTACGCAAGTATCATATCAGTGGTAGAAATAGTTGAGAAGTCTAAGTCAGACATTCACAGAGAAAAGTGAGCCGAAAAACCAAAAGTGTTCCTGGAAATCAGCCAGGAAGGCCTTGTGATTTCAAATACGCAGCGGGGGGTGGGAAAGGGAAGAGGATGAATGGCTACTACTACAGAGCTGCTGCTGCTGCTGCTTGAGCTGGAGACAGAGAGACGACTGAGTGGCAGGATGGGAGAGAGGGCTGAGAGGAAGAAGGAGGGGGTGCATGCCCTGCAGCTATCAGCACTAGTAGGAGGAGAAGAGGGTGGGAAGAGTTTAGAGAGCAGGGGGTGGGGGGGGAGAGAAAAACATGAGAGAGTACGAGGCAGACACAGGCCGTCTGCGTACATTTGCAAGGTAGGAAGGAAGAGAGGAGATCTGAGCTGCTCATTTAGAAAGGAGGGTGGATATTTGCAGCCTGACAAGGATACAGAGACAGAAGAGCCACTGCCAGGACAAGGGGGAAGGTAAGGGCGGCACTTTCAGAAGCCAAGGTGATTTCTTTAGTGATGTCAAAACTGAGAGGTTCGGCTAAAAAAAAAACAAAAACAAAAAAAAAAAAACAGCAGGGTGCAACATCCAGCCTGTGGAGAAAACATTCAGCAGAGTTTAAAAGACCCCAGGCTGAGCAGGAAGCTCACAAGTCAGAAACCTTGTGATGGGATGGATGCAGATTCATCTGGCCTGTGTTTTTGAGTCTTGCATGCCATCGTTCATGATCTGTGTTTTGTGCCTCCTCTGCTGCAAGTCCTCGTGAGATAGGGAAGACACACTCAGACAGAAGTGCTCTGTGTGCCAGAAGCCAGTGACCAATGAATGAGCATCCTTGTAAGAGGGGGAGAGCTCAAAGCAGGCGAGTCTGCTCTGTCCGGCTCCTCCAACCGTCCCTCAGGCTAATTTCTGCTGCTCTTCTGTTCTTCATTAATTCCTTAGCAAGCTGCCATTATGCTGCCAACGCAGACAAAGGTTCAGATCAGACACTATATATCAGAATGGGATGAAGATGAGAGAGGAGGCACAAAGAAAATGTGCAAAAAGAAAACAGGAAAACATCTAGCAAAGACTTGATGTATCGTCCCTTATCTGACATTATTTCTTGCTCCTTAGGACTCATTATATTGGGGCCAGTACTATTCTGTGGGCTTAGAAATTGTTCTGTAGATTCAGCTAATAAATTGGGATCAAGCTGCGTCGACGTGACTGACTACTGATTTAAAAAATACACTCCCCCAAACATCCAGTTCAATGTTTATGTGCCTCAGAGAGTCAAAGATAAAAGGTAAAGGGGTGGTTCAGTTTTTGAAGTGTGGTTCTGTTGAAATGTTATAAGCAGTCATTATCTTATCAGCAGTAGATAATGTGCATTTTAATCTTCAATTTGATGAACCAGAGATGAGTTTTTCAGCTACTTGAAGCGGAATCCCAAAGGAAAATGAATTTTTCTCATGTTTAAATGTAAAAAAAATAAATAAATTTCAAACATTTCATCACATTTCATTTTTATTGACGTTTACAGCGTCGTTGAGTGGGCACATTGTTATTGAAGTTATTTGGGAAAAGACCATGGTTGTGATTTCTGAAAGGATCAAGATGCTTCGGTCAACAAAGTGACCTCAAGTCAACATGACTCTTTTATGCATGTGACCGACCGAGCAAGGTGGACACAGCTCGACATTCGCTGACTGAGACCTTTGCTTTGTGTGCATACGTGTGTGTGTGTGTCTGATCAGTCGGCTAGTTGATGTAAGGTGAAGATGCTTAAGCCTCCTCTTTGTGCTAAGACATCTCCATAATTTCTTTCTATAGGACAGGTTACAGTGAAGAGCGCTGAGTTAGAGCAGATAGAGTCACGGTCTGCATGGTGGGACAGTCGAATCCTGACCTGGGAATGAGCCATTCAACCTTTCTGAGTGAAAGATGTCGAACACCCAACTTACACAAAGCCTTTTATATTGACCCTGCTGAGTTTAAAAAGCTTAAACCTTTTTAAACTTGACTGGTGATCTATTAGTGATCTACGATTGGCCAGAGGCAACTTGGAGAGCAGCTCATGTTTGCAGATTTATAATAAAACATGTTTTCTAGAAGAAGTTACAAATATTTGCAAAGTGCAACAATATTTAAGTCTAAGGCAAAAGTAAAACACTCCAAATAATTTTTAAAAATGTATAAAATATTATTGATCTGAAGAGCTTTTTTATTTTTTTTGCTTAGAACACAAATGTCTTGTTAAAATGAAAAACAGGATTAAGCACTTAAAGAGAAGAGAGCTCCAACTTACAAAAAAGTTAATTTGTTATATGTAATCAAATTAAGTTTATCAAACTTATATTATGAATTATAAGTGAGTCTTGCACTTCAGAAAAAAAAATCACTCGAGACTTGCGTTATATAGCATTATTTATAATGACAAATATTTGTGTTTAGCTTTAACTTGAAAGTACTTTATCTTGTCTTTAGTCCACGTTCTTGGCTGAGGGAAAACGAATGCCATGGCAGCCTCTTGTGTTGTCAGCTTTAGGCCAATTCTTCTTTTCTGATTAGAGAATGAGGCGACAACAGCAGCAGCGTGGTTAGAGGATGTTTCTATTTGCATGCCTGCACCCCTCCCACCATCATTAGCAGCTAACCCCCTTATCTGTGGAACAATGCTGAATAGAGGATAGTCTGATGTCATCCAGCATCACTGCCACTGATCTGACGGGAGCAATAAATCCTTCTCGCACATCCTGTTTCAGAAAGTTGATCAAAATGAGATGAAATGCACCAGTAAGAGTCTCACCCCCCCCCCCTCCCCCCCACCCTCCGCCCCTCCCAGAACGGTTTAAAAGTTAGCATCAGTGCCCTACGGCTGAACCAGCTAATTCTAAACATCAAGAGCTCCGCCAGGGCATTGATGTGGTAACGAAAACCAAAAAGTGCCTCCTGAGTCAAATAAAAGCAATTCTCTTTCTTTCTTGGTTACAAGCAATAAACATTTGCTGCTTTTCTGTTGTACATGTTGTACACAAAGACAAAAGGCACTTTGTTGTGCTGATTTGAGCTTTTTTTTTGTTCTTCTTACTTTGTAATTTATTTACTTGGCTTGATGGTCAGTAGTTTTCTTCTTTCCTTTCCTGCATTGAACGCAAACACGTTTTCACCTTTCAAGAGTCTCACACCCATCAGAAGTTTGGATAATTTCCCAGCGCTGCATGTGTGACTGCTATCACGTCTGCACAGATGGGCCAACCCAGCCTGTGCCAGTGAGTTTACAGAATGTCAACGTAAAAATGGCAGGTTCTATCTCTGCGTACAATATCCTGTGCCTCAAAAAATATGTAGGGACAGGATCTGTTTCAATGCAAGCTGATTGATTTTTATTTCTCCAGTTTTGTCGTGTTAGATTTCCGTTTACATTTTTAGCTAGCAAAAATGGTCCACTTATTCAATGAATCTGATTCTCCAATATATTTTTCCAAACCTGCATGGTGAGGTTGGAGACAGAGCATCTACGATAATCAATTTTCAAATCTTATCATGGATTCTTAATCAAATTAGGGTCTGGAGAACGACTGGGCTATTCTTACACATGAATCTGCCCTAAAGCATGCAAGAAAGTCGCAGTCTTGGCAATTGTGGGGTGACTATTGTTGACTGCAAACTTGCAGAAATGACCTGGTGGACTAGTCTGTCAGTCAAACCTCTCTCATGGAAGAGCAGAAGAGGGCAGTGGTTGATTTTTAGACCTATGCAGAGGTAGAGAAGATCGGGGGATAAGATCGGCTTCGTATCGGCTGGTCACCGATCTCCCAAAATTTAAATCATCTCAGATAAATCATCAGGCTGATAAATCTTCCTAGTTTGTATGGCGAGCACTTGTAAAGCTTAGCAGAGCCACACTGAGGAAATATTTCTATTGTTTATTTTGTGCAAATCAGTACTAAAATTTACAGTCTTAGTAAAGTAAACAGAGCCGAAAGCTAACTATATTTAGCGCTGTGTGAGCCAAAAAGTTGGGTATTAGCAGAAATTGGAATTGGCAAGTTAGGCTTAATCAGCAATCAGCCAGAAAACTGGAAGATCTAAAGAGAATCAAAGTATTTATCTTTGTCATTTCCTCTTCCCTTCTAGATGTCATGGCGTCCGACCTACCGAAGCTCCAAGTTTCGAAATGTTTATGGGAAAGTAGCTAACCGGGAGCACTGCTTTGACGGCATCCCCATCACCAAGAACGTCCACGACAACCACTTCTGTGCCGTAAACTCCAAGTTTCTGGCAGTCGTCACGGAAAGTGCCGGCGGCGGCTCTTTCATCATCATTCCCTTGTCCCAGGTAACAGTTGCACTTATTACTCGTCTGTCATTTGCCAGCAAAGACCGGATATTGATTGGGTTGTCTTCCATCCAATGAGTGTTAGGTTGTCACCTTTATTGAACCTGCTTTTGTTAGGCTACGAAATTGAATATTTTCACCTGTTTACTGGCAAGAATCTTAGAGTGCGGAGCTGTTTCTACACACAAGAACTACAGATCGGATCGACTGGAGCAGGTGCGTTGAAGCCAGGATGTGAAGTCAGTGTTTCAGCAGGCTTGTGTTGCCTGTCGAACCACATAAAGGCAAAGCTGTGCTGCTCATAAACTGGAGAAAAGGACTTTGTTGAACTGCTAAGTGTTTTCTTCTTATAAGAAAACTGAATAATGCATTTTTTTTTATTGCAAAAGGCTTGTCAATTTGGTTATAAAAACTTGAAATCACACACTGAAGAAAAGCAATTAAGTCGTATGCTATTTACCACTTAATGTGTGGGTTTGATGTGGATTTCAAAACCAATAAAAAAGTATAGCAGTCAAATGGAGAATCTTAATAAGGCAACAGGGATAAGTATACTTGTTGCTGTATTATTTTATGCAATAAAGGAGAAGTTTTAGCAGCCCTTTACTTCTATGCAGAGTTCAGAAACGCTCTTATCAGACAGAAGAAACGATACCTGCTGTTTGAAGACGCCTGAATAGCAAAGGTTATATGCATCCAAAATGGCAACAAGTCTGCTTTAAATTCTATGATTTGAGCCGAAATGGGTTTCCTCCGCAGGGTGGCCGGGCTCTCCCTTAGAGATAGGGTGAGAAGCTCGGTCATCCGGGAGGGACTCAGAGTAGAGCCGCTGCTCCTCCACGTCGAGAGGAGCCAGTTGAGGCTCAGGCATCTGGTCAGGATGCCTCCTGGACGCCTCCCTGGTGAGGTGTTCCGGGCAAGTCGGGGAGAGGGAAATCTGGGCCTCCCTACTGAAGCTGCTCCCCCCGCGACCCGACCCCGGATAAGTGGCAGAAAATGAATGGATGGATGGATGGAGTCTTTTTTGATTCCTTTTTAAATCTGAAGGTTTGTGTTATTGCTCTAAATCACCTTACCTTCTTTGTGTGTAAAACGATGTCACGTTGTCGGATGCCATTTCACACCATCTTGTACTACTATCATTCTCACAATATCTTTTCAGGACTCCCGAATTTAATTCTTTAATTATAGAAGAAAGTTGCTGTAAAACTGAGATTGGCAATTGAGGGAAGCCAATCTCCATTTTGTCTGTCTGTACTGCTTCAGTCAGATTAAACAGGGCAAGGCCGCAGTGCAGAAAATAGTCTGAGGCCTCCAGTTAATCGTCGTGCCGTTGTCTTTGTTTACGAGACTCATTTTGTCTGGAGCTGTTAAATCTGAAGTGGCTTTGCGCAACACACACTCTGCACCATCTTGTTGACTCGAGAGATGCTGCTTCCTACTGTCTAGACTCCGATGCGACTCTGGGCTGACTGAGAAACTAATTTACGGGTTAGACAGATTAGAGTTTAGACTACCGATGGTATAAATCTTTGGTATATTTCCCTTATCTTTTCTTCTACAGCTTTAAAAGATGACACATAGATACCCTTGAATTTAGTGCCCTTCTCTATTTATTTGCACCCCATTCAAAATGTCTTGCATCTATTATTGCAGTAGATCGATATAAATAATAAGCCATTTTGGAAAAAGCAAACCTTTACAAGTAATGCATACATCTCAGAAAACAAGTTGATTATTCATAAACTTTTCTGGGGAGAAACTACAAATCTAGTAGCCACAGGGTCTTGAAGCAGAAATATGATCTTAAACATATGACCAAATCAAAGTATTTACATAAAAATAGTTTGAAGAAAACTTGTGGGATAACCTGAAGAGAAGAGAGCATAATGAAGAATCAGGTCTCTGTGTAGAGAAGCCAAATGGTCTTTAAATACAAGCTGAACTTTATTAGAAATGCTGTATAATATAAAGCTAATTCTATAATCATATAAGAAAAATCGTTAATGACAGCCTCATTTGATTATTTCTTATCCCTGCTGGTTTGCAAAATAAATTTTTGTTATTCCACAGTCAGGCATTTCGTCAGCATGAGGTAATCGAGTTGATCTGAGGCAGGTTTGGCTCACGGTGAGGTTCAACCCCATCTGACATATTTCAGTGACAGTTGGCGAGACGGCCATATGTTCATCCACAGTCAGCGCCGTCAGGGAAGGAACTGCCGCTGACACCACCTGGACCACAGACTGGAGCAGACAGGGACACACAAGGTCACAATAAAGACAGAGATGGACTGGGATGTTTATGTGAGGCTTTTACACCAGTTTAAAAAGAGATACTCTCATTTGGGCTTCCTGTGTTAACTATTTAGGTTTATTTTTTTCTGAAAACTGTGGCATATAGAAACTGATTTCAACAACAAAAAAAGTAGGAATTAGAAAATTATCCCCAAGAATAAATGAAACCATACGTCTCTAAAAGCAATTCATTCTAAAGTTTAAAAAGAAAAGTGTACTGAAGGTCATGATGTTTGATTACAGTATTTGTCAGACTATAAGCCGCTACTTTTTTCCCACGCTTTGAAACATGCGACTTTTCTGTGGATTTTTCTTTAACCAACAGGGGGCTCTTTAGCAGGAAGTGAATCATTAGAAGTCAAAATTGGAAATCAAAGAAGAAAATGCTCATTTTCATTTGAAATAGCGGTTCTCAACGTGGGCAATACCGCCCCCCAGGGGGCATTCAAAGGATGGCAGGGGGTGCTGGCGGACATTTTTACAAAAAGGGGGCGCTGGGATGCCTTAGGGGGCGTTTGGTCGAAGGTAAACTTTACACCTTAAATGCACAACAATACCAGTTTAGACTTTGAGCAACTTGGTAAAACTGTATTGTGTAACATTAAATCATGCTTGCAACTGTATCGATGGCAGCTCTTCTTCTATTCAGTGTTTGTAGCTTCTTGGCGCAGCTCCTGCTACTAGCTTCACCGCTTCAGGTCAGCGTTACACCGGCTGATGACATTGCTGTGATTCACTTTCTCTGGTATTTTTGTGCATATGTTTTGGCAGTTCTGTGATCATGTCAAAGCAGCAACTTATATTAAAAAATGTTTTATTTCCATTTGAAAGCTGCACTCTTCCATGGAAAGACAACAGAAAATTGCTCTTATAAACATGTAATTACTAAAATCACGATACCCTCGTTGTGTGTCCCTCTGAAAAATGAACCAATTTAAATAAAGAAATCCGTCCATGGCTGACACCACAATAGAGAGCGTTCATTTTATAAAGTCAATACCGGTTCTGTAAGTGGTCCGGTCTGAAACGGGTGTAATAGAACAACGGTACAACAGCACTTTTAAATTCCAATTATATTGTTTCCGTTGTTTTAAAAGGTTTATGTCAGTCTGCCTTTTCCCCATCGATACGCCCTGCACCTGCACCTGCATCTTAGGGGGTTAAAAAAAAAACTCATTAGGATTTGATTAAGAACCAGATTTGTTCTTTGTAATTTCTGTCCAGTAAAACTATTAATCTATAATCAATAGACAGGTCTATATAAAGATATAATCCATGTTTCTGTCTCATATTTTTATGGCATTAAAAGGACTTGGAACTTTTGTTTTTCCACTGAAAGCTCTGGTTTGCACAATGAATGCCATGTGGGTGAAACTTTATGGATGATACTCTGATGTCCCTGAAGGCACCACAGAGCTGCACCACTAGAAACCGACAGAAACACTGAAGAGAAGAAGAGCTATGATTAATGTAGTTACAGTTCTATCCATGTTTTAATGTTGCAGAGCTCAGTCGTTTTGGTAATAGTTCAAAGTTTAAACTGGCATGTTGCACATCTTTTAGCTACTCATTTTGTGGAATATCTAACAACTAGAAAAGGGCAAACAATAAGAATATCTGTTCCACTCAGATTGGCTGCTGTTAGGCCTACCAATTTTAACTTGATGTTCATTACATTTTTTGTAGACACCTGTGAAAATAATTTCTAGTCGCATGACTTTTTTGTTGTCTGGGAAATTATTTTTGATGATAAATACAGAAACAAGCATAAAAATCAAAACATCTATTATAGTGATAGTAATATTAATAATAAAATAATAGTCAGTGCAAAGTAGCCTGCAAATTCTTTGGTGGGAGGCAGTGAGGGAGCTGGATAAAGGCCAGGGGGGCGCTGGGCTGAAAAAGGTTGAGAAACACTGATTTAGAACAAGCAGGCATGGCGGAGAAATTTCTTCAAACTCATATGATGCAACTATTAAGTTGAAGGCTATCAATCTGGTAGCACAGGAGGGTAAATAGAGCCGCTACACGTAAACTCGGCGTTAATTAAACCATCGTTCGGTTTTGGAGATGGAGGGCTGCGTCTTCAAAAAAGAAAACTGGAAACGTGTGTGTGTGTGTGTTATATATATGTATATACAGTATATATATATATGTACTGCTCACAAAATTAAAGGGAACACTAAAATAATACTGTTATCATGTCATTGATGGTAAACATGAAACCCTTTCCACCTGGAATTTACATAAAATAAACAGATAAAAATGGTGACCTGACCTTTTTAGTGAAAAGAAAAAAAAATATGCTGCATACAACCCACCAGTCAGAACCAGTCGAGGTGAAACTGGGTGATTTGTGTCACAGCAGGCTGATTGGAGTGACACTGATATTAATCCTGCAGCTGGCTTGATCTGAAGAATCTGAAGTGATCTAATCTCCTGCTTTGTCTTTTTAATGGATGCAGGGTGAGCAGCAGAAGGCATTTATCATCATCATTTTAGGTTCTGTCATGTTTTAATAGATAATTATTTAAAATGTAGTAGACTAAAAACTAAGTAGGGCAGATCCTTTACAAGAGCGGTTAAATTCAGCCCTGCTTAAAGGAAAGTTAAAATGCAAATTCTGTTTTGGATTATTTTCTTTTAGCAGCTGTAAAATGCGATTACATTTAGCTTGAGTAAATTCCAGATAAACTGATATGGGATACGGCACTCAAATTGCTCTTTTCCACAGAATTGCTGATGGAAAATCATTTATATTTTCAAGCAATGATGATTGTTCCCATTATTTTATGTCTGAAATATTTCTTTAGTGTTCAGATCCATGTAAACAAGGCTCTCTGCTGCACAGTGAAACACGTGACATGAGCAATCAAGTCCCTCTGCCGTCGGAGCGAAGTGGAGCAGACATGTATGAAACATCACCAGCAGAAACGGCCTCTTAAAATGAAATCATGTACAGCAGCAGAAAACCACAGTAACTTAATAAACATGACTCGGTGCATTTAGTTTTAGTCAATTTAAATGCAGCAGGGCGTAAAGGGAACACACAATCTCATGAGTGCAGGATAGCCTCATGGAAAATGTATTTTTGAAACATTCAATCTCCAGATATTAGTATGTGCTTTGTTATGCTGTATTCCCAGAGCTGCAGTGGTTGTCCGCATTAACAAAGATTTATTTGGGATTACAAATCAATTAAAGTTGGAAACTGGTGCGTCACTGAGGGGGATCATGTGTGACACAGCAGCAGCCTGAGGAAGTGAACTAAGAGCCCTAATGTCCAGCGAAAGGGTTGTGTGGTTTCCTGGTCAGTAGTTAAATAAATTCATGAAATTCCCCCTTTTTTCTCCAAAGTCACAATTTCCTGATGTCCTAATGAAGGGGATGGCTGTCTTTGATTTGCTTTGGTTAAATACAACACTGTTACAGTCCCAGAGCCCTCCGATACCGTTTGTTTGTAGGACACTTATTTCTTTGCTGTTAATTAAAGATGGGCTCTGAGACAACTGGTAAAACTGTCTTTTTTTCTCTCTCTTTTGCTGAGTTGCGTACGTACAAAGTATGTGCACATCTTGGAAGCAGCTGACGCTGTGCTGCCTGAAAGCACATAATAAAAATTTGAGTAACTCAACAGGAATATATATTATTTTTTAAAAAAAATAATTTGTTTTTCTCCTTTCATAGATGTTTGATTTTGATCAGCTTTGCTTTCCACCAGTTACCTGATGCAGTGATTTACAGTCATGCTCTTTGTGTTTGTCTATCCTCTCATATCTCCCCTCAAAATAAGTGTCATACTAAGTGTGTGGTTTTTTGTGATCTAATGTTTTTGCAAGACTATCCAATATTTTTACAAAGGAGTTTTAATTTCCTATTTATACTTATCAATACAATGAGTACTGATGTTTACGACATCCAGCCTTGTGATTTTGTCGTCTTTGCCCTTTCTTCATATTTTGATTGAACAAAAACTCTTCCTCCTGCATCAAACTGCCACCAAGTTGGAGGGAATTAGTGCAAAACACATTTTTAAAGCGTGTTTCATCTCCTGAACTGTATATTTTCGTTCATGCACAATGCAATAGAGTTGAAATAACAGAGGTGACCTGCAGAGTTCGGTGAGGTCATGCAGCTCAAACACAAATCTCTGAGGAAATAAAAAGCAGGTCAGTGGACTGAAGTGACATGAAACATTCATAACAACATAATGGTTCCTGATAGGTTTCTGTCACTGGGTGCTGTGAGCCAGTGCCCCTCTGTGGACTCACCAGGTCATTGCAATAATAACACTAACATGCTTCAGACGTCCCTCTCAGAAACGAGGTCTGCTTTGTGTTCAAGAATTATTGCAATATCACTCAGTTATTTATATTATGTGTTTTAATCTGTAAAATGTAATGTTAATACAGCTATTTTCTTCTGGGGAACATTTCAATTTTGATTTATCTTTTATTGTATACAATCCAAAAATCTTGGTACTAGCTCATATTTTGGATTCATTTCCCATGCGTGCTGTTTGTTTTAGTAAACGTTAACTCGGGAGCTTCTGGGTTTTTTCTTTTCAGGCTGGCCGTCTGGACTCTCATTACCCGAAGGTGTGCGGCCACCAGGGCAATGTGCTGGACATCAAGTGGAATCCGTTTTTTGAAAACGTCATAGCCTCCTGCTCTGAGGACACCTCGGTTAGTGACAACATCTAGGACTAAAAACCGTTTAACGTAAGCTTCTGTTTTTCTATTTGATTCCAGGAGTTGTGCTTAAAATGGTGAGTGGTCAGATTTTAAATTTAATCACGCAAGGAAATTCTGCAACACAAAGTTAGATCTTTGCTTTAAAACCCCGTTAGTCTTTAACTTTCTCCTTACACCACAACTATAAAACCCTCAGGGGACATTTTCCAGTCCGTACATCCACATGTTACTCTTCGTTCCTAAGCTCAGCAAAGCCGTAGTCGCTCTGTGTTCTGTGTAATACTTTCACTTGTTGAATTATAATCTGATCTGATCCACAGCAGAGCCTCAGGCCCTCTCAGTAATCCGCTCTAATCCCCAAGCAGTGGGTTACATTGATAGCTCGTGCTATTTTTGATCAGACGGATCTTCAGCAGAATGATTTATGATTCTTTTTGAGGTCATAGTTATACTGTAGGTTTGGAAAACACAACATGGCTTCTGACAAAAGAGCTGCAGGTACATCAAGATAACAAGGACAGAAGTTATTCTCACTGATCACTTTATTAGGTACATATTGTTATCACACCATTATGACTTCAAATGTTATAAGTAAAGTTTAACAGAAGTATCCAAAACAAAAAGTCCAGTATTATTTATTTATTTATTTTTTTGCAGGTTCGAGTATGGGAGATCCCAGAAGGCGGTCTGAGGCGCAACATGACAGAGGCGGTCCTGGAGCTGTACGGTCACAGCAGACGAGTGGGTCTGATCGAGTGGCATCCAACCAGCAGCGGCATCCTCTTCAGCGCCGGCTACGACTATAAGGTGCACAAACTGTCATGTCTTGGGTTAATTCCCAGTTTCTAATGGGTTCCCCTAAAACAATAATAATAAAAACAACTTTTCCTGGTGTCTCAGATCCTCATCTGGAACCTGGAGACGGGAGAGCCAGTGAAAATGATCGACTGCCACACTGACGTCATCCTGAGCATGTCCTTTAATACAGACGGCAGCCTACTGGCCACCAGCTGCAAAGACAAGAAGCTGCGCGTCATTGAGCCACGCTCCGGGAGAGTCCTCCAGGTTACAGTTTTATCAACATCTACATGGCACAATTATTAGGACTAACTGCTGCTGGTTCTGTTTGTCTTCTTCCTAAGGATTGGATCCTTCATATTATTCAGATCTTTTGTTTTTTTGTAAACTCTTTCTCTCCCACCCAGCCAGAAAAAGCAACACATCATTTCAGTTAGTTCAAGAAGTTAAAATCAGTACTGCTCCTCCACGTACAGCTTGTTTATTTTTTATATGGATCGCAATCCATTGTGAGTGCTTTATTAGAACCACAACTATAGGAGGAGACAAGCAGAAAAAAACCCTGTTAATTATTAAATGGGCCATCATCGTGTCTTGATGTTCGGAACCATCCATTTTACTCCATTTGAGAAATGCACTCCTTCCTTCCTGGGCATCATCATTTGGAGTCGCCTGGAACAGACGCAGTCTTTTCCTGCGCTATCAAATTAAACTGCATCAATGATGGCTTTGATAAGACCTGTGTGCCTCCTGCCTTCCCCATCAAACCCAAGGCATCAAATTAAGGCAGAAAGGAGCACAAAATAATTAATAACATTTCCGATTTTAGCCATCAAACATTAATATCATCTGTGGTTGTGTTTTTAAGATTTCTTATTTGTTTTTATGTCCACATCATTGCAATATTTAAAAGGATTTTATACTCATACTGAAGCTCGATTGTGCCATTGTTTGCCCCGTCCCACCAGCAAGCCAGTTACAAGAACCACCGCGTGAACCGAGTGGTCTTCCTGGGGAACATGAAGCGGCTGCTCACCACCGGGGTTTCTCGCTGGAACACCAGGCAGATTGCTTTCTGGGATCAGGTCAGGCGGTGCCTCTGCGTGGCCTCTCTTCACGATGCCACGGTGGGAGGAGCGGGCGGCTGGACGCGTTTAACTCTCTCCGTTTCTGTCCTCTCAGGAAGATTTGTCCATGCCGATTGTGGAGGAGGACATAGACGGTCTCTCGGGACTGCTGTTCCCCTTCTACGACGCGGACACACACATGCTGTACCTGGCAGGCAAGGTCGGAACCTCTTCAAATCCGTCACGTGATCAGCACGTTGTGATTTGTGGCAATTGAAGACTTAACGTGTTTTTTTGCTTTTTGCAGGGCGATGGCAACATTCGTTACTTTGAAATCACCACAGAGAAGCCGTACATTCAGTATCTGATGGAGTTCCGCTCCCCAGCCCCACAGAAAGGACTGGGTAAGTCGGAGCTTGAACCGACGTCGTCTACGGCAAAGGAGATTCATCTTCATTAGCAGTATTGAGACGTGGAAGAAATGCTAGGAAGACTGAAAATGAGCTGCATGATTGGCAGTGTAAAGAGCTCCAGCAGCTTATCCAGAGATGTCATGTGTCAGATGGATGTATGCATCCTGCTGATGATATTCTGGTTTGCCATGCTTCACGTTGTCAAGGTAATTGTATCGCCACGTTTGTCTGATCTCCCTGTGCAGGTGTGATGCCAAAGCTCGGGCTGGACGTGGCGGCCTGCGAGGTGTACCGCTTCTACAAACTGGTCACCCTCAAGGGTTTGATCGAACCCATTTCTATGATTGTGCCAAGAAGAGTGAGTGTGTCCTTTCACCACAATCAGACGCACAGCAGCTTGCAGAAGTACAACACAAACACACTGCGTCCACAGAATTCAATTGTCTTTGACTAGGTTTGGATGAAACGGAGAGAGCATAACTTTGTTGCGTCGGAAAAGAAAATTTTCTTCCCAGATATTTCACAAATAAAAATCTGAAAAGTGTGGAAGCCCGCCTTACACTGAGGCTAAATAAGAATCCAGTGCAACTGATTGTGCTCAGAAGTCCCCTGTTTAGTAAACAGAGGCCAGCTTTCAGTGCTTTTTAAAAGCAGATGGGTCAAGGAGAGAGTTGTGAAGACGTTTAAAGCAGGGTAAGGTTCCCTATATTCTAAAAACACCTCAATGGGACGATTTAGATCAAATCATGTCCATGAGTTTTACTGAGACCTAAAATATAAGTGCTACTCTGTGGGAAGACTTAAAAAAATTGATGTTCACAGATACCCTGTGCTATTTTGAAAATAAGAATGAACCAACATTTCAGTCAAAAGTTGGAAGACATGCCAAAAAAAAATCTGTTGGCACAAAGAAAGAGAGTTTTGCAATAAGATGGGTTCGGGAAGTCCACTCATATGCCACACTTTTCAGATTTATATTTGAACATGCAGGTTTTACATGCATTACGGTGTTAAGTAAAACTGGAGTGTAATTTCTCAGCGCTCACAGCACCAGCATCACACAATCCTTGTTTGTAAAAAAAATACCTGTCAAAAGTTTAAGGTTAATTAAATTATTCACAAATGTCATCTGTTCATACAGATCTTTAATTAGATTTAAATAAAGTATCTTCTTAGCTTCTTGCTAAAACTCTACCAGATCAAATATACCAAAACAAAACATATTGTAATGGGTGATTATGAAAGATATAGTAAAATTTGATGTTTCTCTCTCTTTTTGCCCTAAAACAATGTGCTGCATCAAATGTTTGGCAAATAAGCTACGCAGAGCAGATGCTAAATCATCTGAAAATATGTGTTAACAGTCAGATACATACCAGGAGGACATTTATCCAATGACAGCCGGGACCGAACCTGCCTTGTCCGCCAGCGAGTGGCTAAGTGGGATTGATAGAGGTAAACAAAACACTCAGCTGCTTCACAACTCCAACACAAAGACAAGAAGATCCATCAATTTAATTTGATTCAGAGTTTGCCTGGTAATACTACAGCTCCACTCGTCATCCGACCACTTATTCCCTCTGGTGTTCACTCTAGATGCACCAACTTCTTGCTTCAGCACACCAATTGTCAATCTACACGTAGAACTAAATTACCGTACTCAAAACCAGGAGCATTGCTGCTTCTTTTTTTTTTTTGTCGGCGAGTGAACAGTCTCCCTGCCGGTGTGCAGGAAGACTCTTACCATTTTTCAACAGTAAGAGTCACTTTTCTCGTGAGTCTCTCTGAGAGCCAAAGCTTTCTGCTTCACTCAGAGTACCGTCCTCATGAGGGATGTCTCAGCAGAAGTCGGAGCCTAAGCAACAAAAATAACTACACTGATTAAGCAAAACGGGGTACGCAAGTGTTTTTGTTTTATCAGCTGTTTAGTAAAATAAAGTGAAACTGAATTTAAATAAAAAATTGTCCCTGGTGGTTTATTAGCAGAAATTAGAAGAATTAGATGCAAGAAAAACAAAAACTATTAGTACTGAGAAGCTGTTTTACACATTGTACATAAAGGATGCACTTACTGCATTCTCTCTGTACCACTCTTTGTGTTTTGCTGTGTTGGACACATCTTACAAAATGTTTTTGGAGAATGTATTTTTAAAGACTCAGCACAGGTTGATTGTAGCATCGCAGAGGTCAGGCTGACAGTTACGTTACATTTCAGTTTGGCCACAAGTACACTGTACTAGCAAGGCGAGGCAAGTTTATTGAATTGGTACCGTTTTTCACAGCATTTTTCAATTAAAACTATTTTATTTTCTTAGAATCGAATCAAGTCTGCTGTCCAGATGAACAGTGAGGTATCTATGCTTCTCAACCACCAGCAAATCTGAAAAGTATTTACATCCAAGACCATTTGATGCCCTGCACTCCATCAGCAAGAGTTTATATCTTGCCGTTTGACAAACAGGAGACCACTGTAGCAATTCTCCTTTAGATTCTTCTTTAAAACCTCCCTGTTTTCACACGTTTAACCCTTGACCTTTGCTTCTGACAGACCCAGTGCTGATGTCTCTGAAGGACGGTTACCACAGACCAAACCAGTTAGTTTTTAAAGCCCCAGTGAAGGAGAAGAAGAGTGTGGTGGTGAACGGGATTGACCTGCTGGAGAACGTCCCACCCAGGACGGAAAACGAGGTTTGTGGATCTGCACACATTAAGGCCACCCACCCCCTTTGGTTTTTTTGTTTTCTTTTTAGTGCATGAGAGGGTTTTTATTATTATTATTATTATTGTTTTGTTCAGCTAAAAATTTTCTGGAATATTGTGAGTTGTGGGATATCAGATCTCAGTTGCATGAGAGGTTTGCACCAGAATTTGTGCACATCAAAATAAACATATTTCAAGAATTGGGGGAGGAGGGGAGGATGGCACTGCTTTGGCACTCACCTTAATTATATATATCATTCGGTTGAGTTTGTGTGTTTTTATTTATTTTTTTTTACGCAGCTCCTACGGATGTTTTTCCGGCAGCAGGACGAGCTGCGGCGGCTGAAGGAGGAGCTGACCACGAAGGACGTACGAATACGCCAGTTGGAGCTGGAGCTCAACAACCTGAAAAACGTTAGCCCCAAAGACGTCTGACCTCCGAGCCTTGTGGACTGGCAAAGCTGCTTCCTTTGCTCACCCCACCCCCCGATTCTGACCTCCAAAAATAGCCTCCGAGTCCCACCATGTTGCTTTTTTTAAAAGAACTTTCCTGCATATAGTACAAATAAACTGTTGGATAACGTCTTAACCGATGCAATTACTGGATTCTTACAGTAGTATTTATTATCATTATGATGAAGAACAGGCAGTTCAGGGATTTCCAGTTTAAAATGTGATCAATTGGGGGGGGAAAAAATACACAGTACATTTCCTGTTTTCTCTGTGGGGATTGCTGTTCATTCAGTCGGTAGTGCTATCGTTTATTTTTAACTTCGACACACAAGCGTTTATGTCACTCTCCCCAACCTTTTCTTTGTGTGGAAATGCCTTGTTAGAAATGCAGATAAAAAAGCCCCTTCACCTATCCTGCGTTTCTGACCAAATCTCCCTCTTTCTCACTTTCTGTTGCACCAAAGCAGGATGATAGAAAGACTCCTACCCATCCTCCCCCAGCCCCTGCAGTCTGCAGTAAGCTGCAGCATTATCCCCAAATAACAGAGGTGAAGTAGTTTCACACCTGTCAAGTGGAGAAGCATTTTGCAGACATGGATCGTGTTGTTTTTTTTTTTTTTTCCCCCTCAAAAAGCTGCTTATCCTGTAACTGCTTTCTTTCACCTGCTGGTCTAAAATGACTTCTCAACACTGACTCGTAGCGCCACAAATCCCCATCTTTTCCCGAGAAGAGCGGATACTTAACTTAGGTTTTTGACTCTGTGTTCAAATAGTGCAAAAGTAGAGAACACAGATGGTAGACATGTGTAACTACTCACATTTATCCTCCACTGAGGCTGCTTTGTAGTGGGCCATTTTGAAGATTTGGGGGCGACAAACATTTGCTTCTATTTATTTGACACATTTTAACTTTTTTAGCTGACAACTTGCCTACTTATTAGCCCATTTTCTTTTTCTTTTTTTTTGTATAACACAGCAAAAGTAACGGTTGTGATGCTCTCTAGATAGCGCTGTATGTACGTGACCGAAACGATGAAAAAACCTGTATGGAGCAGCTAATTATACGACTGTAACTGGGGATGCGTTTGCTTTTAGTTGTCATTTTGCTTTAGTCACCTGTTTCCAATTCACATGTTCAGCAAACCTTGGCTACACTGCAGTTTAAGTGCCTGTGTTTAATGCTTCAGACGGCCCTAAATTACACTTGATTAGCAGTATTTTAACAGCTGGGTTTTCTATGCAGGCTAAATTCTAGCCAAGCTTTGTTTTCTTTGATTCTGCTTCCCGTAAAGCAAGGCAAAGAGAAAGGAAGAATCCACCAGACGAAAGAGAAGAAAGTGTAACAGGTAGGTTTGGAGTTGAGGAGCACATGCTTTGCTCATCACGTCCTTGCAGAAACGTAGGATGAATCTTCGGGAGGTATAACAGCGTCATATGGTGCATGTGTGTTTGCAGGTTTTGAAAAAAGGCTGCAATATGGTAGACATCGGAAGGGGAGGCAGGAGGTTCTGAGCTGGTAGCCAAATGCTATTTCTGCTTTGATAATCTTATCAAATGCTTCGAACTCGAACTTTTAACAAATCAATTAAATGTCTGCTTTATACCGCACCTCAGATTTTGAAAACAAAAAAACTCATTCTTCTGATCATAAACTTGAGTCTGTTCCATCTAACTACTCGTTTAAAAAATTCCCAAGCGAGGGACTGATTTGATTTTTTTTTCTCTTCCCCTTCAATTTGACATTCTAATGTAGCAGGTTAAAAAAATGAACACAAATGATTGGGTTTAATTGTAGGATTTTACAGTGGCAGCATAAAAATGATTCAACACCCAAAACACTACAGATTATATATTTTCCTTTAGATGAAGCTCATTGTTGTGAGGGGAATTTTATTCCCCCTCTTTATACAAAGGAAATAATACGACCCAAATTGAATCAGATTTTTGAACATATGTCCTTAAATTTGAGTTCAGATAAATTTCGTCTGACATGCCGAGAAAGTGGCTGCGAAATAATCCAAAACCATGCCTCCTCCACCTCCATGCTTACCAGCTGGTGTAAGGTGTTTTGTGCTGAAACTCCATACTTTGTTTTTCATCGTTACGGCTAAACATATTCCCTTTCATCTCAGGTTTGTTTGCATTCGGCGTGCCAGCTGAGGTCTGTAAAGTCTGAGTTGCAGCTCCTGGGATTTTGCAGCTTTTTCTAAACATTTTGTCAGAATAAACTGGTACATCCTCTTCTCTGGAGACTGGAAAATGCCTGAAGTGTTTCCCACAAATGAGTCATTTTGTCTGACTGAAGTGAAGTGATGAATTTCACAGCCTTTTGAAATTACTATAATACGCTTTCCAGCTGATGGGCAGCAAAAATTGCTTTTCTGAAGTTGTTGCTGGGCGTCACAGCACTATGCAGCTCTTCTTTTACAATATATTTTAATGTCCTTTTATCAGCAGGACGTAGCTACTCTCGCTCCTATTTAATACATATTGATAGTGTGGATGCTGCTGCGTCTGTCATTTTGAGAACACAAGAAAAATACCAGGAACACATTTCATCTTTTTTTTACCATATTTCTTAGAATTTGATTCTAAAAGCAATAAAATTCATATTTTCATGACTACACTACAAGAACCACACCCACACTTGGCTTTCACCAAAAAAAAGGACAACGTTTCAAATAGTTTATATAAAAAGGATTTATTGAAGTGAATGGGAGAGAAAAAGAGAAACAAAATTTGGATGATGACACTGGATTTATCAGAGTGAAACTTTTCAGAGGTGGGCCAATTCCACCGTTGTAATTTACGAGGGCAAAGCCCAATTCATCGACTGTGTTCCAATTTTTTTCTTTTTACACTTTGAAATAACATTTAAATGCGTATGCACTGCAGTTGTAGCTTCCAATTAACACCAATTACTTCTCTACACTAACACCACCACCAGCTCAAAACATGGTCACCTTCATGTGCCCTGAAAAGAGGATAAAACTAAAAACATGGGGAAAAACAAACAAACAAACGAAACAATAAGTTCTGATGGCAAACATTGTCTTCTCATGGAAGGATTATGCATATAAAGTTCAAATCCAAGAAATTTCACACTGCGCATTTTAGATAAAGCAGCATACATATTTAATATTTTATTACAATTCATAGTTTCACCTCAGTTGTCTGTTCAATGTCTGCCGTCATCAAAGAGAATACAAAAAAATAGATTTGGTCATTATTTACAAGAACACGTAATTTCCGAACTATCAAAGCTGAGGGTTTCAGGAGGAGGAGCGGCTTTGACAAAGGCAGACATGTTGGTGCCATAATTTGTTTTTTGTTTTGTTTTTTTTTTCCCTTTAAAAAAAGCCCTGCCAGGGTCACACTGTGCACGTTCAGACAAAAAGGTTCACACCAGGACAGCAGAGAGTATTGGCTTACCGGTGACACTACAAATACATAACTTACATCCTAAGAGGAAAAAAAAAAAAAAAAAGTATGATGCAAAACAATACATTTAAGACAAGGAAATGACAGCCATACATGAAATCCAGTAGTTGACTTTAAAATGTATAAGACATGCACTCTTTTTTTATTATTATTTTTGTTTTTGAAGGCGAAGCCTTTTAAAATGCATAAGTTATCTGAAACTTGTTTTACATAAACAGTGAGAAAACAAAGCGATTTTCTTTTCAAAAAAAGATTTTTTTTATCTCTGCTATTGTTTACTTTTACAAAACAGGTGTCCACAAAGCAGGTAAAAGTGGACCGTAGAGACTGGAACATGGGATTATTAGAGGTGCGGGAAGCCGTCCCGTCGACCTGACTGGCCAATAATCAAAAATAATAATAAATTCAACAAAAGAAACACTCCTACTGCAATATGAAACTGGGAGGAGGAGGGGGCAGGGAGGTATTTGGGTTTGTAGGGAAGTGACCAGGAAAAACAAGTTTTAAAACAGTTCACAACTCGGCTTACACGGGACTCTCAGTCGTCTTCGTCTTCCTCGCCTTCTTCATCCAGGTTCCGTTTTCTCTTTTGACCTCGCTCTTCTTCTGGAAAATAAGAGAAAATTAAAATCGGGTAAATTTCTCTTTAAATTTGGTGCATTTTTCATTATTATTAATCTATTTTCTGAATATGGTGCAGTAAAAATAAAACGGGTTTAGCCCAACAAGTCAACAGCAGCTCCCCCTCATGTCATTTTGCACTCTGTACTGGGCAAGATAAAACTTTAATGACATGGAAGTAGGTCTCTGATGGAATTATCTTTTATTGTATTTTTTTTAGTGGTTCTGCCTTTGGTCCAGTTACACTAGCAAAAACAAAGATTGCCAAGATTCAGTTTAGCCCCAAATCGCCACTTCTACTGATGTTCTGGTCGTGACCCGGTGATTTAACTTTAGTCAGCGAGTTTTTTCAAATCAATTAGTTAGAAAAAACTGGGAGGGGGAAAGGTATAAACTAATGTGTGTTAATGTAGAAACATCTTCACAACTCTGTCCTTTTTTAGTTTGCATAACCAAAGCAGTGAAGAAATGTTTTGCCGTGAGAGCTAACTGTAGTGAAACAAACAGGATAATCAGAGTGAAAGTGGGGATAAGTTCAGGTGTATCGACGATCTCCACTTGTACTTACCTTCTTCATCTTCATCATCAACCTCTCTGTCATTCAAGTCTTCCTCTTCTTCCTCCTTCATTCAAAGAAAAGGGTGAAAAAATGAGGGGCTTCCTCCAGCTATGCTGATTTGGAGAAAAAAAAAATACATACACATGCATATGCAATCGAATAAAAATCACCCACCTCTCCACTCAGGTCCTCTTCCTCCTCTTCTTCATTTTCCTCTTCATCATCCTCTCCCTCTTCATCCTCCTCATCTCCAGGTGGGGCGTCCTCGTCATACTCTTCCTCATCTATATGTTGGTAAAAGCAAATGTTTAAAAGTCAAAATTGGTAACTTAAATGGTGCTAAAAAGCAAAGAAGAAGAAGAAGCAGCCATCGTCTTGAGCTGCCTTCACCCACCATCTTCATCTTCATCTTCGTCGTCCAAGCCCTCGGCGTAGACCTCGGCATCGGAGTCGGGGGCTTCCTTGTCTTCTTTGTCGTAGCCGTCTAGGTACGTGAGCTGCGGTAAGAGCTTGAACACGTTGTCTCTGTACTCGTTCAGATTTGTTACTTCACAGTTGAACAGATCGAGGCTTTTCAGGGATCCCAATTCTTTCTGCCAGGGGGGAGCAAAACGGTTAAATGGACGCTTTAGAAAGACGCGTTTCCTCCACGGACGTGTTTACAGCCAAGCTGTTCACACGTTGCACAGAGCTGGAAAGCTAAAAACCACTCCTGCAATTTTTTTTTTTGGGGGGGGTTTAAAGGTTTTAAATTAAGAATAATGCCCCTCCCACACCTGTCGCTACCTGACTGCCGATTAGCCAAATGAAAAAAGTAAACTATAAAAAGACATAACCTTTTTTCCCCCCTTACATTGATGTGGATTCAGAATAAATCCTTCCCATTTCATGGTAATCATTACTAAAATATTTTTATTTACCAAATGATAGATGAAATATAGGTTTCTTTGACAGAATTTATTACTTAAAATACAAATATTTACATGTACAAGAATTACTGTGCTGCTAAGGACAGAGCAGGTTTGAACTTTCTGTGTTGCTGAAATGTGTTGCACAAATTAACTGCTAGGCTTGTGCACTTCACAAAAAAAAGATGAAATCCCAAGGAAAGAAATAGCAATGTCTGATTTTATATATATTTGATTTTATATAGATTGTATCTAAATACCACAGCCGGTGTCCAGAATAGTGGGGAGAATAAATATGCGTTGGTATTTACTCACCAATGGTTCTATTGTGCTGAGATCTTTTATCTTGTTCCCGCTGAGATTCAGATGTGTGAGGTTCGGACATTTGTCCGCCAGAACTTCTAGCCCTCCTGAGATCCGGTTGTCGCTGAGTTCAAGCTGGTGAAACAGTTCAAACCCATTAAAACCGATACAGTCTGGAGTTCTACGCCGTTCAAGGCTAGAAAGACCTTACCTTTTTGAGTTTCTTTAGCTTCGGCAGGTGAGCAACTGTCGTCAGACCGACATTGATTGTGCTTAGAAATTCCAGCTCCTCAAACTCATCCGTTAGACCCTCGATCTTGCCTTCGTTTGAGCGACAGTTGTCCAGCACAAGCTCTTTGACCTGCAGAACAACACACCTGCTTAGTGTTTATCATGAAACTTAAAGTGAATATGTTGAAAAGATCATATGCGGTGGAAAGAATATTTCAAGTACTTTGCAATACTACAAATGGACTATGACTGAATTAAACAAAAACAAATGTGCAAATGTGCTTGTGTCATTTTTTTATTTTATAGAACAGGTCACTTTTAAATGTCAGCCACCCACCCTGGGCCTGCGTAGCCCCCCACCCAGCCCCTTTCATATCTAGGCAGAACATGCTAAACAGCATATTTAAATTGTGGACCTTATTGAGGCAAAAGGTGCAAATCAGCTGAATTTGGGGATTTTTTGGTATTATAAGGGGCTTATTATTTTCTTGTGTGCGCATTTCTTTTTTTTTTTTGTTACATAGTACACTGCACAGTACACTAAAACTCAATGATAAGACTCTTCTGACACAATTCAACCTTATTCACCAGAGAGCCCAGGCAGAGCTCTGTCATAAAGATGATAAAATACCGTCGCGGTTCTTGAAAGGAAAGATAAACATGGGGTGTGGCCATATTGGGGGTAGGACGGAATGGAAGTAGAGACCGTTTTTTTTTTTTGTTTTTTTTTTACACTTTCGATTTTATTTTAGTAGACCGTACAACGTTAAGCAGAGAACTGCGGTCACAGGTGTGCTGTTATCTGACATTTCATTTGGACCTTGAACGTGTCTCTGCCCATCAACAACAGTCAGCGGTCAGAATACGTCTCGCCGCTCTAAATATCGCGATGACTTGGGTCTTCTTTCATTACGTAAAATAATAATACATTTAGATCCATTTTTAAGACAAGCCGATCAAAAGTACGCCTGTGCTTATTTGTGAAGTTGTTGCTTGAGCAGTAGAACAGCAGGAGACGTGTGTGTTTGGTTTCCGAGCGGCGTAGACGTACATTTTGAGAAAAGAAAGCAGTGGGAACCGAGCAGGTCTACGAGTCGTGTCCAGGGTCATTTGTGAGTAGGAGGGGCCGCTAAAGCCGATTAGATATCCGCCAGGCAAACGTTTCATTGTTGCTTCACCTAAAGCGTTGTCGGTCGGGACTAACGACGAGTGTAGACCGCTAATAAGATGAAGGTATGATAAACCGTTCGTCGTGCGTGACAAAAGGACGAGTTTTCGGTGTGTTTCGAAATGCCTTTGTTTCTGAGTAAAATGGCGGCTTGTCCTAGTTCTGAAAAACTGGAGCAACAACAGCAACGCGGCTGGAGCGCTTTTTCCGAGTTAGTCGACTGGTTATCCCTACAAAAAAAAAAAAGAAAGAAAAAAAAAAAGTCCCCCCACGGTGCTTTACGCCGACCCCGAGCGAGTTTATGGTTCGTCCCTACTTGTGTTCGCCCAGCCTGGCGGTTGTTGACGGTCCGTACCGAAAGCGCGTTATTTCGGCCATCTGTACGCACCGTGGCGGAGGCTGCACGCTTTGCAGCCTCCACCATTACAAGCTGCTTATCGTTTCAATGCGTTTCACCTGGCCGCTTTCAGGTACGGTTATGATCTTTACGCATCGTTTGATGATTTCAGTTTCCAGTATGCGCATCCGCAACCCGCCAAGTGCACGACTTAAAATATTTAGGCGGACGAGTTTACCGGTGAGACCCGCAGATACCCCATGAAACAGTCAGCAAACGAGAACAACCCCGGGGTATTGGAGAGGAAACGGGGCTCCGCAGACGAAAAGTTACAAATATGGCTCCTCGTTGCTTGCCGTGTTTCTAAAAACTGTACTGCATTTCTGAAAATGTTGGGGCGGCGCAGAAAGTTGGAAGCAGAGGGACCTGTCGAGTGTAAACACGAAGGCAAAAGCAACAATGTGACCCCACGTCTCCATCATCTTTTAACTTGGAGGAAACTTTGTATCCCCCTCCCCACGCCAAGGCATCACACGAAATATTCTCCATTAGGCAGCGTGAAAACATCGCAAGGGGGGGAGATGCGAGGCCAACTTACGTCCGACGGAGTGCGGTTCCGCAGCTCCAGGTGAATTCTTTTCTTCATGTCCATCCTCGATCGGCGCTCAGATGATGCGATACACACTTTTTTTAATAATTACTGCAAATGCAACTAACCACCTCAGGAGCAGACTGCTGCTGTTCATTCAAACTTGATCCGCTCGGTGGGCGGCAGCACGTTTCAGGATTGTCGTCACCGCCGTCCAATGGGAAGAGCCGATTAAAGAGGGAAGGGATTTACAGACGCACAGCCCAATGAGGCCGCGCTTATACAACTGGGTGGGGTTTTGTTGTGAAGTTAGGTTGTTTGCTAACCAAAGTTTACATGGAATTAACGAGGCTGGAAATGTATACGCTGTTTTTAAAAAATAAATAAATAAACCTGCATATGTATCGAAGCCTGTGTTAAATTTGATGATTATGTATGATGTTCACGAATGTTGTTTATAATTTGGAGATATTTGCTCTGATAAACGAAGCACCTTCAATGGAAAACAAAACAATGTAATTAAAACTGGATATTAAAATAACATGAATAATTAAAAAAAATAATCTTGTATTCAAATGTATAGTAAGTTAATAACAAAAATAATTCTGAAACGATGCACAAAATGCAAAAATGTTATTTTATTCACGAGTAGTAGACATAATATTAATCCCACATTTGTGCATTAAAATGTTCTTATTTATTGGATTGATGTAATCCAGATTTAAATGTGTTTTCATTAACTGTAACCGGACAATAATTATAATAAAGACTTAAAAACAGGAGTGTGTGCGTAATTAATTTATATCATGTTTCACTTAGTGAATTGACTTACTAAAATAGACTTTTCAGTAAGATTTTAAATTATCGTTGGAAGGGGCGACAAAAAGGTTGCATCATAAAAATGGATGTATAGATTATTTAGGAAACAACAGATGGTTATTCCTTGCAGGGGTTCAAAATGAACTTTAGGGTAAGTATTTTTAGTAAATTCCATATTCCCACACTATAGTATTAATATATTTCCATATTTTCATCAGAGGTAATGGTTGTAAAAGGCAGCAAAGAAAAAAAAGATGTTTTGAATAATTAGATAAAACTTTAAGAAGCACTTTATCTAGATTGAGCTTCCATTGAATAAGTGTTGAAGTAGATGAACAGATTTTTTTTATGAAATATGTTTGAAAACAAATAAAATACTCAGTTTATTGAGTTGGTATTAATTTTCTCTTCAGGTTAAAATTTAAAAATAAAGCCACCTTGGTGCTGTGCAGCATTTCTCCACGAGGGGGCAGCAGGGAACTGCCTTTGAGTCCCGCTGCCCTCTGCTGTCAGAGATCACAGGGCAGAGACCTACTGGACAGCATTACCTACTGGACAACATTACCTACTGGACACAATTACCTACTGGACACATTACCTACTGGACAACATTACCTACTGGACAACATTACCTACTGGACACATTACCTACTGGACACATTACCTACTGGACAACATTACCTACTGGACAACATTACCTACTGGACAGCATTACCTACTGGACACATTACCTACTGGACACATTACCTACTGGACAACATTACCTACTGGACAGCATTACCTACTGGACAACATTACCTACTGGACAACATTACCTACTGGACACATTACCTACTGGACAACATTACCTACTGGACAGCATTACCTACTGGACAACATTACCTACTGGACAGCATTACCTACTGGACAACATTACCTACTGGACACATTACCTACTGGACAACATTACCTTACTGGACAACATTACCTACTGGACAATCATTATCCTACTGGACACGATTACCTACTGGACAACCTTTACCTACTGAAATTTACCTACTGGACAACTTATACTGACAGCATTACCTACTGGACACCTTTACCTATGGACAACATACCTACTGGACAGCATTACCATATGGACAACATTATTCCTAGTATTCCAAAATTACCTACTGGACACTTACCTATGTGCAGCATTACCTATGGACACATTTACCTACTGGACTAACAGCATTACCTTACTGGACAGCATTACCTAACTGGACAGCATTATGGACAACATTACCTACTGGACAGCATTACCTACTGGACAACATTACCTACTGGACAGCATTACCTACTGGACAGCATTACCTACTGGACAACATTACCTACTGGACAGCATTACCTACTGGACAACATTACCTACTGGACAACATTACCTACTGGACAACCTTTTCTTCCTTCAACACTTCCTCAACATCGTTTGCTTGCACTTCAAGCAAACGATCCAGGTGTATTAAAACCTTGATATCCTCAAATTTGCTCTAAGCAGCTGTTGATTCTGAACAGTCGTAGTTGTCACTGTCACCCTCCATGTCCGTGTGTGATGAACCTGACCACCATAGCTTTTCACTGTAAATTACAATATTGTGATGAACATGTCAGTTTCTCATAAGTATTTCCACACTAACTCCCTGCTCCTCTTCTCTGTTGCTCATGAAGTACCAGAGCAGCACACTTTGACAAATGCTTAACCAGCATTCAACCATTAGCTGTGCAGTGTTGGGTATAACAGATTGCAATTGCATTGCATTGCAATTAATCATTTTCACGAGAATAAAATGGCTTGTCCTTGACAATTTGGAGAAACCAAACATGCAAACTAAATACCAGAAAAAATAAAATACCTCCAAGGAGAAGATTCTTGGACATTCTTCCTTCAAGGCAACAACGCTTAAAGCAGATTCAACAAGCAGCCCCGTCATGGATTGCAGTCAGAAGGAGAAACTAAAAATATACATTACAGTTGCAGCGCTACAACACAGAACATCATCAAGAAGTCTCAGGCATATGTTGAATTACAGTGTAAAATAAGACATTTATCCACATATGTTTTGTTACTGCTTACTGCTAATATAGACCAAAATGGTATTAAGTAAATACATTTCAGTCTAATGGAAAGTATATTCATACACAGTAAAGTGAATGCTTGCTTCTTTTGCTCAAGTTACTGCATCAGTGCAATGTACCATGGCAACCGTCATTGTGTGGTGCTGCTGAAGAGAGTCGTAGGAAGTCCAAAGAAGAGGGCAAATGCTGCCATTAGTCTTCCTAAATGTTTGTCTTTCAAAAAGCTATACTATTGTATTGGTCAAGTTTTTGTTTGGTCATTAGCCCTTTAATGACACATTTTTTAATGACATTTGAAATATATTCGACATAATCTTTAGCTAGATGCAAAGTAAATCAATTAATGTGCAGTCTTGACCCTTTTGAAATCAAATAACTTCAAGGTAATATTAAATTAAGATGTCATTGATGAACGTGTTTGGTACGGATTGTTTGGAAAATTGTTTTCCTAATGGCAGAAAGGTCAAATTCTACGGTAAATTGAAGGTTTTCTGTAGTTTTTAGATAAGCTGCATTTAATTACATAGGAAGAATGCAAACAAAATAAACAAAAAAAACCAACTGGATTAAACAGCTATTCAGTAGTAAAATCAAACTGCAATTTAGAGTTAACTATGCATTTTTAGCATGTCTGTTCACACAAAATTCATCCTCGCCTGAAAACACCAGGTAAGCGGGTTCTGCTTCACTCCACTGTACCAGGCCGGCCCAAGTAACCCCTCGACTCTGTAGTTTTTAATGAAAACAAGGAGTTTCTGGGTGATCTGGAGTTTATTTCCTGAATGAGAACATATCGGGTTCGAATCAGTGCAACGGCTCAGCTTCAATCACACTACAACAGAGCAACCGTCATGTTAGCTTTTTAACTTGGCACATGAAGTGTTTTATAATAAAATTAAAAGTACAAAAATTGGTGACAGGCACATATCTAGTAAATATTAATTACACCCTATTTATCCAAGTTAATAAAATGATGTTTTATCTGTTGCTAACATTTTTCTACTCTGTGTGCTGGAGAAGGCAACTCACCTCCTGCAGCTTTCAAACTGAGTACAGGAGCCAGCAGTATATAACCAGCCACACAGAAAGGGGGCGCTATTTCCCCATTGCATTGATACATAAAGCAAGTGGGATTCTACAACCTAAACACTGTTACATGTGGAACTGCTAATAGTTATATAAATATTCACAGCTATCATTTTATGTACACCTATTCAGACTGTTTCTCTGTACATCTTCACAAGCAACAAGTATTTCTTTGTCATTACACTTATATCAAGTGTATATATACAATGAAGCAAGATGGATAACTCCTCACACAGAGAATTCAAATGGATATTTATCTGGTAAGTTAGAAGAACAACACTTCAAAGTATTGCTTGATCTTGTAAGTTGAGATGTAATCAATCAATTACATGACATTTGAAAAAAAAAAGAGGTTCCTGCTTGCATGTAATCAAATCAAGGCCACCTGGCTTTTTTTTCTGAAAGGTTTTGTAAAACTTCACTCCAACTTCAATTTTCTTTTTCAGTTCATTACAAAATGATTTTAAAGTGGAAAAGGCACCAAGATGTTCAACCTCTACCAGATTATTTAAGCTCCCTCATGGGGCTCTTTAATTCAGCCCAGAAAGCCTTAATATACTTAGTCACATCTGTGCTACTGCATAACTGGTTTCGTCGCCAGAAGCAGACAAATAAATAGAAACACTTGTGCACCAGCGTGTATACTTGCTATTAAATCTAAGTGTAAAACCGGCAGAAACGTTTTCAAGACAACATTGAAATTGTAGGCAACAATAAACATATTTTTACTCAGTAGTGACATGATGAAAAGTGAAAATAAACTCACGAGATTGTAGCTCCCTGCGTATCACGCTTGTAATATAACCAACTCGCCACAAGAGGGCGACATGTACCAAAAGGTGAAGTTAGAAAAAACAATATTCTCAAGTTAATTCCTTAGTCGTACCAGCAAGAGATGTTAGCAACAAACTCCATTAGGCAGATATATTATTCATTTTATCCTGTTTGCCTCCTAGGAGTAGTTCAACAAGCTTTCTTCTCAACACGTCTGAGCATTAAATATATTTTTCTGCTTTTTCTTTCCACCTTCTTCATATCCTCCAGTTTAAGAGCACACACACACACACACACACACACACACACACACACACACACACACACACACACACACACACACACACACACACACACACACACACACATGCACACACACAGCAGATGTTGCATTCAATACCACAATGCACCCTAGTCGTAATAAAATCTTCCCCCACCAGCTGCCTACAGATTCAACAAAAATTGTGAGCAGAGCACGTTAAAGTTGTAAAGTTTTCTTCTGTAGCTCGAAAAAAAATTCAGAGACTTTGCTTTTAGGCACAAAGTTCAGGCAGGTGTGTTTGATGATGTGGGCAGTGTAAGCAGCTGCTGGCCTGCTAAGACTTAAGTTAATTTACAGAGTGAGGCAGGACTCAGACAAGTGGCTGAATAGCTGCTAACAGTTGGTTTATTGTTCATTGGTCTTTGACAGTCAAAAGAGGAAATAATATAAAGCATTTTTGCTGCTGTCTTTAATCGTTTGGTGGTATTTTCAGAGCATTATGACACATTTGAGGTGGAATAGCTCTTAAACTCAAGAGGGGAATCACTTTTTTTGGAAAATCACTATAGAATTATTTTTTTTAAACTATTTAGCTACAAGCAACAAGTAGATGGATGGATCTTCAAGACTGAAAATTAGTGGAGAAAAAAAATCAAAATTCCAAAATTGTTTGAAAAGTTTAAGAAACTCCATAGAACTACTGATCTCTGAACCATTTGTAAAGGTTACATTAAAGTCAGGCCCCTCAGAAATATCACTGGGAATGATATTTCCCATTGAAAGTTTTTGAATTGAAAGCTTTGCACTCTGTGAAGGTGCCGAGTCAGCATCACTTCCGCTTTGTTAAATGCATCCTCTTCAGGCTCCTAACATACTCTCCACCTCCCCCATTCTTAAATATATATACCAGCTAAACTCTGCACCTAATATTCCTCCTTTTCTGTGTGGGTTCTGTTCTCCCTGATGATCCTTTAGGCCTCTGGATCTGAAGAAGATAATCAGAGTTAGCCGTTAGGTGACTGAAGTTTTAAAAAAAATAATAAAATCTTGTTTTGATACCGACCAGACTGATGTCTGCAAGTCATCCATCTAGTTAGGTCTGCAAAACAACCCTATTGATGTCACTGATGTGTTCTCATTTGATAGCTCTTCTCTTTTTCAGAGGCCTGCCGGCTCTCGTCGAAGCGGAGTGCGGGAGCTCTCTCGCCGGGTTTTGGGAACATCTCGGGTCAGATCTGCCTTTCATAAAACAGTTAACGTCTTGTACCTGCTGCAAAATTAAACCGCTCCACGACGCCTGTGAGAACAACGAAAGCAAGAGCAAAACGAGCGCTCGGGTCCGGCGCTGTCGGTAGGCATCCATTATTGATGTTAATTGATGCTGGCAGTTTGGAGACAGTACCTTGTAATGCAACACCCATCGAGAACAGGAGGATGATAAACACGCCGCTCATGCCCAGCATGCATGCTAAAGAGGCTGCTGGTGAAACTCGTCCTTGTGACATAAACCTGTACCGGAGAGGATGATTGAGACTCTCTTTGATGGAGATTTATGCAACTGCTGCCTATATACATACATGCGTTTACGTCTGTCTGAACTTGGAGTTCTTTACATCTTTGTTGTTAAAAGAAAAGATGGGGAGAATTCAAACACCTCTATAGATTTCCCGCACCACCACCACATTTTATCACATATGGTAAAGGGGGTGAATGAGATGCACAGAAGAGAAAAAAAAAAAAAGAAGGTCACATGCATCTTGATGATGGCATTGCACTCAACATCGTGCCGCAATTAAATTTTAATGAGGCCTCTCCATTCTGCACCAGCCGAAGCAGTCAGATGTTGCCGTGCGCGCTCCCCGCTCTTCATCCGCTTCCTCCTCTGCTCGCAGCTTTCTACAAAGCTTTCTTCTCCCTCTGATGTGCATTTTTAAAACAAACTGCATGAAAAATGGAATCCTTCTGCCGCCGTTCGGGTTCTTTAAAACATAACCCAAGCCCAGGAAGGCCCTTCGGAGAGGATGCTTGGGTTTTCTTCTGCTTTTGGATCAGAGGACCTAAAAACTGCATAATCTGGAAATGTTGTACTTCCATTTTTATCTGCGTTAATTGAGCAAACTTTTCCTTCATCATTCGTTTTATGTTCTAATTTTGCCCTTTGTGATCTCATGCTGATCTCATTAAGCCAGAAGGCTGCTTTCTTTAATGTGCAAATAAAGTGTATAAATTATGATTTTGTGGGTTGTAGGAACACTTTTGGCAACCATAGAGACAAATATATTTCTCCCGTGTGACCTTATAGGGATACAGTGGGATTTTAGAAGTGAGTCTCCTTAGAGAGGGATTTACATCTAATACAAAAAATGACTCCTTTATTCTGTTATAGACATTTTAAAATGATAAGATCAAAGTACAATACTTTGAACAATTGCATAATAGTTGTTTAAATATTCATAAAATAGTGTTACCATGAACTACTAAAACATTTTTGGAAATATTCTTTATTCATCCTGAGCTTAAATAAATCAGCAGGTGTAACATTTAGAGCTTTTTTGTAGAAAATGCAGAAATTCTTTTGACTTTCTTTTTCCTTTTAGCCACTTTTTTTGATGAGCCAACACAAAATATTTGTTGTATTGTTCATTCCCGTGTTTGATTTGCTGCTTTGTTCGGACAAATATGTCCAAACATCCATTCTGCTTTCCAGAAGAAAGTAATATTTGATTCAGGACCACTTTGGTGATGGGAGGATTTCTTGGTTGACTCAGTGTTTTCAAGGTGCCCACGTCTTCTAGCTGCAAAATCAGGAATAATCCTTGGCTCTCCATGTTCTGTTTTTAATCAAACGTGGCGGGTTTGAATCTAGGTCAGACATTTCTACTTTGTCCAAAGGATGTTAGAATAGAGTTGCCAAGTGAGGAGATTTTCCTACATATAATTCCAGACATTTTATTGGTGTGCCGATTTAAGTTTTAACACTTAAGATGCTAACTGTGGTATGTAAGCAGATGTGAGTGAAATCTCTCTGAGCATAGTGCTGACATCACAAAGATTCACCGGAGAATGCATTTTGGTTTTCTTTCGTTCTGATCATTTCGGGGTTTGTTATTGCCGTTTGGATCTTCTTGATCTTGATTGAATTTATTTCTCTGTGTTCCATTATTGTCTTTCCATTGGAGTTCATTTTTGTGCCTCAGTGTCTCAGTTCTCGTGTTTTCCCCTCTGTGTGTTTTGCCGTTATCTGTGTTTATTAGTCGTCTTCTCACTCTGGATCTGATATCATTCTCCTTTGCTTCAGTATTTAAGCTTCCTATTCTCTTTGTGCCATAGCTCTAAATCTATCATTAAAAAACTTTGCACTTTGCCTTTCTGCTTCTGATCTATATGCATTTATGTTCAACAAAGTATGAGCCACGGCATGAGCAACCTGTCCACTCCTGAGACAATTACATGAAATTATATACATATTTGTGTGCATATTTGTTTCTCTCATCAGTCAAATGGTCTTATTCTGCAAATGCTGAATTTAATTTGTTTTAGAAAGCACTCTTTTATTCATTCCAGGTTGATAGCAGTAGTAGATTGGCAGCAGTAATTACTCTTCTAATTGCTTTGCTCTGCTGATATCACTCCGACGTTGTGCTAAAACACACCTGACACGTCTTTGAATGTAATTCTCAATGTTTTATTTGCTTACCGCCAAGTTATCAGGATTGTGCTCTGATCTTTGCTTTCACTTAGTCAGTAGGAGCAGGTGATGCTCACGTATCGCAGTCATAGCATCGCAGCAATCGCTAAAAGGACTTACAAACACACATCTCACTCAACAAGCGTTTACTTTTCGTTCCCTCTGTTGGTCTTTTGTTTCACAAGGGAACAAATTAATCCTTTAAAACAGAAGCTTCATGCTTTTGGTCTTAAAAGTGAAGTTTTTAATTGGTCCAATTTTCTGTTAGAACAAAAGGAAAGAGCTGTAAAAACACATGTAAGTTGGTTATAAGAGCTTTTGGCAACTTCTCTTTTTTTGGGGTTGGGGAGGGCTTTTTAAAAAACTCTACCAAATTTAAATTTTTTCCTTTACGCCACAATGAGTGGCTTCAGCTTCATAAATCGTCTCCAAGCTGTACTCATTATTCTCTGCGTTTCTCTTCCAAATAATTTTTTTCCTGCCTAGTTTAACAAGGTTTAATCTTTGAAAATGATCGTTGATAAAAGTGGGATAGCTCGAGGCCCAAACACCTCTTTGCAGTCAAGAGTCTGCTATGCAATCAGCACATTTCTACATCAGCTGAGTAAATCCAAACCTCATCGGTTCTGAAGCGTTGAAGCGTCTCTCCTTCGTTTGCTCAGTACCTGCATGGGTTCTTCCTCCTGCCCCCCCTCCCCCCACTTGCTCAGTCTTTACAACGCGCCTGTGGGGTGAGCAGTCGCAAGGCGCTCATTACCAAAACACTGCAATCTGTTTCTTCCCGGCAACAAAAAGATGAGTTTCCCACAGAGAGCCTGTGTGCCTTCTTTGTAAATTAATCTGAAAACTTTCTTTGTTAAAGTGCAGCATCATTCAGAATACGAGGAAAACAAGAAACACAATGGGTATCATAGCCTGATGTTTGTTGCTGATGTTTGCTATGTGCGATATGGCTTTCTGCCCAGGGCGCCACGGCTCAGGAGAAAAAAAGTGTCAGCAGTTGGGCAACGTTAACACGGCAGGCAAATGCGACACAAATCCGATTTCTTTTTGTCCATGTGCGATCTGTATCCGACGTTTTCATTGCAGTCTGAAGGACCTGGTTCCAATCTGTTCACCATAAAAAAAAATCAGATTGGTGCCACTTCCATATGTAGTACTACTTAGGATACGTAGCTGATTGCTGTCAAATTCCTGCAGTCTGAATGGCCATTTTATCCAACTTCCACGTCATCGATGCAATGTTTGCAAATCTGAACGTAAACAATGGCTGAAAAGTATGCAGTCTGTGTTGGAGAAGCACATCACATCTCAATTCCACCACTTCTGATCTCCCTACACATCCAACAAAGGATAAAATGAACAAATAGTCTAGTTGCAGCTGTGAAAGCTGGTGCACCTCAAGATGTTTCAGGCGTTATTTCACACAGGGCCACCGTGGCATTTACAAGTCGGTTTATCTATCCAAAGGAGGAAAAGGAGCAGAGATTCACATATTTTAAAAACTATTTTTCTTCAGCACATTCTCAGAATTGGTTTTGTTCAGCTACTGCCACACTTTGAATGAAAGTATTATTGTCCTTTAACATGCGGACGCCCACACTTGATCTCAACTGAAACATTCAGATTGACCCATTTATCTGACTCAAGAGACATCGGTATATCTTTGTCCTTAGTGTTTTTGTTAACTTGCCTAATGTGTTTTTTTTTTTTTCTGGCATAATGAGCAGGATTGAATCAGTAGAAAGAAGGTTTTGCCCTGAGCTCCATTCATGCAAAAGCTGCCACTGTCCACCTGCTATGAGCAATTACAATGTGTTTTGTGCAAGAACAATACAACCCAGTGCAGGGGACCGAAAGCTCATGAATGAAAAATAACAGCTGAAATACAAAAAAAACAAAACAGTAAAATAATAAAACATAAAATTTGGGAAGCCATTTTTTGCGCTTCCTCATCCCCGTCTCTCCTCCATTCTAACGCTTGTGGCGAATTGCATCCAAATGTCATGAAGTATGTCTTCATTCCATCTCAAATGGGAAGGAATTAGGAGAGAGGAGGATTCACCAAAGTGTCTTTTCTCATCTTCATTGGCTCAATGCGGGGATGGGACATTAATCCTAGGTTGTAAATTGCTTTCGCAATAACCGCGCGTATGGTTATTGCGAGAAAAATTTAAAAATCCAGCGAGATCCTCCGAGATGGAAGGAGTTCTGCAGCATTAATGCAGCATGTTTAATTGACATTGGTTAAAAATGACAGCTCACAAGCAAGCATGTCTCATTTCACTAAATGACTATTAGCTCATCTCCCATCTCCTCGTGTCTGTCCACACATCCTCTGCTTCCCTCTCTGGTGGCAGGAGCTGGTGACCTGCAGGAAGATGTCAGAAAGAGAATTAAAAGATCTGCTGTTTTGGAAAGAAGGTATTGCTCGTCACTAGTAGAAAACTGCTTTTATAATTAGTATTGCGATTGATTGGCTCATTGAATGCAGGTGTAAGCAGGAGAGCAGGTGGTGAGAGGTAGAAATAAATGTTCCCCAACTCATTGAAATCCCCTCAAAAGAAGCTAAAAGTCACCGATTTGAGGTGAACACATTGTGAAGTCACGAACACCTGCTGTACTCAGTGTTCCCTTGCAGAAAAACACCATCGATGTGCTGAAATAGAGCAAAAACCTAAACCTACATTAGCATGTGTGCTACAGATTAAATTCCAGTGTAAAAAAATATATTGACATCAATTTTTGTGACTATTTCTCTCTTTTTTTTCCAAATAAGGATTTGGGTTGTCTGCTCACAGGCACAAGCAAGCTTGCCTGGACTTGAGCTACTCTGCAAGACAAATTCAGCAAAAGTCTCAGTCAGAAGATGTGCAGAACTGACCGACTTATTCCAAAAATATGGAAAAGTTTGAATCTTGTCGTTTTTGGAGCCCCTACAGGAGCTCTGTCTCCAGTCCCCCACTGGTTTAATTTCTGCTCTTTGACTCTGTGCACTTACCCTGACTAGATCAGCCTTTAAGATCGACCTGAAGCAACAGCCTCCAGTGTCTTGTCTGAGAACAAAGCACATTCTCTTTCATTCCTGAAGCGAGACAGCAAAAAAACAAAAAGAGAACCCCTGCACATTTAAAAAACAAGTTGTCCTCACTGACTCTTGACTGGATCATAAAACCAGATCATGACAGGTGAAAATGTGGACGATACAGCGAATGCATCCTCTGAGAAATGCTCAGGGCTCAGATTTGTCAGAGCGCGCTTTAGCTCGGTGATGGATTGCGAGTGAAAGAGCTGAGCTTTCGTTTGGCTTTCGGGAGGAGCTGCCAGCTTCAGCACTTCTATAGGCTCTTAAAAAATGAGCTGCTTTATGGTAATCGCTGCAAAAATGTTGGGGGATGATAAATAACACAAGTGAAATGTTGCAAGTGTTTTGACCACGCTGGTAATTACTCTGTATGTATGTACTGGCTTGTGAAACGGCCGAATCGCGTTGCTCTTAAGTGAGCTGTGGCTGCAGTGATGAGGTTGACTGATGGTTTCCCACCGTCACTTTTTACATTTGTGTCTTACACAGACCTAATTATAGTTAGTTTTAAATTTAGATAATTATTGCTCTTTTTATCTAACCTCTGAGTGGCAAAGGACACACACGGAACAGTCATTTTCACAGCAAGCAGTTTCATTTCTGCTGATTTAAAGAGAGAGAGCAGAGAAATCAGGAGCAAATTTGCATACAAAGAGACAAAACTGAGAATGTTCCTTTAGATGTTTTGGTTTCAAAAAGATTTTCTCCATCTTTCTACCTGCCTTTATTCCACTCAATAAAACGGCTACCCACAGAGAAAAACGTCGGATTAAAATTCTATTTAAAAAATCAACTAACTTCTGCTCACACTTAGATCTGTGCAATCATGTTCTTGACATAGAAGAGGCAACGTTTTTAAGTTGAACAGCTTTGACTTGTATGATATTGTTTTGTTAAGTTGTGCTGTTATTTGTTCGTGTTAATCAGTGACGCACCAATCAGTCATCCAGAAGTTGGAATCAGATCATTTTCCTTTCAAGTCTCTGATAGGAGCATCAAGCTCTATTGTCCCCAGTCTCTGTATTTGATACATACTGTAATCTGTGATATTCATGTAATCTGAATAGAAGTGACTGGGATGTTGATATCAGCCAGGAAAAGTCTGATCAGTGCATCGGTTTGTTCTTCTGGACTTCTACGGTGTTGTAGAGCTTTCAAATTGTTCAAATGTCCAGGAGGAGAGGGTTTGACGGGGTAATCTTCTGTTGTCTATCCTTACAGTTTCTGCAAAATGTCAGCCTGAACCTCATTCTGCAAAGATGTCCAAATGAATCCTTATTTTGGACATCTTCTGATACCTGACATGAAACTTTTTTCAGCTGTTTTATAAGTGTTCCTCGTTACTACTTGACAACACTGTATGGGCATTTTCTTTGGACGTCGCCCCTGTTCTGGCCAGATCTCAATCCAACTGAACAACTCTGAGAAATGACAGGATAGAAAATCACTGATGTGTAGATGACAAACTTGCAACGACCGTGTCATCGAATCATGCAATATGGACAAAGACCTCAAGAGAATGTCTTACACCTCTTGTTTGATTTTAGTCCCCAAAGAATCAAGACAATTCTGGAAACCCAGAAGTAGCAAAGTGTACCTACTAGATGGTCAGTGACTCTTTTGTCCTTGCAAAGCTTTTGTTTTTGGTTAAATAGGAAGTCAATTTTGGCTGCTCTATTAACTGCCTCCACACAAGACAACATAAATCCTTGTTTGACCCTGGGACGGCGCACAAAAAGGGGGGAAACAAAAGAAGCATTGCTTCTGGCGCTCTCTGTCTGGACACTAAGATCAATCAAAAGTCAGACAGACTCACCTTCATGTGGAATCATAATCGACGGTGACTCAGGGAATTTGAGGAGCACTTACAGTAAATACAAAGTGCTGCAGCTTTATACTGAAGAATTGGGAGATGAGTCACATGGCTTCTTCGTGTTCTTATGTTTACTGTTGGGTGGATTTTAAAGTATAATGCAGCTCTTTTGCAGAAAGTTATGGAATAACCGTGTTAAATATTTATATTTTTTTCATCATTTAAAAGAATCTCATTTTATCCCCTCTGGATTGAGGAGCCAAGTAAACGGTTTGTAACTGAGGCTGCTTTGAGGCAAAATGTGCAGCAGGAGCTCCACATACTGGATTCATTTTGAGAAAAGAAAACTCAGCATGGGTGAGATTAGATGGCTCAAAACCTGCACAGAGAAGCAAAGGTGGAAGAGATAAATAAATGCTCAATGGGTTGATTTTAGACACGCTTTGATGTAACAAAGTATCAGCAATTTACTTTTTGTCTCCTGCGATATAATTTTAATTATTTGTTTTTTGTGAAAGCGAAGCGGTAGTCCTTAAATCTTTGAGGATGACCGACAGCCAGTGACTCCAAACTCTGCAGTTTTTCTGTGTCGTTTGTTCATTTCATAATTGCGATTAAAATCTAGAAAAATCAAAACAAAACATACTGATTTTGGCTTAGACTAGAAATGACTTCAACATTCAGCCACATTCAATAGCTTAGAATATTTTTTGAAAAGCTTATTTATTCCAGTAACTCAATTCACTAAATGAAGTACATTTTATAGACTAACCATGCACAGACTGATGTTTTCAAGCCTTTGTTTCTTTTATTATGATCATTTTCCGCTTACAGGTGGTCAAAACGCAAAATTTGATATTAAAATATTACAGCAGACCAATAACAACTTCTGAAAAGAACGCATTTCCCCGATTTTATACACATCAGCATCAAACCAAGCCATCAAACCAAACCATCCAAGACAAAGCCAGTCTAGTAAAATGTGTGCCACTGATTTCATAAGAAACAAAGTGCAGAAAACAGGAAATAAATTGCGGTTTTGGCAGCCATGTTGGATTTTTAAGTGAGTTTGGTTGAGGAATCTCCAGCTTTAAAGGTCACCCTAAATTCTGGCTGGCTGTTGTTGTTTCCTGTTGTATACATTTCTTAAAACCTTAAGAAATTAATTAGTTTTTTTTTATTCTTAATTCGAACTTCAGTCGTCGGTCTTCTAGCTCAGTCAGAGCTGATTTCACACTCACGGCCATGTAACATAAATCAAGCGCTATCAGAAATCTCATGCAGTCTGACTGCTTCAGAAGCCGCCTCATCCTCCCCTCCCCTCTCTCTTCGATGTATTGTTGAGTCGATGTCTTTGATGATGCAATTCTGCCGCAACAACAAGTCATACAGCAGCTGTTAAATTTTACTTAACACAACATGGCATGACTCAGAATTTAATAACGCCGTGTTTGCGCGGTCTGACATATTAAAGATCTTTGTGGTTTTTGAAATCGCTCAGTGCGTGCTGGGCACAACGTGCTCTCACTTTGATTCTTCTCAAGTTTTGAACAATTAACAAAGCATTGTTCAATCAGTCTGCCGGCAACGGATGGTATGTAAACCATAGGTGTGACCTGGCCATCCACCTAAAGTTACAAGTGGGCGGAGGAAATAGCTGCAGAGATCTACTGACAGAACCACCATCAGTCAGTTCCTCTAACCTATGTGGAGGTAAAGCAAGAAAAAAGCCACAGTCAATAGAAAAGGACAAAAACTTCTGTTTACTGCTCGGTATTCAAAGCTGGAAGTGGATTAAAAAACCCAGCTGCTTTAATCACAGCAAAAGGAAGTTCTGCTAGCTAAATTAGAGGGCTAAATACTAATGCACACCAGACTTCTCACATCCTCATTTGCAAAAACATGTCACAGCAAGTAATTATCTTCCTTCCACTCCATATTAATGCACTGTTTTCACCAAACATCCCAGTAAAACACACTGAACTTCAGGACCTTGATGTAAATGAATTGAAGGTGCATAGCAAAGATGTCCTGTGGTGTCTTGCGTGAGAATTATTGTTTGACTTTTTCCCTTTGCTCACTCGCATTATTTTCCTGCTGTCACAGATGATAAGTACAATATTTTAATCGAAGTTGTTAGCATTCAGATCGGCTCTCTGTTGTTTTCTGCAGCCGCACCGTTTCCAGCTAATGAATTTACTTCACTTGTGTCTGATCCTAAATACGTAGTGGCAACACCCTTGGGTTAAAACCAAAATTGCTGGCGAGATACAGCTGTATGACTACGAAGTTTATTTTGAATCCCTCTATCAGCTCCTCTTCTTCTTCAATCTCTGTCTGCACAGAGCTGTCAGTCTGTTTATTTCCCCCTTTCTCATGCCTGGGGTTAAAATCAGATGCACGGAGCAACACATTAAAGTGGCACATCTACCCTGCTTCCCCAGAAGTTAAAATGAAAAACACTTTTGGAATACAAATAAGCACAGATCAAATAAATGGCCCAGGTTTGAGGACCTTATCTCAGTCAGTCAGTCGGTTTGGAGTTGGCACGGTTTACAAAAGCCCAGAGATACCCCGAGACAGGCCTTTGGCTACGTGGCAAACAGGTATGTCTCGCCCGCACACATCACAGTAAAGATGCCTCCTTTTTTTCTTGATAGCATCTGAAAAAAAATAAAACTGTCACTTTCCACCTGTTTTTTAAGATATGTTTTCTCATTTCTCCTCTGCTGAAATTATTGTTGTTAGCATTCAGATTGGCTCTCTGTTGCTAACAGCAACAGAGAACAAATCTTGGTCTCGGTTTTGCTGCGTTTAGCTGTCAGATTTTTAAGACAGGTGGGGTAGGTCAGCTAATCCCGTCTTTCCTGCAGCTGTTGCCCAGAAACAATTGATGGTGTTAGAAGAAGGACCTGGCGTTCAAAGCTTCACTTTTTACAATATGAAGGTAGTAAAGACTCACAGTATTAAAGTCACATAAAAGACCTTCAGAGAGGTCATATATCAAGCAGTGTTTTTTTTTTTGTTTTGTTTTTTTTATCAGACTGCTTCATCAGCAGTATAGTGATTCACAGTGTTTGAGCAAAAGAACCTTAAGGCTCTAAGTTCAATAAATATATCCTCCATTTGAGCCAGTTTTGTTGGTTCTGTCTCATTACTTTCTACTTTTGCCTCTAAAATATATGAAATGTACAGTGTTGAAAAGTCACTGTAGAATTTACAGTAACTTACTGGCAGCATTGTTGTCAGCCAGTTACTGTAAATTTTATTGCAGTTTTACAGTAATTTGATTAGTTTTACTGCAATTTCATTACAATAGGACAGTAATTATATTAGGTGGTTGTCGTGATTTCATTACATTTTTAACATAAAAAAATGTTAGTAATCCTGTAGTACAATTACAATAAGTTATGTCATTTTACAGTAGTTGAAGACATTGCAATCTTTGCTAGCTTTTATAAGTGTAAATGCAAACTTGCAACTTAATTTACCAAACTCTTAAAAGTTTTGTTATTTTTCTAATTAAAACTATATTTTAAAATCGCTTTATTTTATTGTGGTCAATTTAAATCTGACAAACTGAAGCAAAACAAAATTTAGTATTTTGCAACATGGTGAAAAATATGATCAAAACTGAACTAAAAAGCACTTGTGTTGCACACAAATCTAGCTGAGACATAACCGAAGTTAGCTTTAGCAAACAATGTGATAGAAGCAACAGTAGCTCAATATAACCACATGAAATATATTTTCATACTCAAACACCAAACTGCAATACAGTGTTTTTTAAAAAGTACTTACCTGCTGAAAGTCATTGTTGGCTGGAAGCGCTATAAAAAACCCAGCTGTTTTTAAATCGAGAAAATTTGCCTCCAGAAGGTAAATATCCCACAATGGAACTGTACATAAAAAATTTATAGTACAGCCGTAAATTTCCGCATGTGGTCCAGTGGTCCAATCACGTCACATATACTTTCCACACGCATTTCAGATCACAGCAAAGAGCTGTATTTTCAAAACCCAGTCACCTTACTGTATTTTCCTGATGTAGTTTTTACAGCCACTGTAGTAAACCGTTGGGTTATATTTGCATCGTTTCAGCCATAAAACCATTGAATGCAGAGATACTCAAGGGTAGACACTGAATTTTTATGAGTTAAACATTTGCTTAAGAAATTAAGTTGATAAACAATACTTTAATTTTACTTTTCTGTCAGATATGTCACATTATTCTAATTACATCTCCATCTTAGCTTGTAGACATTAAGTTCACATTAAAACTAAAATATCATAAATAACTCAATCTCCTGCAACTCAGTGGTTTGTGGCGCAGCCTAAAAATCTGGTTTGCTGATTTATTTCCCATGATGCAGAGAGTGTTGCTCTTCTCTGTTTTTTAATTGGTCTGTATGTTTTGCCCAGTTTAGTGAAAATGATCCACTGTAGTCCATCCTCACATGATTATTAAAGAAATAAAATCACTCTGAGCCTGCGTGGGCTTTTGACAGATTAATAATGACAAAACTTGTGGTGGAAAAATTAAACTAATTAAATTGTTGAAACTGCAGCTTAAAGAATCTTCCCGCTCAAACAAATCCAGTAACACCTCATTATGCAAACCATTAGTTTCATCTGCTTGAGTTATTTTGACAGTGTGTATTAAAGGGCTCTAACTCATTCAGACACAAGCTGCTATTTTAAAGTTGCGTTTAAAAAAATATATTCCAACATTCTTTGATCTTTGTATTCTCATTGCATCTGTCATTGAAATGTTTCAGTCCGGTTTAAAACTTTCTTTTTAGTTCTGAAGCAGTACAAGTCTAACAATTTATTTAGACGCCCTTTGGCTGATTCCTGCTTTTTCAACACCTTTTCCCTCAGTATTGCCTTGTTGTAGCTGTTATTTAAACGCGCCTTGGTTGCACTCAGTGAAGTCAAAAGAAGTAATTTAATGAATGAATAATGAAAGATGGGGCTCTCAGTAAGACGTGAGATAATATCTAACCCACACGTGGATTCAGTGTCTGAAGAGGTGAGTCCAGGAAGGAACAGTCGTTTGGTGCCGAGTTATCTTGGATTATCGAGTTATCTTGCAAGAGAAGGCCATATTTTCAAAAGAGCAGAGGCATGGGAGATGATCTGGGTTTCTGAGACTCAGAGAAACCATATCCCGAGTAAAAAAAAAACTGTTAGGCATATCATGGACCTCAGGAGGGGTTTGAGCTTAATTACTGCGATCAAAACCAGACAATCTGGCAAAGAAGTGCAGCCCATACTGATCCTCTTTTGACTTGATGAGTTGTTAAGCTGCAGTGTGCAGCGGCGCAGCAGAAAGCTGGCTCTGCCCTCCGAGGACAAGCAGCAGAAGCAGCAGAATCACAAAAGGGAGAGCGGCGAAGGAGGGGAAAGATCATGATGGGATCAACCTTCTAACCCCCTGGGGGTAAGAGGGGAGGGCGGGTTATGAAAAACTGTAATGATCAACTAAAACCTTCCTCCAAACTTCAGTAATGTATGAAATGTAATATAAAAATCTTGAGGCGAGAGGCTCACCTTTCATCTCGGTTCAAAGGTAAAAAGCACGGATATGAGGTGGAAACTAATGCCTGCTGTGATCGTGGCAATCTCTTCAAAATTCAGTCAATATGATAAAAAAAAAATCAATGCCATTATGGCTCTAGATGAAAAAGTATTTTATATGCAGAGAATAAAGGCAGGAGGAAATTTATGTCCGGTCTACTGAATAGATTAAGTTCATTGAAGAAGCGAAAGGTTTGAGTTGGCGGTGCCGCTAAAAGACAGGCGGGGAATGCAAAAGTGAGATGAGTCATCTTCTGGAGACCACAAACACATGCAAATTATCGTAATGTAACTGATATTTGTGGTGGTATTTAATGGGGGCAGGGGGAGAAGAGCTATTAATAGGTCAATAGCTTTAAACCTCATTACCAGAGTCGAGTTCCCATAAGATCAAATTCAGATTTTTATGCAATAGGTTTGTCTATGCCTTATTATGCCAAAGGAGCTTCTGTTTAAGTAGCGCAATAGTACATTTAGAAAAATGTACTGAAGGCATTTTTGTTTGGTTTAATGTAAATGGACTCCTATCTGTCTGAGAGGTTTCAGGTGTGTTGCTGAAGTGTGTGCAGTAAAACAAAATAATGCATGAATCGCTGTAAAAATGGATGCTGGAAGATGCTAGTTATTATACCTCATAATTACTTACATTTTAATTAAGCATATTGGTTTTAATCATTTTTAATAGTTGTTATTCAGAACATAATTAGTTTTTTGATAACAAATACATGTTAGGCAGTATCATAAGAAATGTGTTTGGACAAATTTCTGTGCTGTAGCTAAAAATTAAGATTTAATTAGTCTGGGTAAAGTGCTAATAGTAAAGTCAAACTTTAATATTTCAGACACATTTTATGGCATAAACCCAAACCAGTTCTTATTTAGCAGATTTACACACATAGTTCAAATTAAAGTGTTTTTGCATAATGATTTCCACTGGTATGCTTAGATTTGGACAAGTCAAACATAAGTAAGTGAAAGTAACCCTCCTAAACATTTCACGGGTTTTCCTTCACTGCAGTGTAAAATACTGCATTGCTCTGATATAACCATGCAATGCCGTGCTTCTATTTTCATTGCTTTGATGTAGAACAAAGAACAACTCAGCTGATAACAAAAAATGTCCACGAGAGTCTGAAGTTTAATTTAGAAAAAGACTAAACAAAACCGCGAGGAAACACAAACGGGGAAAATAAATCGGCAAAAGCGAAGGATTTGTTTTTCTTCCAGATAGAATCGATGCCATGCGTCTGGCCCCGCAAGGAAAGGGTGAGAAGTCAGAAATAATCTCCTGTTTTTATGCTGCTACTTTTACAACAGTGGCAGTTTCAAAATGCAAAGGGCACTTTAAATGGCTGCCAGGAGGATAAAAATCTTGAAAACAGTTTCATTATGGATATTGTTACTGATGATAACGACCTGGACTACAGAGAGGAGGTGGAGCAGCTAGTAGTCTGGTGCAGAGAGAACAGCCTGATCCTAATGTCGACAAGACTAAGGAGATGATCGTCGACTTCAGGAAAAATCGGCCCAGCCACGCTCCACTGCTCATAAACAGTTCGGCTGTGGAGGTGGTCAGCAGCACCAAATTTTTGGGGGTGCACATCACTAACGACCTCTCCTGGACTGTGAACACCGCGTCTCTGGTCAAGAAGGCACAGAAACGTCTGTATTTCCTGCGGAGGATGAGAAGAGCACACTTGCCCCCACCCATCCTCAAGACGTTCTACAAAAGCACCATAGAGAGCATTTTGACCAGCTGCCTCTCTGTGTGGTGTGGAGGTTGTAGCGTCTCCGACTGGAAGAACGTGAGGAGAGTGGTGCGAACAGCAGAGAGGATCATCGGGGCCACCCTTCCCTCCGTTCAAGACCCTTCATCCCGGCACTGCGTGTCCCGAGGCCGAAACATCGTCAGAGACCCTTCACACCCACACCATGGATGGTTCTCCCTGCTGCCCTCTGGAAAGAGGTTCCGAAGCATCCGGTGTAGGACATCCAGGTTCCGAAACAGCTTTTTTCCACTTGCCATTAGACTGCTGAACTCCCAACCGTATTGCATTTAAATAATCTGGTCTCCACATTATATCTGCCTCATGTACAGAACAAAGTACTCTTTTACTGTCATTCCTTCACTCTATATATATATATATATTTTTATATATATATTTATAAACATATTTTTATACTGTATTACAGCTGATATGGGATATTTTTCATCACGCAAAATTACTGACGGAATTACTGACTAAACTGGACAAAGAGACGTCTAAAGATTCATTTTCTGTCTGATAGGTTAAGATACTAATTAAATTTTTTTTGCCCTTGTTAACAAAATATGGGATGTGCTTTGCAAGTTTCTTATATTGATTTTAATAGTTTAAATTGATCTAAAATATTTCCTTTTACTTTCAAAAATAATTCAACATGTGTGTTTTTCTGCTGATTTCAGAATGTTGTAATATTTCATACTTATTCCTGTCTATAATAAAATAAAATTTTTGAAAAACACAGCTTAATTACTGGCATTTACCAGTGTCATCTGTCTTTGTTAATTGTTTTTTCATAAATTGACAACTGCTCTAAACTCTTTTAATTTCACCTGTTTTGTGTAATGACTTCATTTTTGTCAAATTCTTAATAAATATTAACCACTTTGTAATAAACATATTTTTTCTGGTGAGGCAGCATAGCAGAGCAAACAGTAAGGGAATCCTGGGTCCAAATTTGAATTTTCTCCATCTTCATCTGTAGAGTTTCTCTTACTACTCTGGTTTTGTGTAACAATCACATAGCTTGTCTAGAAAACAGTGTTTTGTTTTGCTTTTTCTTTTTTGCATCTCTCTGTTGACAGGTGGCTGACCTTCCCAGTTGTTTTAATGAATAAAGTCTTAATTGAAATAAAAATAGCTGAAATTGATGTCAGTTTGTAAAATCAAAAACGTAAGATTCATTGGGTTACAAGAAAAATATGCGGTCACCAGATCTGGCTAGCGGGGGCTCCTTCCCCATTAAGGAGGGGAAAAGTAGTTTCCCCTTGAAGTCCTTATAACACTGCTTTACAGTTTAATGGCATGAAAATGTTCTGTGTGTCTAAAATCTTCAAATAGGAGCCAAAATTGACACATTAGAGTTGACCAGACCGTGAAACTATTGTGTGATATGATGGTTTGCCATATTGCCAGCCGTCGATTTTAATTGGTCGATAGAATTCTCCCAAGTTCTCGTCCCATATCGCGGTACTGAACATTCTTCCCAGTGAGAAGCAGCCCTTCAACTGTTTTCAGTCGCTGTTGTGGCTGCGAAGAAGAGTGGTCAGGCTGTGTGTTTGGTTCACCGTGATTCACCCCGAGGCTTAGCGGGACCGCTTTAAATTGACCGGCTAACTGAACCAGCCCCTCGGGGCTTCTGCGAAGAAACTCCAGGTCTGTACCAGCGCAGTTACTCCCGCAGGTAGGATTCCTGTCGTTATGTCCTGTTGGCTCCCTCTCTCCTCTAGACACTCTCGTGCGTGCAGTTTAACATCACCAAATCATCATTTAACTTGTCTCCTGCTTTTCCTCGCTTCGTCGTTTCTCACACCTTTTTAGTTACGCTGCGTTGAGCAGTTTTACCTCAAACTCGGAGTCCTAAATCACTCAGCGTGGCTTTGGGAGAACCTGAGTGGGGATGCAGGAACTTCACAGCTCTCTGGCGACTCTGTCTCCGGGATGAAATATCCCCGTTAGCTTGTATGCTAACGATAGATCTGCTTAGATTAAAGTAGCCTGGCTGCCTCGGCTCTAGCTAGCTGGCTGGGTCGCCTGGCAGCTCCGCACTGTAATATCGGTTTCCCAGTGTTGTTGTGTTGGACAGGCGGTGATGAGGTGGCAGCTTAACTTTTACTCCTGGTTTAGCTAACGGTCCGCGATCTACATTAAGGTTTCTGTGTACTAACAGCTCGGTGTTGAGTTTATTACGCCTAAAAACCATTGAAACAGAATATAGCTACTTTGGTTGATGTTACTCTTCAGTATCTCAGTCTCCTGTTCATCGCTGTTCACCTCCTGAAATATCCCCCCAACCCACAACGCGCTATAGTAGCTCTACTTTTATTGGTGTGGTTTAAATCTGTGCAACTGTTAGGACCTTACAAATAGAGGCGCTAATTTTTTTTTTTTTACTTAATATTTTAGTGTTCATTTCTCGTCCGTACATGTTTTACGCCAGGTTTCAAATCAAACTTTACCGAAGAGATTTTATTTCTCTGAAAACTTGATGATATTGTTTGATTCTGAGCTTTTTCTGATTCTGATTCTGACTTTTTAAAATGGATTTGTTTTCTCCAACCTCACGTTCAAAGGTCTGTTCTTTGTAGATACGGTCAAAAGTCTGGAAAAATACTGACTTGTATTCAAGTTGCTTAAAATTTACCAGCAGAAGAAATTACACTGTATGGGTCCAATTGTTTGTGACCGTAAACTGCTCTAATTTTTCAAAGGTAAGGAACACCTTACGTTTATTAAAAATTATGACTTAAACAGCAAATATTTAATACCTTATATCTTAAGCAATCAAGTTGTTTTTAAGGTAAGATAAATTTAAATGGCTAGGAGTGAATATAAATTAATGTTGCAGATGCCCAGAGACTGATGTAATGCTTATGCATAATAAAACCTAGCTATTTGGGTCTTTTTCCTTTTTAAATACAATTTTCCAAAGTGAACACATACAAAAATTTTTTTTAACGTGAACAGTTTCAATATTTTTGAGGAAAAAATGGCCTGCCAGTTATAACCATTTTTGTAGTAATAAAAGTATGACATCTGTTTCAAATGATAACAATCCCTTTTGTAAAACAATATCTCTTCAAATACAAACTTAATATCAGACTTTTAAAACAAACTCAATCTTCTGGATTTTTTTTTTTTTAGCTTTAAGACATCTGCTGAGGTCTTAGGCCAATGTTGTTTATTTTATTCCCCCCTCAGTTTCAAAAATACTTTCAGATAATGATGCTGTTAATTTGTTTGCCTTATGATCCAAAATAGTTGCATATGAGCAAAGGTTGTTTTGAATTTTTCGTAAACTGAAAAGTTTGCTTTGAAGGTAGTAATTATTAATGACGGGTGGTGCAGCCGCATGCTGTGCTGGGCTCTGGTCTCTCCCACATGGCTGCCGGTTGAACCTCTGCTGACGGTGCCGTGAAAACAGGCTGCAGGGTGGGTCCTGGTTCACTTGCAGTTCAGTTTGGATCAGAGTCTTTGAGAATATCTACTAGATAAGCTTTTGTTTTAGTCTTACCATGTGAGTACATTCTTTCCAGACACTCCTGTCTTTACGTACAGCCCCAAAATATGCACATTAGATTTATTGGTGTCCATAAGTTTCACTTTTGTGTGCATTTATAGTCGTTTGTCCTGCTTTTTTGTTATTGTTATGTTGCTCCAAGATGGATTGACATCTCTTATCCACTGACTGCTGGAAACGGGCAGTAGCCACTACAGATACAGATTTTAAAGCTGATATTTTGGGCAAATCATTTTTTAATGTGATTTTTTTTTTTTATGGTACTTTTTTTTTGACAGCTTATAACTTTTATTATGCAAGACTTGGCACACTCTGTCTCAGATTGTTTAACCAACAGGAAAAATACATTTAACATTTCCAAAGTGAAGGAAAATAAAACGTGCTTAATGTTAAGTGAAAGTTTGTTTTGTGAAATTTAAGAAAAAGGAGATAAATAAAAACTGTGGAAGAGCAAATAATACATTTGGCAACGGTTGGAGACAATATAAGCAGATCTGTTTTGTCAGATCAGTAAAAGTTTGTCATCCTTTACAGTCTTATGTCATCATTTCATCTTTTTCGGTGAACGTCCACTTTGCTTTCAAATTTATGCAGCCCAGAGTTTTTCAGTACATTGGTTTAGCAGAGAGAGCTAGCTCTACTGTTAAATTGGCCTTTCAGTTTTTAGAGGACTCCGATGGGAGACCTGTTGCTGAGTAGCACACTATGCGTCATTAATTCAACTAAATTTGTGATAAAAATACGGTTTGAAAAGCTGTTCAGTATGTTTTAATAAGAGAGAGTTTTATTATGAGATGTAAAAGTCACATTTTCATAGCAGCAGCCAGTATCACATTATTAATGGCCACAAAATTCTTAGAAATATCAAAAGATATAAATGCTAAAGGTTTTTTTAATTATCCTATTCTCAACAAGTGGTTTGCATATTTCATGCAATTACAAATTAGTCTTTAAAATGCAAAAGACCACCATTTTGAAATAAACATGTTAGAATTTTAAGAAAACCTTGAAGAAATGAGGGCAAAAATCATTAGTTTAGTAGTTTTAATCAGCACAATTACCCAGCAGTAATCACGAGGGAAGTGGAGAAAGAAGCCGAAAATAACAGATTAATTTTCAGATTTTCCTTCTTGTTTAATCTTTTTTTTTTTTAAATGTTTTATGTGCGACTATCACGCACAGTTGAGGCATTGGATGGCTAATGCGTGGTCAAAGGGCTGCACCGACTCGGATGCAGCCGGACCTTGGACGGGCCTCGCAGCATCATGATCAGGAATCAAGCTATTATCAGCGGATCCTTAAAGCCCTGTTAGTTTTTAGATGCAGCCACAGCAGATCAAACTTGACAATGTGTTGGGTTCATTTATCCCACTGCAGACCACTGCCGGGAGCCACTCACCACCGCTTATTGGTAGCACACCGCTAGCTTTGTTATTTCAAGGACACTCGCACACATTTATCTAGCCGTAATGACTTGCTTGCGTCAAAGTTGGTCAGCTCTTTTTACACTCGCATCGAGCCAGCAAAACGGCAAGAGCTGGGTGTTCACTTTGCAGCTGTTAGGTTTTCTTAAAGTAACAAGATTTCTGGGTTAATTCAATCTTTTATTTTGCAGTGCAGAAATGTCATATTTACAAATTTGGACTCCATAGGGAAACAACCCAAGACAACTAAGTCTGTTGGACTTTAAAATATAATTTAATGTTGATTACTTTTGATGGAAGCTTTGATATTTAATTTTTCAAAAGGATTACTGGTTGTGGTTATTTTTTTATTTCAGCAACTTTCCAAATTGAGGCACATTAGAAATTTCAAAAACCATCGATAAAATGTCACAATCTACAAAATTGCCTAGAATCAATGTAAAATACATTTTAAGTGGTCAGTGTAAATAAATGTTTTAAAACTATTTAGCTTGAAAAAATCAGCTTACTGTCACTGTTTTTGCTGGATTTATTTACTTTATGAAACCAGTTTTTGGACTTTAAAGCATTTTTGCAATATTGGATTAATATTGTAATCACAATATTACAATATTTAGTTCACTTTAACTTTCTGGTTGCAGTGTTGTAATCTAATGAATTAAAAAATGTGTCACCCTGAGCTGCAAACCAAATATATGACAATTTAAACTTGGATGACAATTAGGAGTCCTTTAAATATATTTTTACTCTATTTAAATTCCAAAAATCTATTGATTCTGCGTGTATTACTCACAGTAACAGTTTACAAACCCCAAGTGGAACCATCCATGAAAATAGACAGTGCAGTAAGTAACAAATAATTGTTGTTTAGTTACAGTTATTAGAAACAGAGAGTTTCCATGTTTTGTAATAGCGTCCTGACATTTGTTTGACAAAAAAACAAAACCTCAACCCACAGTGTGTATTTGTGCTATTTCTGAGCAGTGGCAGATTGCAGTAACACTGACAGAAGCTGGCATCTCGCTAATTAGTCAGTGAGTTAATGAGAAATCCTTATAGAAGGCAGAACACAGTATGTCACCACAAACCGAGTGTGTGTAGGTGAACTGCTTGGACCAGATTTTATTTTGGTTGCGAGGAGAAGATGATTAATTGTTTGAAGCTTTGAAATCCATACAAGTACCTGGAAAAAGTGATCTAACCTTTCTTAGATATAGTATGGCAATCTACTGTTTTGTGAAAAAGTGTGTGATTTTTCTTTTTATTTGTGTTTGATTCAAAACCCCATGAAACTCTATGTTACCCTCCTCTTGTACGTGGGCATCAAAGACAAATACTAAAAGCTTAATTTTTGCCTTCCCTTTTTCATCAACCTTCCCTTTTGTATGTTTTGTCATTCAGTTGTTTGAAAAATAAAAAGAAATAAACCAAAGTTTTAGATTGACTCGCAGAAAAGACCCATGTCTAATTGAATACCTTTCACATTTTCACTATTTCTAAACCTCATTGTAAAGTTGGTTCTAAATAAACTTTTTTTTATTTACTTCCTTTCTGATGAATATTAAATCTGCCTGTTCTTTTCAGTCTTGTTGTACTTTGATCTGTTGACGCATGTCATTCCTAAAGGTTTTTTCTGAGTGCCTTTAATCAACACAGTATAGCACTCTGCATGGACAGTCAAGTGTCCTTGTAGCTGAAGCTCTCTCTTGAAACATTGAGGAGCTTGGTGGAGAAAACTGTCAGGGTGGTAACAATGTTTTGTACTGGATTCCTCTCATTTTTCTGCTCTTATGTGCCATTAGTGGGATAAAATGTGAGCCATGAGGCAATCGGATTGCTGCTTTATTCCTCTGCACTGTATCTCTCTCTCTCTCTCTGTTAGTACATCTGTCTTTGTTAGGTGTTCAGTTTGTGTAGCTCAGTTGCCTTTAAAAGAAAATGTGTTCCCTTTTGTGTGCATCTCAGTAAGTATAGTCATATCCCAAATTTGGGGACCATTTTGAAGTTGCTGAATCAGTTTTTTTCCCCCTTTGCTTGACTACTGAGTCTCCAGCCTGCACATGCTTGTAGCTCGAGGGTTAAAGTTCTCAGTCCAAAAACCAAACATATTTACTTTTAATTTTTTGAGTTCTGGTTCGGATATATTGGATGTATCTCTAAATCATTAACAGCAGCTAGTGATTTAGCGGTTTTTTCAATTAAGCGTTTTTCAAGTGCTTTCACGGCTATAGGAACTCAGATTTGACCTTTGCTGCTTATCTGCTCGACCAGCTTTTGTTGTGGTCTTTTCAAAGGGTTCATGCTGTCGCAGAATAGCCAAAATATGAACAATCTTGAAGATTTCTAGTTATTCTATGCATGAAGATACCCACCAGATGCTTAAAGAACACTATAAGACTATGCTATTTGCACATACAGAAGTCCTGAAAACTAAAATAAGTCTTCAATTAGTAGCAACTTTATAAATGGCTTATTAAAATGTTTTGTTGAATGTTGTCCCTTATTCAATGGTAGGATTAACTTAAATAGTACAGTGAAAGCCTCAGTCAATAAATTGTATTATGTCTAGAGTACTAGATAATAGGACTGGACAATAAGTCGATAACGATATGTATTGCTGTAGACACGTGGTCAATATCAATAGACAATCCATCTGATAGAATATTCAATTTATAGAATAGTCACTGAACTCGGATCCAGAACTGCATGGCATTCTGGGAGGTGTAGGCAGAGGAAAGGGTTTAGCTGCTCAACTTCTCTCAACTTGCTTAGCAAGGTTGGTGGCATCAACAACTAACTCACTCACTCTTTGGTTACCTAGCAACAACTTGTTGAGTAAATTGTGCAGCAGATGTTTCAGTTCTCACCACTATGCCTCATAATTGCTAAATAAAAATAAAACAATTACGTGGAGGGAAACTGGATAAAAGGCATGCCACCAGTTTTAGTATTTCAGAGATTGAAACAAAAATATAAATTGGTAATTATCAGTATCGACAATCATCAACGTTGATTGATATCACGCGCCTATATTGTGATAATACTAATACTACTGCCACTACTACTCCTAATAATTTTATAAAGCACTTTCAACTTCTGAACAATTACAAAGAGATAAAAACAAAATAAAACAATGCAGTTTAAAATCATTACCCACAAGTCTACCTCTGATTAGCTGATCAGCCCCCTCGCGATGACTCCTTCCCTGGAAGCTCGAGTTAACCAAGTCCCGATTCACAAAAAAACATTAAGAGGTTTTGAAACTATGAATCCTCCCTTTTTCAGTAATATCATTTCAGTTAGTCATTACAGCTTTATATTTGGCTGTTAGCTATTTGATCAGTTTATACAGACACATTAAAAAATAAAACTTTCTTTGAAGAACCATCAGCAGAGTACAGTTATGACAGTATTACTAAATGTTTAAATTTTCTTTCTCAGTTAATCATTAGGGAATACATGAGTTGGATTATCTTAAAATTAAATTCTTAACTCCTTGATCTCAGCTAATGAACGGCAATCGACACAAGCACTTTGGCAACCCTATAGATGGTATATTTTAGTAGATGGAGTTCCTTATTTCTTGTTTTTTTTTTGTCTTTGTTAAACTTTTGATTTAAAACTTTAATTCTGAGATGAATATAAGACTTGCTTATTTTTTTAAAAATTCAATAGACTTGATTTTTCTAACAGTAATGCGATTTGAAGCATCATAAGCATGCTGCGGAGTTGAACATAGATGTCTCATCCAATATATTCCAATTAAAATTTAATCCAATACAGTTAGATTCACATTTAACTTAATCACCTTCAGTGCAATTACATCAAGTTATGATGCAGTTCAAAACAATCCTGAGGTTGAAGCATCAGCAGCATCCTTCTGGCTTGGCCAACTTGAAATTGAGAGCAGCAGGAAGACAAAGATAGGAAGAAATATCTACAATCTCCTCCCATTGTAGAAATAATGTTCACACAAATTAAAAAGCAAATTAATTAACGTTTCTTCTCTGAAGAAAAAGGTTTGATGTATTTGGGCAAATCTTCTTCATTGCAGCATATTTCTCATCTTTTAGTCTGTTTCAGTTCAATGCTTTTTTTGGAGTTGTTTTGAGGCGGTTAGAGCTCATTTCTGTGGGGTACTAATGTTGCTCTTGTCCTCTGACCCCCACAGTACAGCTAACACAGCCTGCTTCAAAAGCAAGCGCACAAACGGCTTATGTTTGCATACTTTGGAGCCACATCCCTCCCCCAGGCACTCTCCACTAAACCCCTCTCCACTATTAAATACCAACCACCATTTACAACAAAGGAAGTGGCCTCAGTTGCTCTCAGGCATGCAGACACGAGTAATGGTACTGAATCATTATCCAATTTGCTCTTGGGTTTTCAGAGAAACAAGTATTTGTGAAAAATGCATCTTAACGCACATTTTGGATTACATATGTAGCTAAAGATTAGGAGCTGGTAGCTCCCAACTGGATTTTGAAGAATTTGAAAAACTCTACAGGGAGTTGTTCTGCTTCGCTGGCTCATGATTATGTTTGGAGCACTTTTGACTTTGTCTTTTGTCCTGAACCAACATGAATCCTGGACTAACCACACATCTGATTCAGTAATGTTATGTAGCATTATTTTCTTTCAGAATGCAACCTGAAAAGACTCTGCGAACCTGTGTTACTTTAATAGCTGTGCATGCGATTTTCATATTAAGTTTGTGTTAAGAGAACTTAAATGACTTTAAGAGAGAGATTAGCCTGACATTGCTGTTAACTATAAAGTGACTGCTTAACATCCAGACGCCGATATTACATTAGACCAAAATATCCCTATTAAAACTGACTATATTTAAGAAATCTGTCTTTTTCTCATCAAGGATTTTCAGAATATACTATTCTCTTATATTTCCCTAATTTGCTGTTTGTGGTGTTGTTTAGCAACAGCCTTTGGGAAGAGAACAATGACTGTGCGAGGGTGTGAGGACTCTAAAGAATTAAGTAAACTGTCTCCATATTTGCTTCAGGTTCACACAGAGATTTATTTATGCTCTTTGGATGCAGACTTTTCTATAAAAGTGTAAAATGGAGCATGTTCCTGCAGTGCTATAAAAAATATGTAAATTACTCTTGATTTTTCTGCTGTGCTCTGTGACTGGCAGTAAGAAATAATGGAGAGCCACCGCTTTTATACTGAATTTACAAGCAAATTGCATTATTTAGTTTGCAAATTATCAGTTTCTTTCACCATGGTGATTGCATAAAACATTTTTTAAGGTGTCAAAAAAAAGAGTGAAAACATGACCCGTGGCATTTGAAATAAATATGAACAATTAAAACTGGAATTTAAAGCAGTTTAAACGCTTGAAGTACTGTCGAGTTTAAATTGGCGCTAAGTTCAATTAAACTACAATAGTTAAATAAAAGCTGCTTTTGTTGCATACATCCAAGCAAGGTCATCAAAGGCCTGTATGAGCTGACCTCCACAAGACGAAATGAGGTAGTGATAATAAATGGTTTGTGCTACCAGCCAACAGCCCGATATATCCATAATGTTGACGTCAAAGATCATAACTGCTCCTGCTGTCCCAGTCTACCAGTTTGTCCTTTGAAAACTAACAGCTGCGCACGACAACACTATAATCACTTGTGACTTACAACTAGGCGAAGGGAGCCCAGAAGTGATTCGTCTTTACAGGGTTATGACAGAAATGTTTTGTGAAAGATACTCCTATGTGTATGTGATGTCTCACACACTACTTTTGCAAAACATTTGAGCCTTGACATTGTGATCTTGGAATATAGCCGCACTATCAGGTACGAAAAAAACCTCCATTGACGGAATAACCTCCTTCTCCGGGCACATAATCTTGCTGAACTTTGACATGACAAACTCAGCAACTTCTGATCATAACACTGCCCCACAGACTTTTACAGGAGACCCTAGGCATGAAGGTGCATGACCTCATTTATCCCAGTTCTAACCATGATGTGCACATCATTCTTGAGAAGGTTGTTTAATCTGGACTTATCAAACCTTCTACTACTAGACAGTCCAAACTTTATGCCTGCTAACAGATTAAAGCCTTTTCCTCTGATTATCTTCACTAATCAGTGGTTTGCTACAGGGTACACAGCTCAAATCCCATGAGTTCCCTTTGCACTGTGCATGTGGAAATAGCTTTATTTTTACCACTGAACGTATCTGTGAGTTATGTTTTTATTTTGATTTCTCAAAATGTTTAAATGAATGCCGATCACAATCATCCGATCACATTTCTTCCATGAATGTCATAGCTCCCCCTAAAGTTTTTAATATTACTTTGGACAGTTGTTGACCTAATTTTCTTTCCTCAATTTCATAGATGTTTTCTTTGCTTGAGGCATGTGGGAATAACGTGACCTTTCTGAAATAGATTAGCATCTTCTCCACAACAACAGGATACGTCTTCAGATATAGAAGCTTCTTGCATCGGTTAGATTATGGAATTTGTTGCCCGCTGAAACACAATCAGCCATGCAGTTTCAATAAGTGGGAGACTCCCACCTATTTTCTTTGTTAAATCCAGGACTTGTTCTTGGACTGGTGGTCTAATATGGTAACTTTCAATTCAGATGCTCCAGTCAAGCTGCAAGATTTTCTTTAAAAGACGCCTCTAATGGGTCTGGAAAGGAATTCTGTTCGTTTCTGAGGTCACAGTCAGTTTGAGCGTGTTATTTTATACTTCATTGGTAACGATCCAGTTCCACTGTATGCAACTATTGGTGTTTGTCAGCCTGCACGAGAAAAAGTGAAGTAAACATCCTCAAACATTAATGACAGCTGAATACTTTATGTCAAAGCTGGGAAGAAGTCTTAAGCAGAGCTTCTCAAAGAGAAACCTAAGTGTCTTGTGTTGCTATTTTTAAGGCAAGGACAAAAAAGCTGAAGTAAATATTTAACCTTACAAGAACTTTAGTGTTTATATATAAGTTCATTTTCAGCCAATTTGATAATTGAATCACTTGGTGCAATAAAGTTGTGTAGCGTTCCCTCGGCTACTATTACACATTCACACTCATAACCGCCATCTGCTATTACCACCCAGTGTGAACGAAGGCTTTCTTAGATAATTGTTTTAATAGCCTTCATTACAGCCCAGCACCGTTCAATATTGCAAAACTGGCAGTCTCAAGACGTCTCATCCCTCTTTCCTGAACAAAATCATCCTTCTACGACCCTCGATTGCAGTGCCCCTATGACATTCACACTTGATTAGCAAGAGTACCACTGTTAAGTCTTATTAGATTTACTGGACATACTAGGCTTAAAAGATTTATTTATTTATTTTTCAGTTTCACATCTAAGCTGGGAAGATGTCCCAGTGGTATTATCTGCAACTAATTCACTTGCTTCATCAACTTTTCTTTTTTCTTAAATAGTCTACAGATAGTTGATTGTGCATCTTTCTTTGTGCCACGGGAATATTCACTTGGTAAATAAATGGCTACACAAAACAACAGCAACCAAATTAAAAAAACTACCATCTGTGGATTTATCTTTAATCTCCTTCTTCTGTTGGCAACTAATTGTCGCCCCGTAATTGTTAATTGTTGCTGACAAAGTAGGTTATTCTGCCTTCATTATAATACCAAATTACACCTACACCACTATAAAGGGTCAAAACACTTTGAGGGCATTTTGAGTCTCGTAAGGAATTAAACTAAGGATGATTTAAATCATGTTTGTACCTGACTGGCATTGCTGTTCTTATTTTAGTAAACATTGTACGCTCAGTTATTAGTCGGGTTGTATTGTTTTTATTTTGGGGGTTGGGGGGGTTTAGCTATAGTTTTCTTAAATATCTAAGAATAGAAAACATAGTTTGTGTTGTCTTTGAACAGTATCTGTTGGCACAACAATTAGGCATAGTATGAAATGTGATTAAAGAAAATGACAATATTCCCATCTCACTTCTTCCTCATTATCCATTAAAGAGTAAATAAATATTTCAGAAACAAATAAGTGACCAAAATACCCACTATTCCTTTCAATAAGTCACAAGTCTTCCATTTGCTTTAGTAAATCAACTGCATTTAACAGTGCCTGATTGTACCTCTGAAAACACAGTAATGTAATTTAATAATATCTTTAAATACCTTGATATTTATTGATGGTTTCACAATGTTTTTTTTTTCTTTTGTTTCAGTGATTTGTCATTATGACCTTCGATCCAGGAAGTTTCACCAGTCTTGCTCTTTGCGTGTTAAAGGAAACCTCACATGACAAGTTTGGTAGGAAAAAAATGTGGCCTTCTCTAGTTGCAAACTTGAAAACTATTTTGCTCCACGAAGAAACCCTCCAACAAATATATATATTTTCTTATTCTTGGATTTCACCCTTCAAAGGGTGAAATCCAAGAAGAAGAAAGGAAGGATTTCTAGCATCAGGATGACTTTCGATCCATCTCACTGAATCAACATACCAGTGCTGATTCTTACCAAGCAGTTCTAAGGGTATAAACCATGTTGCCCTGAGCAAACCTCTCTGTCTTTTATATTCTTATTCTACAACCAAATGAGAAGCACATCTTTTTTGTAATTTCAGCAACCTCTCTGCTAATGAGCTGGCAGGCCAAAGAGGATTTCAGCCTTGGCTTACTGGTCAGCTTATGTCTTCTCACTCATTATCTCACTCATTCTTTATTACCAGAAAATTAGAAAAGCATTCGCAGTAAGACAGTGCACTCATATTGCTTAGCAGTCAACACAGCTGCTGTATGAAAGCAAGGATATTAAAACCTACTGGCCTTTTTGCTTGAGTTGTAAATTGTCTTTCTGCAACAGCCTTTCTTTTTGGCTACTCTAGATTTTATCTTGCAGAACATGCTGATTATGTGGACTGCAGGACAATGGCACAAGAAACTGTAAATTAATGCTTTCTGGTGACAACTTGAAATGTATTTTTTCAGCTTTTTAATGCAACTAAGCAATTCTCAACTTTTGATTTGAGAGCTTTTGAGTTTGTGGTCTTCACACATGTGAAGTATGTTTTCTTAAGTGTTAAAAAAAAGTCAGAGGCTATCATTTGAGAACTGGATAACCTCATCTTGGACTTGTTTTAGTTTTGGCTTCTTAAAGGCTGCTGCAGTATTTAGAGCCGAATCTAGAAAAATAATGGAGCTTAAGTTTATAAATGAAGATATACAGTTAACTTGTACCCAGTTATTGCTGAACAACCAACAAGATGTGGCTTTTCTCACATCTTTATCTCTTTCTCTGTATAATCATCATCCACCTTTCACCTCAGCTTTGAAAGTCCTGCATCGACTATTGTAGCAGGGCAGACTTGTATCTAAATTTATTAATTAACATTAATGTTTTGGCAAACAGAAAATAAAATTGATTTGTAAATTAATATGTCTGGGTTACTGGAAGGATTTTTCAATGATTTCAAGTACAAAATGCACCTCTTGACCATGGATTGATTGGATCTATGCTATTTTTCTTTTATCAGATCTGATCAGTGATCATTAGGTTAGGAAAAATTGATACTTGAAATTGGCACTTATGTTCTGTTTTGTGTTGGAATAATGAAATGGAATAAGTGGGTCAAACCTAGAAACATTGCTCTATTAAAATGTCTACCAAGGTATTACTGAGTTTGTTGTCTAGACCTTGATATTTTTCATGTTTTGAGTGAGAGGCATTCAAAGTTGCAATTCTGTCTTCAAGCAATAAAAAAAGGTCTTATGTGAGTTCTTGCATGAAAAACAAGAGCTCACCTACAATCCATGAGAAGCGAAAGCCATAACATTCTCCGCAGCAGCTTCATATAAATGTGTATTACATGTAATTATCATTTGCAGTACTGTAAAACAAAAAACTCTATTTAATTGAGTTCTAGTTTCCCACTTAGCTGTACAATGCAGTTAAAAGTGTAATGTTGAGTGGTGGGTTGTAATGGTGCATCCACCAAACAGAAACAGCCGCTAGGAATAACCACATTCCTTTACATATCCATAACAGCTGCTCTGTCGTTGTTGGATAGTCTATTATTGTGATGCAGCCAACTGGATGTCGTCATTGAGATTGGGTTTGCATATTCGTGTCTTTATGCATCAGATAACAAAATGATTTTATAAAAGAACTTGTATGATCATGCTTTCTAGATCTATACTAGTTGTAATCTACTTGCCATTAAGACTGTTACCAGTTTAGCTCTAATCCAAATGTAATCATAACCATGTTCTGCAGTGATCAGATAAAATGCAACTAATCCTGGCATTGATACACACACACACTGATTTCCTCAGATACTCTCCTTTTGAAATGGTTCCAGTGGACATTTGGACAGTGACAGAGGTGTGAAAGCCAAGCCACATGGACACTCTGGGTTACAAACTCGGCTACAAATTGATAGACTTCTGAAGTCCGTCAAACTGGCAGCAGCCTTTTTTTTTGTTTTTTACAAATCTACAATGCAGGAAGACATACTTCAAGCAAGAAATTCAGATCTGTGATCAATAGTATGATGTTTTCATTGCCAAAGCATTTCATTGCTGCAGAAATAATGCATCTCATGTGAGGTGAAGGAAATGGAGATGGCTTGCAGGCTGCAGAAAGACAAATGGCAATTGCATTCAGGGGAGACGGCCACAGATTGGCAGTACGGTGCTGCCCTGATGAGAGATATAATTTGCTTGGAGAGGCCAGGAAAAGTTGCAAAATAAAGTAGAGACAAGGTTAGTTTTGAAAAAGACAAAAATCACTTCAGGGCTCTTCCTCTCAACAGCTCTCTTCTCCTTGGCCTCACATTTTCAGCCTTGTTACCGAATAGCCTACAGACTCTTGACATTTCTCCTGAATTCTTTAGCTGGGTGTGTCAAAGTGCTTTACATGAAATCTCACTGTGGCCTTCTTCTTTTTCTAACCTTAGCTTTCTCAAAAAAGAAAAATTGTGGGTGTTTTTCTTTTTTCTTCCCTGAAGACTAGATTTGAAGTGACCCTTTTGGAAAACAGCAGGTGTTGTAGAAGTGTGGGCAGGGTTGTCGAGCTGAAGTGTGATTGGAGTACGACCTGCAAAATAAGGGTAAATTTAGCGGCCCCAAAAAGAGGGCTGTTAATAAGTCAGCTTGTTTATGTAAGATATGCACGTAGAAACTAAAAACACAACAAAATGCTATATCAAAACTTGCTTATTTCCTCCATTCCTTTTTAATAAAAAGGCTTTTCAGGCCCCGACTTGTAGGCTCCGCTAAGACAGCTGTGCACTCTCCCCACATTAATTCTTGGTTATTTTTGATCCAGTTACTGTGGCCATATTTGAATGCGATCTACATGGCGATCACTTATCCAGATTTGTTTAGCTTTCTGGACATTTTTAATTCAGCATTAAAGTGTCTCTCAGGAACTACTTGAAATGGATGAATATCAATCAATAAGTTTTATTTTGTTTTTTACCTTTATAGGTTGATGCTTTACCATGACTTTGCCTTGAATGCCTTCTCGCTGTCTTGTGATCTGCGACCCACTCCTATTATCTCTCAGAGTTGCTGAAGAAGGCAGTAAGAAAACAGAGTGGGTGGGAGTGTAAACTTAGTGACTAGGATGGCATTTAATCATATTTAACTTGTTTTCCGAAGCCTTCTTTTACTAGTGTGAGTGCACTTAGTTGTGGAACTTTGGCAGCCCGAGGGGTTGAGTTATAAAACAATGAGGACTTAGCTTTTGCTGTTATGTACAAAAACTAAATATTAATTTGTTTGCCGGCCCATTATAGTCGGGTCTTTTTTATATTATTTTTTTTCCCAATATTTATACATTGCAAATAGCTACCAATGAGAAACAGAGTGTGCCCGAGTGGGGGGGGGGGGGGACAAAAAACAGCCCCTAAACAATTGCTTACTTCTCACTAGTTGTTTCTATTTCTGGCCGGCTGGATCTCTTTTCAGTCAGAATTTATGACATTTCAGGAGGAAGCCTCTTTGATTGACAGATAATGATGTATGCATATGCAGAACAGAGGAGAGTAGAATAACCCCTTACCTCTCCTCTGTCCCCAGAGCTGCTTTGTTCAGCTGCCTTTATTTTTTCATTCCATCATATCTGCTGAAGATTGAGCGATATGTACCATCAAAGCCTTTTAGAGGCTTCCCACTCTCTTCCAAAATCCTTTTTATTTTCAACAGATTCAGCTGCTTAATATTCCTTAGCAGTCTGTGGCCTTTTTACAGAACTAACAAGGTTCTGAAGATGCAAGTCTTGTCTTCATGTGAAAGACAGCTGGGGCACAGCCCTCTTCTTTTTTTTGTGGAGCTCATGCCGCAGTGTCTGTGCTGCTAACAAGTTCAGAGCTGCTCTCAGACACAAAAGCAAGTGGGAAGTGACTCTCATGTTATTTATATTTTATTGGATATTGTTTAATATTTCTAGTGAAAATTTAAATAAAAACACCAGTTAGTTGTGCATCTTTTTAAATGTATTTATTAGCTTTGCTTTTTATTCCACATGTTTTTTAGAATTAGAATTACAACCATTGTGTAGGATGTATGACTCTTGAGCTAGTTCAGCATGTAATTAAATGCAAGGGTTGTAAAAGTTATCAAATGCAAACATTAATCAAAGTAGCAAACAATATTTTAATTAATTTTTGCCTGGCATAGTTTGGATGTTTGTGTAAAAACTATTGTCATGATTAGAGTTGCACAATATATTGAATTCAATCTATATTTTAATATCAGTGTATGCAATATTGCAATCACAGATTACTTCTTGTACACAATTGTTATTAGGATCCTATAATTCAGCTACCTTTTGTTCACAATTTGCATATAGATGATGCATTTGGCCAGCTGGATGGACCTCAACTGACCTTAATGGCTGCATTAGGTTTTTATTTATTCTGTATATTTGAAACATCAGATCTCAGCAATACATGTGGGCACATTGTTTAAAGGTGGCATACGAAAAAAAATTGAATTGTAAGGTAATCACAGTCAGTTGTGTCAGTATATGAAGTTTCAGCTTTAGCAGCACATATAATCCGCTGTGGTATTTATTTGTCCATTTTTAAGCGCTTATATTTATAATCTTCATATTAACTCTTTGTTGTATTGCTATATTTAAATCAGTAAGTACCAGCACATATAAACATACTGATTTAAACGAAGGGCTTCGGTGTTTGAAATTAACTCGCATAAGTCTTGGCTTCACAAAAGTAGTAGAAAATACTATCTATTTACTAAAAATATGCTAAATGCCCAAATGACCTTTTTAAATGAGCATTGTGCACACAAAATTACTACCAGTTTTCTAAACTAAACATGTACTTAGTATGAAGACAGTGTTACAATGTTAGTCCGTTCAGTAACTTTTTATTGCCTGCCAGAGGTGACCCATGAGTGACCATGAATTTCGGATGAAAAAAAAACAAATTGTAAAAACAACCAAATTGTAGCCTTCCCTTTATTTCAACAACTACATAAACACGCACAACTTTATCATTAGTGCCTAGATAGCTGCCGTTTGAAACATCTTACAAGTTAATGAGGCAATTAAAGATCCCTAGGCCTTTAACCAATTTATTTCTGTTGCTAAATGTAGTTAGTCTTACCCTATTTTCTCATTCGGTGACTTATTGCATGAGTGCAAGTGCCAGCTTCTGCCTACAAGCTTAAAAGAGTTCAGCACAAAAAGTACCACAGAGTGTTGACAGGCACCATGGGTATTTGCTCAGCTTCCAAATCTTTCCTTCCTATTTACTTTGAACTTAGTTTTCTCATGCAGCTTGTATGTGGTGGTTTTTGGTCTAAAACTCATCCTCCTTAGAACACTTTGGCATCCAAGTTTCTATATATATATATATATATATATTTTTTTTTTTTTTTTTTTTTTTTTTTGTTGTTGTTTTATACCAACTCCACTGCCGCTCCAGGGCATGATTGGTCTTGTGATTTATTCCTTTGTCACTTTGATCTGAGTGGTTGCAATAACTTTTTGCAAAAGCATAGGTTTAATATTAACTCAAAGGGACTCTGTCTCACAAGGCCGTTGGTGATCTATTTAAAGTAAAATATATTTTTCTTCAATTCACAAATCTAAAGTAGTATTTGCATAGGAAAAAAGAACAAGTGTGTTTAGCTGCAGCTTTCAAATGTAGCATCAGACCCGCCCTAAAAGGAAGCAACCAAGCCCCTCAATGCAAGCAAAGCACCTCTAAATACCATCAGATTTACTATCTTATTCCTAAATGCTTGTGACAACCACACTGTTTCTCACAGCATGTGACCCAGACCCACTGAAACACTCTTTGTTTTACTTAATCCACTGTGAAAATTGCCCTAATGTTTTGAGAGCTGGAGGAGGTTGCATGGGAATGGTGCTGTGGTAGGATATTCCAAGGACAGCTTATTGGTTTGGGACGTCAAGTTTGTAGCTTTTAAATTGTGGTACACATGAAGCACAATTTAAAAGCTTCATGTGCACCACAATTATTATAGTACCAAATATCAAGACTGAACATTTCTTCAGTTTGCTTTCAAGTTAAATAATGTCCTTTTCCCCCAACCCCCCATTTACTGCCAATTGTAAGAGGAAGTCTGTCATCGATATAACATTCAGGATAACCTAAATTACTTAGAAGGCATACAAGTTAATTTAACATGAAAACCAAATTTATTTCAGTAATTTCTATTTTTCTGAAAAATGGAAAATTAAATTTCCCAAAAAACTGGAGTTAAACAGAAGACCCAATAAATAAAAGATTAAAAAAAATGCATGAGAAATGGACCTTCTAAAGTTAAGTATTAATTAGCATATTGCTGCGTACAATATATACACTCCATACCTGTTCATGGGTCCTTTTGCATGAAATACCTCATTACCATTGGCGTGGCATGGAAGCGATCTGCCTGTTGTTCTGTTGAGGTGTTTGGGAAGCCGGGGTTACTTAAATAGTGTCCCCTAGCTCATCTGCATTGCTGACTCCAGTGTCTTTCGTATTCCTCTTGACAATAGCCCTTTGACTCTTTAGGAGGGTCATGGAAATTTGTTGGACTATCAAGTTCTTTAAAGTGTGTATAGGTTCCTTTGCTGTATGGACCAATGCCAATTTCTGGAAAATGAAAGCAGCATCTCTTTATGCTTGTCTGATGAGGCAGCAGGATGTTCTCTAAAGTTTACTCATGGACGGCTTCATTAGATTTTGACTTGATGAAACACAATGGACCAACAGCAAAAGATGAATTGACTCCTCAAAGCAACTCACACACTTTGCACTAACTGTGCTTTTCACACCAGCCTGCTTAGTCCACTTTTAATAAAATTCTAGTTTTATTAAATTGTTTGATTAGTACTCTATTTTGTAACTCTGTTAGGCTCTATTTTACTTTGTGTATAAAGTTGTGTTGGTTTGAGAGGTGTGAATGTGCAATCAAACTCTGATGCGAACCAAAAAAGCAAACTAAAAGCATAAGTCTCGGTTGGTTGAAGTGAACTCTGGCAAGGTTTGAATTCCTATGTGCATGCAAGTGGACCGGAGACCTCTCCAAACCAGGAAGCGGAGTGTAGCGCAGGGCATTCTGTGTCAATAGAACCAAAACAAACACAGGAGTTTAACACTAGAGGGATAAAAATGGTTCATGGTTTTTCAACAAATACAAAAAGAGAAATCCTTCAACCACTACAGTCTGATGCCACTCCACTTTTTTTGTGTACATTTTGTGAACAAGGAAGTTGCGCTCATGTCATCTTTGGTAATTTTTGTGTCGTTTCCTTCAGTAGTTCTTGGTTTTCAATTAGTTTGGATTGTTTGACACAGTGCAGTGTGAAAGCGAGCCACACCATTTAAAAAAATTAACAAATGTTGCAGTTTTGTTCCCCAAACAGAGTTTACCAGACTATCAGGTGAGAAAACACCCTGAATCTCAAGAAGCATGAGAAAGAGAGTTCATATAAATTACATAAAACCTTTAAGTAACCATAAAATATTGAAATATGTTATCAATATTTGTCATTAACTTTAGAGACATAAAAAATGTGTCTTTACCAGTTTAGTTAGTTTAACTTTGGTTTGGAGAATGATGTCCATTTAATCAGGTCGCTCCGGCTCCAGATCTCGGATCTCTGCTAATTTCGCCCTATGCTTGGCACGCTCCGAGTTCTCTGATAATTCTCCGGGCATCAGATGGCCGCTGATGGCTGGCTCCGTCGTGGTATCAGTGGTGTGATCATTAAATGTTTTGCCAGCCACTCACTCCTCAGAGAAAATGAATGCATTATGAATGGCCAACAGATGGTTCTTCGGCCCTCGTTTTCTTACCCGACTACTAGTTGTAATAGATGGCTGCTTGTGTCAGGGGGCAGCAGATGTGGAGCAACTATAATAATTAATGAGAGAATATCCGTCCCAGTCAAACTGCTGGAAGACGCATCCTGAGGCTAATGTTTAAAACGTTTTCACTGGAGAGAGCCATAAAGTTGGTCTTGATGATTCATGTGCGAGGTGTCAACCTCTTCCTTCAGACAGGTCGGTAGAATTGGACAGTATGTAAAGGCGATAATGTGCCTCAGCCCATTGCTAATTGATATGCTAAGGCAACCTTGAAGAGAGGCTTAGCTGTTTGACCTTCACTTCCTTTGATGACAATTGAAAGATGATTTTAAAAACGTATTCCTTGAAAAATGCCAGGGAAATCACCTCTAACATCGAGTTTAAAATTATTCTTACTCCATCTCAGCATAGTGAGGAATGTATCTTCTGTGCTGTGCTAGTCTTACAATGTGTATATTCCTCTTCATTGGACTTCACTTTCTATGTTTACAGCATTGTCTGGAAGATAAAATACATAGAAGGGGAGAAAGGGTATTAATATGTTAGCTTCATTCATCAAGTAGTTTTAAAAGGTCTTTCCTAATTCGGTATTATTTACAGGAAATTGGTTACCACAGTTTGTAATCCATCACTGGAGCTCTTGATCACTGTGCACATCATGTCATTTCTAGTGTATTAATCATTTCACTCAGTTATTACACAAGTGACCTTCACTGTGTGATGGCGACATTCGTCCTTGAATCTTGATGAGTTTAGGAAGGTTGTGGGTTTTGTCCACTGTCTTTAGTTTTCTGGCACTGGTATCATCTGCTAGTTATCTCTCTCCATGTGTTTCAGTCTGAAAATTATCTTCTTTAAAGGGAGCAAAGAGTGGACTTGAATTGAGAGAATCAGTTCTACGGTCCTGTTTAAACCCTGGCTTTACTGTCATCACTATAATAAGCGACGCTTTGATGGTCGCTTTTTTTTCGTTGTTTTTGGACGGGATTAGGGTCATTATACGCCAAGCAAAGCTGCTTCCACAATTAAATATACTACAAACAATAAAAGTCACTTGAACACTACATAAAAAAAATGCATGTTGCTCAATAAAAGCACATTTCCGCATACATTACAGCAAGTAAACAAAGCCACAGATTAGACCACATCATCAGAAGCATGACAAAAAACACTATATGCCTACTTTATTTTACAATCTGATTGATATAGGGACAAATGAAATTTTAAAACCAAGTCTGCAAGCAGGGATGATTTAACGAGAAAAGAACGGTGAAAACAATTTTTATATTAAAATATTGCAGAATGTTTTGTAGCATTTAATGTGTTCTTTTCATTGCATTATGCTTGGCTCGGTTTTGGCATGACTGAACATGACTTCTCCCAAAAGTGATGTAGGGAAGAAGCAAATTAATGCACAAAAAATTCCCCAAGAGTGCAGAAAGTTTGATGCTTAAAAATCTCAGCAGGAGGCCCTGCGTCTCCCTCCGCGTTCAAACGACACATGCTCATGCCTTAAAATGTCACCAGAAGAGCTGCAGGATAAGCCTCAGGAAGAGAGAACTGCACTTGGCAGGCACTTACTTTCTTTTTTCTCTACAAATGTACCTTCTTCCTGCAGCATACCTGCCTCAGAGAGCATTAGTGCTGTTGCACGGTAGCCAGGGATTATTGATTAACATTGCTGCTGACATTTCTAGTTCCTGTATACTCCGGCTGGATTATACAGGAACTTTTCAGCCTTCACACACTGATTAGCATCGTTTTTGTCTCTTCAGACTAAAGTTAAGTTTTGTTGAAGAAAATAAACTGTTTTTAATTTTAGGTTATCCTCTGTACAGGTTTCCACCCAATATCCAACATCCTCTTGTCATTCCTAAAGACTTTTTCCACAGGAAAGTCTGTTTTCTTTGTGTTTTACCTCCTTGTACAATTAATACAACTATGGAGTGTGTTGTCTCATCTTGGCACAATAACTACATGAGAGAAAAATGCAGGGAAAAATACAGAAGATTCTAGATTTAAAAAGGCTTCAGATCCGTTTTTCTCTTCAAATATTGTCAAAAATCGCAATGGACCATGCAGTGACAGAATGGTGTCCAGCTGGTTTCTTTACTCCAACATCTAATTAAAGTGCTTTGTAAATGACCACATTTTATGCAATGATCAATATGCTTTCTTTGATCTAGCAATTTAGCACCGTCTTTAATTTAATAACATGTTTCCACCGGGGATGGAAATGACTTGGTTACATAAATTGCAGAGGAAACCATCCATGTCACACTCTGCACATAAACACTGATGGATTGGCTGTACATTAATAACTCTACTATTGAAAAGCCTATAAATTAATCATGGCAGCAATTAAAAATGTACATTTGCGTTTGGATATTAATTTATAGTGCATCAGTATCCAAATCCAAAAGTCCAATATTACAGCTGATAATTACAGTTGTTTATTAACTGAATTGAAAAGCTGCTTTGATCAATGATCCAAAAGAATTTCTATTGATTTCTTTTAAGTACACACAGCCAGCCTAAATCATGACGCTCTCCGACAGGGTTGGGCAATTAATTTTTACTAATGGCCACACAAGCAATTATAACTGTGATCCAGGGCCAAACTATTGACTAAACACCATTTTTGTTCGACTACATGTGTGATGGTAACTTGTTAATAAAATCTTTTATCGTCTGATGACGGTAGACCTTGCAGTTGTGCAATAAAATGTGACCCTATGCTGATAGATAAGGCTTCTTGTTTACTTTTTATGGATAATACTTGGAAAATAAAATTGTCACAAATGATCAAGGTCATATTTTTCACAGCTTAATCCAATGATTTAAATTTGAGGTGTAATTACTGCAAACATTTCTAGATCCATTTCTTAAACTGAATGTGCCACTTTAACTTTTGTATGATTCAGATCTTTTTTAACACTTTAGAAATGTTTGTTTTCCAATTAACCTTGTCACTGAATCCAAGGTACATACTTTTATAAAAGATATAAACGCCTTCGACTTTTACCTTGTCCACTGTTTTGATGTAGAGGAAAGCAACAGAATATTACATAACGGCTTAAACCTAATTAGCAAAAATATTGTTGCATTGTAATTGGTCATGTATGTTATATATATTTTTAGACAGAAACCTTTCCTTTCATAAAACGTTTTTCGTTGTATTGAATAAGGAAAAAAATAATTTTTGCAACCTCAACAACAGCTGACACATTTTTGTCATTTCTGTGCCTAAGAAAACATGGTTCCAATAGTTTTGGAAGAATTCCTTAAATCTTCAGCCCAGCGGTGCCTTAGCTGTTTTGCTGGTGGGAAATGTGGTATACTATAGCTGATAAAAGATTTTTTTTTGACACGCTTGCTTCTCATGTATGATTTACATTGAACGCTGTCCATTTTCAGGCATCATAATAATGGAGTTCACGTTTCCTCCCGTCATGTGTAGATGCTGAAGCAGCTGCAGGTGGTGAAAAGCAGAAGATCGAGCGGAGCGCAAACTATGGTGAAGGTGGACGGGATGTCGACGCAGCTGTTTGTTTCTTTGTCAAAGATCTGAGGAGGTCAGTCGCCATTCAGTCGTCTTTGTCACAAATCAGGGTCTCTGGTGCCTTCAAGCTCAAAAAAGTACAGAGAGATGATCTTATTTGTCAGACGTCTTTGAAGTATGCCTCTTGAATATGACTTTGTTCTGACGTTGACTGTTTTTGTAACACACCTTATCTACTCCTCAGCATGCAAATATCATCTTGACTTCATTATCCAAATTATCTCTAACATCTTCTAACAGCATATGAACTATGAAAATGACCTAGTCTTTTACATGGGTTCATTACCTTGTATAACTCAGATAATTGTCTCACTGGAGAAGCCTGAAACACTTCCTGCCTTTTATGCAGTCAAACATAATTTCACACCGGTGATGATTTCTGAAGAGCTGTTTATGGTTGGTCTGTTTTACATATCTTCAATATAGCTGTTTAGTTTTCAATAATGTTTTGTTTTATCCCTTTATTTTAGCTCTGAGGAGACCAGAGTGACCATTTGACATGATAAAATATCTAATTTTACAGAATGAGATGTTTCTATTTGATAATGTGAACAATAAAATGGTTATTGTTTACAGCTGAACTTAAACTCCCAAATTTTCCCACTGCTAGTTCTGATTTCTGACGTTCTATACAGTGTGACTTGTTTATATCCTGTATGGGTGGATATACGTAGTGAGGACACGGACACAGTAAAAAGAAGCAATCTTGTATAACATTTTCTTAGAATAAAGAAAAATTCACCTAAAACATCAAAACACACTCAAAATAGATTATTTCAAGTACATATGACTTGAAAGCTGATTTCTCCAAATGTCCATCCATCTTAGCCATTTTTCACATTATGTGAGCTTGTAGAAATGTGAACATTGAGTTATGATATTTCTGACAACACAAAAGTTTTTTTTGATAAGTTTTGATCTCGTAAGTGGACCCATGAGAACAGTCACTCTCAAAATCTGTGTGATTTGGTTTTGTTTGTTTCAACAGTTCAAGCTGAGGCTTCTATTTACAGTAAATGTATCTGTGAGTACTAAATCCTACCTCTACGTTAGAGAGCATTTACATCCCTGCTTTCTCAACATTTTTCCAGGCTCGCTTTGTGCTGGCAGGACAAGCACTTTGCTTGACCTCCCTCTCAAACAATCCTGTGATTTTTCTTTTATAACCCCTTCGTTTGAGTCATGGCTGTCTTAATCCCCCCGCAGACTTCAGCTATAAGCTTTGTGGTAATGCCTGGCCTAATCCTCTTCAGTAAAACACACTCACGCATTAAGCTCAAAGCAGTTTACTCACTTACTGGCTGCTTCTGAACAAAGCATGATTGTTGTTTGCTGTACAGATTTGCGTCTGTGTGGCTGCTTGTTATAGGTCCTTTTAATTTTGCATCTTCCTGTCCTTTGAGTAATAAAGATAAGTTCACATAATGTACAGGCTCTAACAAGATGTGTTTTTTTTTCTTGTTTAAGTTTTGCTATAATGGTATGCGACACCTTCCAAACCACCTAATTTTCTTTTATTTAAATTTTTTATTTGGTATTCATTTCTTTTTATTCACCTGTGGTGATTGCTAATGGTAGGGGTGGTTAGTAACTAGTTACACTTACTCGGTTACATTTATTTACTGTTCTATACATTTTTTACTTGAGAAAGTTTACTTGCTGCTAAACTAGAGTAAAAGTTTTGAATACTCTGACCACCTCTGGTTATTGAACAGTCACTAATGTAGTTATTAACTAGCTTGTCTGTCAGTGACAGGAATCTTTTAAGGTAACCAAATGTTCTGCTTACTATGTAAATATTAAACCCTGAATATTCCAATTTATTAGGATTCCAACTTGTATTTTTTCCGTCTTTTAGCAAAACATACTGAAGATGTAAGCTCATAATAAATTCTGTTGTGAGTGACAAGTCTCAATTGTTTATTCTCCCTCCAGTTTTATACGTGTCTTGAGTCTCAGCAAACAATAGAGGTGCTATTGTTGCTTTTATAATTAATCATTTAATATTCTTGCTTGTCACTATCACTAAATCAAAACCAAGTCTGCAGCTCTTTTGGGAAAAAAAATGGAGCAGTCCTTTTGAGTTACTTTTTAATTTTTTTTATCAAATTGCAGAGCAACAGAATCACAAGTAGGTAAAATAGCTTTGATGTGTCGTATGGAAAGCAATTTTGATAGAATAGCAGCTAACATGTTATCTTCTCTGAACAAGAGCCATACCTATCTCGCGGAAAAAAACAACAGATGGCTTGGTATTAAGTTTGCGACAGATTAAGTAGTAGAATATGTGTAAATGACAGAAAATAACTTCAGCTCATCACTGGTCGAATCAGATACTTAATTTCCTCTTGCCAGAGCAGAATAGAAAGATTGTTTGACTCTGAGTAGGGGAATTCCAGAACAGAGCCAAATTGAAACACAGGCCCAGTGATGATTAGAAATGTCTGTCTTAAAGGACAGAAACTGGATAAACCAGGCAGAATAAATTGATAATTGTTCTTAAAGCAGCAGTAGACAACTTTTATTAAAAAAATGTTTTCTTATGTATTTAACATTGTCATTATTTTTTGACAGTCTGAGACTGATGATTTGAAACAAAATCAAGCTCCTCTGCCTTTATGGTCCTTCTCCCATCTGCAAAAATGCACAGCCCAATCAGAAGTAACCAATCAGAGATAAGAGGAGGGTCTTGGCGCTGTCAATCACCCTGATGTGTGCACTGCTCACACTCTTCCCCTAGCTTTTTGCTATGATACATCTCCTTCTAGCATCATAACAGGATGCTGTGGATTCTAGTTACCATAGCCACTGATGACAGATGATAAGCCAATTGTCCTGTAATGGTAAGTTGTTTTTCTGCCATTGACACAGGTGCAGCATGTACAAGATGACCCTCATCTTAGCTCTCATTGGTTGTTTCTAACTGAGCGGTGATTGGACCTGGCAGGACCATAGGAAAGAGGCAGAGGATTATCTGTTTCGTGTTATTCTGTCACAATAAAGTGGAAAAAAAACAAACAGAATTTATAATGCAGTTTAGTGATGAAGTTACAAGCTGCCTTGGATATATGCCCTTAAGGATTCACTGTATCCTGATCAGACTGTGAAACTAAACAGAAACCCATAATACCTACTTATTCACACGCGCAATCTTTAAATGAGCTAAAATGCCTCTCAGCTGCAGAATAAGCTGATTACTTACTGGCTGTCACAGATTGGTACCTTACTTCTCCAGTGGAGGAGCACACTGAAATAACTGGAAAATTTGCTAAAGAGACAAAACCCCTAAACTTTCATCTGTTCCAAATCCAGGCCAAGAGTACTTCACAAGCACTCGACAATTTAATGCTGACTGCACATGAGTTTGAGGGGGGGTAGAAGGAAAAAACTCATGGCCCAAATCTTTAAGATCATTGCCTTCTTCACGTTTCACTTTGTGACAGTCGATGCCTTTAACAACACACCTGCATTGTCTCCAACCCACACTCCTTTACAAATGATAAAATACGCATCCAAGATAAATGACACTGGCGCCTACACCAGCATGCAGCAGAAAGTGCTTCAGTACATTCTCATTAACCCATAGCGTGCCAATCATTGAGATCGTAGTTACAAGTCTGTGGTTTCACAGCTCATTTCACCCTGGAGTTTCTCCATCCTATCCTCATCCATCTCCGTCAGCTGCCTTCACCCTAAATGCCTAATCTCAGGGGCTGCCTGCTAGTGTGCTGCGGATTATAGGATGTAACCAGAGTTTATAGCAAAGCCTCCGTGAAGTTTGTTTGCCCACAGCATGGAAGAAAATATTTGTTACATAGTTTCAAGGATCACTCTACTTAGCATGCTCTAAGGTGGTTTGCTGGAAAAGAGATACATTTTGACTCAAGATTAGATGCGGAGTTGGCACTGTTCATAATTCACTTTGCATAGCATTAATGGCTTTTAAATACAGTGTAAATGGACTTTAAGATTTTGGTTTGTTTAGCTAAGCTGCTGCTGCCTTTGCTGTATTTAAATGAAGAGGGTTCTCTGGCGGCTTGTTCATTACACAGTCAGAGCTGCTTGCTAAATTATAGATTTCATTTAGTCAGATCTCCACTCTGTCACAGCTCCCTAAACAAAACCTACTAGATTACTCCTACAATATAATGCATTTGTTGTTTAAAGTCATAAATCAGTAACTATTTTAACTTACTTTTGCTTATGCTTTTGAATAATTTTTAAATACTTACAGGTTCCTTATTTAGCATAAGCAGTCTGTGGTTGCCTTACTTAGTCTTGTTTAGATTACCTGAACTTTACTGGGTGATCATCTCCAGGAGCTCGTTAATATAAAAGGCATGCTGCATCAGGCCGAGATCCTTTATATAAACAAAGTAACAAACGTATGTTCACAGTCATTTTAACATGTCTGATGTTCTGTGATAACAGCAAAGATGCAAAGGTAAAGGTGTTTGCTGTTTCTGCTGCTGTGTGAACTTGTCAGCAATAACTTTAGCAAAGGTAGGTGTTCTTGCCAGAATGAAAAATATATTTTGTTTATTTTGAGTCCTGAGCTTCATTCCTAAACAATGAAACATCCAAGGCCACACATTGTTTTCATAAGTCATTGTAGAGAAGTGGAATAGTATTTTGGTTACACCTTTAAGCTGTAAAGCAAATCCAAGTTCCTCTTAAAAGCAAACAAAATGGTTCCATATTTGTTAATGAAGTTGATGATGCGTCATTACACACACACACTCACACACACACACATTGTGACATTGAAAACTTTCTTCCTTGTCATTTGGGGATTTTGGCTTTCATAAAATTAGATTTTTATATAACACCAGCAAGAAAAGTACATATAAAACAGAACTGTCATGCTTCTGAAAAGCATGTTTACTTCCATGGACTCAGTACTGGTAGCTCCTTTTGCATGATTTCCTGCATCAGTGTGGTGTGTCATGGAGGCGATCAGTGTGTGGTTTGGCTGGGGATAGTAGAATGCCCGTTTGGTTTAGATATCAGCCTGTTCATCATCTGGAGTATTCAGTCTGTTGTATCAGGTCAGGGAAGTTTGCTGGCCAGTCAAGAACAATAAAGGTACCAAAAACCCATTCAGGGATGCAAGTTATCTATTGATAAGTTAATCTAAAGTTAATTGTCCTCATTGATTGACTAACGATTAAGTGACAGCCATTTTCTTAAAAATCTAAATTTTCTCTTGTATCAATCATGTGGACCATCTTTCCATAATATGATGAGCAAATATTTTCATAATGTGCTACATTTATTATCAATATGTACTCTATTCTCAGTCCACTCCTTGTGAAGCTCCCTCAAATTTTATTCATAAGCATAAAGCTTACTGAAGCTTAACCTGCCAAGTGGAGAAAAGTGGTGTAATTACCAAATGGTCCTCTTGACATAGGATGTTAATATCATCTGATCAGTTGGTCAAGGGAAAAGTGCCTTTAACCTTTGGGGGCGGGGGGTTTATTCCTGTCTGAAAACATGCATTTCTTGAAAATCTGTGGCAGGAATTAATTTTCATTTACTGTATTTAGATCAAATAATATTAATGTTGACAAAGGGGCTCAGAAAGCACATTTGTCCCCTGCAGGGAGCTTTGGGGATTGAACAGAGCAGCGCTGAATGAAGGGCCACAGATCAGGTTGACGGGGTTAACTGAGTGGTCAGCAGAATCATTACACTGTAATCCTGTTGCTTTTTTTTGTTCAAAGAGCACTCTGGACATTTCAGACAGACCTCCTGTCAACAAGAGAAAAATGTAATCAAGGGTTATGGCATTGTTATTCTATGAAAACTTATCGTTTTACTTTGGGGGTGGGAGTAATTTTAAGTGAAAACAATCACATAAGCGTGTTCTTGAGTGGTATTTGCTTTACTAAGAACCTGGAACTTTGCAATACAGTTTTCCTAATTGATCAACTTGAACTGAGGCAAATTTCCCCTATGCTGACATTAGGTGCAGCCCCTTAGTAAAGTGAATTTTCTGTACGTCTTTTCAGTCCTTTCCAATTGTTCCTTATGGGACAATATAATCTGAAAAGCTGCTTTGATTTTTCAGTGGGATGGTTTTTTTGCGTTAATACTGTCCAGCACTGGGGGGCGGTGGGGGTTCTCCTCCAGAAGGATCGCCTCTCATCTTCTGGCCAGCTTTGTGCAGTTTTTTAAAGATGAAACCAGCTGAGCTTGTCTAATAATTGCTGGATTACACAAAGATCTCAATTATACCAACGAACCTTCATTTTCAAACTTTCCAAACCTAAAAAACAAATGCCAGTGATAGAACTTTCTAAACTTTTTTTTCTGATAAGAGTTGATATGACCTACAAGCTAAAACAAATTAGTAAAGATTAGTAAGATTGTGGCAGTGTATTTATTAGAAAAGATTTTGCCCTTTGTACAGGATGTTCTGTAAACAACTAAATTTGTTTAATCTGTATTCTAAGGGATCTCTGGCTTCCTCCCCAACATGACAATGATGCACCACTGCCGTCCTTTCTGCAGAGCAAGGACAGTCATTTATTTTCTAGTTCTGAAGACAAACACAAATCATTCGGAGCCTTTTAGGAAACCGCCAAGGCTCTTGTTTTTCGGATGAGAACATCCTCCCAATAGATGCACATAAATCTGGGTCAAAATACATCGGGGACAATGCAGCACTCTATGTAACAAGCTGCAGAAATGCTGTTTGCTTTGTAATTAACTACTGCTTAGCAGCAAATGCGATTTACAAATGACTCAATTTGTGCAAATGAAATGTAGAGGAGAGTAATTGAGTAACATTTCATTACATGTATGATTTAAAAGAAAATGACAGTACTCTTCTTAAGTTGTCTATTTGGGGAAATGATTTTCTTTTAGGCGCAGATTAAGTAACAGCAACACAGGAGAGATAGCTTTGTTTTTTTAACAAATTATTCAGATCCAGACGATCAGTTTGAGTCGCAGATGAATGTGGGGTAAGGTGCCGAATTATAGAGGCCGGTAATGTTCACAGAGATGATGCCATTTGTTAATTTAGTGTGGCAGTCATTTTTTGGTCAATTATCCCTAATACAAAGGGAGTTTATCTTCCAAATAATACAATTATTCACTTTCAATAGCTGAAGCACAGATTGGCACAGTAAAACCAATAAACATCTCATCTCTATTTTTTATTGCATCACTGGCAATGTCTAATCCGGTATGTCTTGGACACTCTCTCTCTTTAATTTGATGGAAAATTGAATTGCAAGGAGAAACTTCAACTACACAAATCACAATGTATCCCAGTTTTTTTGCAATGGCTGCATGACATTAGTAAATCATGCAATTGTGATAGTAAACTGGCTATATTAGTTGCAATAAATCTGTGATTTCTTATCTTTCCTGTTTTTCCGTTGACATATACCATGTATCCAACTCTCTCTAGAACCTTTCATATCGTTGAAACAGCCATCTCTGAACATTTACACTAGAAAAACTCTATTAAAAAAAATATTCTTTTGGTATGCAAAGCTGAAATTCATAAAACTTGGAATCAACTAGTAAAAAATATTGAAATCCCAATAAACCTTTCCTTTATCGACTACATCCCAATTTAAGGGAAGATACAAAACTGCCAAGCAGCTGAAGGCTAACAGTTCTCCCAAAACAATTGCGGCTCATATTTAAAAAAAAAACAAAAACAAGGTTTCCTCTTTTTTGTGCGACTGGAGGTACAAATGGGCCAAAAGAATATGTTTGGCAAACTATCTGGGCCTAGTGTTGACAAAACATTAATGGTGAGATTCTGTGGAGGGTTTTTCTCTGGCTGTGGGGAAAACAAATTTTTTTTACTATTAAACACCACTTCTTTAATCAGATTGCAAATGATAATTTAACCTTTGAAAGCTGTGTAAGCATAATAACCAGCAGTTTAGATGCTGTCGGCCTGTGATGCTGATCAGACTAAATGTTCTGAATCCATAACATATTCAAATGAAGCGGCCTCTAAATGTCCTTCTGTCGTGTGGTGCTGCAGTAAAAGGTCTTTTTTGCAAAGCAAGAACTTCCCAGACATAGGAGACCTTTTCAAATTTACAGTGCAGCTTTAACGCTCTCGCTTTTAGAAACAGTTTAAGGAAATGGTTTCCTGCTCATCATCTACTTTAAAAAGGTCTGACTGATCTTTTGACAACACCGGCTCACACCAGCACCTCACCCACACATCTCTAGCTCGATTCACTCCTTTTATCCGTTAGTGACCCGGCACAGGTTCATCCATCTACTCAGTCAAGTTTCTCTTTCGTTTAATCTTTCCAGAAAGAACCTCTGGGATCTCTGACTTTAGGTGTTTCTTCATAGTCCTGTAGCTGCTGTCCTCACCTTGAATTTGTCTCTGAGCTCTTGACACCAACAACTTTCTGACAAATGTTTGGCAGTTCTTCAGCCTGATTGGCTAGGTGGCTGGTGAGTTGCTGGGTTCTTTGTTAAATGAAACTACAGAGTTTTATACCTCATTGTGCTATCCAAAAAGAGCAATATTGATTTTGCAATTTAATAAATTTTGGAAGAATTTGAAGATGTGGTTTCTAAGGTAAAATCAGAATATGTACTTTTTTTTCTGTCGTTAATAGTGCATTGCCGCACATAGTAGGAGTTTAAGTTGAGCTGTCTCTTCCCCCTTACTTTTTCATTTACAAAAGAAAACATCTAATTTGCATCTCTGAAACAGGGCATCGTTTTTGATTTGTGTCCACGGAGAGGAAGGCGATGGGATACTTTTTATGCTTCTGTACTGTGTATTTCAAACTGGGAGTGTGAGCTCAACACCAGCAGCAGAGGGCTATAAAAAGAGACTATCATTTATAGAGAGTTGCTTGTCATGACCAGTCCTACTTATCTTTCAGGGTGCAGTCTGTTTTTTTTTGTTTTTTTTTTTTTACTTGCATTTTTCTACTAGTGTTGGAGCTCCAAGCAGTTTTGTGTTTCATCACTGCACTGAGCTGTAGCATCCCCAAATGTCAATAATATGTGTTTCAGTAATTGATCAGGCGGAGATGAGATGTGTTTGTTCATGGCAGCTGAAGGTGCAATTTTAATTTGGTATGACTTCTGCATTTTGCTTTGTTGAATTTGTACTCTGACAGTGTTTGCTATTCAAAACACTGTGTACACCTCCTTCGTTGATTGGAGCCACTTCATAAATTAACATTGTTCCAGGTGCCTCTTGCACAGTCATTCGACTTTGCATTGTAAAAGTAGATTACTATTGCCAAAATTATTGCTCATTAATCACACCCACTTTCAGCAGTGTCCCATTTAAGATGAGGCAGTGAAATGAACTTGGATAGTAATGATTTTCCCCTCTCCCTCCTCGGTCATCACTTTAACAGTAAATTCTGTGGGCAGTAAGCTGTAATTAGTGTGGAGGAGGAAGCTAAAGGTTGTGCATTGATTTCTTGTTTGCTTGGTGAAAATGTCAAAGAGAAACATGAATCCTGATTCACAATAGGGCCTGAAACATGTCTGCTTTGTGTGCTGCAATTAAAGCTCTTTCAATACCAAATATTAACACACTGATTAATTACAATACTCCACCGCATGGTGTATTTATTTGGGAATGGATGTTCGACGCAGAATATAAATGATGACACGGTGGTGGTGACATTAAAGCAGGCTTACATAAAAATAAATGAAAAAAGTCTCAAGAATTGTTTCAGAAATGTCGATGCAAAACATGAGTGATGGCGTAAACCTTTTTAGAAAGGGTAATTGGGTTTAGACTTGGTTTGATCTGCAGATAGAATATTAACTGAACAGGTCAGAGACTTGGTGTCCTAAGGTTTAATGGCAGCAACATTAAAATAAACAAAACCATCACTTAGCATTTGCATTACAGTCTTAACCGTAAAAATGAAACTCGCTAAGGGGAGCAGCTTTTTAGTTTAAGAGTAGTGTTGTCCATACTTGCTGTAAATTATATATATTACATTTTGCATCGGATGTAATTAGTTTGATTCTGAAAATATTCTGATCAACTCCTCTAAGCTAACATATTGTTTTCAAATGCTAAAAATGGTTTCAAATACAGTGTTCTGCATTATAATGTGTGCATGTCTATTATATAAAGTCTTCTATATTTCTTATGTGTATTTTTAAGGCTCTTATGGTTTGCTAGCTGACTTATAAAGAAATACTCCTTGATTCATGCTGAAAATCCCAATTAACGACATTTAAATGTTCTGGTTGATAAATCTCGACACCCCCTCCTCCTTGCACCTTTCTCATCATGGTTTGACCTTTTCTAACTCCAGCTGAAGGAAAGCAGGAATGTAGGAAAACTCAACTCTAAATTGTACATTAGTCTTAGTAAATTGTTACTGACTGTCAGGAACAACAGTGATTGAAACACAAAAGATATGCATGAAAAGTTGTCGCAGATGTCAGCTTCTTTAGTGTTTTTGTCAAAGTTAATGAGAGACTTTCATACTCCGGAAATCAAAGCACAAACCAGAACTTCTTGTTTGCGACAAAGGACCATCGGAGCCACATGGCAATTTTTTGTTTTTGTTCAGGACGCACAATTTTACTCGCACTATGTGTGGTCTAATTTAGTCCTTGTGTGTTCCTGACACATATGTAGTGCAGAATTTCCCCCAAACACTTTTACAAAATACCACAACAGTTTAAAGTACCATTAAAAAGCACTTGCTCTTTTACAGATTTCTTCTGCTTTTGAAACTTATGTTTTTCAGATCAAATAAATTCTAAAATCAGACAAAAATCAACTCAATTTAATGCAGCTGGGAATTGAACTGGTATCCCACCAACTGAAAGATGAAAAATCTCAAAAACCAAAATGACTTTGAGGTCAGTGTTCTTAATCTAGCAGTAAGAGACTGGAGGAATAATCGGATTTATGAGTTCCACTGATTTTATAAAAAGAACAAAGACTCATTTTATATCGGCCAAGAAACATCTGGATGAAAACCAAGACATTTTTTTGGAAGTACCTTTTGTTTGTGTCACATACATAGCTGCTATTTTAACCAACTCCTCAACTGTATACTGTATTCATGCATACAGCACCAGTCAAATGTTGGATACATCTGTTGATCTGAATGTTGTACTTACTTTGAGCTTTTATATTGATGTTGAGATGTAAATAACTTCAAATTTGCTAATTTGACAGTTGAAAAATGTATGTTTCATCCATCTTTTTGCAATGAGGTAAAGCAGAAGGCTTTCTTCAGATTTTTCACAACAGGTCTCAAGAAAGCTTATTTACCCCAATGCAAAGGGAACACTATCATTTGCGCATGCTTTTGACACTTTATTTGCGTTTGTTTTATGTGGGCAGGTTGTGACCATGCGCTGCCTGGCTGCACGGGTGAACTACAAGACTCTCATAGTCATATGCGCCCTCTTCACACTCATAACGGTGCTGCTATGGAACCGCTGCTCCAGTGACATCTCCATCCGTTTCCTTCCCCGGGCCGCCTTTGTGGTTCCAAGTGCAAAGATCAGCAGCAGCCAGCAGCAACCTCCACAACCCCCCGAGCCTCCACCTGTTGTTGGCATTGTTGGTGGGATCAAATATGAAGAAATTGACTGCCTCATCAACGATGAGTCCACTATCAAAGGCAGGCGAGAGGGAGGGGAGATCTACCTGCCCTTCAGTTGGGTGGAAAAATACTTTGAAGTGTACGGCAAGGTGGTGCAATATGATGGCTATGATCGCTTCGAGTTTCAGCACAGCTACTCCAAGGTCTACGCCCAGCGTGAGCCCTACCACCCCGAGGGAGTCTTCATGTCCTTTGAGGGATACAATGTGGAGGTCCGCGATCGCGTCAAATGCATCAGTGGAGTTGAGGGTAAGGAGATTTTAATTACATGGTCCACAGCAACGTTTTTAAAGTTTGTGGACAACCTTAAACTACCTAAAATTTGTGTCTGTCTTTTTGCATACCTGTAAAGGTAAAATAGTTGCTCTGTTTTCCACAGGAAATGTCAGGTATCTGTGTTAATATCAAGAGTCTGTTCTTATTGAAAAAGTGACCCACAAATTTAAGTAACTACCAAATGGAAACTGTTTAAATCCCATTAAAAATGTTTGCTTTTCTTATCAAGACTATGTCGGGGTTTATCTTCTGACAGACACCTGGGTATAAGTCTGAGAGTCCACTCTCAGTTTCTTATCAGATTTGTGTGTGGTTTTTTTTTTCTTTCTTTTTTTTTTGGTTCCTTTTAAAATAATTGCCAGGAAGGATCAATAGCTCATTTTAAAAGGCTATTAGTTGAAACCACATGGTCATCAATATAGTTCTGCTTCTTGCTTGCATGAAGAAGTGGCCCCATACACTTAGCTGAAATTGCAAAATAGATATTCATTATTTTTCTTTTATCACGAAATGGCTACAGCTACCAATAAGGCATACAATTGCACCATAGACTCATATTTGTGATGTAATATTTGCATTGTTTTTTTGTCTTTTTGTGTGTGTGTGTAAATTTCAGACTTTTGTGACATACCAAGGTGTTTTCAGTGTTTGTAAAAGAAAAGCAACACCAGCGAATGGGTTTTAATTTTGCCGAGATGCATTATTCATTTTGCTTGGTTTTACTTTGGCTAATTAAAGAATACAATCAGCACTGAAGCCATGTGAAAAAGTAAGAACCTTTTTATAAGGGTTTGCAAATGGGGATAAAATCAACAATGGTAGACTTCAACCAGGTGCTCTTACACCATGTCCTGCCAACATGTTTTTTTTTTTTTTAACTACAGAAAGGTTAAAACGAGGAGAGCGTTTTGACCTCTGACCAGCAGTGTCTGATGAAACAGCCAGAAAGTGTAGAGGTAGTTAGTAGTTAAATTACTTTCTTAGACTTTTATTTTTTGTAATTTACATGATTGAATTATATGCATTATCTATAGAGTAATATTTGTTTCATCTACCCCTTTATAACTTTTTCAATGTTTGTACAGAATTTGGAATCTTGAAACAGGATATAAGATACTAGTTGCTACATAAGAGAAGATGCAAGTCAAGACTTTTATGCCATATAAGATCATGTTAGCTTGGCACAAAATATGACCAAATATTAATTAGCTAATGCAGTGGCCCTTTATTTAAAGAGGTGTGCATAAGCCTGACATGGCATAAGCATTACATACCACCTGTCATGAGCATGAAGGACTCTTCATGAATGTTTGTTGTCATGTAGTGTCATTCAGAAAATTACACTTATGTCATTTTGCGTTAAAAGTGGATTGAATTTGCGCTGAATTAATTGACTATGGGAGTTGGAGATTACAAAACAAATATGTGTATTTGATTCAGGATAAAACATAATCAAGTCAATCTGATCATATAAACAGTTTTATTGTTCATTTCATACATTTATTAGTTTTTGCTGACATGGTCATCAATATGTGTTCATGCTCTTTAGCATATTAGCTCACCTGGATGTACTAGCTAGTTTCTGCAGAGATAATTTTGCTAGAAACAAGCTACCTCCTAAAGCTCCAAGACAATGCATTTTAGTGTCTTAACTCAACAACAAAGGCATACACGCGGACATGATTGACAGCGCTAAGACTCTCCTCCTGGCTATATTGGGTGCAGCAGAAGAAGGCGGAGGACCTTTATTTATTCTTTAAAAAAATTCACAGATTATCTGTCTCATACCATATTGTCACAACATAGTGACAGTTTTAGCAAATATGTAAAACAATATTTATATAAAAGTTGCATACTGCAGCTTTAAGTAAAGTTTTAGTTTTAAATATAAGAGCCTTAAATCTTATATTTGGGTCATGTGTTTGTACTTTTTTTTTTATTAAAGAATGCCTTTAATAATTTTGTCTGTAGCTTTTGCACATCACAACTTCCTGCATTTATGTCTGAGCTGTACCAATTGCACAGGGACAATTTGCACAATTCTTCCTGTGCTGCAGGAAGATGACCACTCGCTGTGAACATGTGTATAGTGGAAATAGGTCATAAGCAAATTAAAGCAAACCTCTGGGCTCAACATTGATTCTTGTTTCATATTCTGCTAATATTTCTACCATTTGAAATAGATGAGACACAGTTACATTTCTATACAACCACTTTAAAAGATCTATTAATATTGCCCAAGGCCACTTTGCTATTTAACATTCACATGTGCAAACATACACACTTCTTCTTAACTTAGTTTAATTTCAGAGGTGGAAGCAGCAGTCTATTAATTAACTTGTCACAGAGGTAACACAGGGTTTAATGAAGGTCATGGGAGTATTTTCCTCCCAGTGTGCATCACAGTCTACTGAAAAGTTATTTAACAAGACCCTCAGCCACATGCGCTAATTGTTGTAATGACCAGTCAGCATCTGGCACTGGATATACTCCCAGATGGTACAGTTATTTCAAGCTTAAGCAACCAATTAGAAGAAAATTATATCACATAAATGTAAGTGTAAGAAAAAAAAAAGTTTATAATGTTGTATTGTCAGCAGTCTTTGAATCTCTGCATAACTTGTTTACTGATGAACCATAAAAATGAATTCAGGTGTATTAAAATATTACACCTGGTAACCATCTCTTATGACAAAAGTGTCATTTGGATACAATCACTTTCTGGTGCTTGATAAAGTGACATTTTAAGACCCAATAAAGATTGTCCCTTTAGAAATGTCACTGAAAAGTATGGCCACTTACTGCACAAGAAATGCACTTAATTCTTGGTCTTGGGCTTCTTTCGCATTAACTATTGCATCGGTGTGATGTGGTATGGAGGTAATTAGGCTGCGACTCTGCTGTGGTGCTAGGGTGACCTGGTTCCTCAAATAATCACAGTACGCAAGAAACTGCACACATCTCAAGAAGTGGATTCTGGGCTTCTTTACACTCTTTACGTGAAAATGAAGGGCATTTATTTTTAATATGGATCACTGAGCAAAACCTCTAAGCTTTTATTCATTGCTCAGATAAGCTCCCTGCTACTTGTTCAACATTTTGTTTTTTCGTCCACTCAACTTTCGTCCACTCAACTTTCTATTAATGTGTTTTGATAGCTGTTTCCTGGATATCTGTTGAGTCAGCAGTCCTCATCATAATGTTGAAGGCACTTATGGACCGCTTCTGCTTCGTTGTTCTCTGTCGTGTTTTTAATGTTTTGAGAATCTGCATTTTTGCATAACTGGTGAGCCTCACTTTGTTTTGTTTTTTTTTGTTTGTTTTGTTGTGATTTGTTTTCTGAAATAAGTTAACTTTTTGACGATTTTCAAATTTATCGAGATGCACCTGTAAATTGTCTGGATCAGCATCCTGAAAAATAGTATTCATGTTTCCAGGAAAGTCGCAAAAATATGCGCACACTTTTAACAGTCAATTTCACACGGATTACTTCTCTTCAGTGCAGCTCCATGCTGCTGTGTTACGATTTGACAGCCATTTGACTTAAGTTGTTGAGGGAGATGCCAGCAGCAAGACAGGCAGAGAGGAAATTCTGCCATGGGGATGGAACTGAGTGCGATGTGAATCTGCATGCATATGTGTTCTTGCTCTTTCCCATCAACATCAATCACACAAATAAATACTCAGTCAGGTTTGAGATAATCTCACTACTGATGCGCTCCAACGACCCCCGATGTGCGTTTGTTAGAGGTGTGCCGATCGATCGGTCACCGATCATAATCAGCCGATTTCCATGAAATCGGTGATGATCGGGATCGGCCGATCATTGGCTCTTGAACCGATACCGATCACCTGCATCTCATTTCTCAGCCTGTCTGTCCAGCTGGTCTCGTCTTTCATTCGCGGCGCAAACGTGCAGCAACAAATGCTAAACGATGTGTAACTATAACGCACTGAGTGAATGAGGACGTTTGCGTGTTGCGGCGGAAAATAGAAGCAGGTCAAAATGCATCAACACAACGACGCTAATACGACATAAAAACAATGACGGAGTTTGGCTACATCGAGGTTCAGTGCAGTAAAAAGACACGGAGGATCAAACAGCAGGTAAATCAGCACAGCTACACACACTCACCTGGATTAGCATGACGGTCAGAAAGCTAACAAATAACCCGCTAAATGATTTAAGCCTTGGAGCTGCGATGTAAGACGCTGGTTCTGCTATTGAACCGCTGCTCTGCTTCAGGTAGTAATATTTAATATTTAGTAATATTTGACAGACTGAGCCGCTTCTGCTCCACCTGGTAGCGACTCTCTCACCGAACCTGTTTAAAGCTGCAGCATCTAACCTAAAAAATACACAGTCCAGTCACATTAATGTGACCATCTGTCAAAAGCCAGAATAACCACCTTTCGCAGAGCGAACTGCTACGAGACGTGCAGGAAGAGAGTCACTTAGGTCCCTGAAGGTCTTCTCTGGGATGTTGAGCCATGCCGACTCTAATGCCGTGGCCAGCTGCGCTAGATTACGCGGTTGAGGATCCATGGCGCGAACAACTCGATCGAGATGGTCCCACAGATGCTCGATTGGGTTTAAGTCAGGTGAGTTTGCTGGCCAGGGGAGGACGGTAAACTCATCCTGGTGCTCTTCGAACCACGCACGTACACTGGCAGCTGTATGGCACCTCGCATTGTCCTGCTGGAAGATGCCATCATCCTGAGGAAAAACAATGCGCATGTAGGGGTGGACATGGTCCGCAAGGACAGATGCGTACTTGTATTGATCCATCGTGCCTTCCACAATAATCAGTGAACCCAGAGAATACCAGGAAAACATTCCCCAGACCATAATGCTCCCGCCTCCAGCTTGGACCGTTCCTGCAATGGTTGCAGGGTGGTTCCTTTCAGAGGTTTCACGCCTTATACGCCAACGTCCATCTGTCCGATGGAGCATAAAACGCGATTCATCTGAAAACGCTACCTGTCGCCACTCAGTGGACGTCCAGCTGCTGTACTGGCGTGCAAATTCTAGCCTTCGTCGTCGATGAACACCAGTCAGCATAGGTGCACGAACCAGGCGTCCGCTTCGGAGGCCCAGACGCAGCAATGTTCGCTGAATAGTGGTTTGGGAGACACTTGTGGTAGCCCCTTGGTTCATTTTAGTGGTCAGTTGCTCAACGGTAGCCCGTCTATCTGCCCGAACGCATCTCCGCAACCGTCGTTCGCCTCTGTCATCTATGGCCCGTGGTGCACCACATTTGCCACGTCGTGGATTTTGGACAGTCCCATTTTGCCATGCACGGTACACTTTTACCACGGCGGCACGCGAACAGTTCACAAACTCAGCCGTTTCGGAAATGCTTCCACCCTTGGCCCGAAAGCCAATGATCATGCCCTTTTGGACGTCGGATAAATCGCTTCGTTTCTGCATTACGCCAACGATTGAAATGTTTTCCGAAGCCCACACACACCCTTTATATACGCTCAACTGCACTGTGCTGCCACCTGCCTTCTGTGATTGGTTATTTAACTCTGAAGTGGAAAGTACGTGGTGGTCACATTAATGTGACTGGACTGTGTACATTTTACATACGTATTAAAACTTTCTCTGTCCTAACAGGAGACACATAATCTCTAAAAAATAATCGATCTCCTCCCTGCTCTGCATAATTACTCCTCTCAGTCAGAAACAGCCAATCAGAACCAGCTAGCCGCCATGCTAACAGGAAGTTGTCATTCAGTAACTCAGGATTGTTTATTGTAATGGATCCTGTTTTTGCCTTTGAATGTTATGTTTTATACTTGAATTATTTGGAAATGTTGAGAGGTTTTATTTTGGCTCTTTGCATTATTTAGCTTCTTCAGAGCTACCCTAACCCTACTGCCTTTGATAGCAGTTCAATTTGCACAATGCCTGTTTTGTTTAGTTTTCTTCTAGGAAAACTTATTAAAAACAAGTTTTTGTCTAAATTAAGGTGAATTCATGGTTCTTTTTTCTGCATAATGTAACAGTAGTGTTTATGATAAAAAATAAATAACAATTATGTGATCGGTATCGGGGATCGGAATCGGCGATCGGCCCTCAGGGTGATCGGTATCGGGAGAAAAAAACCTGATCGGCACATCCCTAGCGTTTGTGTCTAAGCGCAAGCTTCAAGTCTATTTACTCCCAAATAACCAAAATCACAAATGAAAACGCATAGATGTGGCATTCAGATAAATTATAATTACATCATTTTCCTAATAATACGAAAGATACAGATGAGTTAGCAGCTAGGAATGACAACTGAGTGCTGAATTTTAAAAAAAAAAGCACCGCTCCACCTGATCTGATGAGATACAGCTCGCATAACAGAGTGACAGAAACGTCTGTCATTGTGGCTGCTGAAAGGGTGGGGGGGGAATCCCTCTCTCGCACATAATTGGTGATTTGGATTGGAGGAAATGTAACTGAGGTCTGCAACAAAAACATTGCAGTGAGTAGCAGAAAATGGTGTGGAATCGTCTGCTGCTGCTATTAAATGCTGCTGACAGTCTGGAGTTAGGAATTGATTCTGCACAACCTATCACACTAATGTTTCACCCCATAGTCCATAAAATGATCTGATTTTACTGTAAACTGGATATAATTTGCAACTAGTTGTCATGGTTTTGTTATGTTTTGTTTTTTTTTTCTTAATCTGGACAAGCATCATCTAAACGGAATGTTCCATTGTTGATTGGTTTATGAGCTTTTGTCACCATTAACCTGAAAACCAGAGGAAGTAATTTTTTTTATGCAAAGATATGCTAGATTTCCCAAGAGATGCTTGTGAAATGTGGTTTCTTTCAAACTGTGCCACAAAGAAAACTGAAGGAGGAACACCAATGGTTGTCATGAAGGGGGTGAAACATTTCCATCCCAAATTGAAGTTTATGGCCCTTTTCTTAAATGGATGGGCTTCTGTGGCACATGCATCCAGCTTGTCACGAGGTCTCAAAGTGAGCTATCTGTTCATCAGTAATTCTCTTGGCTGAGCTATTTGTTGGCTGGGGACAGCCTGCAGTAAAATGCAGCAGATTAGCTGAAATTTCCCAGCATTTTTTGATAGTTTGCTTTCACTGGTGTTTATTGTGATTGCTTTTTTTTCCTGTCTTGCTATTTAGCGTGACCTTTTTCTTGTTCAAAATTTGATGATGTAGTATCAGGTTAGATTTCTTTTTTTTTTCTCTGCTTGTGTAAGTTGAATCCAAATCGAGAAAAACTTGGAACAAAATGTACATTTAAAATCGAGCTTGTTCTCTTCTGCTCAGGCGTGCCTCTCTCCACCCAATGGGGCCCTCAGGGTTACTTTTATGCCATCCAGATCGCCCAGTACGGTTTGAGCCACTACAGCAAAAACCTGACAGAGCGCGCTCCCCACGTCGAGGTCTACGACACGGCCGAGGAGAAGGACAGCAGAGTCAGCACCGCGTCCTGGAATGTGCCCAAAGGTTGCAGCCTGAGTCGTGTCCATGACAAGACTAGATCTACCTCCGTGCGTTCGTTCAGCGCTGCAGGTACGTCGCCCCTTTTATTTGGCCAGATGGCCTCAGGGCAAGCCGCTTATCTCTTGTTTTAACTGTGGCTGCAGCCGGTTCGATTTGCGACTGCACCCTCAGGACAGGATGGTGCTCTGCAGTGAGTCACAGCCACAGTGGGAGGACTCTGCTTGTTGTGGTTGACAGAAAACATTCTGCATAATGACATTCCTAGAAACTTGAATGATTTAATAATCAGCAGGCTCAGTGTCGGATCTTTAATCAGGCTTTGTTCGCTTAATCAGTGGGAAATTTCCACCTGATGGGACAGAGAGGAATACCTCCGGTTAATGTTGTTCAGTCAGAACGTGAATATATGAATATTAGTGGCTGGAAATGAGACTCCAGGGGGAAGATGAGTACAATTCTGCCATCTTATGAAAATATTACTGCATTTAACCTTTTCTTTAACATCGTTAAAAGGTATAAATCTGTAGGATCGTCACAAAAGCAATATACAAATTTAAATATTTAAGCAAATTTGCTTAATCTATAACCCCTCTAAGATTGTTGTACCACAATAAACAAAGACTGGAACTAATGCTTATTTTAGTAATTAATTAAGCTTTTGATTATTATGATTATTATTATTATTATTATGTTATTATTATTATTATTATTATTATTATTATTATTATTATTATTATTATATTATATATATTATTGATTATTATTATTAATCACTTAATCGTATAAAAACGGCACATTCTACAGATTTTTCATTGAACCACTTAAGCCTTTTTTGCACAGTTTCAGGAATACATTAAATGGTGAAAATTAATATATAATTAAATTTCCTTTTTAAATATTTAATTGGCTAAAATGCAACAACACAGCATGAGTCAGAACTAGGTGAAGCTAAAACTAGGCCGCTTGGGGAGTTTGGGCTTAAAAACCTATTTATAGATGAAGGTGTTTCATCTTCAATGCTATATATATCATCAAATTACTTTTTTTGTGTCTGTATACACCAATTAATGATTAATCGATTTCTAAATGGGCAATTATTTAGATAATCAATTAATCCAATTAATTGTTTCAGCCCTTCAGCAAACAAAACCATGAATGAACCTTTACGGATTGTTCTTGTCGATACGAGTTGAAACAATAAGATGACAGACTGTGTGAGCTTTCAGAAGGTTCATCTGGGAATGTGAAACCAAAGATGAGTGTCTGAGATTTTCCTACGTCTTTTTTAGCTCTGTGTTGTAATAATACTTTCAGAATTGTACATCTGAAATCTGCCTATACCTTGAGGACAAATACCCAATCCATATACCATAATACTACACATTGTATTAATGTTTATAATAGCTAAATAGATAGAAAAAAATCTAAATTAAAGTTATTGACTCTTGTTGTATTACAACAGTATTTGGCAAACAATTGACATCTTTGTCTTTAAAAATACTTAGGGTTTTGTTTTTTTGTTTTTTTACATCAAACATCTCCCGTTATGGAGCCAAAGTTTTGTGCTGCAAAGGCCTCTTTCATGCAGACAGCGGTTATAAATAAAGCCTTTGACTATTCTTGCTTGAGCTTTAAAAATTCTTCCAGACCAATGAATATTAAAAAGTATATAACCGTGTGCCTCCTTAAGTACAGCAGTAATAGGTCTTCAGATGAAGAGAAGTTTCATTTCTTGTAATAAAACTGACTGGGGCGTAGCGCCATCCTTGGTGCCATTTCAGAGTGTTTCAACCCTGAGGAATCTAATTTAATTCAGCTGCTTTTCTTCATATCAGAGCTCATATGGAACTGAGGACACTGGGCACTAAGCCTCTGGCAGAGTCTACTTTCGTTTGTTGTGTGCAGTCTTCTCACACATTCAAACATCGATTTGGAAAGCTGCGGTGGGGAAAAATGGAGAGCAACTTCAACGCTGAAAAAAGCTCTGCTTTTAGGAGCTTGCACCAGACTGATTGAAATTTACACTAAGATATCACAGTTGCAAATCTAGGCTGATTATCTAAGTACTGCTTTTAAAAGAGGTTAGTTTACATTTTTACTTAATGTCAGCATTGTTAAGCGAATTTAGGTAATGTTACTTTCGTTATTGGCTGTTTTCTTTCAAAATTGGATCATAAAATCTTGCACTGTCGTGATCCAATATGGATTTCATATTGGATCATAAAAAACCTTAGCTGAACATTTTTGGAATAATTGTAGCAATATTTTTTAGTAACAGATTTTTTTTTTCTTAAAAAGAAATTTAGGCTCTTGAAAAAAACTTTAGGAAACTTTTTTTCCTCAATGGTTGTCTCTCATTACTTTAATAGGTAACAGCTAAAAAAATAATAACCACACTTATTCTTTTTTGTATCCTCCATTACATTTTAATTATCAAAACGCTACAGTTTAGAAACAAATGCATTAATCCTGACTAGTCTGGTAATTATTTTAAGCAGTAGCTACTGAACGTCTCATGAAACTGTTAAAAATCCTGGACATCATTTTAGTGCAACATTATATTATGAAAAATCTATATTTTGTGCTCTTAATTGTTCATTTTAGACTAAAAGCTAGTCATGTTTGCCTCGAACACAATTTGCAAATCCTTTCAAGCTTCTTTTAACTACTCTTGATTTAAATCTAAATAGAAATTTTGCCTACAGTCAAAGACTATTCAGTTATTGTGCTGTCAAACAGAAGACATACAATGTCTCTTGGTGCCATCAATAAATGGAACTTGACTTTGTATTTACCATTGAGATTCGGCACGTAGCTTAGGTTTACAGCTGTATCAGGACCAAAGCCATGAGACAGATGACAGAGTTATTTCTGGAAGTGGGAGAAAGTCAAAATCTTTTTACCCAGAGCTGACTGTGAGCAGGCTTTATTCTCCCCTTATCTCATGCTGATATTTCCAGGAGACACACACACACATTCTCTCCTTCTCTCCCTTTCTCTGTTGAGCTGCTGTCTCTATTATATTCCCTCCCTTCTCCTTATTCTCCAGTTTTCAGCTGCTGCTCATCATCACCACTTTTCTTTTCATTTCACCGCTCTGCACCCCCTGTCCCCATCGCTCCTCTCTCAGGTCAAGTCGTCCTCATGGCATCCTTTCCTCAAGATCATCATGCTTTCATCACTTTCCCTCCCCCTCTCTTCTTTCCCCTCTTTTCGTCATTAATCTTCTCTGTCTTCCCCAGATTTCTGTCAGTCTTCCACTGCTGTTTACTCATTTCCACCCACTTACCATCCCTCTGCACTCTTGCGCTTCCTCGACATTGCCGTCATAGTTTCTCGATCCGTTCTAATGCCCCTTTCTGTTCCCTCGTCAAAACTTTCTCGTTTTCTTCCTCTGCTGTCAGTTTCTCTTTCTCTCCCCCCACCTCCCTCTCTTTCCAATTTGAGTCTTTTTTTTCCCTCCTCGCTGTATCTAGGACACGGATGTTGAACAATCTCTCAAAGTCTCTGACAAGTGGATCAATTGTCTGTCCCCTGATAATAACCTGCCATCTACCATCCACACATTCCTTCACAAAGGCTTTCTACCATTGAGCACCTTTATTTTCTCAGTCCCAGTATGGTTGCTTGATGCTTCAGAATCACATTTTGTACCGATCCCGATAAGATGTATACATGCAATTGCAGAAAAACTGCTTTTCTCCAACCTTTATATATTTATATACCCTTTTGTGTGTGTATGTGACATGTCTGACTACTCTGCCTGGGTGTCCATGGTGCTGTGCAGACATTGCATGACTGTTCACCTCTTTCCGAAATGTGTGAAAATCTGCTCTAGGCCAAATAAAGTCCCAGAAAGCAGCTGCAGCATCCAGGTCTTTAGAGCAACACAGTGTGATTGGTTAAATACAGCAATATGCTGCTTATCAACCAGCGGCTTTAGCTAATGTGGCCCAGTTTTTTGGTGGTATATAGCTGCACACATTCAATACCACTCCAGCCCCACAGTCTGAAATCATCCCTGGTTTATGCATGATGGTATTTCAAGGTTTGTGCAAAGGAAAACTTGCTTACTCTACCTTATAGCCTCACTTAGGAAAATGATTAAAATGTAACTGCTTATCAGAGGGGTTGTGTGTTCTAGCATAAATACAGATTTAGGATAATAAAAAGTTCAAGTTCTTATGCCATCGGCTTTAGAGCTTGAGATTTGTTGATTTTGCCCTTCCTATTTTACATGAGTAAAGCTTTAAGGTTGCTGTAGGAATGATAATGGGCATCCTCATTTATTTTTTAACTTGACTGGTTTTATATATAACCTATTTTTATTGCCTTTTTTTCATAAAATAGTCAACATTGTAATAAAAAAGAACAAGGAAGCCTTTTCAGAACATTATTTCTTAATCAGTAAGGATCTGAAACAGAAGCACATTTGCCTTGTTAAAGTGCTTAAGAGATTCAGCTGCCTTCCATTTGAAGCACTTAGGATTTACTGCGTCCTAAATATTTAGCTTTCAATTTCTTAGTCTAGAAAATAAGTTTCCGTCTTCTCAGCCTTAAGAACAGGATATGGGTCACTCTTTCTCCAAAATGCATGCTGTACTTTTCCAAGTGTCTTAAATTGGTGCACGGAAGTCTGCTTTTCAGTGAGTCATAACGTTTTTGGCTTATTGTGAAATTTAAAGATGGATTCTTTAGGTGTGTCCAAATTCTGCATCCTTCAAAGCGGTGGTTCCCAATTCTTTTAGGTTGCATTTTAAGAATATTTTACTTTGTGGGAAAGTTTTCTCTCATAATGGGATGGGGGTTTAATTTAGTGTGATGATGTTTGCGGTATTTGCAGTGATAAACTTCACAATAAATGGTCTTTGAAGCAGTTTCTGACAATACTGGTATTTCTTGATATATCAATGTATATCACTAGATTGTCAAAGCCCCTAAAACTATATAGTTATTAGAACAGTCTACTTCTGCACCCCATTTACAGTTGGTGCACTAATCGGCATGCAATACTTGCATTTCATCATGTTCAATCATGTTTATTGCAGATGTCATGAAGCCAATCCCAATTATATTCTTACATGTTCCTTCAGAATAAATTTCAGTTCTTATCAGGATAAAAAAACAGCCTCCATTAAGCATGAACATCACCAAGTTTGGGTAACACTTTATTTGAAGGGGTGTGCATAAGACTGACATGACACTGTCATAAACATGACATAACAACTGTCATGAACATAAAAAAGTCATTATTAATGTCTGACTGTTGTTGGCATAATTTTGTAAATTATGATAATTTAATGCTAAGTTGGCATTTTAATGGACTTTCAATGCAACGTTTAAAGCAACTTTTCATTAAAATTGTCATTATTTACCGAATGACACTTCATGACAACAGTCAGACATTCATAAAGACTTTTTTTATGTTCATGGCAGGTGTTATGTCATGTTTATGACAGTGTCATGTCAGTCTTATGCACACCCCTTCAAATAAAGTGTTACCCCAAGTTTTTCTTTGTTCCTGTGATTCTCAGTACAGGCCAGTTCCTCCTCTGCCTCACTTGGTGGATGCTTGAATGTGAAACGGCAGCAGTAGAAACTGTTGGCAGTATCTTTTCCGCAGCTCTGACAGTGCTGCAGGAGAGTGAACAGTTTACAGTGAAGATGACATCAAAAAGTGTAATACTGGGTTACATGAGTGCAGCGAGTCCCCTGTGCATCATTAGGCAATCTGAATCCAGCACAGGAATAGAGCAGGCTGCCTCTACCAATAAACATTGCATCACTGTGGGAAAAATAAAGACCATAAAGGGGAGAAACGGAGTTAGATTTGTTTATTTGCCAAAATGGAAAAAGATCTCTGGTGACTGGGCCCAGATCTGGGCCCCAAATAGGAACACATGAGGGGATTTAATCCAAAGCTCCGCTGACAAATGCTCTCCATTTGATTTAGATCACTTTAGTCCTTTTTCACTTGAGATGAGAGAAAAACTGTTATGGGCCTGAATTATTTGGCAGAATTGAGAAGGGGAATTGAGGGGGATTGGTCATGAAATGGTCAGCAGGGTCTCTCCAACAGCTTGGATCCAGAGTTTCCATGGCAACTGTCACTCACTGATGGGAGGTGGTGTTCCCCATCGCTTCAATTACTGCCTGGGAATTAAGTTCAGAGATGCTCCACAGATCCAGGACAAACAACTTATGCGACGGAGGACCCCCGGCTTGCTGAAGGCACATTGGGATGTTTGCTCCCAGCTGGATTCAGTGATGCAGCGCTCAGAGCGAGTCAGAAACGCAGCAGTCTCTTCTTTCCAGGTAGACATGCTGTGTCTGCACTCGCAGCTGTAAATAATCCATCCTGTCAGTCTGGAAATGAACTTTGGTTGAAGGTAGTGGTGCAGTGGGTTTCATGCACTTCTGCTTTTAGGCTCCCATCCCCAACCATACCGCGTTCTCTGCATCCTCCATGTGGTGAGATCACAGATTTAGCTGCTTGTCTTCTATAACCAGGTGTCCATTAATATCTGCAGATCATCAAAGGTTATTTTAAACTAAACCAAAATCACAACAAAACAATTTTTTTTTATTTAAAAGAAACAAAGTAAACTAGCAGCTTACACTCATTTGCTGCATCTCCCACCAGTGATCAGAGGGCAAGAGGCAGAGGTATAGGGCCTGAACAGGTCACCAGTCCATTACAGTCTAATTGCAACCAATTTGAAATGTATGTTTATTATTATTAAACATAATCTTTACAACTCGGGGTGCAACAAAAAAAAATTCCGACCGATAAACCAGCCACCCCAGTTTTCTTAATGTTTTGAGATCTGCAGTCATTCATAAGAAACTGATCTTCTCCACCAATCTTATCTACCTCTGCAAAGGTCTGAAAATGAGCCGCTGTCCCCTCTTGCTCTGCTGTGAGAGGGCGCTGACTGTCCCACCCACCACGTCATGTCTGTATGTGTGTAATAAATAATAATCACCTCTCTGTTCCCAACTTAGCAGTTTTGTCACAATATTTTCTGACTTTTCAGATCCAAACAATCTCTATCGGCCAAAAGCGGAATTTGGCTACTTTAAAGACCATTGATCGGCTAGAAAACTGCAATCGGTGCACTCCTAGTTGAGAGAAAATGAAATAACTTGGGGTCTTAAGGCTGTTATCTGTAGAAAACAAGCAGACCGGAATTACCTCCTTGGAATTAATGGATTAAATCATACGCAGACTGAAATGTAAACAATAAAATGGACAAAAAAAAGACCCATCCTATTTCCCCTACTCTCTGAGGACGGTGTGGATAAAACATGCAGAGATTGCAAAGGAATAATCACACGCGTGTTCTGCTGTCGCCCCGTCATTTGTCACATGTTCCTGTGCCGTTGATGTGCACTGCAGGTCCCTAACTGTGCATATGTTTTCAAGCACCCATCTCTCTTGCTCACCAACGAGCCCGAGCTCGGTCTGCGCTGACATATTTCCAGCAGCGTGTCATTTCTGTTTCCCGGCTGATTGCTAAACAGCCGCACAGCCGAGCGGTGGAGGTGGAATCTCGTCTGTATTCCCTGCCCATCCTTTATTGATGGCAGAGTAATCACAGGGCCAGAGTACAAATCCACTTACCCTCTGCTTTGCCTTAAGTAATGGATTTATGAGTGCATTAAAGAGCTGTAGTCATCCAGAGGCCCCTGCCAGACTGTCTCTCTGCTCATTCTCTCCCTGATCGACTGTCTTTGTGTCTCAGTCAGACTCATCTGCTTCTGCTTTCCCAGCTCCTATCATGTGAGATCTCTCTGTCTTCTGATTCCCAATTGTCTGCTCCTCGTTGCCTCATTTTCACTCTCTCCGGACTTTGGCTGGCTGGGAGCGTTTGTGCGACCCATCATTGCATTACCCCTTTTTTTCTCCTGGACTTGTATCCTCTCATCTTTTATCCTCTGGGAAGCCCTGATTAGAAAAAGGGGAAAAAAAATATATTTTTCATTTTCTCCTTGAAGACCAAGGGAGCCTGGCCGACGGAGAGAGCTGACTCTTGAAGAAGTTGGTGCTTTGGGGGCTCGAGGCAAAGTTGGCGCCAACTTAACTGCCTGAACTAAACCGACATTAAAGCAACTCTCTCGATGCAGAGCTGGAGGAGAAGGGTGAAAAGCTGAACTTTCTAACTCTGAGCTTCGCAGGGAAGAAATGTAGGAACGCAGATGAAAAAGTTGCAGCACCACATCTCTTTCTATCCGATGTTTTCATCTGCTTCTTGTCGCTACAAGGCCCCTTTTTCCTCACATCCTCCTAATTAATCTCAGTGTGTGGTGACACATCTGCAGTGCGCCTCCCATGAGAGGTTTGTCTGGGTGTGTGTGCACTCTGCATGTCTTCCATTTATCTGTCACGCATACAGCAGGGCACTTCACGCGACTGATAACAATACAAGACGCTTGCTGGTAAGAGAGAATGGTTTTGACCATGAATTATTTCAAAGCTTGCAGAATATTTTTGGGAAACATTTGAAAGTGGGAAAGTATTTTCTGCACTAGAAGAAAGCTCATATAAATAAACCAAGAAAGGAGAGTGCATTAAAAGATGTAGATAAAAAGGCTCTTAGTCAGTCTGCTGGAAAAGATCATCCAGAATTCGTCAGAAGCCATTTTATACAAGTCAAGTGAGGTTGGAGCCTCTTGTTTTTTCTTCTTCTTTTGACCCAATACACCGCTGTAAAATCTCAGCTAATTCTATTCATCTTTCACACCTTCCCTCCTTTACTTCCCACCAACCCCTCACAGACTCCTCAGAGGGCGTTTCCCTGCAGCTGGGCAACTCGAAAGACTTCATCCTCAGCTTGGACTTAAAGTTTGCCTCCAACGGCAGTGTGTCGGTGGTCCTGGAGACCACAGAGAAGGGGCCTCCCTTCACCATCCATTACGTTACCAACACGCAGCTCATCGCCTTCAAAGAGCGTGACGTCACCTACGGCATCGGGCCTCGATCCTCCTGGAGCACGCTGACCAGAGACCTGCTGACCGACCTCAGGAAGGGAATCGGGTTGTCAAACACGAAGGCTGTCAAAGCCACAAAGGTTAGTTCACGCTTGTGAATAATGGTTACGGAAAGTTTATTTAAAAGGTTATTGATTACAGTACCGGTAATCTTTTTTTTTTTTCTTTTTTTTTTTTTTCCCAAAAGCCTTTTGAAAATCTTTTTCATTCTTTGCAGTAATGGTACAGTTCTAACAGTAAATTAGTTAGAAATTTGTCAGACATTAATTAATATTAGTCTCTATAATATTTAGTTATCGTTTTAGGATGCAGTTCTAGAAAATAAAAACGATTGACAAACGGTATCATTGCTAATATAAAATTATTGCTGAGTCCTGGGACTGATTTGACTTTGATAATTTGTTGCTTTAGTTGAGTTAATGCAAGATGTCTGCACATCCTAAAATATCATTAAATTCATGAATCTAAAATTAAGTCTGTAAAGTGACTTAATTAATTTGATTTGAAGTTAATGTTGGACTTAAAAACAATCATAAGTCTTACATTTTGTCTTGGTTAACCATGTGACCTCTTATATTGTAGGAAGATTTCTTTTTCTCACAAGACTTTTCTATCATGCAAAAGTTTGCGTTGCACGCTGACATGTCTTGAGGCAGTTATGGGTACCAGTAACGAGTTGCTAATAGTTGCTAGCTATCTAACTTTTTTGAGTCCATCAAAAGTAAAACTATTTGCAGTTGGCGGGATAATGTTTGTCTTCGCCACTTCTGTTGCCAGCCCATATGAAGCTGCAGGCATTCTGTGCAAAAAATGCTTGACACTATAGGGGTTAATGCTGTAGCGAGTTCTATGCCATGTGAGAATCACAAAGCTGCTACCAAGAGCCACAAAATGACCCCAGAAAGTTACATTTTGATCCCCTGAAACAAAAACAAAAAAATGCATTTCTTTTGCACGTTTCTGTCTTACATTTTGTAATAGTGGTTATGTTATTTGTGTTGGTGATTGTTACAAGAGTTTTGAAATAAAGTCATAAATTTAGACCCTGATTCTTTCTCATCTTGTCTGCGTTTCTGCCCAGATCATGCCCAGACGGGTGGTGCGGCTAGTCCTGCACGGTCGCGGCTTTGTTGACAACGTCACCATCTCCACCACTGCCCACATGGCTGCCTTCTTCGCCGCCAGCGACTGGCTGGTGCGCAACCAGGACGAGCGAGGGGGGTGGCCCATCATGGTCACCCGAAAACTGGGCGAGGGCTTCCGGCCCCTGGAGCCCGGCTGGTACTCGGCCATGGCCCAGGGCCAGGCCATGTCCACCCTAGTGAGAGCCTACCTCCTCACCAAGACCCAGGCTTACCTCAATGCTGCCCTCAAGGCGGTGGGACCGTACAAGGTGCCTTCAGCGCAGCACGGGGTCAAAGCGGTGTTCATGAACAAGTACGACTGGTACGAGGAGTATCCCACCACGCCCAGCTCGTTTGTGCTCAACGGCTTCATCTACTCTCTGCTGGGACTTTACGACGTTGCTGACACGGCGGGGGAGATCCTGGGCAGAGAGGCGGGGCAGCTGTTCAGCCGTGGCATGGAGTCCCTCAAGGCCATGCTGCCCCTCTTCGACACGGGGTCCGGGAGCATCTACGACCTGCGTCACTTCATGCTGGGCACGGCGCCCAACCTGGCCCGATGGGACTATCACACCACGCACATTAACCAGCTGCAGCTGCTGGCATCCATAGACAACGCTCCCATCTTCAGGGATGTGGTGAAGCGCTGGAAGAACTATTTAAAAGGGATTCGTGCCAAGCACAACTAGTCGAACTCAGCAGATTTTACCGCTGAGTTTAGAAGAGAATCAATGTTTAGGCTGTAAGAGCAAAGCAGAAGATTTTATAGAGAGACGTGTGTGTTTATGTATGTGTGTGTGTGTGAGTGAGTCACTTCTGGTTAATGGCCTGAAAGATGAGTTGCGGTACTTTAACTTTGTGTGCACTGTTGCGGGTTTGACATTTTTTGCTACGCTGACTGTAGCTCAAAGTTTGTGTCCCTGGAGCTAGAGTTTTAATTCTACACAGACCTAGCTTCAGCATGTGAGTGTTTGCATTCATAAAGAACGATTGTGTGTTTTGTTAAAAAAAAAAAAATCTATGTAGAAAAAAAATACACATTGGAACATTTTTGACTTTCTTTAATGCATCAAGATTTCTCTTATACATTTTCTACTTTAAATCAAATTTCAGAGGTTGACTGAAGTAAGCTGTGAAAATCGGAGTGCGTTTCAAATGTTGCCAAGAGACGTTAATGTTATCAAAAGATAGTTTAATAGTTTATATGTCTCCGGAGCGTGCTCATTGATAGTTTTAGTCTCATTTCACAGATATAATAATGACAGTGAAGGATTATCTCAGTTTTCTTTTCTCCCTTCTCATTTTTTTCAGCTGTTAATTTGTCTAAAAATATACAATAGACGTCTAACAAGCTGTTTGAAGTCAGCTCTGAAGGATAAGCAATGGAGGCAGCAGAAGTGTATCTGAGATAAACCCATCAACCTTTAATCTTTAACGGTTGTGAACGCTGTTGCTACCAACAACCTCCTCTTAGCTGCTTTGCTGTGGTTTTTTTTATAGGACACTAAAACAGCAAACCAGGCCACAGGCAAAAGAAAAACCTGCTTCTCTTTGGGTTCACCTTGGAAAGTTAACGTGTCTGTGAGACTTCTTTTGAATCGGCATGAGCGCCATGGTGATTGCAGCTAATCACAGATCAGGAAAAGAAACATTTGCAAAAGAAACTTTGGCTGTTCCTTTGCAGCATCCCCCACATTTATTGGCACCTCGACTAAAAATGCCTAAAACACCTTCATCTCATCTTCTATGTGCATAATCTAAGTCTAGACTTTTTCTTTTTCAGATTAATAAACTCAAACCTAAGGATTTTTTTCACACAGCATTCTGACCATCCTCCCCCTTTGTATGAATATCTTCCGTATCCTCGTTTCATTGCATCTTCAGTACTTTTAAACTGTAGAAATGTCCAAGTTTTAGACACGTCTTACTTGAATGGCGTGCTCTCGTCTTTCCTATTTTGAAGACTGGTGAAGAGAAATGGCTATTCCTACACATGAAAAAAGTTAGTTAAGTTTTTCTTCCTCTGTTAGAAGCTCCAATCATTAGTTTGATTTTCAAAACTTCAGTGTGTGATTATGGAATTGCAATAAGGGATGGATTTATTTTAGGCATCTTCTTAACTAGGGGTGCCTACAAACGTGGAGAGTTAAGTATACGACTCAGGAAAAGAGCAGATGGAAGCCAACATGTTCCCTTTTCTTAAAGACGTGTCGGCAACACGACTGGAAATAGTCGTTGCCTCACTTACCAGTGCTTTTGTTTGGCGAGTTACAAAAGAAAATTCCACTCCTAATTTAGCTGTCAAACAATTAAACCACTGTTGTTCATTTTCCGTGCGAATGTTTCCATCTTAAGAAGCCTTTCTTCTGCTGTCGCACTCTAGTCTCGATTATTCCCAGAAACAAGTGTGGGCGGCGTCGACGCGCGTGGAGGTAGACGGATGTGGGCAGCGGAGCCGCAGCTGTCACGTCGGTTCAAAGCGTTTAGATCCAGACAATGCCAGCAGCAGCTGGAGGTAAATTCTCAAACACGGACGCTGCTGGTCCCTGCAGACTCCTGTTGCTCCCTCTCACCTCCTCCAAGAGCGTGAACCGAACCGTTTTTAATCGGAGCCACGCGGAGGACGCTCACAACTCACCCGGCTAATAGGGTGGAGAGGCCGCGCGCGGTGCCGGTCGCTTGGCTGCGGATGAGTCAGAGCCCTCTCCAAACAAAGTGGAGCTCCTCCTCAGCATCAATGGAGCTCCGATCGATCTGCTTTATAGATTAACACCGGGAGTTTCGGGGTGATTCATCCTTTTGCGGGGAGCTGGTGGGGATTTTCATTTAGAAAAATTGTGTAATGGGAGATCAGATCGTATTCCCACACAGTCAGCTTTCAGGTTTTAATGCGCGCTAAGCAGACAAAATCGAAGGACCCTGTGATTTATTCCGATGCGGCATTGGATTGAGTTAATCCTTTTAAAGCCGAGACATCTCATTTTTTTGGTTCATCCTAGAAATGGAACCTTTTACTCACTCTGTTTTTTGTTTTTGTTTTTTTTTTGCGTTTCTTCTTTATTACAAAGTTTACTTACTTTAAAAACCGAGAAGCATATGAATCATCTTTTCTCCATTTTGCTCCTCGACAGTATTCATATAATTGACACGCGAGGCAAAAATATGTCTTCGAAAGAGGAACATTGGTAACTGGAAGTTTTGTGTTTTCATACAAATTTCTGTTGTTTTATACCAAAGTCACTTATCGGGTACATTTATTTGTATATATTTGTGCAAACTGACTTCCATTCAGCATTTGGCGTTAGGTCTCCACAGACAATTTATGGAGGAACACTGCCTTCCAATTTTAGGTGTAGACTGAGTAGATTATAGCAAAAGAAAAATGAATAAAAAACTCATGTTAAGCTTGCTTATAAGAAAAAGGAGATTGGTGCAGCAGCCAGTGGTTAGTTTAGTCTGCTGCTGATTTGGAGGGAAACCAACCGAGAGCTGTAAGCGTCGTCTTCTCCAGGATCTGTCGGGTTCATAATCTGCAAGTTAAGTTTGTTTTGGTTAATAAAAGCACAACTGCAGGTTATCGTCAACCAATTTGTTGCATTTCTTCTTGAGTTTTTTTTTCCTTTCTTGTTTTAGGATAATGTGCAACAGCTTTACTAAGCTCCTATTGTTCACTGTGTAAAAATGAGTATGAGAACTTCTTTTCTTCTCACTTCAGTAGAATCTCTGATTTAACAGAAATCTTCAACATGAAGGCCTTTTGAGGTCAGTGTGATTTATGCAATAAGATGTTTACTGGGACTGGTGACTCCGCCACAGACCCAGAGTGGTTGTATAGACTTTGCAATCTAAGCACAATGTGCAAATGCTCCCATTTTTTTAGTCCAAGTAAGAGGTGTTTATATACAGAGTAAATCTTTGTGCTTTAAAACTTTGCTTTCTAAAAGTGTAAAAAAAAAATAAAATGAATAAAATCATTTTTCTTAAACGTCTGTGTTTCTTATCTCTGACTGGAACTCATCTGTTTAGCTAATTGTTACTATTGAGTTTTTTTGTGTCAGTTCAGCAGCAAGATCTGCAATTATTTCTAATACTTTAAGTGAGATTCCAGCTTAATTTGCTCTACAATATGAATAAATAAAATCAATATTACATGGATTTTGGTTGTGGGAATAAAAAGTACGGAGTATTTCACCACTTTGCAGAGGAAACTGATGACTTAAAAAAAAATCAAATAAAATACAGTTCCTTGTGTAATGTCAGATTTACTTATACAATGCTGTAAATAACGCTGAAAGCAGAGGCTCGCATACACTGCATAAATGTTGCATCATTTTTTTCTCACTGATAAATCAGACTAAGCTTATCCTCTTTTAGGTCAGACAGGATTACCAAAACAATTTCTATTTGCTTAATGTAAAAGGATTTGCTTAAGTTATGGATTGTTATGGTAGGATTCTTTTTTAAAAATTTACATAACATTAACATCCATTTAAACAATTTCATAAAGTCCAGATGTACGTGTCGGCTTTGTGAGCTTATAACAGATTAATTGGAGACACACCTGAGAATGTATCTCAAGACAACGCCTTAAATAAGCTGCTTCCTCTCACATAGAAAACAGAAATTAGGTAGGAAGAGAATGATGGGTCTCCACAAGTCTGGCTCATCCAAACGTACAATTACCAGCTGTCTGAAAGAGCCACATTCGTATGTTTATAAGATTGTCTTTAATTTTAAATACCATGTAAACGTCTACAGAGAGGAGACTAGTCCTACGCCTCAGAAGTGAACATGTTTTTGCATAAAACACTATAAAAGCAAAATAATTGAATACTTGAGTTAAAATGCTGCCTGAAACAGGTAAGCCTGACAATCTGCTCAGAGAGGAAGAAGCCGAGATCTTAATTTTAAGACATGTCCTATTTTCTGATTAAACTAAATACACAGTCCAGTCACATTAATGTGACCATCTGTCAAAAGCCAGAATAACCACCTTTCGCAGAGCGAACTGCTACGAGACGTGCAGGAAGAGAGTCACTTAGGTCCCTGAAGGTCTTCTCTGGGATGTTGAGCCATGCCGACTCTAATGCCGTGGCCAGCTGCGCTAGATTACGCGGTTGAGGATCCATGGCGCGAACAACTCGATCGAGATGGTCCCACAGATGCTCGATTGGGTTTAAGTCAGGTGAGTTTGCTGGCCAGGGGAGGACGGTAAACTCATCCTGGTGCTCTTCGTACACTGGCAGCTGTATGGCACCTCGCATTGTCCTGCTGGAAGATGCCATCATCCTGAGGAAAAACAATGCGCATGTAGGGGTGGACATGGTCCGCAAGGACAGATGCGTACTTGTATTGATCCATCGTGCCTTCCACAATAATCAGTGAACCCAGAGAATGCCAGGAAAACATTCCCCAGACCATAATGCTCCCGCCTCCAGCTTGGACCGTTCCTGCAATGGTTGCAGGGTGGTTCCTTTCAGAGGTTTCACGCCTTATACGCCAACGTCCATCTGTCCGATGGAGCATAAAACGCGATTCATCTGAAAACGCTACCTGTCGCCACTCAGTGGACGTCCAGCTGCTGTACTGGCGTGCAAATTCTAGCCTTCGTCGTCGATGAACACCAGTCAGCATAGGTGCACGAACCAGGCGTCTGCTTCGGAGGCCCAGACGCAGCAATGTTCGCTGAATAGTGGTTTGGGAGACACTTGTGGTAGCCCCTTGGTTCATTTTAGTGGTCAGTTGCTCAACGGTAGCCCGTCTATCTGCCCGAACGCATCTCCGCAACCGTCGTTTGCCTCTGTCATCTATGGCCCGTGGTGCACCACATTTGCCACGTCGTTGATTTTGGACAGTCCCATTTTGCCATGCACGGTACACTTTTACCACGGCGGCACGCGAACAGTTCACAAACTCAGCCGTTTCGGAAATGCTTCCACCCTTGGCCCGAAAGCCAATGATCATGCCCTTTTGGACGTCGGATAAATCGCTTCGTTTCTGCATTACGCCAACGATTGAAATGTTTTCCGAAGCCCACACACACCCTTTATATACGCTCAACTGCACTGTGCTGCCACCTGCCTTCTGTGATTGGTTATTTAACTCTGAAGTGGAAAGTACGTGGTGGTCACATTAATGTAACTGGACTGTGTATGAACTCTCTGACCGTAAAGACCAAAGAAGAAGCCTTACAACCCTGAGAGTACCATCTCAGTAGTGAAGTATGACGTGTCAGCATCGTTTTCCGAGGTTTTATGACCCAGGAGGGACTGGTTCACTTCACAAAACGGATTATATCATGAAGAAAGAACATTAGGTGGAAATACTGGAGCAACTTCTCGAGACATCCACCAGAAAGATGAAGCTTGGTCACTAGTGGGTTTTCCAAAGGTCAATGTTGAAGAGGCTGTCACAAATCACAGTCCAATAGAGCATTTGTTGTGTGTGTGAGCAAAGTGGCCTACGAAGCCGACCGGTTCTGTCAGGTGGAATCAAGCAAATTCCACCAAACGCTTGTAGAAAGATCCCAAAAATGTTTGTCCCCCAAGTCAAGAAGTTTAAATGGCAATTCTACCAAATACAAAAGAAATGTAAAAAAAAAAGAAAAAGTTGAGAATCTCCCTTTCATTAATCTGACTTTTAGCAAAAAGAAATATGTTCACGACTAGCTTAAAACAGGAAACATGTAATGATTTAACGGTAAACAGTGAGGAAATTTTTCTTTTAATCTAGTAAACATGTTGCTTCAGCTGTACGGTACACATTGTGTCGGCTCACACTATCTGCACCACAGGGAAACTGAATATGAGAGTCTTGACTGGATTAATGTCCTATGTTTACATTTGGTCTATCATTTAGGTCTCTGTTCTGATGGAGTCGCTTTGTCTGATCGTTAATCGCAGCTCCTTTAAATATTTAGACTCCACACTTCCTGCACACACACACACACACACACACACACACACACACACACACACACACGGCACACTCACACACACACGCGCACACACAGCTGGGTTTACTCTGTTCAGAAATATTTGACTCAAGACTTCATCTCCTCTGCGGTCTTAAGACTTTATGCATTAGCTGATATTTCATTTGATGCTCAGAGATTTAAATCAGTTTAGTTGACATCCTCATTCATTTTGTATACAGAATATGTCTCTGTTTTCTGTTGATGTTTCTGGCTTGGAAAATCATATCAAAGCATACGCATGTTGCTCTTAAACTCTGGAGATGGATGAAATAAATGAGCAGTATTTTTATTTCCAGGACAAAACAGCCAAAGCTTCTGCCTTTGTATAAGTACTGATATGTTCCTGGCTTAACAAATTACATTTTCCTTCGTTATGGCTTTGATTCTTCAGATCTCATAGTTTAGTTTTGTATTGGTGACTTTCCTGACTTTTAAGCATAGCCACTTTTTTTGTTGTCGTTGTTTCCTGTGGATCACCTTTGTTCCAGATATGTTTAGCTCTTGATTTGAAGTGAAGTTGAATCATTTCAACCAAGCTCGACAATCAGTCCCTTGTTTTGAAATCCTTACAATGACTCTTCCAAAAATACTTCCTGTCATTATGGGGCAAGAAGCTATAATATCTGCCAGCCTCAGTCAGTCATGATGAAGAAGACAACTCCCCAAATACTAACAACTCACAGAAAATCTCTCTAACCTTTCAACTGACAGCTGCTGCTTGGTGGATCTGCTTAGACTGATTCACTTTAGACTTAGTTTTGGTGACAAATGTTCCCACCCATCGCTAAGCGGCTCTGGCTCGGAGGCAGGCAGACACTTTATTTGCAGTGATCGCTCTCTTCGCAAAACCGCTGTGGAGAAAAGCCATCCTGATAAATAATTTATCCTAATTAGGCTATTCTGATCCAGTGAAGGGCATGGACATCTGAGAAGGACTCTATCTGCTGCCACAAGCTTGGGTTTTTTCCTTTACTTTCTGGCATTATTACCATCCAGCCATAATTTGTTTTGCCACATACACACACACACACACACCACATTCCTCGAATTGTCTTAATGATGTAACTGTCTGTCCTGACGACGGGTGTCTCTCTGGGTCCTGTAATTATCCCTGCATAAACCTGATAAGCTCGGCTTCCTCTGACCCCGCTCAGATGCCCTTCAGATAGCTGCGCTGAGACTATAAACACTGTCTATAAACACTTTTCGGTTTATCTTTTCCATAAATGTCAAACTTGCCAAAAATGCAGATTGTTGAGACCCATGAAGTGTCAGAGTATGTGGAAAGCATCAAGCTGCAGTATTTTGATGATCATATTTGTTCCCGCTGGCCTTCACCATTGTCTAAAACAGTGTTTTTCAACCACTGTGCCGCGGCACACTAGTGTACCGTGAGTGATCGTCAAGTGTGCCGTGGAAATTATCCAATTTCTCCTACCATATTTTCCGGACTATAAGCTTCTACTTCTTTCCTACACTTTGAACATGCAGCTTTTCTGTGTATTTTTCTTCAACCACCAGGGGGCTCTTTAGCAGGAAGTGAATCATTGGAAGTCAAAATTGGAAATCAAAGAAGAACAGCTAATTTTCATTTAGAACAAGCACATGCTTGCAGCAGGCACGATGGAGGAATGTTTTCAAACTCATATGATGCAGCTTCTAAGTTGAGGAGTATCGATCTGGCAGTACAGGAGGGAAATAAAGCCGCTGCATCTAAACTAGGCATGAACAAAACCGGATTTGGAGTTAAGTGCTATTTGAAATAAGAAATGTAAAATATAACATTTTTGTGTTATTTGATTCCTATCAAAACACTTTGACAAGAAGGACTATATATAGGCAACTACAGAGTACACTTTTGGTTGGTGGTGTGCCTTGTGATTTTTTCAATTAAAACAATGTACCTTGGCTCAAAAAAGGTTGAAAAACATTGATCTAAAACTCAGTCTTTTACCGCTGTCGCACTAGTGTTTATTAGTCTTTTAATGGCTTATAAATATATGCAGAGGCTAATGCAATGTTGACATGTTGATAACACCACCTAAAATCATGCTTCTGTATGCAGACGCTCTGTCTGCACTACTGAAGGTTCCCTCACCATGCAAGCCATAATCTGTGTGTTCCTGTATGTCGCTGGTTAGAATTGGACCTCTCTTTTTCATCCATTTAGCAATAATTTGACCACTTGGGGGCGCTCTCACACTGTGTGGAGTATTTACCCTTAAGCCCAAAATGATCATTGTAAATCTTTAACAACTCAGCCACATGCAATATGAGTAATTAGGCTGCATCATAAATGATAGTTTAGCTTTTTTTTTTTACACATCTACACGTTTCTTATTGTCAAATAAATAGGCACATAAAAAAGAAAATCTGAGTAAGTCCGTGTTCAAATGGAGATTTTAATTTACATCTAATTATAGCTATACCTCATCAAACTGAAGAAGCCTTGGAGGTCAAAGTTTACCAGGACTTTGGGCTGGAAATATCTACAGGATTAAATAAAAGAATATTAATTGAGAGCAGTCATGGGGATGTTATTTTTGAGGATCACATTACTTTTTGCATCACTAGAGTGCAGTGACAAAGGAAAATCCCATTTTTGCTACGGAGGATTGGAGACGGAATGAGTCCGAACTGATCTTCATTAATGAGCAGAAGCTTAATGAGTGAGTTTAAAAGTCCATAGAAGCTCAGGGAGTTTCTGCATTACTAAAAGTCATATTCACTAAAGACGAGACACAAACGTCCTCCTTCATCGAGGACATTCTAGAGTTCATAACTGGGCTTCAGAATTTCCTCCTTAACCATCCATCCATCCATTTTCTTCCGCTTATCCGGGATCAGGTCGTGGGGGCAGCAGTTTCAGAAGGGAGGCCCAGACTTCCCTCTCCTCAGCCACTTCTTCCAGCTCCTCCGGGGGAACCCCAAGGTGTTCCCAGGCCAGCCGAGAGACATAGTCCCTCCAGCGTGTCCTGGGTCTTCCTCGGGGCCTCCTCCCGGTGGGACGTGCCCGGAACACCTCACCAGGGAGGCGTCCAGGAGGCATCCTGACCAGATGCCCGAGCCACCTCAACTGGCTCCTCTCGACGTGGAGGAGCAGCGGCTCTACTTTGAGTCCCTCCCGGATGACCGAGCTTCTCACCCTATCTCTAAGGGAGAGCCCGGCCACCCTGCGGAGGAAACCCATTTCGGCCGCTTGTATCCGTGATCTCTTTCTTTCGGTCATGACCCAAAGCTCATGACCATTGATGAAGGTGGGAACGTAGATCGACCGGTAAATCGAGAGCTTTGCCTTTTGACTCAGCTCTCTCTTCACCACGACGGACCGGTACAGCGCCCGCTTCACGGCAGACGCCGCCCAATCCGCCTGTCGATCTCCCGCTCCCTTCTTCCCTCATTCGTGAACAAGATCCCCAGATACTTAAACTCCTCCACTTGAGGCAGGACGACCCCCTGACCCGGAGAAGGACCTCTACCCTTTTCCGGCTCAAGACCATGGCCTCGGATTTGGAGGCACTGAGCCTCATCCCGGCCGCTTCACACTCGGCCGCGAACCGTTTCAGCGAGAGCCGCAGATCACGATCTGATGAAGCCATCAGGACCACATCATCCGCAAAAAGCAGAGATGCGATCCTAAGGCCACCAAAACGGATCCCCTCAACACCTCGGCTGCGCCTAGAAATTCTGTCCATGAAAGTAATGAACAGAATCGGTGACAAAGGGCAGCCTTGGCGGAGTCCAACTCTCACCGGAAACAAGCCCGACTTACTGCCGGCAATGCGGACCAGACTCTGACACCGGTCATACAGGGACCTGACAGCCCGTATCAAAGGGCCCGGTACCCCATACTCCCAGAGAACCCCCCACAAGGCCCCCCGAGGGACACGGTCGAACGCCTTCTCCAAGTCCACAAAACACATGTAGACTGGTTGGGCGAACTCCCATGCACCCTCCAGGACCCTGCTGAGGGTGTAGAGCTGGTCCAGTGTTCCACGACCAGGACTGGACCTGGTCCGCAGTTCGATGATCGATTTTGTCGTCGTTTCATCGGATCTGCGGCCGTATGTCTTGGACACTCGGGTGAAGAGAGGGGCGGAGCTGTCCACTGACCACTACCTGGTGGTGAGTTGGCTCCGGTGGTGGGGGAGGAAGCCGGTCAGACCTGGCAGGCCCAAACGTGTAGTGAGGGTCTGCTGGGAACGTCTGGCGGAGTCCCCTGTGAGACGGAGCTTCAACTCCCACCTCCGGCAGAACTTCGAACACGTTCCGGGGGAGGTGGGGAACATTGAGTCTGAGTGGACCATGTTCCGTGCCTCCATGGCCGAGGTGGCTTATCGGAGCTGTGGCCGCAAGGTCGTTGGTGCCTGTCGTGGCGGCAACCCCCGAACCCGTTGGTGGATACCTTCGGTGAGGGATGCTGTCAAGCTGAAGAAGGAGTCCTATGGGGTCTTTTTGGCCTGTGGGACTCCAGAAGCAGCTGATGGGTACCGGCGGGCGAAGCGGCATGCGGCTCGGGTGGTCGCTGAGGCCAAAACTCGGGTGTGGGAGGAGTTTGGAGAGGCCATGGAGAAAGACTTCCGTACGGCTTCGAGGCGATTTTGGTCCACCATCCGGCGTCTCAGGAGGGGGAAGCAGTGCAGCACCAACACTGTTTATAGTGGGGATGGTGTGCTGCTGACCTCGACTGGGGATGTTGTGGGTCGCTGGGCGGAATACTTCGAAGACCTCCTCAATCCCACCAACATGCCTTCTGTTGAAGAAGCTGAGCTGTGGACCCTGGGTCGGGCTCTCCAATCTCTGGGGACGAAGTCGCCGAGGTGGTCAAAAAACTACGCGGTGGCAGGGCCCCGGGGGTGGATGAGATCCGCCTGGAGTTCCTTAAGGCTCTGGATGTTGTAGGGTTGTGTTGGCTCACACGACTCTGCAATATGGCATGGACATCGGGGGCAGTTCCTCTGGATTGGCAGACCGGGGTGGTGGTCCCCCTGTTTAAAAAGGGGGACCGGAGGGTGTGCTCCAATTACAGAGGGGTCACACTCTTAAGCCTCCCTGGAAAGGTCTATTCAGGGGTCCTGGAGAGGAGGGTCCGTCGGATAGTCGAACCTCGGATTCCTCCTTAACCATTTTATTTAAACTCTGCATGTTAGCAGCAACGTTAGCAGTGCCTGTGTTTTCACCTGTGACAGGAAAACTGATGAAAAAGTACTTCACTAAATTATCAATCCGGAATATTACCATAAAAATAGTGCAAGTAATTGAGTTTTTAAAGTAAAATATCTGCAGGTACAAAGTGCAAAGAGAGACTCTGATCTGATCGGAATTTAATCTTTTATTTCATGACAGCACCATGAAGCATAACTGAGCTTTCACTTAGAATCTCATCTGTTTTCAAAATCTAAACCTTCCTCGATCAAGACTAAGGACTATGGGTGATCGGGCCTTTGCTGTGGCTGCTCCTTGTCTATGGAACTATGGAGAGCCCCGCAATTTTTGTCCCATTTTAAAACCAGCTTGAAAACCTTTCTTTTTAGACAAGCCTACTCCACTTTTAAATGACTGTCTTTTTTTTTATTGTTTTTGATTGTTGATTTTATTTGTTTTTAGCTGCACCATGTAGCACTTTGAGATTTGTATTAATGAAAAGTGCGTTATAAATTAAATTGGTTATTATTATTATTATTTTATTATTATTATTATTACTAAACTAGGACATGTGGGCTACAGTCGTTTAATTGAAATTTAGACAATTATGTTACAGTCAAGCTTTCTCAAAAATGTTGTATGATTTTTGCCATCTTTTTATTAGACAAAATAAAAAATGATTTGCCCTTCAGCGAGGGATTAAAATGTTTTTGTTTTTGTTACAATTACAGAAAACTTGACTTGAAATGAAATTTATTCGAACATGATACAACTATAAAAATAAGATAGTGCACAGTAACAAGAAGTGCATAAAAAAAGAAGAAAGATACAGTTTTTGTCTCAGTTAAACATATCACGGTCGAAATGGGGTAGGAAGAAGTGAGAACTTATTAACTCCTACCCCCTAAGCACATGAAAACTTTACAGTCCTACCATCAAAGAAAAAAAAAATCAAAGTCAAATCAAAGTCAAAGTGGCAGTCAACAGTTACTAATATTTACATATACATTTTCCCTTATTATGCTGGTTTGTCTTTCCAAACCCTTACACCAAATTGTTATCTTCAATACACACATTATTGCTTTCTCTCACCCATATGTCTATATCTGTTGAAAATGACCTCCTTGTATTTTATTTTGAATTGTATTAAACTATTGCTTTGTTTCAAATATTCATTTAACTTGTTCCATAACTTTACACCTTTAATTGAAATACAGAAGCTTTTTCTTGTTGTTCGCAAACTGCGGATATTTAAGTTTGAGAGACCCCTTAAGTTATACCCCCCTTCTCTTTCAGAAAACATGCTCTGTATGTGCTCAGGTAGCAACTTTTTAGATACTTTGAACATAAATTGAGCCATTTTAAATTCTACAAGCTCGTCAAATTTGAGAATTCTGGATTTTATGAACAGTGGGTTTGAGTGCTCATAATAACCAACATTATGGATAATTCTAATGGCTCGTTTCTGTAGGATGGTTACCGGATGTAAAGCGCTCTTGTAAGTAACTCCCCACACTTCACAGCAATATGATAGATATGGTAAAATCAGAGAGTTATATAGAATATGAAGTGATTCAGCATTCAGTACATGTCTAGCCAGTATGGATATGCTTCTACTGAGTTTACTCTGTAAATGTTTAATATGAGGTTCCCAACTGATTTTGTCATCTATTATTACACCGAGGAACTTGATAGCAAAAACCCTTTCTAGAGTTACGTCCTCTATTTGAACTTGGATTTCACAGTCTATTGTTGAACTGATCATCGCTGTAATAGTGACAACTGTCATTGATGACATTATAGAAGTTGTTATCAGGATCAATGTCATTTTCAATATCTTGCTGATGATAGTTTCTGTGTTGGAATACAGGTAGCTCTATATGCTCATAGGCCGCGATCTGTTGCATGTTTGTCTTTCAGAGGTGAACGTCAGCTGTGTCTGGTTGTCTGTCATACATTGTTGGATTATTTAGGGGTACTAGTATGAGGATGGATTGATTTGATAATGAAGCTTTTAGATCTGTTATTGGACGCATGAGTTCACAGGTGCGAATGTCACATTAGCTGTGTAAAAGCATTAAAGGTGCTTTTACACCATTATTTTTCACAAGTTTGAATTTAATGTAATTCCTTTGAATCAGTGCAATTATTTCAGATTAACTAGAATTTATAAAGAAATGTAATGCATTTTGTAGCTGGGAGAAAAGTTTGAAACATTTAACTTCTGGAATGGCCGTAAACCCAACTCTGTGTTTTGGACTGTGTTTAAAAGTCAAGTCAGTGCCAGGAAATTAAATGAACTCTGAAGAAGAGGGGTCAAATATGGTGAGAATGATGGGGGAAGCTCATTGTCAATATTTGAGCAGCGTTGCAATGTATTCCTAAAGAGACAGGTCTGAGAGCCCTCTCAGTTTCTTCACTGTAACAATATCAGAACCTGAACCTGTTCTGACATTTGGGGAAATCCTTGAAATGTCCGACTTCATTAGCAGCTACCTGTCGTCAAAGAAATCTCCCTCTCTCCTCCCGCTCAGCCAAGCCGTCTCTTTCTTTCTGCTCTGTCTTCCTTTGTGCTGTTGAGCAGACACACCTGTCACATTCAGGCAAGCCTCATTCTTCCCTCTGAATGAACACCAGAGACGGCGAAACAATCTCTGCACTAAAATTAAAGACAGTGATTTATTGTTCCAGTCTCCAAAGCAGGGGTTTTTGTTCATTTATGAGCAGCTGCTTGGCAGGTTTTGCAGCACAGAAAGGAGCAAAAGTCTTCACCAGTCACCCTAATCACGAAACCAGGTATGATGATGGTGCTGCAGGAGAACAATGAGGAGACAGAGCAGCAGCGGGGGTTAGAGTAAACAGGAGGGGAAGAAGAAAAAAGAAAACATAAAACAGAGCTGTACGGGAAACAAAGCAAGTCTGCGGCGGAGGTGGTTGCAGATGAGCGCAGGATTTGAAAAAGAAGAAGCTGTGAAAGGCTGAAAATTCAGAGGAGGAAAAGCAGCAGTGCCTGGAGTCTAGCAACTATTAATAATGTATCAGGGGGGCGACTAGCACGCTCGCTCCTCATCTGGAGACACCAACTACACCTCATCAACTAAAACACCAGGGAGCCACAAAGGCTTTGAGCAGCTGCAGCACAGCAGCCTGGCCGGCCCCACAAACACACAAATGCAAGTCGGCGGGTCATCAGCAGCACTGGTATTAAAAACAGTGTCATTTAGGGCCTCATGTTTCAGGGTTCGCAAAAGATTTTTTTTTTTGTCATCCTTAATACTTTTATTCTTATGCGTTTTGCAATTACACTTTTTTTTTCATTATACTATTTAAATTCATTAATAGTTTAGAAACATTGAAGATGACTTGTTCTTCCTTTTTATGCATTTCTAATTTCGAATGTGTGTTTATTAGAAAATAAACATATTCTTTTTTTAGATATTGCTTTGCTACATTGCAGATATTTTCCTCCCAACACCATTCCAGGGTGTTTTTTTGCCTTGCAAAGTGGATTCCACTCAGAAATATTCTGCATAAAATCATAAGTGCGAGTCGCTTTCTCCCATCTGTGTGTGGAAGGTACACACACACACACACACACACACACACACACACACACACACACACACACACACACACACGCACACACACGCACACACAAACATGCCTGTGTGGTGGCGTTGCAGCTTCCTAAGCGGTCAATTGTGCAGCAGGAACAAATATTGCAAGACAAAACTTCTGCACAGAAAACAACATCTGCAACACCTTAATAAATACTTAATGTGAAAAGCTTCTACATTGTGCTGACGTTACACAAACATTTAGAAGACTCCCCCCCCTAAGGAAACCCACTTTGTTTTCCACTTGAAGGGGGAGTCAATGTTTCCCTAAAGCAATAATTCTCTTAACATTAAAAAAAAGCTTATCTGCAGATTTTTTATTTTTTTTTAGTTTGTTAGGTTTTTGTTTGCTAATTATTTTTCTTTCAATGCACTGCATTTTTCACCAAAAAGAGTTCACAGAACAGAGGAGGGGAAAAACTACAAATAATATAAATTAGGAAACAAATCGCCTACATTTGGTGAGTTAAATGTCTTTCAGTCAAAGCTAATGTTGAACTTGTTAAACTGCTTTATTTTACCTCTGCAGGAACCTGCCAGCCGCTGCTGACTGGGAAGCTTCCGTAAGGGAACACTGACATCTTGTGGTGGAACTAGATACTGCATGACAAATATCTAGATCGCGCTATGAAACCCAGATTCACCTGAGAATAAACTGAGCCTCGACAGGTCATTATTTAACAGCTTTTAAAAATTAACTGAGAGCCAACAAAAAAAATCATGCAGCTTAAAATGTTGGTCATTCTCACTGTTACTAATTCACGAAACAGCAGCTATGAATAATTCTCCAGCACTTCGTTGTTTAATGATTTCAAATGTACTCACCACTTCAGCGATGGATTAACGCAGAACAAATATCAGGCAGCTGATGACTGGTGCAGATGTGATGTGGCAGATTTATGTATTTATGATTGATGTAGAGATCATGCACAAGCGACACATAAAAAAAGAATGGCTTTGACTGGGGTATGCATAAGACTGACATGACAATGTGTGACAGCTGACCCTACTGTCACACAGACCTGAATGGTAACTGTTTGTTTTGTTCATCCTTAACATTAATTAGTGATTAGTTTAGATTTTTATTAACTTGACTTTTTAGTTAACTATTTGAAGTGCACACATTTAGTTAACTTTATTTGTCAGTTCTTTATATTTTTGTTAAAAGCAACAAATTAATTTATTTGTTTTGAGTTACCAGTTTCCTGTGGAGCTGCTGCTGGAGGGTCACAGAAGAGCTCCAGCTAATTGATGTCCATATATGACTGGCAAACCTCCTCAGCGGGTCGTTCCATTTGTTTGCCAGGGGACGGGGAAATTTGGTTTTCTTTAATTTGATTTGACCGTTTCTTTAATGTTTCCTCTATTTGATAGTTTCATTTTTATGTTTAACTTAAAGATTTGGTATTGTATTGATTAGTATTTGTTTAAGTTTTTGTATGTTTAATTATCCCTTGTGTGTCAGCAGTGGTCTGATCAGCCACTATTTAAGTTTCCCTCATGTCTTGTTTGTTAGGTCAGTTTTGTGCTTGAGTTCCTTGCGTTAGTACCTGAGTTGGAGCTTTTTTTTATGTCGACCTCAGTTTTTGGGCCGAATTCTTCAATTAATTATTTTTGAACTTTTTTTGTAATAAATTAAGATTATTTTTGGAATTCATTCAGCGTCTCTCTGGCTGGTTTATGCAAGAACCCTCACACACTGTCATAAACATGACATAACACCTGTTATGAACATAAAGGAGTCTTTATGAATGTTTATGACTGTTGTCATGAAGTGTCATTCAGTAAATAATGACACTTTAATGCAAAGTTGCTTTAAAAGTTGCATTGAAAGTCTATTAAAAATACCAACTTTGCATTAAATTACAAAATCATGCAAACTTGGCACTTAAGCCATTAAATAAACATATGAGTTCAGAAACAAGTGAATTTATTGCTTGCAATCAGTTTATGTTTAGCAAATTTTAATCAAAAAACCATACGTGGATAAAATAAACGTTTTCATTTCATAAACCCTTTTTACTACTGAATTATTGAATAAGTAGAGTGATACGATTAAGGATATTTATTGTTTTTAGTCATTTTTTTTGGTTATTTGTGTAATTCAACCATCAGATTGTTGAAAGTGCTACTAGATGTATTCAACTCTCAAGAGTTTCAGCAACAGCTGAAAATCATAATGTGTTTAAGTTGTTACATCTTAAAAACATTACAAAATACTTATGAAAACATTATGAAAATCATAATGTTTCCAAGTTGTTGCAAAGAGCGTCCTCCTGGCTCTGATTGGTTGTTTTGTCATCAGTGTATTTTTGTAAATGACAGAAGGACCACAGGTAGGAGGCAGAGTCACTTGATTTGGTCACAGATTATTTGTCACACATTATGCAGTCACAACATAGTGATAGTTTTAACAAATGTGTAAAAGAAAAAAAAAGAACATATTGGTTACAAAAACTACACACTGCAGCTTTAAATCAGATAAAGACACAAGAAAAGATGTGCCTGTCTTTTTATTCTGTGTATCTCAACTTCTGGTTTCAAATGTAACAGAATTTTTCATTTTTATAAATTCATGGGTTTAGGGGTTTAGTAAATTATGCACATTTTGCCATCATGGTCTGAAGCAACACCTGGAACTACATTTCGCAGTTTAAAGGGATTCAGAGTAAGTGTTCAGTTCAAAACCTTCAGAAAGTCTTTTTAAAGATTACAGGAGTTTGGAAGTAGATAAAGAAAATAAGGATTGCTTAAAACTTTTGTTAAATCTAGAAAATAAAAACGACATAGCAAACAAAAACAAAGCTTCAGGGACACGACAGCAACATTCTTTCAGCAGATGGTCGTGTTTTCACGCCCTGCCTCTCACAGGTTATTACTCTGGCGCTTGACATTGTTTGAAGGGTAAATTTGAAAGAAGTACTCATTAACACAGATCACAACAGTAGATACTTAGTCTGTGCCAATCCAACTCTGCTCTCAGTCTCACACCCACACACACACACACACACACACACACACACACACACACACATTGGCTATTGGCTGCACTGTAGAGTCTAAATCAGTTCACTGGGATTTTCCGCAGGATGGATTATTGAGGGTGGTTCTAAGACAAACAAAAGTATTATTCAGGGATTGGACTATAAGCTTTAAATTTGAGAGTTTCCTTTATTAAGTGTAATCGAACTTCTAACAGAGGTTTCAGAATCCAATGAGTTTCATTTGTACTAATGCTTAGAAATGAAGCATTGTCTCACTCTTGTGTTTGAACTGAGACTGGCTGAGCGACCATTACTGGGGGTAAGCTGCTGTCACCAGCAACATCCTGGGAGCCGTTCCCATTTTATTTCCAGTTCGAGCAAACAACAGCGCGCTTCACTTCCTAATACTGCCATCTTGTTTGTCTTCATTGCTGCAAAGTTTGAACAAGATAAGAGACTCTGGAAGGTATGATGATCGGACTGGCCCATCCCTCCACCACCGAGGTCAGACGTCACAGGAGCAAAGGAGCTCTGTTTACTGTGCTGACAGACTGACTCACACCCTTCATTCACCAGCCTTGCCTCGTCTGAACCGACCCAAAACTCGGGTGACATTCAGATTCGGTCTCGAGCTTTTTTTTTCTTGTTGTTGTTGTTGTTGCAGAAAGTGGGCGAAAGAATCTCCTCCAGTGGCATTGTGTCTTTGTCAATGGGTGAAACCTGCAATACCAGCTCCTCTGTTTTGCAATGTCAGGATTTTGCATTTGGAAGAAGGGCTTGCCTTTGTGTCATAATTATAAAATGTTATTAGCTAGTCCTTGAAAACAGTTGTTTGTGAGCGTACACCTGTTGTGCGTATGCGGCCTCCACCTCCGCAGAGACAATATGAGGAGGAGGAGGAGGAGTGGCTCACTGCACTGGATATTCCTGCTGGGTTTGAAGAGGAAGGGGAGGAACCCTGCAGACGGCATGGCAACACACACCTTCATAGTGTGAGGCACACCCCACCTGTGGCCTCAGTTCAGCTCTCCCCTCTCACGCGGCGGCGGCAGCGGCGGCGGCGGCACCCTGAAGTCATGTTCAGTCTCATCAGATTTCAACGAGTCTTCAGCATCAATCAGGTGCCCAAAGTAAGTCCATCTTCACTGCATGTTCATTAAAAGAAAAAAAAAAAAGATCTGATTTCACCTCTTTTATTTTGACTTACCTGAATCAGAGGGATTAGTGGTGGAGGAATGAGGACTTTCAGTCATTAAGAAGATTTATGTGTTAAAGAATAACTTTTTAAAACATTCCTGCTCTTATCTTGCTCAGGACTTTACTTTCCCTCTCATCCAGCAGTTCAGAAGAAACGTCTTTGGATTTACTTCGACTCAACTTTAAATCTGTACCTCCTGATCCATTTGTACCTCCTATATTAAACATTTCCTGCGGTAATAGTTTATCCATCTCACGTGGAAATTTATTTTGCTTTCCCTGCAGAACAGAAGTGAAGAAAAACAACTTTCTCAGATTTCCCTTAAAAGTGCAAGCCAAAAACGATATTGTTTTTTTTTGTTTCTTCTATGTGGAGGTTTACCATGAGGACAGCATCATTTCTGGGTACCGGCACCCCAGGAGCTCCGCCACCGACTGCATCCTCAGCCTCTTCCAGATGACCAATGAGACGCTCAACATCTGGACACACTTTCTACCCACCTGGTAAGCTGAAAATATTTAAGTATTTTAGTTTTTTTTGTCTGTTTTTTTGCTCTGTTTGCTAAAATAAAAATAAAGCGAGGCACCTGACAGAATTTTTTTTAAGATAACACACTGACCCTGGAAGCAGGGAAACTTTCTCTGATTTCATCCTTTTATTAAGATTCTGTTATTCTGCAAATTTCTTGAGTCAGTAACCTCGATTTGGCCGGATATCACATACCTGAATTAAAGAAGTAAAGCAATTACATAACATGAAGCACCCAAAAAAAAACACGTGTGCCCACATCACTGGGAGGGAATCACACACATCCTGTAAAACCTGCAGGGCAAAGAGTTTTCCAGACGCTCCTTACATAACATCAGCTTTTTCTTTAGTCAGAGGAACATTCTTAGATTCTCATGATTCCATTTTTATCTTCTAGAGAAATCTTCTCAGCCCAATCGGGATTGGATTAGATTTCTAGATGCATGTAGTTTTCCCTGTCTTTCACCGGTGTGACACGAGACACACTGAACACTGACAGGTTTTGTTTTCAAGTCACCATCATAGCAACCATGTTGGTCCAGCCTGAGAGGAAATCCCTCTAAGTTTATACAGTTTATGCATTATTAAACTGATTTGCCTGTTGAATTTTTTTCGTAAACAAGGAGTAGATTAGGTTCATGTGGCAAAAACAAGAGACATAGTGGAAGTTACACACAGCGGTGAAACAATGACAACTTGTCAACGACGCAGGGAAAGGAGAGACTCTTTAAGCTGGTTGTGGTGTTTGTTCCTTGAGAAAACATCAGAATGTGTCCTGCAGATCAGCTGTGCATCAAATCACATTTTTAAAGCCAATCTAATATTTTATTATAAAATGTAGTTACAACCACAAAAGCCCGTCCACCCAAGAAGAAAGAGATCTCCTTAAAAAAAGAGCGAGAAAAAAAATATACAACAGAACAGGGTGGTAGGCATTCATAGATTCCTTAACATACCCAGCCATGAATGAGCTGTTACATCATTCAGTTTTACAACTACATTCAAAAAACGTTATGTGGCATCGTAATTCAGGAGAGCAGATGACCAAATCCGAGCATGATTCCCTCGTACAGAAACATAAAAGGAGGAAAAGGGGATAAAGAAATGACACTTTCTGCTGACTGGGACGACCAGTCAGCAAATATTCATGATTTAAATAATGGGTAGGACGGAGTATTTCCAGTATGAGGTGAACTTAAAGAAACATTTCCAAAAAGACTCCAGATCTTGCCAGATTTGTCACTTAGATTCTGAACAGAAGAACGGAAAACATGGAAACCCGACAAATGTGCGTGAGCAGAACGGAAGTCTGCTATCTCAATATTAATTAAGGCAAGACAGCAAAAGAACGCCACAGGTGTTACATCAGTGACGTCTTTATCAACCATGCCTACTTTGTGATAGAGAGCAGGTGAAGGGCCAGGGGTCAGTGACCTTATTCAGGTGGAGTTTTAATGTTAGTTAACCAGACACATGCTTTGCGTGTTTTCTTTTCATGTCCTTGTCTTTAGTCATCCTTGTAAACACGAGGATTTCACCTCGACATTCCTCTGCCCTGGAATCACAAACATGCGTTCAGTAGTTAATAGGAAGTCTGATCACATCTTTACAGGGGGAAATCACCTCATTTTCAAACTGTTTAGCAAAACTATCCTTACTATCCTGTTTTCTTTTTTACCCCCAAAAACCCAGAGCCTCGTGTTGACCCTCTCAGGTTCCTCCACCTGCTCGGCTTAACATCAGCGTCTGGATGTTTTCCAAATGCTCAGTCGCAAACCTCAGGGCGCATCCAGCTTGTCTGTATGTGTGTGTGTGTGTGTGTGTGTGTGTGTGTGTGTGTGTGTGTGTGTGTGTGTGTGTTTATGTGAGTATCTTAAAGTTGCTGTTGAGATCAGTGCCCCACGTGGCTTCACTTCACTTCCTCCCAAACGAGACGCCGGCCTGTTTTGGCTGCGCTGTCCAAGAGACAAGGGGGGGGGATGTTCATCAAACCTGTGTGTGTGTGTGTGTGTGTGTGTAGATGTGGGTCTGTTTGGAATATCGTGAAGACACACAGGTGCTTGTGTCAAGGGGGAGAGGTGGATCTAAAGGCCTGGCACTAATGAGCAGCTCTGCGCTTTGGGCTTTCATGCGTATTGCCACAATTAGCTAACTGCTCAGTGACGGGGAAACACACTGACGGAAACAAGCGGCGCACACTACAGCTGATCACATCAGGTTGTTTGTGTAGGGCTCTTAGCTGTTACGCAACTCACTGGTGCAGGAACATAAAAAAATACTGATTTAATTGAGGGATAATGACTCATAATTGTATAGAGATTGTGTTTTCTGAAGGAGCAGCGTCTACTTATTGTTGGATAATTGTGCTCATAATTTCGTGGGCTGTTTTCTTTCTAAGGTGACCAGCTCTTGTGAACATTTATGACTCATCTGCTATAAAAGTCATATTTAACACCTGTGCAAACAGAAGTGAGCAAATAATATATTGTAGTACTAAATGAAAGCACTAAAGTTCCCCTACTTCTCTGCTGTAGTCTGGAAGGTAGAAGTCTGTTTATGCTGCACTCGGACCCACATTTAGAGTCCAACATGCAAAATATTAGACACTAAATGTTGATATAACCCTCTGTTTTCTCCTCTGCATGCATTTCCTCATGTTGCTGACACAAAATAATAAATGTGACTTTTCCTGACACTGTTGTTTGAACATATGAGATGTATTTTTTTCTCATGAAGGTTTTATTTGGGATATTTGTGTTTCGGGTTTATTTCAGATCTTCTTCGTCTTTGTTAAGTTTGTACATCTGCCAGTTATTACTTTAACAGCCCTTTGTTTTAAACTAGAACAATGTGAAAGGTTTATCTTGCAAAGGGCAGAGCAGTTCAATACAAAGAATAAACAAAGATCTGAAATTGTTATATGTCATATATGTGTCTCTTTGTGCTCATCTGAATTAGAGGGCAATTTAGTAATATTTTAGTAATGTAAATAAGGTTTACTCAGTTTGAGCCCCTGTGTGTATTTCTGAAAGAAATACACTGATGATGGGGCTTTTTGAGAAAAAATCAGCACAGGAGAAAATTAATGTTCATTAAATAAATAAATTTGGGGTAAAAGCAAAACTTGAAATCCAACAGTGCCACTGACTTGGTTTCTTTAAAATATTTTCTAAAGATACAGATCAGGCTACTTTGAAGGACACACTATTTAACTCTCAACATTGTGAAAGATGTTTTCAGTTTTCACTCTTAAACGTACAAAGTCGTTCTTTCAGCTGTTGATGCAGGTATGGCATTATCCACTCTTCTATTGCAGAAACATCATTCTTGCTACTTATGTCTTGTGGATAATCACTGCATTTGACACTGGCTATTACCAATTTTTTTTTTCTTTCTATCAGGCAGAAAAGTAACACATTTTTTTGTTATTTTTGGGCAGGTACTTTCTGTGGAAACTGGTGACGGTGGTGGTGATGCAGGAGGGATGGCAGGACTCCTTCACCTGGCCTCTGATGGTCTTCCTCCTCTCCTGCTGCATTTATCCGTTGGCGTCCAGCTGCGCTCACACTTTCAGCACCATGTCGCCGCGGGCGCGCCACATCTGCTTCTTCTTTGATTATGGGGCGCTCAGTTTCTACAGCCTGGGTGAGCACATCCTCTCTATACCCAGAGTGGTGAAAGTTTAAAAGCTTCTTTCAGTGTTCTCTCAAACGATTTAGCTGCCCTTTTGAAATTCGCTTAATACCAATATTTGCTTTGAATTAGACAACATGGTTGCAAACTGTCAGAACAGTTTGCATTTGCTCGCGATGTGAAAGCATTTATTTAGTTAGAATATTATTTTTCATCGGCAAAGATCTATTTTTCTGATTTTAAATAACTTTTAACCATCGCTTTGCATTGCTGCAGGGGCTGCAGTCGTTTATTCATTTTACACTTTCCCCGACAAGTGGGTGAACAGCTCCTTTCATCAGTGGTACATCCCCATCGCCACGGCCAACACTGTCGTCTGCACCGTCCTGGCCTGCTACTCCAGGTATGAGCGAGGAAATGATCGGCTGCTACTTTTTTAGTAGAAGTGTGTAAAGTTGAGTTTTTTCTTGAGCCAAGTAAAGATCGTCTTACACACACAAACTCGTTAATGACTTTTATGGCATCGTCAGATAATCCCTAACCTTTCGTCTCCGCTCTCTCTCTGTCACTCAGGCTTGGCTTTCCGTTCCTGCAATATAACGGCGACATTGTGAAAAGGTAAGGAGATTGCAAACAGGCAAAGAAAGGCATTTTCTTTTTGTTTGTCTTCATCATCTTCCAGAACATTCTTACAATGATTCTGTCTCAAGAAGTGTTGTAAAGGCAAAATGCAGCCGCCTTCTAGGCTTTTCTCTCGATTCGTCATGCGGCAGCCAAGACTTGATGCATATTTGGAGGAACTATTGAGCAACATTCTGCTCAGTGCAATGGGTGTTGGTTGGCAGTGATTACAGGGACTATCCCTAATCTGGGCCGTGTAGTTTCACATGGTTAAGTCAAACAAAGAGCAGCTCAATGTGTTGAGTAACAAACACTGTAAGAAAAGCGCCGCTTATCCTGATTTCTGTCTGTTACACATTACAAAAATGTCAACCAGATTCTTGATAGATCCTCATCAGGACTATTTGACCATGAAGTCCATGTATTTTGATTGCATAGTCATTTAAAAACACATATATATATATATATATATAGTTTTTTTTTTTTTTTTTTTCCAGATTACCCGGGAATCCAAGCTTCAGCAAATTCTTTCGCATCCTTGCCTTCAGCTACCCCTGCCTGTTTGACAACATTCCTCTCTTCTACAGGGTATGCATGCTTTCATCCTCTTTACACCGTGTACCTGTACAGTAGGATTCCCTATACTCTTATAAATCTTGATTAGGTTTAGACAGTTTGTGTTTAGTGAGGCAGGAAATGTATAAATCCAGGTGGTTTTACACAACAGAAGACTAATAGTCTGTTACTGAAATAGATAGAAACCCTCCTCACTCCTCCTGAGGTAGAATCTCTTTTTTCTATTTTGGACTTTTCATTAAGATGCTGGACTGGCAGGTGTGTATTTATGACTTACATCTCAGCAGTGCTTCAGTTTAAGCCTCGTCAAGAGACGTTAGCTCGCTCAACATGCTTTGTAGTTCCCCGTTTTTTGTTGAGATCACGTTTGTGTCGTGTTCCCAGTTGTTCCTGTGCACGGGGGACGGCTGCACTGACAACGACACCAACATCCTCCACTACAAACACATCGGCTTGACTCTCCTCACCGGCTTCCTGTTCGCCACCCGCTTACCTGAGCGCCTGGCACCCGGCAGCTTCGACTACATAGGTGAGATTCCTCCTCCATTGTTTTCAAGCTCTCACCATTCAGGTCAAGTCACTGCAGGTAAATATGTTGTAGTGCAAGTTGATTCAAATTCTTAATGAACACAGCCAACCAAACAAAGGCAAAGTTAGGATTTGTCAAATAAACACAGTGCATGATTTGACACTTGAGAAAACTTTGAAAACAGGCACAAATAAAGTGCAAATCGTGCAAGACACCAGCATTAATACAGTATTTGCATGTTTGGAACAAAAATTTAAGCAGTGTTTAAATGATCCACTTTTATAATAGTGACTGTATCTCAAAAATCAACATATATAACCAACAATTGGTTGAACAAAGATAATACAGTTTGAACTGGAAATGTCAAGAAAATGTACTAACATAAAAAATTGAGTAAATTACAATATTTCTGACAAAGAATAAAGATGGATGCTGCACACGTATTAATCACAGCTACATGAAACAGACCTCTGATTGCTTTCAGATATCCTGGATACCTGAGCTCATAAGTGGAAATGTATTTACCTGAAGCTTAATGAATCAATGTTGCTTTACAGTTACCTGTTTTATTTAACTGTGAAACATTCACATATTTTGGTTCTTTCTTGTTTTGCTTTTTTTCTGTTAAACATTGTGAGAAAGCGTTAATGCACAACCACTGCTGGGTCGTCGCTAACAGCCAGTAAATCATTTGCTCTGTGGTGAAGGTGAGCCGCTTTGACCTCAAGTGTGACTCGACTGCTCCCCCTGCAGGTCACAGCCATCAGCTCTTCCATGTGTGTGGCATCCTCGGCACCCACTTCCAAATGCTGGCCGTAGAGCAGGACATGTTGACGCGACGCCCCTGGCTCACTGCTAACTCCATGCCCGTCTCGTTTGCCAACTCTCTGGGTCCAGCACTGCTTTGTGTGGTGGTGAATTTGATCGTCATCTGCCTCTTTAGTCTACCTCTCCTTTCTGGCCCCGCGTGCCAGAAAAGCAAAGAGGGAAAAAATAAAAAGAAAGTGGCAACCGAATTCTGCTCCTGCTACTAAATCTTAACCCAGGTTTGACAGATGAGTGAAAAGAAGATGGGCTTAAGAAGAAACAGTGTACAAGCATTCAGCTGTGATAGCTGCTGTTAAAGTATTCAAGAGCTGAGCTGAAAATCTAGGGACAAGTTGCACAATGCACTTAAGATACAATGAACATTTTAATAAATGCAACTGTTTCTAATGAAACTTTTTCTTGTATAGAGCAGCTGGATTGCTGTATTATTCATCGGTGCTTCATATGTTTGTACAGAGGTGTCTGTGTCTGTGTTTTTACTGTGATCTCTGAGTGTCATACATATGGTGAATGAAGAGACTACAGGGAACAAAAATGATGTCAAGTTCAAAATTCACTTTTTAATTGTGAATTTATAGGCTGTCACTTTTAAGTTTTCACGTTCATAACTCTCAGGTCTTTTAGATGGCACTGTTGAAGGGTTGTTGTTTTTTTACGATCGGCATAGTGATGGCCTCGTTGTGAGGTTACTCATAAAACTATTAACCAAGGATGTTGTCATAAGATTCATGTGTCTGTCTTCTTGCAAGTTGCTGCTAACATTTTTATTTGCTTTGTTTTATAAAACATGTAAAAAGAAAGTATTTAAGTTCAAATTTATTTATTATATTTTTTCCCAATAAAATTCAAACCAAGTTTGAATTTTTTATTTTTTTTTATTTGAATCACTGTCTTGTCCATTCATCATCATCTAGTCTACACCTAAAAATCACAACCTTACCAACAGGGCACATGGTTAAAGAATATAGAAAGATATATCTTTGAATGTTTTTCTTAGCACAATCTCTAGAATGTCTAGAGTTCTAGGTCCTTTCTTCTGCTCCTCTGCTATGTCTCACATCGCTCTGCAGGTTTTCCATAGAATTTGGCTCTGTTATAAGGATATGTTTGAAACTTTTTCTATTTTCTGGTGTGCTGACATATTTCTGTGTTTATTTGGCCATAAAATGTAGATAATTCTCTTGCTTGATTAACAATCTTGATAGGGGGCACAAGATTGTTAATCAATACCTCTTAGCATTTTACACGTTTTGAGATATTTAGGCTCCCTTGCTATTCTGCTTGTTTGTGCACATCAAGCAGATTAGCATGGGTCTTCCTTCCTTCACCAGTGGCTTAATATCTGTTTTATTTATACTCCTGAAGAACAGAAAGTAGATTAGTTGGACACTGAACAGAAAGTAGTATGAAAAGAATATATAAAACAGTGATTCTTGAGAATAGGGACAAAACGGGTTTTAATTTTCCCATATTTTTTTTTGTTATTTTTCAACCTTATGTATGCAAATATGACAAATAATGTTTTAGAAATGTAAAGATGCTAAGGTGCAGGCTCCCATTTGCAACATTTTTTTTTAAAAAATTACATTTTTAATCGACCTGACCTAGAACGTTGTCATCACCATCTGACAAAAATAGATAAAAAAATATTTTTAATGGCCCTGTTAGTGATATTTTTACTCATTTTACAGACAAATGCTTCTCAAGAAACAAAATAAATATTTAAAACAAAAAACAACCAAAAGTCCATCTGACAGAGTTGACAGTGCAGTGGTGAAGAAAGTACTCAAAAAATTTACTTAAGTAAAAGTACAAATACACAGCCAAAAATGTACTCAAATAAAAGTATAAGTATCACATTAACATTTTACTTAAGTAAAAGTAAAAAAGTACTGGCTTTTAAAAATACTTAAGTATTAAAAGTAAAAGTACTTGCTGAATGAATTACCTAATCGCTAATATCATTAAGTGAACCGATCATATTTAATTTTAATACATTAGAAAAGTGCCATTTTAATTAACAATGCCACAGATAAAGCATGTTTTTATTGTGTTTACTCTCCGTAACATAAATTAGACTTAGACATGTGATTCTATGCATCATAATTACAGGGATGGAAACATCTTGTCTCCTGTCCTAACATAGCATGAACTTCACTTTTTTTTTTTTTTTGCCACTAGTGGCTTTTATTTCGAAAGAAATCCAACTGAAAGGGTGGGTAGGGGAGGGCATGGAGCCAAGGAGCCATGTGGCAGAACTGTAGTCTAGACCACCGAACCCGAGACCAAATCAAGACCAAGACCAGCACCCCGCGCTACATGACACAATAATGCTGTGTCCATGCTACATTGTGGACTAGCAGACCCGCAGAAAGGCTTTGCCTCAGGACTCGAAAAAGAATGGTTCTCCACTGTCAGTGGGGCATCTATACAGGTGATATCCTTATCGTATTTATGGAACTAAAATTCACAGATTTCCAAAATCTGAAACGGAAAGTCTTGCTTGGATCAAAGCTTGTGTATGACCACATTTGCAGCTCAACCGTCTTAGGATCAATAAGAACAAAGGATTGCCCACTGGTGTAAGTATTATTGCTTTGCTTTCTTTGTGTTTAGTGAATGAAAAAAAGAAAGTCAATAATAAACACATCCATTATGAAAACCTTTTAGCCAAGTACAGAATAATGGCTGTACCGATAGTTTCTACACCTTGAAGCCTGTCTGTTACAGTCTTACCTTAGCTGAACAGATAAATATGCAATGTGTACCATATCTGACATACATTAAAAATTTTATTTTACCTGAAAAGGCTTTTTACTAAACTGTAATCGTGTTAGCCACGCTAATCATGTTAGCCGTACCGTGCATCAGACCTAGGCACATTCGAACATTTGCCAACAGAAATCACCCTCAAAACCATGAATGCCCAACTTACCCAGCCTTGCAAGAAAAATGGACCTTACCAAGCCCCCGCCCAGAAACACCCCTCAACAGTCCCACGGGCTACATGTCTCACAAGCAAGCTAACCCGGGCTTACTTAACATGGCGTCGACTGACTCTCTACAGTGTATTTCTGAATCGATTAGTGTTTCATTTCTGCCGGATTTTCAAAAAATATCAGCCACGACAATGGAACGGGGAACCAACAAGTTCATCTCATCTTTTTTGAATGACATCAAGGTGTTTGAGCCACAAGATGACTCCAACATTGTGCGCATCACAGCTAAATGCTATGGGTCAATGAGGAAAACAGCAGATCCTCACACCCTCAGCATAAATGTAGCTGTGGACAAGATCACAGATGCCTATTGTTCCTGCAAGGCTGGGTAAGTCGGACATTCATGGATTTGAGGTTGATTTTGAAATGAGTGATTTTTGTTGTTAGCAAATGTTCAATGTGCCTCGGTCTGCTCTGATAGGACAGTGCAGAGCAGCACGTTAGCATTCGGTACTCGGTGGCTAACACGATTACAGTTTAGTAAAAAGGCTTTTCAGCTAAAATAAAATTTTTAATGTATGTCAGATATGGTAAACATTGCATATTGATCTGTTCCGCTAACGCAAGGCTGTAACAGACAGGCTTCAGGATGTAGAAGTTGTATCGGTGCTGCCATTATGCTGTACTTGGCTAAAAGGTATTCATAATGGATGTTTATTATTGACTTTCTTTTTTTCCAGACTTGGAGGTCATTGTTCACACATTATAGGCCTCCTTAAGACCTTACAATATTTCAAACTTCAAAATTTTTCCTTGATCCCTGATCGACTGAGCTGCACCAGTATACCACAAGCTTGGGGAGCACCATCGGCTCGGGGTTTGAGGACTGGACCCTCACTCTGGTACGACAGGTGACTAATCGCAAGCGCAGACCAAAGGAATGCAGTGTGGACATTAACAAAAAGTATGTATAGTATTTTACTGATTTAGCTTTGAAACAAAATTTACATAAAAATAATTTTATGTACCATTGTGTTGTTTTCCAATTCAGAGTGTAACTACAACTGCATGCATGCAAAGAAAGCAAACACATAAAATGTTTTTATTTTAATTACCATTGCAATTTTGACAGCTCTCAAAATACATTTCCATTGTATTTACAGGGTGATAAAGGTTGAACCTGAGGAGATAGCTGCGCTGACAACATTACATGGTACTCCATTGGCGTATGTATTGACACCTTCAGCACCAACTGTCTCGACACCCCTGGGAGAAGTGCAAGTTGGGTCTGCTGTTTCCTATCAGGTGAAAATATATAAAATGTGTATTGAACTGTCTCTGCAAACAAAACTTGTGTTACTGTTCGTTCTTACGTTTTGTTCAAAACCAAGCCCTGGAAAAGTGTCAAGTGGCAACACACAGTCCATATTCTGTTTAACTTTGGAAATAATATAGCAGGAATTGTACAACCAACAATCTTGAAATCTTTTATGCGTGAAATCAGTCGTTCAATGTGCACTCTGTCTCTTGCTACTTTGTCAGTTAGTGCAAGATCAGCCTGAGACAACTGTTTGTCTGCTGAGGCAAAAGGTGGTATGTTTAAGGTCAAACCAAGGGCATTTATCTCATCCTTGATTGTAAACCCTTTGTCTGCCATGACACCGTCACCATTCTGAATATAACAATAACTTTTTAGTTGTTGTATTGTTTCATAAAACCCACTTTCTTTTGTGATGGCCTTGTCTGAAATTGATCCTGTGAATAATTCTGATATGAATAATAAAGACCCCCGAGAGTCACAAGCTACAGGTGCCTTGAATGTTGTGGTAGACTTATAATCGCTATATAGTTGACATTTCACACCATGGGCCCAGGGGGATTCTGTTTTTAATTCTGTTCCATCAATAATAACTAACGTTGTAGGGAAATTAGCTTTGAAGTCTGTTGGCATGTTATCTATTATAGTTTGTCTGTGGGGCCAGATAGAAACAGTGCACAGCTTTAGATATATAATGTCAATCCAAGTGTTAAATACTACACCAGCTGGCTGTTGTGAAATGCAGAAGCGTATTGCTAGATCAGATAGACCAAAGTTTTGTCTCAGTCTGCAAATAGTCAGAAAAAGCCCATTTTCCAGTGACATTTCTCTAATATCATTTCTTTGGCAAGAGAAATGTAAATAGTGACAAGAAACGCAGTAATGCAAGTCCTGTGAATATAAAAACTGATTTTTTTCCGCCATTCTTCTCAGACTCAGCAACATTTTCAAAATAAAACTGTTTTTGTTTCCGTTCTTTCTGTACAGCCATCTTTCTGTAGCTGTGTTTCTAAATCTTCTACTTTTGCTTTTAAGCAAATTATGTCTCGTTTTGCCATTTCCAACTCTGCAGTCAGTGCCAGCATATCAAGCGGTGAAATCCCTGAAAACAAAAAAGCAATTTACAAATATACTGTATATATATATATATATATATATGAACTTGAAGGCAGATGCAACAGCAGTCAAACAACAACGTAACAAGACATGTGTCACAAATAATCCCCCAGTGGATCTTCCAGAAAGATACAAATCTATGAAGGACATTAATACTTGTAAAGATCCTGTGGGACTTGAAGCTCAAACCAGAGGTCAGAGTAAATGTTCTGAGTGGTTTGAGGCAAGGAGAAAAAGGTTAACAGCGTCAAATTTCCATCGCGTCATGGTCAGAAGAGCAAAGGTCACAGACAAGTTTCTAGAAATTATTTTTAATGTTAACTCTGTTTCAGCCCCTTCACTTGATTACGGTCGAAGAAATGAGCCCTTAGCAAAATCAAAATATTTACAGACTCATCAGGACCGGCACTTGCATGAGTGTGGCTTTGTGGTCAGTAATCGCTTTCCCTTCTTAGGTGCTTCACCTGACGGCAAAGTATGTGATGGTGGCCAGTCAGGTATAATAGAAATAAAGTGTCCATATGCCGCTCGAAATTCCACCATTTTGGATGCATGGATGCTACCCAATTTTTGCTTGGAAATGCAGTAAAGTGGCTCTGCTCAGCTGAAGAAGACACACATGCACTATGCTCAGATTCAAGGTCAACTTATGATCACAGGATGTGATTTTTGTGACTTTGTTGTTTTCACTCACAAGGATCTACATGTAGAAAGAGTGTGGCCTGACACTCCGTTTATGGAATCCATGTTAGAAATTTTAGCCGTTTTCTATCAAGACCATGCTGTGCCTTATTTGAAAAACATATAGACATTAGAAATTGATGAAAGTGGTTATGCTCACTTACATTGTTCATCTCTTTGCACCCCTATCCCTTTGTCTGCATCCTCTGTTCTTTTGTCTGCATCATTGTTCACCGCAGCATTGTAGGGTATCCCTGTAAATATTTCAGAACATTCACTGTTATCTAGATGGCATCCTGTAAATAATTGAAATAAAAGTGATTGATGTTACTGCATCATGTTCATGTGATGTAAGATGACATTGATAGTAGATTCTCTTAAGTTTTTGGAAAATGTGAATTGTGACACATGATAAATAATAAAGTAAATTTGAATCAGAACTGTGTTATAGGTGTGTATGTAATTGTGTACTTACAAGCTCTCTTCTCCAATCCGTGGTCTCTTGTCTTGACTGTCTTGCCTACTTGCACTTTCAGATGCTCTTTTTCTTGCAGGCCTTGCTTTATGCACTCGGGCTCCATCTGCAGGTGTCGGATAAGGATGGGACGCTGTTGGCCCATCCCCACCGAGAAATTGCTAATAAATAAATAAATAAACTGTAATATATATTTATTTCAATACATATTTATAATAGAGACTGAAACAGTTGGAAAAATAGTGTCCCGCTCAATTAAATCTACATGTTCTATTCATCACACTACAAAAATGGATAAAATTACAAAGCTATAAAGCAAAATATCAAACAGATAAACAATCACTCAAAATATCGATCCATCCTTCCTTTACCCCTTTGTCCCTTAGTGGGGTCGGGAGGTGCTGGTGGCTCCCGATCCCCGTTCAGTTCCTGCAGTGTGAAAGCGCCTTTATTGTGCCGCGTGAAAGGATATTATATGTGATTTATGTAATGGATCATCTCTGTGCATTCCGAAAGCAGAGATGTTTTTTTTCTCCAAGCTCTACTATGTGGCTCCATGCAAGCTAACGTTCTAGCTAACGTTCCGGGCGAGAGGCGGGATACACCTTGGACAGATCGCCAGTCTGTTGCAGGGCCACTCAAAATATCCCCTTTCACTAAACACAAAGAAAGCAAAGTAATAATACTTATACCAGCACATACTCCTTTGTTTTTATTGATCCTACGATGGTTGAGCTGCCAATGCAGTCGCGAACAAGCTTTGATCCAAACGAGGCTTTCCGTCTCAGATTTTGGAAATCTGTGACTTTTTTTTCCACAAATACGATCAGGATACCTGACATCGCCTGTACAGATACTTCACTGACAGTGGAGAACCATTGTTTTTGAGTCCTGTCCAAAAACTTACTGCCAGTCTGCTAATCTACAATGTACATTAGCATGTGCTTGTGAGATGGTGAAGCGCATGGCAGCTGTGCAGTGACGTCAAATGGGCATTAGCCAATGAAAACGTCCGGCTGTGGTAAGGTCCATAGGCGTCAGTGATCTTGTCCACAGCTATATTTATGCTGAGGATCTGCAGTGTTCCTCATCAACCGGTAGCATTTAGCTGTGACGTGCACAATCTTGGAGGATTCGTGTGGCTCAAACACCTTGATGTCATCCAAAAAAGATGACATGAACTTGTTGGTTCCCCTGTCTATTGTCGTGGCTGATATTTTTTGAAAATCCGGCAGAAATGCTACACTAATCGACTCAGAAATACTCTGCAGAGTCAGTCGAAATGAAATTACACATAGAAACTAAGCACCGTGAGGCTTTGTTTGTGAGACATGCAGTTTGATGTATTTGTTTGGGATTTTGTAAGATAGACCAACACAAAGTAAAGGAAACTGTAACGTTAAAGGAAAGAATTAATAGTTTTCAAGATCTATTGCAAATCAGATCTGAAAAATGTGGCATATATTATATTCCTCCCCTTTAATCTGATACCCGTAAATCAAAAATGTGACACCTCTCCAATCCAAACAACTTTAGAGACAAAAATATAACATGACCTTTTAAGGAAAAATCGTTGATCCAAACCATAAAACCAAAAGCATTCCCACAGCATCACACTGCCTTTTCTATGCTCCACAGTGAGGATGTTGTTTTCAGGGTGACAGTGTTAGTTTCGGGACAAACTTGTTCTAAAGTGTGACAAATAAAAGAATGAAAGTTTCTGACTCAAAATGAGCCCCTGGTTGAATCTGAAGGAGAGCAAGTCTTAAACCACTTTATGAAGAAAACTAAAATGGTGAGTCCTTGGGTTCGACATCAATCAGGTAGACCTTATGTAGGCAATACCACTGGCCTGGTTTGTAACAAATATGACCCAGAGAAACAGAATTTCAAGCAAAATCATTCAGCTTCACTTCATTAACTAAGGTGACAGGGAATCCTCACTGTTAATCACCATTTGAACATAAGCTGTAATCATTTTAAGATTTAAGGAAAACAAAAAAACAACAACATATACTTCTCACATAAGGCAGACCAACTAAACTATTAATGTGCACAATTCCCTAAGACTGGGTCACTCCAAGCAATGTCCAAGCTAGTATATCGTCCTGAACCAATAGTCAGTTCTACTCACGACCTCCAAAGTGATGGGGAAAAACGAAAACAGAGAAAAAAACGTGTTTAAATCCAGAGAGAGGACGAGAAGAAAAAAAACAATTTGAGAGCGTTGCAGTTCGGAGAAAACATAGAAAATGCCGCGATGCACTCCCTCCTGTCAACTTCGCAGGGCCTCAACGGCCTCAGCGGAACCGTGGTGCTAAAGCGTTAGCCCACTTAGCTTAGCACGAAGTCCGTCGATCGTGACCACTTGCTCCGGTCCTCTTGGCTCGTCCCTCCACCGTCGACTGAACTCCTCCTGAACTTCTCCTGACTTTCGTGCCCTCTTGCCCCTTTGTCTCTCCCTTTCGTCTGTCTTTATTCCTTTTTATCTCTTTCTTTCTTTCCTTCGCTTGTCGCGTCTCCATTCTCCACCATTACGCCTCTCTCTCTCTCTTTTCTCCCGCTTCCTCTCCTTTCAACCAATCCCCAGTCCCGCCTTGTACGAATTGTCCCCGTTACCAATAAAATGGTGAGACCAGAAAAATGCACAGTGCAGCTTATGTCACATTACTTCTTTCCCTTACAATATTTACACAGTAGCTGACTAACAAACAATAGTTTTAATTACCAAATAAGGTACTTACTCAATAATGACCTTTATATTATTCAACTATTGAGGTGAAGAAAAATACCCATGCATTTCTTTCAGAAAGGACACTAAACACTTAGTTGTTCATCAAAAAAGCCTGAGTAAACAAAAATTTACTTTTAATGTACTTGTATCTTCTCTTGCCCATGTAAGGCTTCTATTTTGCATGGCGCATTGCTGCCATCTGTTGGATTTTTAGAGAACTGCTTTTACGTTATTTATTTTTTAGTCAGTACTGTTGTTTGCTAGTGGTAGAGAGGATGAACAGACGTGTCTGTTATGAACGCCGCTTTCCATGTAGAGTTCCTCGAAGCAAAGCCTGTAAGTTGCTACTTATACATCAAAACGATGTGTTAACATATGAGAAATAAGTAACTTATTGAACTTGTTTAATTAGCTTTGGAAATACCTGCGGGCGATTTGAGTATGTTCTACATAATTGCTAACTAGCAGGCTGCTAAGTTTTCTTAGGCCGTTATGTAACGTTGCAGCTCAGAATTCTGAGCTAGCTTTTGTATCAGTTATACTTCTAATGTTTGAAACTGAACGTTAACACTTTTGTTTGCTGCTCTGAGCTCATCCTGAGTTTGTGTTTTGACAGTTTCACTCCATTTTACATGAAAATAAAGGAAGCTCTACTTAATCCTGACTCGTGTGAAAGAAATTTGGTTGATGGTTAGCTAATGGTTACAGACACCTTAGCGAGACCATTACAGATTTATTTAAACAGAAAGGCACATAGCCGTGCACTTCTTATAATTTTAAATATTATATACATCCATTCTTGTCTGTTTTGTGAGCTCTTGATATTGTAAACAACACCTCATTATTTCTAACTAAATCCGTAGGAATTGCTCTGACAAATTACCAGATTTTTAAAAATCTGCATTTAATTTATCTCAGGACAAAGAGACAAACTCCAACATCCTAACTGAGCCAAGAATTGGTCGAGTCCATCCTTTCTGCCATTAGGTCCCTTCTGTGACCCGGGGAAAATCTCCGAGTGGGTAAGGCAAGTGCAGAGCTCAGGATGAGCTGGAAATCCCAGATGTGGGAGCGCTCAGGCAGCACAGGATTATAGCCCCAAACATCAAATTGTCTTATGTAACACATTGTAATGCTGACAGCAGCAGCGGTGATTACACAATCTGAGCTGGAAAGGAGGAGACGGTATGCAGGTGGGCGTGCACGCTCACTCTGGGAGATCAAACCGCAGTCATGTGACCCGATCCACTCTGGACTGCAGTCTGGGACAGTTTTCCATCAGAACTGATGTGAATGTTTGACTGCACAGATCCCAGAAACTAAAACTCTGTGTGTAGGTGTGGTTTCATTATTTGATCAGAACTCTGCAATCTGAAAGTCCGGCAAAATAACACCAGAACCTGGTTATGAACTTATCAATGATTTTCTTCAGAAAATGCTTTAGTTTACCACGGTGTCAGCCCGGAGACCAACAGAAATCGCTATGAACCCTAGAGCAGTGTTGTGGTCAAGACCACCTAACCCGAGACCGAGACAAGACCAAGACTTTTAGGGTCCGAGACCACGTCAAGACCAAGACCGAGGGAGGTCGAGACAGAGTCAAGACCAAGACCAGCGCCGCATTCTACATGATATGATAAAATGTGAAATATGATCAAAATTACTTCTCAAATTGTTCTCAAAGATCCATATTCCCATAAAAACACATTTATTAAATATTTCATAAATTTAACAAATATTAAATGTAAACTCTTTGTTCTGCTTTGCTTGCATCTCTGTGCTACAATCCACGGTGGTCTTGTGCCATCCCTAAAAAGATAACGCCCTGGGTGTTTACTAGGGATGTGCCGATCAGGTTTTTTTCTGCCGATACCGATACCGATCACATAGTTATGATTTATTTATTTTTTATCATAAACACTACCGTTACATTATGTGAAAAAAGGAACCATGAATTCACCTTAATTTAGACAAAAACTTGTTTTTAATAACTTTTTCCAAGAAGAAAACTAAACAAAACAGGCATTGTGCAAATTGAACTGCTATTAATAATACTATCTTTAACAGACTTAACATATGAAGGCTCTGAAGAGGCTAAATAATGCAAAGAGCCAAAATAAAACCTCTCAACGTTGACAAAAAATTCAAGTATAAAACTTAACATTCAAAGGAAAATACAGGATCCATTGCGAAAACAATCCTGAGTTACTGAATGAAAACTTCTTGTTAGCATGGTGGCTAGCTGATTACTGCTAGTTCTGATTGGCTGTTTCTGACTGAGAGGAGTAACAGGGAGGAGATCGATTATTTTTTAAAGATTATCTGTCACATGTTAGGACAGCGAAAGTTTTAAAACGTATGTAAAATGTATTTTTTAAGTTAGATGCTGCAGCTTTAAACAGGTTCGGTGAGAGTCTCTACCAGGTGGAGCAGAAGCGGCTCTCTGTCAAATATTACTAAATATTAAATATTACTACCTGTAGCGGAGCAGCGGTTCAACAGGAGAACAGAACCAGCGTCTTACATCGCATTTCGAAGACTTAAATAATTTTACAGGTTATTTGTTTAGCTTTCTGACCGTCATGCTAATCCGGGTGAGTGTTTGTAGCTGTGCTGCTTTACCTGCTGTCTGATCCTCCATGTCTTTTTACTGCAGTGAGCCTCGATGTAGCCAAACTCCGTCATTGTTTTTATGTCTATTAGCTTCGTTGTGTTGATGCATTTTGACCTGCTTCAATTTTCCGCCGCAACACGCAAACGTCCTCATTCACTCAGTGCGTTATAGTTACACATCGCTTAGGATTTGTTGCTGTGCGTTTGCGCCGTGTGAAGGAAAGACGAGACCAGCTGGACAGACAGGCTGGGAAATGAGATGCAGTTGATCGGTATCGGTAACAGAGCCAATGATCGCTGATCCCGATCATCACCGATTTCACGGAAATAGGCCGATTATGATCGGTTACCGATCGATCGGCACACCTCTAGTGTTTACCCATGTTTCTCATGTCAGAAACCCCCACTGTCTGCACCATTAACCATAGCAATTGAGGCAATGACCTGACGCTCAACTATGAACACTGACCAAGGACCAACAGTCTAGAAGTAGATAGATGTATGTAGGGCTGTCGGAATATACATCGATATTTTCTTTCCTAGAAAAAAATCAATATTCATCAACAAGTATCGTAACATCCAACTGTCACCTTGCTCACTCATTGCTTGCTTCGCACCAGGTCATTGGCTTAGAGTGATTCCTTCAGATGTTAAGTGTCAAGGTTGAAAAGGTATCAAACTATTCAGAGCAGGTACTTGGTGAACTTTATTTACTTTACAAATGCATGTAAGCTACAGTTTGTACTGTTTAAATTAAAAGAAACATGTTTTCTCACCACTTCTTTGATCAATTTTGTCCAGCTGTCGACTGTAAGTCTGTGTCCAACCAGAGCCAGGTATTGTGTAGTTGGTGCTTTTAATCCGTTTTCAGTTAAATTAATTCAATCCAACTTTATAACAGACACAAAATATCACCAAAATCACTCTGTCCCTCTAAAATCTTTCAGAAAATCGCAAAAGTTTATTGAATTGTATCGTTTGCTGAATATTCCAATAGAATATTGCGAAGAACCCTCCTTTACTGCCTCAAGTCGGAGACTTCCTCAGAATAAACTTTGTTTTCCTCCTCCATGGCGGTGTTTTTCTCCACCAGAGTGTTGGTTTGTAGCTTCAGTTGATGTTCTCCTGTTCCAGAGCCCTGAATTTCTGCACCAGGGTGGCAATTTGCTTGTCATAGTCTGTGCTTTTCTTCTCCAGTGTGGCAATATCCTCTTCTAATGTAATGTTTATGTCAACCAGATTTTTAAATTTCTCATCTTTCTCCCGGACAAGCTTATCTTTTTCAAATGCTGCTTGTTCCAGGTTTAAAACTTCAATTTTTTAATTCCTCATTTGTTTTAATTAGTTATTTAGTCTCAAATTACATCCTGCCGACTTCTTCCAAGACATCACGGAGCTTCTGTCTCTCTCTTGCTAACATCTGCTAGTCTGTTTCTTCCTCGGATTCAGAAGATGAAATCTTACTGCTTTGACTCATCGTTGGTCCTTTCTGTCTGTGCAAATCCTTTCCAGTCTCTTGTAAGGATATAATCCTTCTCCTTTCCAGGTTCTGCAACAGTTATGACTGTAGAATTCAAGAGGGGAATTTCTGCAGAGATGGCCTGTGCCATGGACCTTACCAAGCCCCGCCCATAAACGCCCCTCGGACTACATGTCTCACAAGTAAAGGCTTAACGCGCCTAGTTAACATGGTTTCAACTGACTCTACAGAGTATTTCTGAGTCGATTAGTTTAGCATTTCTGCCGGATTTTCACAAAATATCAGCCACAACAATGGACAAGGGAACCAACAAGTTCATGTCATCTTTTTTGGACGACATCAAGGAGTTTTAGCCACGCGATGCCTCCAACATTGTGCGAGTTGCAGCTAAATGCTATCGGTCGATGAGGAAAACAGCAGATCCTCACACCCTCAGCATAAATATAGTTGTGGACAAGATCACTGATGCCTATTGTTCTTGTAAGACTGGGTAAGTCGGATATTTATGGTTTTGAGGGTAATTTTGAAATAAGTGATTTTTGTTGTTTGCAAATGTTCGAATGTGCCTCGGTCTGCTCTGATAGAACAGTGCAGAGCAGCACGCTAGCACTCGGTGGCTAACACAATTACAGTTTAGTAAAAAGCCTTTTCAGGAAAAATAAAATCTTAAATGTATGTCAGATATGGTACACATTGCATATTGATCTGTTCAGCTAATGTCCGACTGTAACAGACAGCCTTCAAGGTGCAGAAGTTGTATCAGTGCTGCCATTATGCTGTACTTGGCTAAAAGGTTTTCATAATGGATGTGTTCATTATTGACTATTTTTTTTCATTCACTAAACACAAAGAAAGCAAAGCAATAATACTTACACCAGCAGACCCTCCTTTGTTTTTATTGATCCTACGACAGTTGAGCTGCAAACGCGGTCGTGAAAAAGCTTTATCCAAGCAAGGCTTTCCTTTCAGATTTTGGAAATCTGTGAATTTTAGTTCCACAAACACGATACCTGACATCGCCTGTACAGATTCCCACTGACAGTGGAGAACCATTGTTTTTCGAGTCCTGACGCAAAAACTTTCTGTCGGTCCGGTACTCCACAATGTACATTAGCTTGAGTTTGTGAGACGGTAACCCACTGATAGCTGCGCTGTGACGTCAAATGGGCATTAACCAATGAAAAGGTCGGGCTGGGGTAAGGTCCATTCTTTGCCTAACACAGTGGTTCCCAAACTTTTTCTCATGCGATCCCCCCAGTGGTTCCCAAACCTTTTCTCCTGCGCCCCCCCCAGTGGTTCCCAAATTTTTTCTGGGCCCCCCCCCTGTCCCTGCCCCAGGGGGAGGGGGGTGCGACTTTTTTTGGAGCAAAAGATGCTGGCAGGGAAAGCGTACATGGAACGACATAACCAGGTGGCGGGCATAGTGTACAGGAACATCTGTGCAGAATATGGACTGGAAGCCCCGAAATCGAAGTGGGGAACACCCCCAAAGGTGGTGGAGAATTACCGAGCTAAGATCCTGTGGGACTTCCAGATCCAGACAGACAAGGTCGCCAGTCAACACAGAGACACACAGGACAAATAACCATGCACACACACATTCACACCTAGGGACAATGTAGACAGACCAATTAATCTGACAGTCATGTTTTTGGCCTGTGGGAGGAAGTCGCAGTACCCGGAGAAAACCCATGCAGCACAGGGAGAACATGCAAACTCCATGCAGAAAGAAAAGACCGGGAATCGAACCCAGAACCTTTTTCCTGCAAGGCAACAGCTCTACCAACTGCGCCACTGTGCTGTCTGCTAGACCCGCCTTCTCTGCCTACTGGATCATTTCAGAGGAGATTTCAGACTGTGGCAGGAAGCCCGAGCGCCCGGAGAGAAACCTGCAAACAGGAAACCTGTCAAATCTTTTTACCTTCGTCCCATTAATTTAAATCAGACACATTTTTGGTCCCAGTCAGATTTCTCCAGCCTCAAAACGATTACTAATTAGGATTCTTTTCTTCTTCCAATGTTAATATTTTTAGCTCCTCTCCAAAGGGCCCTTTGCCTTCTTCCAGAGGAGGGGCTGGAGAAACTAACCTCTGGTGCCTCATCCTTTCTTCTCGTATATATAAATGAAAGCGTCATTGAACATGTTTTCCCTGCAGTCACTGTCTGCAGGGAAAACATGTTCGTTGTCGGCCTTCACGGTTTGGTCTCCCTTCATCAAGTAACAGTAAAAGTCTGTCAGCTTAGGATCCCCACAGATGACTGAGGACAGGTGGTAGGTCTCCGTCCCACATTCTGCAGGCACTTCTATGGTCCGAGTGGCTTTTGTCTGGTACTCCCTGGTGAACCTGTGCAGAAAAAATACCAGGACCTTGTTATCGGTCAGGCAGTGTTTCTTCTGCTAGGGTGACCCGCAGCCTGAACAACGGCGTTTGCATGAGACATCCAACCAGTATTCCAGCAGTATTGAAATACTGGTTGAAAACAACACCGGTGGAAGGGCAATCATGGCACCGTTGTTCAGGAGCGTGAGGGATGTGGCTCCACAGTTGGCGCAAGAGTCTTTGTCATATAATTCTCTATCTGTGTCGCCACCAAAGGAATCCAACCAGACCAGCACAGACTCCAGCAAACTCTTTAGGTCATAATCCTTTCCAACACCCGATGGCAGCTTCTTCTCCCCCAGCTCCATCAGAACTGGGGACAGGTCTTCCTGAAAAAAATGTTTGCCGGGCTGACGGACAGCTGAGAGGAGGAGACTCCCACAGCAGGGGATGGACGATGCCTCCAGAAACACCCTTTCCTGTGCGAGACACTGCTTGGTGACGCTCAGGTTCAGGACGCTTTGGAAAGCAGCGTTCACCCAGCTGCTCTGGAGCTCATTGGAGAACTTGAAGTTCTCCTCAGCTTGTCCGTGTCCTGCAGATGCTGTCCTCTCTACATCTGTGAGATCTGAGCCAACGCTATCTTCTGGGTTAGGGGAACAGGAAACCTCGATAGCAACAGAGATACTTACATTCAGAGGTGTTTTCTTGAACACACAAGCAACACTGCTTTCATCTGAATTACAATGTTCCCCCTCTGGGGAATGTTGTAATTCAAAGGACCCTTTGAAAGTGGCCTTCAGAGGACCCTCCTCCAAGGACGGGACCAGCGAAACCAGTTCAAACCTCCCCAGCCGGGGAGGTTTGTCCAGAGACACCATTGGACTCAAAACTTACACTAAAAAGTTGAACCAACTTAACTGAATTGCTTCCATAGGTAACAAGCAATTCAATTAAGTTTATCCAACTTAATTTTTTAAGTTTAACCAATTCAATAGATCCAACTTATCATCCATAAACTTAATTGAATTGCTTGTTACCCATAGAAGCAATTCAATTAAATTGGTTCAACTTTTTCTTTTTAGAGAAAAAGTTGGCCTGTCAGATTTGTGACTCCAGAGTTTTGCTTTCTGCCTCCATCATTTTCATGTTTACAGTGTATGCAGATTTATGGCCTTTTATTCTAACAGAAATGTTTTTCAGTGTATAACCACCATCTGATCGCAGCTCCTGATCAGTTCCGGTTCTTTTCTGCTTTTAGCAGCTGCTTTCTGACCATGACTTTCATTAGAAATAAATCACGCCGTCGTCTTGCTGCACCATTTTCCCTCTCCTCGTCTGTTTCCCATCTACTCAACATGGACGCCAGCACGTCGCTGTGCGTCGACATCAGACCCATTTGGGAGATTCGTTTGGGTTTCAGGAGCTTTGGGGGGGAAAGAAAGGAGTGCAGAGAGTTTTGAGAAATAGTTTAATCAGATTCTGAATATGTGAACATAATTTATGTTCAGTGAATCCCGACACACTAATCTCACTCTCCGTTTTAATTTTACACAGCGGAGGGTTTGTCACATTACTGCAGAGATTTTATAATTTACAAACTGAAAGAAAAAGTTTTGAAACTGAAACTGTAAAAGTTTTTAAAAAAATTTCAAAAAAAAGTTTTGCAGGTTTTTAGAAAGTGTTGATTGGAAAATTCTGTCGAAATAGTATGAAAGTATTAGGGCCACACAAATAAAATATTTAAAAATCCGAGTTTAAAATCATAAAATGAGAATAAAGTTAAAATCTTAGGAGAATAAAGTCAAACAGTGAATGAAGAAAGTCGTAATATGAGAATGAAGTCGTACAAGTCAAAATAATGCATCAATAAATTTGAAGTATTGTGAGAAAAAAGTTGTTTTTTAAAAAATTTTTCATGCAAACGTCTGGGCACCAATTTAGCTCCATAGAAAATAGATAGAAAAGTTGAAAGAAACTGGATTTTTTCTGTAAGACTTGATGTAAAAACAAAACAAAAACAAAACCGACATGCTTGTAGCAAGCCAAGCATGTCAGCTTGGCTTGCTACATATGTTTAGTGGTTCATAATGAGTATTTTGCTCCAGACTCTGATTGCCTAACTCCGTCTGTCACCCGATACGCAGAAAAACACATTTGTTGCACCATATTCCACAGTTCCTGGGAGTAGATGACGTTAGGAGGGCATCGAACAGCCATGTTGCTGAGGGCGACGGACTGGATGATGCTCAGTAACTGCGGCTCTGGGACTCGCCTCTCATTAATCGCTCGTCTTATCTAAAAGGAAAACAGCAACGGAGAAAATCCGGCCTCTGAGTGAATTAACAGACCGGAAGCTGCAAAAACAGAAACATTCACTTATTAACCTGCTGGTTGTTATTTAAGACTGTTGGGGGGGAAAGGCTGGCAGCCCAGACGCAACACAAAATCCACCAACTTCAAAAGAACCAGTAACGAGCTGGAGCAACTTCCTTCTTCAGATGGAAACAAGATGGAGATTTTAGTGTTTGGAGGATTTCTCTTTAGTTTTTGGCTGAAGACCAGGAGCCATTTCTGCTGCTAGCACTAGACTAGCATGTTAGCTTTGGCTGTATTTACCCAGAATGCCCTGGGCTGTTGTCCAATTATGACTTTTAATTGGAATTAAATGGTAATTTTATTACTTTATTCTTGTAATATATCAACTTTATTCTCGTAATCCTACGACTTCACAGATTATTTTGATTTTATTCTCATCCAACTTTTTTCTCACAATACTTCAAATTTATTGATACATTATTTTGACTTGTACGACTTTATTCTCATTATATTCACAGTTTTTACTTTAAAACATGTTCTGTTGAATATTCATTAACAAATTTAATTGCAAGACTTTGACCCTTTTCACCTAAAAATTGACCAAAGTATGAAAAAACAAAATGTAACTAAGAAAACCACTAAAACAGTCTAAATACTAATTAAAACTAACAGAATTAGACAAACAAAAAGTGACTATAGCTGCAATGAAAAACCCAGAACTGATTAAACCCAGAACTATTTAAACCCAGAACTGATTAAACCCAGAACTGATTAGACTCAGAACTATTCAAAACTAGAAATGATTAAACCCAGAACTATTCAAACCCAGAACTGATTAAACCCAGAACTAAAGATTAAACCCAGAACTGATTAAACCAGATTAAACCAATTGACTTTTAATTGGAATTGAACTGATTAGACCCAGAACTATTCAAAACTAGAAATGATTAAACCCAGAACTATTCAAACCCAGAACTGATTAAACCCAGAACTGATTAAACTCAGAACTGATTAAACCCAATTATGACTTTTAATTGGAATTGAACTGATTAGACCCAGAACTATTCAAAACTAGAAATGATTAAACCCAGAACTATTCAAACCCAGAACTATTCAAACCCAGAACTGATTAAACTCAGAACTGATTAAACCCAGAACTGATTAAACCCAGAACTATTCAAACCCAGAACTGATTAAACTCAGAACTGATTAAACCTAGAACTGATTAGACCCAGAACTGATTAAACCCAGAACTATTCAGACCCAGAACTATTCAGACCCAGAACTATTTAAACCCAGAACTGATTAGACCCAGAACTGATTAGACCCAGAGCTGATTAGACCCAGAACTGATTAAACCCAGAACTGATTAGACCCAGAACTGATTAAACCCAGAACTGATTAGACCCAGAACTGATTAAACCCAGAACTGATTAACCCCAGAACTGATCAAACCCAGAATTATTCAAACCCAGAACTGATTAGACCCAGAACCGATTAGACCCAGAACAGATTAGACCCAGAACTGATTAGACCCAGAACTGATTGTGGTGGATGTAGCAATACCAAGTGACTAAACATCAGGAAAAAGGAAAAACTGAAGAAATACCAGGGCCTCAGGGAGGAACTGGGAAAGACATGGAAGGTGAAGACCACAGTGGTTCCTGTGGTCATCGGGGCCCTCAGGGCAGAAACCCCCAAAGTGGAGCAGTGGCTAAATATATGGACCTGGAGATGAAGAAAACCCCATGCGGACAGAACCAGGTTGGGATTCAAACCCACGACTTTCTTACTGCAAGGCAGCAGTGGTACCAACTGATCCACTGTGCAGCCCTGATGTTTTATTCACAAAATTAATGTTTTATTCACACCAAAGGAAAATTTAGAGACTAATCAAGCCAACAATAATGACTTTAGATTGTAGCAGGAAGCCGGAGCGCCCTGAGAGAAACCTCCAAACAGGATAATAACTTTTTATAGTTGAATCACAAAATTCAATGTTTCCTGCTCCTCTCCAAATTGAGCTTGGTTGCTTTCGAGAGGCGTGGCAGGAGAAATTGTTAGCTAGGATTTTCTGCAGAGTGTGGTGTCGTCTTCAGATCGCTTTAAAAACTGCCAACAATTTCTGAGCCAGTTGTAAAACTTGTACAGAGGTTGTCCTCTGTCGTCTTTACAGCAGCTGTAATCACAAAATATTTTTTTGTCATAGAAATTTCACCTTCTGGATCAGTTTTTCTGTAGGGAACACAGTAAAAACTGGTCCCAAAGGTCCTCCTCTTCTTCCAATGGTAAACCATCCCGTCCGGGGTGGTTCTTCCTTTGGGACAAGGTCAAAGCCTAGTCCCAATGTCTTTCCATACAAGAAATGTTCAAAGCCTGGTCCCAAAGGTCCTCCTCTTCTTCCAAAGGTAAACCACCCCGTCCGGGGTGGTTCTTCCTTTGGGACAAGGTCAAAGCCTAGTCCCAATGTCTTTCCTTACAAGAAATGTTCAAAGCCTGGTCGCAAAGGTCCTCCTCTCCTTCCAATGGTAAACCAACCCGTCCGGGGTGGTTCTTCCTTTGGGACAAGGTCAAAGCCTAGTCCCAATGTCTTTCCTTACAAGAAATGTTCAAAGCCTGGTCCCAAAGGTCCTCCTCTTCTTCCAATGGTAAACCACCCCGTCCGGGGTGGTTCTTCCTTTGGGACAAGGTCAAAGCCTAGTCCCAATGTCTTTCCTTACAAGAAATGTTCAAAGCCTGGTCGCAAAGGTCCTCCTCTTCTTCCAATGGTAAACCAACCCGTCCGGGGTGGTTCTTCCTTTGGGACAAGGTCAAAGCCTAGTCCCAATGTCTTTCCTTACAAGAAATGTTCAAAGCCTGGTCCCAAAGGTCCTCCTCTTCTTCCAATGGTAAACCACCCGTCCGGGGTGGTTCTTCCTTTGGGACAAGGTCAAAGCCTAGTCCCAATGTCTTTCCTTACAAGAAATGTTCGAAGCCTGGTCCCAAAGGTCCTCCTCTTCTTCCAATGGTAAACCACCCCGTCCGGGGGGTTCTTACCTTGGGAAGGTAAAGCCTACCCAATGTCTTTCCTTACAAGAAATGTTCGAAGCCTGGTCCAAAGGTCCTCCTCTTCTTCCAGGTAAACCACCCCGTCCGGAGGTTTACCTGGTCCCAACGTCTTTTCGAAGAAGAAGTTGAACGACCCCGTCCGCGTTGTTCTTCCTTAGGGACACGTTCAAATCTGGTCCAATGTCTTTCATTGGAAGAAGAGTTGGCCACGCCGTCTGGGTTCCTTGGAATGGTAAAACTGGTCGAAAGTTCCTCCCATCTCATTGGTAAACCCCTCCATCCGGGGAGGTTTACCTGGTCCCAACGTCTTTCCTTAGAAGAAGAAGTTGAACGACCCCGTCCAACGTCGTTCTTCCTTTGGGACCCGATCAAAGACTGGTCCCTATGTCTTTCCTTGGAAGAAGAACCACGCCGTCGGGGTGGTGTTGTCTTTCTTGATCCTTCGAGTGATCACCCTTATGCGGGGTCGTTGTTTTTTTGGGAATAGCACCTTTGTCTTTGGGAACAGCACCTTTGATTTTGGGAACAGCACCTCCCAAAAACAACTTGGCAGCTGTGACATTCCCAGAAACCTCCCCAGCTGGGTCAGTTTCATCAGTTCCAACATCTGCAGTCCTGTTTTGTAAAGTTTCTGTAGACTGAGGATCTGCCGCCTGTTCAACACAAACTTTCCCAGCCAGGTCAGCTTGTGATTTGGGATGGGATGGAAATCCGTCCCAAAACCAATCTCTCCCTTCATCCCCATCCGAGTCAGGTTGTGGTTTGGGACGGGATGGAAGTCCCTCCCAGAACCAGTCTCTCACTTTGTTATCCTTAATGGTTCTTTCTGTCGTCTCCCGGGAAGAAGTAGTCAAATACCTCCGCTCCTGTCGCCGCCAGAAATCCGAATGGTATAACAAAAGGGAATGTCATCTTTGAAACACAAAAATAGTCACTAGACAAGATCTGAATCTCAGAGGAACGTTTGGATTCTGACGGAAGTGTTGAGATTCCAACAATCAAAGCCTCAGAACTTCTTTGATCTGCTCTTTGATCTGCTGTGATGAACATGATGTCATCTATGACCTCATCCGTGACCTCGCTGTAGTTCTGAGGCAAGGTCTTGCTTCTGATCGTTGCTATGGAAACGACAGTGGTGGAAAAGTACTCAAAAAATTTACCTAAGTACAAGTACAAATACACAGACAAAAATGTACTCAAGTAAAAGTAAAACTACCTGGTCAGACGATACAAATATGGTATTGAACTTAATTATTTAAAGTAAAGTCAAAGTAAAAAGGTCCTTTAAGGAAAAGATTTGTAACTTTTAAATTTGAGTATATTTAGAGAAGACTGTAAAAAGAGTTTTCCCAAATATTTAGTTTGGAAATACTTAAAAGTTTGAGTTGACTTTCTGTAGAATTAAGACAAAGAGATTTTAAATGTTTATTAGAAGAAAATAAATGATTTGAGTAAGAGTGACTTAAATCTGTTAGTTTAAACATACTTAATACATTTGTTAAAAAAAATTTACAAGTTGAGTTGGATGATTAGAATATATTGAATTGGTTAAACTTAAATTAAGTTGGATAAACTTAAATTAAGATGGATAAACTTAAATTAAGTTGGATAAACCTAATAAATTAAGTTGGATAAACTTAAATTAAGTTGGATAAACTCAAATTAAGTAGGATAAACTTAATAAATTAAGTTGGATAAACTTAATAAATTAAGTTGGATGAACTTAATTAATTAATTTGGATAAATTTAACAAATTAAGTTGGAGAAACTTAATGAATTAAGTTGGAGAAACTTAATAAATTAAGTTGGAGAAACTTAATTGAATTGTTTGTTACCTATGGAAGCAATTCAATTAAGTTGGTTCAACTATTTAGTGTAAGGTTTGAGTTAAATAAACACAAAAAAGTAAGTTGGCTTAGCAAAAGCAAAATAGTTAAGTTAAATAAATGTAAATAAGTCCATAAGATGAACGTCAGCCCAAAAAACACTGTTTAGAGTGTACATCAAAATAGTCGAGTCGATGTCGACTAGTCGCGGTGACGTCATAGTGACGTAAGCGAAAAACTACTTTGAGGCTTTATCAGCTATTTTCAAGGCAAATATTGCCGCCCCCCCCCCCCCCCCACCCCCCATCCCTTTCTCCCGCTTTTACTAAGTCTATTATGCATAATTAAAAGAGCAATAAACAAATCATTCTTCCTGAGCAAAAAGTCGGGTCTGACTTTTTTTTTTTCTAAACACTGGCTCATACTGACGATCTCTGGATAACTACTCGTATAGGAGTCAAATTATCACACTGACCACAATTGGAACATCCCAAACCAAACGTAATATGAACGGATCCCGTTTGGTTACAGTTGAATTCAACAAAACCTCCCGCTGCTTTTCCGCCCGATGCGCAGGAAGCTCTGACTCAGCAGCGGCTCTGAACCGACATGCAGACGGAGGCAGAGATCGACTCTATCAGACTCGGATGAAGCCAAATGTAGACAAACCATATTTTTATAAGAGCGTTAAGCTGCAGGTTAAAAGCTTCAATAGGCAGGTGACGCTGATCAGTTGGGCAAATCTTCCGATTTTGTTTTGAAAGATTCATAAAGATGATCTGAGGAAGAAGAGAGAGAATCTATAAGAGAGACAGATTCACTGAAGCACGGATTAATCTCACATCGGATTTTGGACTCAATCTCAGCTGCTGAATCATTCTGAAGATAGAACTCGTCGGCTGAAAAATATATATTATTCAGTATTAATCATTATTTGTGTCTGTATAGTTATATAAATATGTATTGATATTACTAAATAATTTATTAAATAAATTCTGAACGACTGTGTGCTTTGTAATATGCTTTTCATACATCAATATCTGAATATTCCATTTCTATTCTATTGTTATAGCCACTAAGCATATTTAAATATGCTCAACTATGTATTAAAAACATACTTAAATAATACAACTGTTTATAAATGTAGCTTTGATAAATGTTTAAATATGGCTTCCAGTAGCAAAAAAGCGTGTTTTGTTCAATTAAATGCGCTTATACGTCATTTGCCTGCTAAACACATAAGGCTGAGTGGAGTGGTCTACCGCTCCAAGATGGCCGCCCTAAATCTCGTCAGCGGCAATAGGCGAGAGCGACGCATGAGGCGTCTTTCCTTATATTATGTCTATGATTATGTCTACCAGTATGGAGTGAAAATAGTCTCAAAAAGATTTTTGAGACTATTTTCACTCCATATACCAGCACTGCAACACCGTCTCCTGTGGCGCACTCGTTTTTTTCCCTGTTAAAACAGGTTGGTTGGGGTTTGAGCTGTGATAAACATGATCGTTCAGTTAAGCGTCGTGACATTGGTTCCCGGTGTATTTGGTTTGTGTTATTTTAAGTTATTATAGTTAGCTAATAAGCTCTCGGTTAGCTGCTCAGAGGATTTCCTCAGATGTTACGTGAAGAATGCGTATGTTTTATAAAGCCGTCTGTAATGTGCAATAAGAACTATTTTGTGAGCCACAGCAGTGCAGCCACAGCATTAAAAACAAACAATTGCAATTTTCTTGTGGGTCTTTGCCTGAGGAAGACTTATTACAGTCGAAACATCGGGTTGGGCACGCTTTCCTTTTTCATAAAAATTAACTCTTTTCCAAGTTTGTTACAAAACATTTTTCTTTTTCAAATTTTTATTTTCCCAATTTTAATTCAATTTCATTTCATTTTTTCTTCTAAAAAAAGGAAAATCATAAAAGCGTAAGTAATTCAAATATAACAATAATATACTGATATATATATATATATATATATATAACAAATATATATGTCTAACAAATATTGGACAGACTATTTTTTTAAGTAATACCGAATAAAAACAGACATTGAGACATGTGGCCACAGAATGATTGGCAAGTGGTGCGCTATGGGAGGAGACGCAAAGAACGTCCCTCTAACCACACACGTTTTGATGGACCATGAGGAAGGAAGGACCGTGCAGCTCCTGTTTTCTCCCTTACCCTACCCTATGGAATATCTTCGTTCAACTTCCCTAAAGTTGAAAACTAGGTAAGTTGAACTGGGAGAGGATTTTTCATTTTTGGAGGAGTGCCTGGCTGGCAGGACTTAGTTCCTGCAGGAGGGTCTGAAGTTGCTTGTAATCAACATAATCCCCGTTCATTATCATGCCGATACAGCTGGAAAAGGTAAGAACATTGAGGTGAAAGGCCCTCGGACTTTCTCGGGAACCCTCTGAAGTACCTTCTCCATCCATGCCATCACATGGTCACGGTACTTCTCGAGGTTTCTGGAATAGCTCAAGGAACACCGCTCCACCTCTGTGCATACTTGAAGGGTTGCTGTGGCAACCTTCAAAAGTTGCACCTTCTGCCCCTCGGATTCCAAGACGATATAGTCCCGGTTGTTCCAGAACATTTTGTGTGAGCCACAAAGATCACAAAACTTTACATGTGGAAAGAACCGCAAGTTCTCCGCCAAGAAACCCTGAAAGAGACACTTGTGCAAATCCTTCCCATCTTGAATGATAATTTCCTGGCTCTGCCTATAGTGAGAGGTGTGGGAAAGCTGTTCTTGGTGCTGAGGTCCTCTTACATATGAATAGTTGTATGAGCTATATAGAGATTTTACTTAGCTTTGATTGTATATCTCAATTTTGTAATTTATCATTGTTTATTAAACTCTGAAAGCTGTTTGGCTTTGTTAATATTCTGTCCTTGAATGCAGTTAGATGTGTCCTTAGATGTGGTCTATGCATTGCCCTGATTCATACAATTAATAAACCTAAAACCAGTTTATTATCAAGGTCGGAGCTCAGATTAATGACTGGTTCTCTATGTGTCATTCACCTGAACTTTATTTCAAAATCATATGTAGAAATTGCATTTCCTTGATTTTTAGAGAAACAGCAGGCGCAAATCGTGACACCGCACCTACCGTGGCACTTCTGGTGGCGCTGCCACTGTTTTCGGGGCTAGCAGTCAGTGTTGTCACCAGTGGTGGAGAAAGTACTCAAAAAATTTACTTAAGTAAAAGTACAAATACACAGACAAAAATGTACTCAAGTAAAAGTAAAAGTACCACATTAACATTTACTTAAGTAAAAGTAAAAAAAAAAAAAGACTTAAGTATTTAAAGTAAAAGTACTTGCTGAATGCATTACCTAATTTCTAATATATCACTAATATATCCTAATATCATTAAGTGAAGCGATTGCATTTAATTTTAATACATTAGAAATGTGCCATTTTAATGAACAATGCAACAGATAAAGCATGTTTTTATTGTGTTTACTCTCTGTAACATAGTTTAGACTTAGATATGTGATTCTATGCATCACATAATTTCAGGGATGGAAACATATTGTCTCCTGTCCTAACATAGCATGAACTTCACTTCCCTTTGCCACACATTTATTTTTAAAGAAATCCAACTGGCAGGGGAGGACATGGAACCAAGGAGCCACGTAGCAGAGTTGTAGTCCACCGAACCCAAGACCAAATCAAGACCAGCACCCCATGCTACATGTCAAAAAAATTAAGTGCACCTATACTTAATAGGTGCACTACTTTTGTAGGTGTAAGTGCACCTACAAAAATTGCTTCTCAAATTGATCTGAAAAATCCACTTTCCCATAAAAACACCTAGATATTAAATACTTAGAGCTGAAATAAATTTAACCAGTATCAATTCAAACTCTTCTTCATTCTGTTTTGCTTTCATCTCTGTGCCACAATCCGCAGAGGTCTCCTGCCATCCCTAAAAAAGTAACATCCTGGGCGGTTGCCCATATTGCCCATGTCAGAAATAACTGTCTGCACCATTAAACATAGCAATTAACAACGCTCAACTATGAACACTGTCCAAGACCCAATAAGCAAGCAGAAGAGGTGACTGTTTTCATCCTCTCTCATGCTGCAACGTCTGCCATCATGACAGGTGACGAAAACAAAGATCAATGAGATGCTCTGTGTTCTCCATATTGTAGCTCATCAGATCCATGAAATCTTTACAATATACCAAAATTAAGCTTTTGTTTCACAAAATTTCATCAAAGTTTTGGAAATTATCAGTTATGGAGTTGACACATCATGGTTGTGACAACTTAGGAATAAAAGAAGAAAAAAATTAATAACATAAGCTAACCAGAGCTAACTAGCCTTCATAGCAAAGGAAGAGAAAAAAAAAGTGGTCATGGGGTCCTCAGAAGTTCTGGTGGGTTAGGGTTAGGGTTAGGGTTAGGGTCAGATATTTGAAAAAATAATATTTTGTGTATATTTTATTCAAATTTTGTGCTTTATCCATAGGACCTGTTTTGTCCCTATTCACAAGAATCACTGAAAAACATTCTTTTGAGTTATAGATTTTTAAAAGGCATATTTTGAGTTTTGAACAATTGAAATAGCTGTGATTCTGTTAAATATATTTATTTATGAATACACAATTTTTCACACCCTAAATGTACCCAAATTAGTAATCAGATCCTGCCACCCCTATTTTTTTATTGATTAATTTGGGTGTACACATATCACTTTTCAGCTGTGCTTTCATTGGTAAATGAAAAGAATAATCAATTGTAATTAAAGGTTATAAACAATTTGTAAAGCAATGCTTATGTTAACATTTTTTATTTAAGTATTTGTTAAACATTTTCTTGAAAGTAAATCTGATTTCTTGGTAGTATAATATGAGAAAATTAAGCAAAAATAACAAAATGTTGTACATTTGTAAATAAAGATTCTTATAGAAGCTTTATGCTTCACATAAGGGTTTTGTAGCTTTTTGACAGTCAAAAAAAGCCCGTGAAAGTTGTTTTTCATCGTGTTTAATCTCTACCTGAACCTGAACAAAAAGCGCTGTAAACGTTTTTTTCTAGATGGGGGCGGGACTTCCTCCTTTGTTCGGTCTCTGATTGGTTGACGTCCATGACTACCGGAAAAACGTTTCATAAGAGGGAACATTTCAAATCGTGAACGAGAGGCGCTTCTGAGCAGCTGGGAGGAATTTCATTACACAAACAATGCAGCGAGCTGGGTTAGTATTACACTTACCTTTTTAAAAAAATAGAACTTGTGCTCATAAATTATGACCAGAGTTGGAATCACACTTGGAGCTCATTTTAAGTTTAGGATTTTTGTTTCCCAGAAAATGTCTTACCTGCTTATTGTAAACAGATTAGCTACAAGTCGTTAGCCGCAATTACGGTTGGTAAACTGCCAACCGTCTGTGATGCTAGGACCCATTCTCCAACAGTCTGATGTTTAAAACTGTATTCAACAAAGACATTGTAAAGCTATACTCGGCTGGTGAACATAAATGTTACTTCATGTTTTTTTTTATTGATACCCAGCGGCACATGCGCTTGCTAGCTTACGGTCAGAGTGACAAAAAGTTAGCGGCGATTCAATCATGCATCTCTGTTAGGATTCCGCTGAAATGTTTTTCTGAACATGTAGTGAAATGTAGTAGCTTTTGTTTGATACTAACTGGGTTGCCTTGTCGCAGGAAAGGGAGGACTCCTCGAAGGCCCAAAAAGCCAAGCAACGTAGAGAAAGATCCTGTGGGGGTATGTGACACTGAGCAGAAATCTGGAGGATTACTTACCTGGAGCAAAGTTAAAACAAGACGCTGCTTTACCAGATAGTTGCTCCTTTTCTGATCCAGTTTTTCTTAAGTTGCTGATCATGTATAGAAATCTTCATCTTTTTTTGCCGTGACTTTAGAAGAGTGACACCTAAAGTCAAATAAATCGACATTAACGTATTCAAATGCATTTCACCAATAATGTAACGAATTTTGTTATGTGGCATAAAATATTCTTAATTTATATAAAATATATTCAACTTTAAAAATACAATGTATTATTAGTGTGGCTGCAGATATTGTACTTTGACAAATAGGCATCTATTTACATACTTTATTTTCCAAAAAGAACTGAACTAACATAAAACAAACATATCCTCTTAGCTACACATTCAGATGATTGCAATTGCTATTTGACTTTGGGAATTGTTCTCTACATTTTACCTTAGTAGTTGATTAGTTAAAGTAATATGAAACATAAATTGGATACTTCGAATTACATTAAGGTAACAGAATATTTATATATTTCTAAAAACTGTTTATTCCAGGTTTACTGCCGCATACGTCCACTTGGTGGAGAAGATGAGGAATGCTGCGTTGAGATGATCAGCAGCTCCACCATTCAGCTTCATGCTCCTGATGGACTGAAGGCAAACCGCAATGGTGAATACAAGGAGGTATGTATGTTACATGTGACGTAAATTATTTCTCTTGTCATTATTTGACAAAAAGTGGCTCAATTGGACCTAGACTGTATATGAAATTACAGTCACTATGATGAGGATTTCAATATCGCATTTGAAATGATTGATTTTTCAAGTTTTATACATTCATGGGAAAAACAAAAAGATTATATTTGAAGAGAAGCTAAAGTGGATGGCATTGGACAGAACATTGTAATAAAATTAAGATTATTTACTGTTATCTCAGTCATTTTATGACTGAATGCTTTCCTAGTGCCGCACCCGAGGCTAAATAAACATACAGAAAAAAAAAAGTATGCACTGCTGATGAGTTGTCTGACCAAACATCAACAACTCTCTCCACTGGTCAAATTTAACACGATTATTTTTTGAGGGTTGATGACGTTGATTTTCCATTTGTCTCTCCTGTAGATGCAGTACTGCTTTAAGAAGGTGTTTGGTATTAAAACAACTCAAATCGAGCTGTTTGAAGATGTCGCCAAGACACTCATTGAGGACCTCATTCACTGTAAAAACGGTAGGTGAACAGGGACATTCAGTTATGTAAAGTGTCAAATGTTTGCAATTTGTCAACATCTGAGTCAATAAGATTTTTTCATGTAAGGGATAAAACAATTATGTTACAAATTCAGTCATTCAACTCTAGTGTAAATATAAAAAAGTAGATTACAATTGCCCAATTTCTTGGCTATTTGTTTAGTTGCCTGTTTGAAGTGAATTAAGAGTATATTTCTCAAGCATTCTTAAATAAAGCTTGAAAATCTCTGTTTTTCTGCTTGGTAATTGTATTTTTTCATGCTCAAGATTAAATTAATGGCAAGTATAATTTTTGTTTTGATTTGACTGGGCCATTCCCAATATGGCCACCTCGACTTTCTTGTCTATGAAATGTGTGACTGTGTCGACAGGCTTGCTGTTTACGTACGGTGTGACAGGAAGTGGTAAAACGTATACTATGACCGGCTCTCCTGGAGAAGGTGGACTCCTTCCTCGTTCTCTAGACATGCTCTTCAACAGCATTGGGCCTTTTCAGGCCAAAAGATTTGTAAGATAATTTATGGCTTGTATGTTTGATCTCTCAAAATGTTCGAGGCAGGTTTATTGAAGTGCACATGTCTCTTTAGGTGTTTAAACCCGATGAGAAAAATGGAATCGAGGTTCAGAACCAGCTTGACGCTCTGCTCGAGAGACAGAAGAGAGAGAGTCAGCAGTCGGTTCCCAAAACGCCGTCTTCCAGGTACCTGAGTGGTTCTGGAGTGCTATCCTCTTTTTTTTTTTTTTTTTGGCACTACGGTTTCTGGCTCATCAAGCTGTTTTTTTTTTTTTATTTTATTTTTGATTGCAGGCAGCGGGTGGATCCGGAGTTTGCGGATATGATTAACCCAGACCAAGCGTGTAAATTCGAGGGCGTCGACGAAGACTGCTGCTACAGCGTATTCGTGTCCTACATTGAGATCTACAACAACTATATCTATGACCTCCTTGAAGATGCTCCATTTGATCCAATCAGACCAAAGTAAGACAGTTTAAAATGAGTTGATGCTTTTCTTCTTTGCAGATGAGTTTTTTTTTGTTTTTTTTTTGTCTTAAAAATCTAAATTTGACAAATGACCAATCCCCGCTTTTGATAGGTGGCTCGACGGAAACGCACCATTACGGAACAAAGAGTTCATGTATGTGGCCCAGTAATGCAGATTAGCTCTTTAGTGTCCCCTCCATTTACTGTTTGTTCGTACGTGAACCCTGGCTGTAGCTGATTGGTTGCATAGGTCTGTTTCCATCCCTATAACCCATTGTCTGACCTTAACGGTGACTACTCCCAACTAGAGACGTCTGTGGCTGTTGTCTTGTTACCGTTGCGCCTCATTATTACTGATAAGGACACAGACGATGCCTCTGAATGGCTTAATGCTGCTGCGCATACCTGACGTGCTTGTTCCCCCTGAATGAATTGTCTCCATAGATGTTTTGTTCTAACATCGCATAAAATGTTTGGTATTCAGCTTTGCAGCTTGGCTTATGAAAGCAGAGGATTCTTATTTTACAGTGTTCATATCACACATTGCTGGTTTCTTTTCTTTCTTTTTTTTAATGACGTTTCATTACCGCCACATTTCAGGCCGCCTCAGTCAAAGATTCTGCGTGAAGATCAGAATCATAACATGTATGTGGCCGGCTGCACGGAAGTCGAAGTCAAATCCACAGAAGAGGCTTTTGAAGTCTTCTGGAAAGGTGAGTGAAGGTTTTATGCATCAGAATGAATAGTCTTTTTTGATGTTTCATGTCGTAACTCTTTAGTTATTTATTTATTTAGGACAAAAGAAGAGACGGATAGCGAATACTGAGCTCAACAGAGAGTCCAGTCGCTCCCACAGTGTGTTCACAGTGAAGCTGGCCCAGGCTCCTCTAGATGCTGATGGGGACCATATACTGCAGGTGATTGGCTGCTAAAGTTGTCCATTTTAATTTCTTGTACTATATCGAGGAAGAGTCTTACAACTGAAAAAAATGCTATTAAATAGGAGAGTAGTTAATTACCAATAATGTGCAAATGCATGCGTTTCTTGCACAAAGTGAGGACAGAGATGTTAATTTGAGACTTGATGATTTCGCATCCTAAAGGATGACTTTCCTACTTTTCTTGAGTTGTAAAAAGTAGAACTTGTAATTTCTATTTGCTGCTCAAACAGGACAAAAGCCAGGTGAATGTGAGCCAGCTGTGCCTGGTTGACCTGGGGGCAGCGAACGCACCAACAGGACCAGAGCGGAGGGAAGTCGCCTTCGAGAAGCAGGTCCGTTTTAAATCGTTTCAGCTCATTTCCAGTTATAAAAATTTAACTCGGTTGGGCATGATGATTTTTTTTTTCTTCTTTCTTTCTTTTACTTTTGTATGATTGAAATAAATAAATGTAAAAAAAAACATTTTGACATCTCTCCTCAAACATTTTCACAATTCATTCAATTCTGAAATTTTCTTTTCTATGTTTGATCTGCAGGTAACATCAACCAGTCCCTGATGACCCTGCGAACATGCATGGAGGTCCTGCGTGAAAACCAGATGTGTGGAACTAATAGGGTTTGTATCTCGACACTGAACCGTTTCTGTCTCTGGTTCGCTACCTTGCTCTGTAACCTCTATTGTTTCAACTTTCTTTAATTTTCTATTCTCTCTCTCTCATACTCCTCATGTTTTCTTCAGATGGTGCCCTACCGAGACTCTAAAGTCACACATTTGTTTAAAAACTACTTTGACGGAGAGGGAAAAGTCAGGATGGTTGTCTGTGTTAACCCCAAAGCTGAGGATTATGAAGAAACCTTGGTAAGTATCTCCGGTTTGTACAAGTCCTGCTTGACTGTGGAGTCTTTCTTGTATTTGGCAAAATGTTAGCTGCTTAGGTAACAGTTATTTTTTTAAAACTGTTACAGTTGAAACATGTTTGGATTTAATTTAGCCTCCATTTGCAACCTAGCAGTTGAGTTTCATACAAGCGTTGCACTGTTTGTGCTGCAGCTGGTAATGCGCTTTGCCGAGATGACCCAGGAAGTGGAGGTGGCTCGGCCAGTGGACCGTCCAATCTATGGCCTGACACCAGGACGCAGGCAGAGGAACCAGGCTTTCAAGGATGAGTTGTCACGCCGACTGGAAGAAAGAGGGGGACCAGTTAATGGAGGTAAAACATACCTCAGATTTGTACTTCTCTGCAGATTAGAGACTTATTACTTAAAATCAGGTGGATTGTGTCGTTTTAGACTAGCTTACTCCTTATATAATAAGCAGCAAAACCAAAACTCTTTCTCATGGTTTAATGTCACCTCCTGTAAAGATCCAGTTCAGCTGAACCAGCTCATTGAAAGCCTCCCACCTCTGCCTCCCTGTGAGCTCTCGGATCCCTCTGATGATCAGACTTTGCCCCGTCTGATAGAGGTTCTGGAAAGACGGTACCGTATCCGTCAGAAGATGACTCAACAGTTCAATCAGACTGGTAGGATTTTTATTTTGTTAACCTACAGATTGCCATACGAGTGTTTTTGGCCATAAATGACTTAAAAAAAAATCTAAGCAGGAAATATTAAGATGAATTATGCAAATCTTTGTTTTATTCTTATTTTTCAGCAAATAATATGAAGTTCACGCTCCAGGAGTTTGAGAGTCAGTTCAGTTCCAAGGAGAACGTACTGCATGATCAGCGAAGCAAACTGGGGGAGAAAGACAAAATCATCACCAACCAGAGGACGGAGATTGAACGACTGGAAAAAAAATCCAAGACTTTAGAATACAAGGTCTTGATCTTTCTACGTTTTGTTGAAGCAATTTGAGATTTGTAAGTCGACTTTGTCCTCACTCCCGAGCCTCCTCTGCAGATTGACATCCTGCAGAAAACGACAGAGATGTACGAGCAGGACAAACGCTCTCTTCAGCAGGAGCTGGAGAGCAGAGAGCAGAGGCTGCAGAAGGAGTTGGCTGAGAGGAGGCGCATGGAGCAGCGGATGCAGGGCGTGGTGACGGACACCAAGCTCAAATGGGAGAGGGAGTGTGTAAGTAGTACAATATGGCCACACCAACTGGACTTCTACCAGAGCTAACAACGCTGACTTAATATGACTCATGAGTATATCTACCAAACTATTGACAGGTTTTTTGGGGTATTTTTTTTTTTTGCATTTTTGTAAAAAAAAAACAAAAAAAAAACCTACATTTCTTTATGAACAGATATGCCTGGATAAATTTTTAGATTTTTAAGATATAAATTAAAACTCCTAGTACAAGAATAGGGTAACTGATTTTTATTTTTTTGTTTAAAAATTTTTTTTACGGTCGCAACATGTCTGGTTTTTATAAACCTTTTGGTGTTTAATCTCACCGTAGAGATCAACACACATCTGCCTTAGTTAATTGTATGTTCTCTTGTTTTTTTCATTTTGAAAAGTCTAGAAATGTAAAAGTTCCCAGATGTTACTAGTTCACTTAAAAAAAAAATATTTAAATGAATCTTATAGGAACAGGGATTTATTTCCACTGAATGAGGGGAACTTTAATTAAGCCTTTCTAAATTTTAATTGAGACTGCCGTTGCTATGGCAATGCTATCAAAAGTAAAGGGCACTGTAAAATAGAGGGTGAAGCTTGTGTTATAAACTGAGAACTGCAGTGTTTTCAATAACTGACATTTTGTTTGTCCACAGTGTTGACATTTAGAGAAAAGTGCATGGCTCTGTTAAACAAGAAAATGAGAAACTATTAAAAACAATAAAAATCTGGTTGAAAAATTTTAAAGGACACATTTTACCAATTATTTCAGTACCACAACATTTTTTTAGTCAATGATCATAAAAATAGCAATCTGTCTTTACCAATACTTGCGACCATTAGATACTCAACCAGTACATGCCAAGAAACAAAAATGGATGTTTTTGCAGATATTAAAACGCATCCCTAACTACGTCTGACTTTTGCTTTGTTTTTTTTTTACTTGATCTGTCTTCAGACTGACAACTGTGAAATTTCTTAATTTTGATAAGTTTAATTGCTGATTTAAATCCAGTTCAGTAGAAAATGTGCCAGTGTGGATTTCAGCCTATCGATTGATGAGTCTTCAGTTACGATGTTTGGCGATTGGGGTATAATTTCCTCATCAGTGTTGAATCAGTACGGTGCATACGGTTATTGATTCACTCTGACTTGCCGCCAATCTAAGGTTTAATTGTTAGACGGGTATGAAATGTATTCTGAATATGCTGAAAAATCGTTATTGTTTGCTGATTTGCATTTTTCTTTTTTTTTTTTTCTTTTTTTAGGAGCGGCGAGTGAACGCCAAGCAGCTGGAGCTGCAGAACAAGTTGTGGGTGAAGGACGAGAAGCTGAAGCAGTTAAAAGCCATCGTGACGGAGAACGGTGGCGCTAACGGTGGTCCCGCTGAGCCGCCGAGGAAGCCCGAGAGACCCTCCAGAGAGAGGGATAGAAACGTTGCTCAGAAGCGCTCAGCTTCTCCTTCGCCTCTCTCTGTAAGTCCGTTACTTCACACTGCAGCCCGTTCCACCAGTGGGACTCCACTAATCTCTATTAACTCGACACAATGTGGAGATTTTGCATGCCACTAATAATTATTGTGATCCAGTTAACTGGGATTCGCTGCTGTTTACACCAGCTGTTGTGTGTGTGTGTGTTTTGTCATTTGTGTATTTCTGCTTTCCTTTCATTCATAACACTCACCACACCTTGCCTCATTCCCCGATTTTGCAGGATTTAGGCCAAACGCCTCTCAGCCAAAACCGAGCCAGTGTTAGGGGAGTTCAGGACCCCGTCCCCACCTCCTCTTCCTCATCCTCCTCATACTTTCCCTCGGTCGCCTCCTGCATTTCAGATTGGGAGCAGAAGTTCCCTTTAGACTCAGGCAGCCAGTCTAGACAACCAGGAACGCCCCAGTTTGGCAACAGGACTCCCACCCCATGCCACGGCGCCAGCAGCGTGGGTCGCAGGAGAGGCCAGCGCTGGGCCCCAGAGACTGAGGCCCCTCATGCAGCATCTGTCTATGAGCTAAACAAAGAGGCAGTCACAAGGGTTAGTGTGTTGGTATCTGTCCTAAAAAGAGTGTTCAACTCTTCGCTTCAAGCCTTTAACATCGGCTAGGCCTGTCACGATAAACGATAAATCGATTAATCGGACGATAAACTAAACCTATCGACCTCATTTTAAATATCATCTCTTCTGGCCTTTTTTCTTTCTGTTGATGACACTGAATGAAAAAGGCTCAAGTCCGGTGCTCTCCACTGACCCTCCCATCCTCATTTCCTTAGTCTAATGTCCAGTGCACATTACACAAGTTGTCAGCCCATTTTCAAACCCTGACAGACGCATTAGCCGACAGAAATCCCAGGTATTATGGTTCGATCGGGTTCGTTGTGCCGTGTGGTGTCCGGCCACATGGGCACAAAATAATGGCTACAAGTCCAGTTAACTAATTTTAAAACCAAGCATTAATCATTGCTCACTGGAATCTACCTGTAATGCATGTGGCTAGAGTCAGCGTAAAGTCCTGACTGAATGAAATCATTATAACCTATTTATGTCATGTTAACGAAGAACAGCTGAAAAGTTACCAGGTTTATCAACTCGGGTAGCAATTTGGCTCCAACTCCTCCCCTTATCATTTCTGTATTCTTTGCACGAAATGTTGAATAAACATTAATGATACCACATATCATCTCCATTGTCTGCTGGACTTTGGGTTGCAAGGTGTCAGCTGTTTGGGATTTCCCTCCATAATTTCCCCTCAGAAAGCGGAGGAGAATCTGCTTTCTGATTGGCTCCCTGTCACATTCAGTTAACGCTCCCAATCGGGGAAAAGACCTGATTTAGACCTGATTTGGCCACGATGATCTACCGTAACCCACCTGACACTGCAGGATGATCGGTTAGATCGGCCAACAATTTAAGATTGTCATAAGTGGAAAATAGGGGCAAAAAATGGTGTAGTGTGAACTACTGCATCAGGTAGTCGAATGTGCCTGTTTTCTGTATTTAAATCTAGTGATCACTGAAGGGCAATATAGTATACAGACTTCATAATCTGCACTCTTTTGGTTGAATGCAGTATTTATTTCCACTTTGGCTTTATGTCGTTTAGTTTTTATTCAAGTACGTTTTTTTGTTAATGGAGACTGAGAATCCATTTTATTTTTGTTTGTGGTCGTTTTGTTTATGTAAGGCGCTTTCACACTGCAGGAACGGGACGGGACGGAACGGGTGTGTTCACATTACAACTTGCGTTCCACCCGACCCCAAGCGTTCCAGCAGCTGATTGGCTGATATTGAGACGAAAATCAGCGTCTAACTCCATAACAACCAGCGGCCAATCAGCTGCTGGTTCTAAGCAGAAACGCTTGGGGCCGGGTTAATAGTTACTACGACGACAACAATGGACGACATGGATTTAATTTTGTTGCTCATCAACCTCATACAATTAATTAAATTCCGCCAACAAGCTTCCCTCAGAAGACAAAATGCTGAACGACTTCTACGTATTGCAAGGAGAAATACGGAAGAAAAATACCACTCGTTACAAAATACAGTGAGAGCCAGCTGTCAACGGGAAATCAACGTCTGACTCCATAACAACCAGAGGCCTATCAGCTGCTGGAACGCTTGGGGTCGGGTGGAACGCAAGTTGTAATGTGAACACACCCATCCCGTCCTGTTCCGTTCCTGTAGTGTGAAAGCGCCTTTAGTTTCAGTTCCAGTGTTATGTGTTCTTTTCGCATGCATTATTAGATATTTCCATTAAATCATTGTCAAAAGATCTTGAAATAATATCGTTTATCGCAATAATTTTTAGACAATTAATTGTCCAGCAAAATTTGTTATCGTGACTGGCCTATCGTCGGCTTTGTCTTGGTGCAGAGCAGCTACAGTGGAGTGTGCTTGTTTAGTAGAAACATTGGCGTAGACTAGAATTCCTGCTTTCTGCTCTTAGATGAGTAGATCTTTGAAGCTTTCGCTTGCGTCGTCTTTCCATTTACGACCGCTAGCTAACTTTGCTGTTCCTGCATGCTGCATCCCAGAGTAGTTTTCTTTTTATTGTTGCGCTGTTGTATTTAGTAAAATAAACATCTTTCTGGTAAATAGCAATAGCGGCATCACCAGAGCTCCTTGTAAGTGTTTCCAGGTGTCATGAATTCACACTCGGCATGCAAATAATATATTTATATATAAAAATATATTTAGTCTGTTGGATTGGATGACGTCTAGTGTCAGCTCTAGGCCTTAGATGGTTCAGTTCAATCTGAGTGATGGTAAAAAGCAAAGATGGTGGTAAACACCATCAATAATATGATGCATGTCTGCTCCCACTCAAAATTTCCTCTAGAAAGTAAAGTCCAGTTAAATAACACTACACGTTTTTTTTTTTGTTTTTTTTTTTTTTTTTTTTTAAATAAACGGCAACATTTGTGTGATCTTTTCAGACCACAGTGTAGCGATCATATCTAGAAGCTCCACCATCAACACTTCGAAGCAGAGATTTTGTCAAGGTTGAATTTTGAGTAAAAATAACAAAGTACTCGCTTATAGATTTATTTTAGTCACATTTGATCTTTATCATCAAACATACTTTAAAACATTAACTTGGTTGTATAGAAAATGCAGTTTTTAAATTTAAATCTCATCTCTGGACAAAACCTGTCCAGACCAGCCTGCCTCCCGAATACATTTGCAAGAGTTGGCAGTGACTCTCTTTGCAGAATCATTTTAATTTATTCAGATTTGAATAGCCTGCTTCAGGTAATTCCACAACATTTGAAAAAAAGATTTAAGGGCAGTCTTTGACTAGGCCACTCCAAACCCCTCCCTGTTTTTTTTCTTTTTGAGCCTTTCAGAAGTGGATGGTGTATGATGTGCTCAGTTTCACACCAGTTGTAATCTGACACACACTTTTCAGAAAGTTCCACTGTTGTGTCTTCAGTGCACAGAATAATTGTTGAAAACTTGCTTTCTGCCACATCATGAATCTATTGTAACACCTACAAAATTCTGTGCCATTTGCACTTGGAATTGATCATTTTTCCTTGTTCCTTTGCATGCTAACCATCCTTTAGTTCAGTGATCTTTGCACGCTCAATCTCACTCTTGGGAAATGTCCTGTGATTAGAGGAAAGTATTGCTGACTCGTCTTTTCAGGAAATGCAATTGGAATGATTTTCACACAAATGCAAAATACATTTCTAAACAAATCCATCTATTGACACCTTCTTCTACTTCCAGCAATACTGTTCTTTTCACAAGAAGCAAACCCTCTAATGATCCCTTCCCTGCTGACCACTGCACACCTTTTTAAAAATGGACCACATGTAAATAACCAATTTTTGTTTCTCACTTTGGGATCACCAGACGGTTCCTCCGGTTCATCCAATGCACAGGCGTTCACACTCTGCGGGTGGGGAGAAATGGGTAGACCACAAACCGGCCTCTAATTTGGATCTAGACACTGTAATGCAGCCAATCGTACCCAATGCAATCAAGGTGTCGACCCCAAACGAGAAAGCTCTGTCTAAATGCCACAGATATGTGCTTAGACACCAAGAGCTTGCCTCTGACGGGGAGATCGAGACCAAATTGATAAAGGTAAAACTACTTGATTTGCTTAACTTGACATTTTTGTGCATGGATTTGACAATTCAGCCTATTCGCATGTGGCGAAACCTCCCTTATCGGGGTCTTGATTTGATTAATAATCGGCCTGTCTTACCTTTTTTTTCCCCCTGACAGACTGATACTCGTATTGATCTTTTATTTTACTCCAACAGGGTAATGTTTTTAAGACCAGAGGTGGAGGACAAGCAGTGGAGTTCACTGATATTGAGACTCTAAAGCAAGAAGACCCAACAGCACCAAGGTAAAGATCTTTGAACGAATCCCACAGATTAGAGTTGCATTACACTGTGACTGTTTTAATGGCTGCCGATGATCAAATTCTTACCATGTTGATTTGATACATGAAGACAAGTTCAACATCCATCTAATTGTTCCAGTCTTTTTAAATAATTTATTTGAGAGCTGTTGAGTTTTGCTTTGTCCAAGTTGCTAATAGAGGCACTTTGTGTTTTTGTTTGGCTTCAGTCGCAAAAGGCGATCCGGCTCTGGAGAGGGACCGGCTCAAACAGACGACATTGAAAACAGGGTGAGCGCAAATAAACGTTTGAGCTTACTGATTTTTGTTTAAGAACTATTTTGTATATAATGTTGTTCCATGCATATTGTTGTTAGAATAACTCTCGTTCCCCTCACCCCCTGTTAAAGCCTCCAGTGGCGAACATCAGTTCAAGCCATGGGCATCAAAAGTAAGCTAAAGAATGCGTCGGTTGTATGTCTAGTTTATCAAAATCAGTTTTATTAATGTTTGTTTTCTTCTAGACGGAGAAGACCTTGAGGTGCTGCAAAGATTTTTTTCCTTCTCTTCCCTAAACACTCCAACTGTTGCCTGTCGAATCAGTAAAGAGGGAACTATGCATCTATCACATTGTAGGACTTTTCTATTTCTGATTATATTAAACTTTACTATGGTGCAATTATAATTTAATCATCGCTTAAAGGTATATAAAGTGTTTTAGTTATTTGTTGGCTGTTTCCTACAAATAAGTGCTTTTTTTAATTGCTCTTTTAATGCTGGAATTCAGAGAGGTGGTTAATGAGCACATGACTGATGGTAACTCATGTCTTTTGTCTGCTTTATGCTGCCATCCAAAGTATCTGTCGTGAATTTTTTTTTTTGTTATTTTTTTTCTTACGTCTTTTGATGTATTAAATTTCGAGGTGTTAATGTGCATATCTGATCGCAAAAAAACTATTTTTAGGATTTTCAGCCCCTGTGCTGTCACACAGTGCAGCTAACCCCCTGTAAATAACCTTTTTATCTTTTCTAAACAAGTGTAGCACACTAGGATGTTTGGTGGCATTGCATTTTATTGGCACACCATGTTGTAATTACTGTTTTGTGCACAAAGAGTGATTTTTGTGTTTGTTTTATTTTCGAACCTGGAACTATCCCGAGCTCGGTTGGCGTGGTTTTAACCTTGTTTGGGATGGTTTCAGGTCTGGAAGTAAAGTTGAGTAAAGCTTTGTCACATCTATACATGCAAATGCATTGGAAATGGTGCAAAATTAATTACAAATCAAAATTAAAAAAATTTTCAAATTTATTGTGAAAGGTAAATTTTTTTTAAAATTGCACTTATCTTGATTTTCAGAATAAAACATGATTTCTTTACAAGATGCTTTGACATTAAACTCATCCATGAGTCTCAGTGTAAAACATTATCAACATTTCAGTGTGAGAACTTCTTCCCACTTTGACTAATCTTACACCCTCTTGAATGATAGTTCCCCATTTTCTTTCATGGCTTTCTGGATTTGGTTTTCATTCTAAACCTTGAACAGAATCTACAGCCTTAATCTTTAAATCAGGCTCACCAGAATGAACAAGCTCACTGAAGTCCACACTGCTAGTTTGAATTTGCCTTTTACAGCTGATCATTTATTTACAGAGAATCTGCAGCATCCGTATCATGTCAGTTGATTTTTTTATTACTCGTAGTAAATTATTTTCCCTGTAGAAATGAATTTCTCCCAAAAACGGTGCTTGATCTGGCTAGTGCAATTTTGAACATGTGTACATACGTATCACACAGTTTCTTATTGCCAAAGTGAAAAGATTTTCATTATTGAAGTATATAAAATCAGAGCCTTCTGCATTCATTGACATACCTATTAGAACAGCAATCCTAAGGAAGAAGCTGTTTTTCTTTTAGTCCTAAACTTGATAAAGATTTACACTGTCTTGTATGGCATGTTTTCTTGTCTTTGACATTTTGATGAGTGAATAACAGAAATGTACATTTATCAGTTTACACATTTATACTAGTGAAAGCAAGACATGGATAACTAATTTCTACACAAGGTAAAGTGTGTTTTAAACCAGTGGTTCCCGGTCCGCGGACTGGTACCGGTCCGCGGCGCAAGAAATAATTAAATATTTCTGTTTTACGTATTATTTGAGTCTGGAGCATCTTTTATTTTGAAAATCCTGTAACCAGATTCTCTCGGTTACTTGTGCGCCAACATTGAGCCACAAGCAGCAAAGGGGAAAAGAGACACATCGCGGCCCGGTAGGTGAGTCCTACATTACAATCCGCTCTGCATAACGGCCTTAGCGCCCCCCCCCCCCCCCCCTCAACCGGTCCGCGGCACAAAAAAGGTTGGGGACCACGGTTTTAAACTACTTGCATTTGTAAAAAAGGTTGGGGACCACCGTTTTAAACTACTTGCATTTGTTTATCAATTTTTTGATGCTTGTAGTTGTGGAGGTTTTTCTTTGTTCTCAGTAAATGCATGCTGAGGTTCCAATTTATAGGGCAGCTTTTTCTCGAAATGTTCAATCTTATGCAACTATATACAGTATATACACATGTATATATATATATGTATATACACAGTCCAGTCACATTAATGTGACCATCTGTCAAAAGCCAGAATAACCACCTTTCGCAGAGCGAACTGCTACAAGACGTGCAGGAAGAGAGTCACTTAGGTCCCTGAAGGTCTTCTCTGGGATGTTGAGCCATGCCGACTCTAATGCCGTGGCCAGCTGCGCTAGATTACGCGGTTGAGGATCCATGGCGCGAACAACTCGATCGAGATGGTCCCACAGATGCTCGATTGGGTTTAAGTCAGGTGAGTTTGCTGGCCAGGGGAGGACGGTAAACTCATCCTGGTGCTCTTCGAACCACGCACGTACACTGGCAGCTGTATGGCACCTCGCATTGTCCTGCTGGAAGATGCCATCATCCTGAGGAAAAACAATGCGCATGTAGGGGTGGACATGGTCCGCAAGGACAGATGCGTACTTGTATTGATCCATCGTGCCTTCCACAATAATCAGTGAACCCAGAGAATGCCAGGAAAACATTCCCCAGACCATAATGCTCCCGCCTCCAGCTTGGACCGTTCCTGCAATGGTTGCAGGGTGGTTCCTTTCAGAGGTTTCACGCCTTATACGCCAACGTCCATCTGTCCGATGGAGCATAAAACGCGATTCATCTGAAAACGCTACCTGTCGCCACTCAGTGGACGTCCAGCTGCTGTACTGGCGTGCAAATTCTAGCCTTCGTCGTCGATGAACACCAGTCAGCATAGGTGCACGAACCAGGCGTCCGCTTCGGAGGCCCAGACGCAGCAATGTTCGCTGAATAGTGGTTTGGGAGACACTTGTGGTAGCCCCTTGGTTCATTTTAGTGGTCAGTTGCTCAACGGTAGCCCGTCTATCTGCCCGAACGCATCTCCGCAACCGTCGTTCGCCTCTGTCCTCTATGGCCCGTGGTGCACCACATTTGCCACGTCGTTGATTTTGGACAGTCCCATTTTGCCATGCACGGTACACTTTTACCACGGCGGCACGCGAACAGTTCACAAACTCAGACGTTTCGGAAATGCTTCCACCCTTGGCCCGAAAGCCAATGATCATGCCCTTTTGGACGTCGGATAAATCGCTTCGTTTCTGCATTACGCCAACGATTGAAATGTTTTCCGAAGCCCACACACACCCTTTATATACGCTCAACTGCACTGTGCTGCCACCTGCCTTCTGTGATTGGTTATTTAACTCTGAAGTGGAAAGTACGTGGTGGTCACATTAATGTGACTGGACTGTGTATATACTGTATATACTACTCATTTACCAGGGAATAGAATAAGTGTAGAGGCTGAATTGGCTGTGTTTTTTCATGTTAGTTTAGCTAAATATGGAGCACTGCACTGAACCCCATTGAAAACATCACTGTTACTCCACCAAATATTGGTTTCTGAACTCTTCCTGAGTTAAAAAAGTTGTATAAATGAATACATATTTATATTTTTTTCACTATTTGAGGTCTGCACTGCATCTTTTTTGTTATTTTGACCATTTCTCAGTTTTCTGCAAGCAAATACAAAAGTTTTGCTTGGAATTTCAGGCATGTCAGTAGATAACAGAACAAAGTCTGTTCTGGTCATATACCTATAAAAAACGGGTCATTTTAAGTAGTCTCTCTTTTTTTAGAGCCATGTATCAGTAAAACATACCCGAGAAAAAAGTGATAAAAGAAAATATGAAGCTTTCACATCATTGTCCTGGAAAAGATGAACTGGTTCATTCACTGGTAGAAGCAGACGCAGTAGAGGTCAAACTCATTTCCTTCTATGCTTTTGAGTTGAGGGCCCCTTTCAGGTTCAGTGCACAGTTTGCTTTACTGACAAGTGCACACTTGTTTATGCAGCTTATGCGTGTTTTTGTCTGTCAGCGGGGAAGAAAGGTCAGACGGAATCACATGATGAGGTGGAGGTGTAAACACGGCCTTACTGCTGCTTAGAATAATGTCGACTTGCTCCGCTTCTGCTCCGTGTCGGATTGCAGAAACTGATGGATTTAGTTGTCTGTAAGCCAGCAGATGGCGCTACATACCTGCAAAACCCTGCCGCCCCCCAAAACTCCTCTTTTGTACATGATTACCTGCTTCTTTTTCTTCACTGTAATTCTAACCTGTGAAAGATTTAGCCTCGCCTTACTGTAGGCCTGAGCTGAGGCAATAGTGCATTTCCCGCCCACCTATTAATTTGCAGCCGTTTCCTCCTCCTGCCGTGTCTGATATCATTTCACTGAATGCCTGGACAACCTGGCAGATGAGGTCACTGAGTTGGTGTGCAACATTTCTGCCTGGAAAACGAGTTGTCATTTACGTGTCCCGAAGTCTGAAATCGCAGCCATTTCACTTCACAGCAAATGAAGCTGAAAAGTATGAGCTCTAATGTGCAATGTGCACTTTGCAAATTGACAACAGAAGACATTTCTACAGCTGGAATTTGTAGAACTCTTTTTTTTTTTTGTTTTTTACAATCATTTAGTTTAATTTTGTTAGGACTCACTCTCATTTTTCTATTACAGTTCTATTTTTTTTCCCACTGCTACTGAATCTTGCTGTTACTCATATGAGACACGACGTAGTTCACCGGTGTACAAAATGTGAAACCTGAGACAATGAAAGCACTGAAACTAAAGCATATTTTTCCCAAACTGCTCTGTCCTCACTTGCCGCAGTGGCGATGTGGGTTCTGTTTTGTGGGCCGTCCGTCCGCTTTGCAGAGTGGTTGGAAGTGGTCTGAATGTGAGGAAACGGCTATCGGCAACCCTCAGCCTTCTCAAAATATTGACGTTTCCTCCCCTGCCTCTGTAACTAGTCAGTCTTTAAGCATTGTCAGGGTAAATACTTCACGACAGCACGCAACACTAAATGGCTTCTCTGGCTCAAACACTTGCTAATGGCTTTGTAAACACTGCTCCTCTTACACACTGTGGACTCATTGTGTTTGCTTTGGTAGGTTGTAACACAATGGTCACCTATCTTGTGCACAGCTGTGAGAAGAAAGCACCGGATTTCATGTCTGCAGCTCAGGTAATTTTATTTCCACTGTAGAGCTTTTGTTTCTGGGCATAAGTTTACATGCTGTCCTCATGGGCATGAAATGACAACAGATTTTTTCATATATATTTTTAAAAATGGATGCACAATTTGGATTTCCTCCAATAAAGAATGTGTCAAAATTATAGGTGTACCTCCATTAATAAATGTATATATTTGTTTAGCATGTTATGTCTTGACTCTAACATTTTGAGAACTGCTTGAAATTATGTTCCTGGAATATACATTTCCTTCAAACTGGCTCCAGAAGACTTTCACAACTCTTATAAATCCTTGAAGTGCTCTCAAAAAAATATGCCTGACGAGAAAAGCTACCAGACCCAGTCAGACATGGCATGACGGAGAAAGTAAATGGAGGTAAAAAGCCATCCTATTATCTTCAGCACCACGCTAGCGCATTTTGGGTAATTCTCTTAAAATTACGTGCTTAAATGTCCAAAGTACTTTTTAAAAATACATTGCCAGTGAGTAAAGCTGTTAGACCAGCTTATGTTTCCATAGCCACTGACTTTCAACCCAAACATTTACTTAGCTGTTCTGTGAATCACTGAACTAATATTTAGTTGTATAACTTGTGAGAACGGCTTTGCCTTTGTTTAGCAGGAAGTCAGCCAACTTCCCTCACCTGAAGGAAGGTGTTCCAGGTTTTAGTAATGGAACTACATTCCAATATTCCTCTGGAAATTTTACATAAATGATCCGAATTCAAAACCAGTGTTACTTTTGCTTTGTCAAAACAAGCAGAAAACTGACTTTACAGTTGGTACAGTCCAAGTGCACTTGGTAATTTATCTGTCCAAATTACTATTTAATCATCAAAAGGACAAAAACGCATTTCATCTCGACTTGATCAGGTAACCATGACCAAAACAAACAGCAGTTACGCCAATCAACATCTGTTAAAATTGATCAAGTTTTCTGTTTTCACACTTTGAATGAGATAAACTATGGCCAACACAGACTTGATGTATTCATGAAAATAAAATAAACCTGCAGATTAGACACTTGGCCCCATTGGAGCATGGTGATGTACATTGATTCAGCGACGCACAAGATGCTTTCTACAAACCAAACGTTTGAATCGCAGAACATTACGTTCATTAACACTGGATTCTCCAGCTGTGGATGATACCATACAATAAAATCTCTACAAGTGACAATACATTAGTTGATAGGTTCATTTTATATTTTCTATCTTAAATATAAATTGGTTGTTGATTAAATGATTGATTAAACAGACTCCTGAGCTATATGGTTTGAGACTTTATCCTTACCTTACAGTAGAATGAGGCCTTGTTAACTTAAATTTTACTTTAAGTTAACAAGGCTGTATATAATAATTATATATTTATGTGGATAAACTATTGGTAGATAACTATGAATTAAATCCTAACACATCTTGCCATAATGCGAGTTCCCTAATTAACCTTTCGTCCTCACCTGCGTCAACCTCATGGCAAACATGGAGAATGTGTTACTCTGCTTTAAATTTAAAGACACTCCAGGTGACGTTTTAAGGTAAGTAATATGGGAAGCTTTATAAAGCAAGGTTGATTTTTCTCTTCAAGTAAATAACTTTGTCAAAGATTAATGTTTATCAGTGATTGTTGAGAATAGGAACAAAATGGGTTTTAATTTTCCCATATTTTTTTTATTTCTCAACCTTATGTATGCAAATATGAAAAACAATGTTTTGGAAATGTAAAGATGCTAAGGTGCAGGCTCCCAGTTGCAACATTTTTTTAAAAATTAAACTTTTAATGGACCTGACCTAGAACGTTGTCATCACCATCGTACAAAAATAAATATAAAATGATTTTTAAAATACGCTATTAGTGATATATTTACTCATTTTATAGACAAATGCTTCTCAAGAAACAAAATAAATATTATTTAAAACAAAAAACAACAAAAAGTCCATCTAACTTAGTTGACGCTGCATGACGGAGTTAACAGAACTAAAGTTGGTGACAAACTAGTGACTAAAAAGAAAACTTGATACACGTGAAGCAACTCAACACCATCAAATGTAGTTGAGCCAACACCTGGCTCAACTACATTTGAGCCAGGTGTGCAGCTGCAGGGAAACAACTAAAACATCCAGGACAGTGGGCTCTGAGGACCTCTGCGTCTAAAGATAATTGTGGACAATAAGATTGGCTCAGAGTAAAACTGGAGTGTCCATGTCCAGATTAAAGCACTGGTATCCTTCAACTTTTAAATGGAAATCTTCTCCGACACACCTGAATCAAAAGGCTGAATCCCCTCATCAGCATGTAATTCAGTGCTGATGAACCATTCATTTGATTCAGGCGCGTTGGAGAAGAGATGCATCTTAAAATTACAGGAAATTGATTTGAGTTTGTTAGGAAAACACATGCAGTGTTACAAAATAACTATTGTCCGGTACATAAACTGCAGTCAATTTGCAGGTCCAGTCCCTGTTAGGCTTATTCATAGATTTTCTATGAGTTTGAGCAAAAGCTTGAATCTCACTCCAGAAGTCTAGGTGTTATAGCAAGAGATGAATTTGACATCTGTACACCTTTTATCTGCATTGTTCACTTGACACGACTGTATGTAATTGCAGAGTATGTGAATTGTCGAAACCCTGTGGCACAAATGGCAATGGACTGACAGATCCATCATCTTAAGACGTACCAGGAGGTAATGCACAAGCCAGATTTCACAGTTCAACTGTGGCTCTCCATTTTTATGTTTGAATGGAAACTGAAATTAAACTTTCAGTGTGTAATAGATTAGGACAAATCCAATGGTTTTAGATGAATCTAAAACATGCATCTAAAGGTCATTGTGTCTCTACGACCTCTTCTTTCTGTTTCTGGCTTCAGGCAGAAGCTCAAGTTCTGGAAAGGTTGATGTAATGGCAAGTATATTGGTGTAGGTCTTTATCTCTCCAAATGTCAGACTCCAGTTTCTGCAAAATGGTTTAAATCTCTAATCTAATTCTTTTTGTTGTCTGTCATTATAACAGCAATCACTGATCCCCACCATTGCACAGGATAAATGATAAATGTGAAACATGGCCCAACTAGAATAAACCAATCATGACTGACAGTTCCAGGAATGAATCACAGCTGGTCTCCTCACATGGTCTCAAACCATTTGGTAATTGTTCAAATTAAGGCATTATCTGGGCGTTCATTTATTAAAAAAATGAATATTGGTCTGGGCCCTGTAAAAGACAGGGCACAGGGCCAATGCTCCAGAGAGTCCAGAAGTTTGGAAATACAATCCCATCAAGTGTTGCTTTAGCACATTATCACAGCGATGACAGTGTGCATCTTTAAATGCCACTATTATTTATGTTGTATTTTCTTCCTCACAGGACTTGATGGCCATGTCCCTTAAATCAAAGTTTTACACATTTGTCAAAGAGTCATCAAACTCAGTTCAGTGTTGGTGAACTGGCACCGTTAAGTTGTCAAAAAAGCCTTTTGCAACTTAACCATCAGTACAGGTTGTTTTATTATGATGAATGTGTGGATTTGCAGTGATGGTTACTGGCATCCAGCTGCATTTCAGTAATCATTGAGAAAGTTACTATGGTTGATTTGTGTGTTCAAATGCTTTTATATCACTATGGGAAAACTGAATAAATCCATTTGGGCTCATGCTGAAAATGCACAGCCTGCTAGGGACAGTGGTGAGATGAGGCTTTATGAGGCCTGTGAAAGTCCCACAATGTCTTGTTTTCACAGTTTAAAAGCTAAAGGCAGGGTCTGTGTGCTGGGTAAAGCTATAACATCCTCCACAGGTGATGGCCACTGGTAAGCCTGTTTACCCTCTTTGCCTGTTGATCTTGCTAAAAGCCTCTCACACCACCTCTAATACACACACAAAGCAGAGTGTGTGTACCAAGTTAAAACAAACACATTAATAACAACTGTAATGCCATTCTTTGTCGAGTGCTTTTACAGGTTCAACATTGACCTTAGTGTTTAATCTACCTGCACAAACGACAGTCACTTGATATGCAAACAAATCTTTAGTCACTGTCAGCTGATTCCCATGTTCCTTAGAGAATGAATAAGGGACGAGGCAAAAATTGTTCCCCCCTCAGTTAATGTAATTATTTAACCAGCTTTTTTTTTTTTTTTTTTTGTGAACTAAAAACTTTATTTTGTGGTAATCAAAATATTATCCCACTGTGTAGGTTGTGTATAAGCCTTCTGGTGTCTAGGTTTAAATTTTTACTGCATCTCATATTTTCTGATTGAAAGGCATAAATTCACATTCAGTGAATTGACAAATGTATTTCTATATAATATAATATTTGCTTATATTTTAAAGCATTTCTTGTGTGTATCAGCGAAAATATATCAGAAGAATTATGTCTAAAATGACAAGGCAAACTTTAGGCATTCTGGTGCACATCTTTATTATCACTTATACTGAAATAATTTAAATGAGAAGCTCCCCATTTATGAGAGCCAGTATGACAACCTTTATTAAAAGTTCGTGTAAACTTCTGAACTTCTGCCACAAGGTGTCACTCTACTCCACTGATTGTTTGCGTTCACCTTACCTCCTGTTCCCTCTCCAATAGGAAACAGATGGAAACCTTTGCTGCAGGCTACTGTCAAATGCAAACATATATATATAAACCTTCTCATCTCATTCCACCGACTGTGAGCTCTGCTTCTGCCCCTGTGTGCCTCTTGGAGCTCACTGTACTCGTGTCCAGTGTGGTCGTTTTGTCTCATTTTGCTTATTGTGGGATATCTATTATTTCTGATGGAAAATAAGAAAATAGACATTTGATTGTTGTGGATTAAGCCTCAGCATTTAAATATTGTTAATCATCTTTGCGCTAGTATGTGTATAGTAATGTTTAGAAAAGCAAAGATAAAGTGGAAATACTGAAACAATTTTGCAAATAGCTGAGGAAATCAAGTGGCATTTGCAAAAAAAGTTGTTTATCTGGAAATAAAGGTTCAATATCTGTGACTGAAAATGTAGTTTTAAGAGTTGAAAATGCAAAGAAGTTTGACCAATCTTCAGTATATTAACTTGTCATTCCTGTATGTGTTTTAAAGTTGAACTTTGGACTTATTTGTTAGCGAGTCTTTTTAGTATGACTTGGTTTTGTCCTCTTCAGACATCAGCCTGGTGTGGAAATGTGATTTTACTTGTTGCTTACCTGAAAAGTTGCAATTTGTGTCGATATTGTTAAAGAGTCAATAATATACAAAAAATTATTAGCAAATTTTAGTTTCAGCTGTTATCTTTTTGAAAAATTTTAATTGAGTTGCAACAACATTTAATTCCCCTTTGGGATTAATAAAGTATTTATTTAAATGAATTTGTGGTAAAACATGAACAATAAATTGTTTGACTTTAAACTAGAATTTTTTTTCAACTTTTAAACATTAAGCATTTTGAAATTTATTTTCATGCAAATGGGATTCACAAACATAAATGCAATGAATGCATCTTTATATTTTTAATTTTCTATTTAAGAAAGCTTAATTCAGTATTGTGATAAATTGCCTGTACTTGTTTGGCACTTTATCAAGTTCAGAGTACACCAAAGCGCTACATTCAGACATTCACATGCTTGTAGAAAGTAATGTCAATATTACTTTGTCAAATTTTGTCTTTTCTTGTGTAAAGTTCACATTTGTTCTTTTTAAAACACAAAAAAATAAGAAATCATAAAAAAGAAGAAATCATCTTGGAATGTCTTACAATGAGCTGATAGAATAAGTTTCTTCATATAAAGGTGCTTAGAAGCATCCGGGTTGAAATCAGCCGCACATTATACAAATAAAACACATTTCATTTACGCGTCTTCTGATAGCGTTTACACTTTAACACAATCTGTTCACCTTTATGCTTTTTTCACAACTACTATAGCCACCAAATCTTTCTCTCATTACTGGTCTCCATCATAGACAAATCTCTAGATCTGTTTGAGTCCCCAGTCTGGGGAGCTAAACACTTCCATTCGAATATAAATGACATCATTACGTAATATTCAATCTGTTGCTGCAGCAATATCCTACTGCACAGATAGCCGCCCTCACCTCCCTCCCCGTATGCTCCCGAGTCGCTGGTCTCCTGTTCTTTTTCATGGAGAATATTAAGGAGTTATTAAATTAATCTGTGCTCGCTGGTGCATGTTATTGAAGTGCAGAGATTTGTAGGGTGAATGAAGCCGTTAGGCTGCACCCTAAGCTGATTTATTAAGGGTGTTGGGGAATCACCAAATAGACCAGATAACCTGTTTTATTTTGCATAAGTGAACACTTTTCCTCAAATCCGCTTATGGCCTCTCTTCCTTCTATAAATAAGAGGTGGAACCGTCTTCTCGTATTGAAGTGCAGCTTTTCTTGTATTTTGCTGTAAATTGCTGCTTCGCGATGTCGTCAAACATTTTTCTTGGTATATTCTGTGCTATAATAATAATAAGGAAAAAGGGCAATTTCACATGCTACTTGTACAAAACTACACAGTAAAAATGCCAGTGTTGAATTAACACCCCAAAGTGTCTATATGTGTCCAAGTCAGCTGGTGTTAAATTCAACACTACAGAGTGTCACATTAACATTTACAATGGTGTTAGTGTTAAAATATATTAAAAGTAACACCAGTGTAGTGTTGATCACAAAACATAATGTGGAGTTAAAAAAGTAAATAATTGACCCACAAGGTGTCAATATCAATCAAATCCAGTGGAAAATATTCAAAACAATACACAGAAATGGAAAGTTTAACTTTGCTTAAACCCATTTCAGTATTATAGACCAATGTTAATTTAACAAAAAAAATGGGCATCAATCTTTTAACACTTTCAAAAGTGTTACTTTAACACCTGCTGACTTGGACACATATAGACACTTTTGGGTGTTAATTCAACACTGGCATTTTTACTGTGTAGATGAATCTTTCATTCAGTTCAGTTCTAAAGTTTCTGGAGAACTGGTAGATTTTATTTGATTATTTAATTAAAATCTTGTGTTAGATCAAATATTTTTGTACATGCTAACTAAATTTAAATTGACAGCTTATATATACTTTGCCACAGATGCTGTGTTGTGCTAGACTTGACTTGGTGCTTATTTACAGGATAATAGTCAAAATACTGTTGAAGGATAGAGTTGTCTAACATGAGCATATGCCTTGTCTCGGCAGACGTGTGTGTGTGTGTGTGTGTGTGTGTGTGTGTGTGTGTGTGTGTGTGTGTGTGTGTGTGTGTGTGTGTGTGTGTGTGTGTGTGTGTGTGTGTGTGTGTGTGTGTGTGTGTGTGTTGTGTGTGTGTGTGTGTGTGTGTGTGTGTGTGTGTGTGTGTGTGTGCCCTGATAGAATCACCAGATTTAACACCCACTGATTCCAGCCCAGATTCCTAACCTCATTTATCAGAGTGTGTGCCAGCAGTAATCCAGCATGAGATTTTTGGGCTCCTTTGGGTCAACAGTTTAGCTGTTGCTGTTCCCCCAGCCTAGAGTCATGGTCTGCTTTCAATTATTTCAGCAAAATTGCTTTACCGGGTCCATGCATGATTAAATATTCATTATGTTAAACTGAGCACTTTCTTTGTATATAAATCCATATTAGATTCAGCTGGCAGGCTGCCTGAAACCTCATGAGAGGCATTTCAGCTGGGAAGAAAAAAAGCCTTGAAACTACTTGGCGCATATTTTCTTCTGGGTTTGTTTGTGATCTTGTAAATGATGGCTTGTTAATGATATTTAGCTACCTTTTTGTCCCTCAAGCCAGTAGTTTGTCGTCCTTTTCATCTTTGCACAAGTGGGAAATGTTGTTGCCCTAAAATCTGCATGGGAAAAATAAACACATTGTTGGTTGGTTTGGAAGAAGTGGACCCATGCTGACCCTTCCAAAAATCTTGGGAGTGTGTTTAAAGAGAAGCTGTTAGTTTGCGTCTCTGCTTGCAGCATAGCTAAATGTCTTCAGGTTTTTGTTGTTACCCTTAAATGTACACACACTTGGAGGTAGGGGGTGAACAGGGAAGTTATTTCATTTCAGATATGACGAGCTTCCCGGAAAATATTTTTGTAATATCTTTTTCTGTCCAAGCGAAATTGGCCTTTTTGATTTCAACACAGACCTAATGGAAAATAAATTCAGGATAATTTGAAATTCTTTCGTGGTTTTGCCATGATTACCTAGAGCAACCCATGTCTATTTTTTTTCTCTCTGAGGGATGGAAAACCAGACCTTGGTTTTGTTGACCCAGAGGGTATTTGTCTTCTATTACAGATACCATGAAGAGGCCCTTAAAGCAAATCACCAGATACATGTGAGCCAGAAGCAGCTGTGCACACTTGTTTTATTAGGAAGCAGCTGAAGAACACGCGTAATTCTTAAACGAATTAGACAGGCCACAAGACAGAAAGCCAGTGAAGTGAAATATAGAGAAACCCCCAAAAGCATATGCCTTATTTAAGTATCCAGGTTTCCTGTTCATAAAAGGGTAGAAGTGGCGATCATACAGCTTGGTCTAAAACTCTAAGGCTGCCAAGGTCACTAGCATCTGATTCTTGAGAGCAGGTGTCCTGCATATTTAAAATGTTTCCTGGTTCAGCAAACATTCACTGAATCAACAAACCACTGTCTGACTCAAGCAGAGCTTGATAACTTTCTAAAGTAATCCTACTTTGTGCTGGAGCCTCTAAAACCTGCAAGGCACCGAGTCCCTGAAACAAAAAAACATACACTACTAGTGAAGGTGGCCACTAGTTCAGTATCTGGCCACTTTTAAAATTGTTGTTAAATGATGCCACAGTGAGCAGCAGTCATTTCAAGTGCCTGGTGTGATGAATCTCTTTACTCTAGTGCAAAGTGTTATGATTTATAACTCTTATTCTCATTTGAACATCTTGGCTACTAAAATTTGAACGGTAAAGTTATTCAATTACATGTGAAGAAAAGGGCACAACTTTAACCTGACAAAACCTGATTAAGAAATCTGTTTTTATAACATGCAATACTTTTAATTTATACTTAAATATTCATTGGAACGTCTCTCTATTATGAAGACTTCACATATAGCTGGTGCTTAGAAGTTTCCTTCTCATTCTTCCAAATGTAATGATTTTCATTACATCCAAGCAGTTCAATTTTAGTTTTGCTACATTGCACAACATGTCTATAAAAAGTTAGGTCTTTATCCCTGAGGGCCTTTGCACACTGTAATCTCTCATTTTTTTTGTATCTTTGTGTCTCAGTGGTGTTTCAGCCATTGTGAATAAGGGTCACAGGTCATTGTGGATGCTGATTCCCTTACGAGCCTCAGCCATCATCTAGTAGGATTTATTTGTTTTTACGTACTTTTTTTTTTGTTTTGTACCCCTGGCAATACCAACATTTTTGCACCATCCTTTCTTATTTTATTTTCTTTTTATTTCATTCCTGTTTCTGAACTTTGTTCATTGTGAAAATATCAATACCGTTCTGTTTAAGAAGCCAAACCTTTAACTTGCACTTAGTTACTGCATAAACATTGATTATCTGTCACCTAGACACCGACTGTTTGCCGTTCAGTCTTTGTCCATTCAAGCACTGCAATTGCTGTCCAAAATAAAACCCATCTCACAGGAAATAACCGTCATATGGAATAAAGAGGGCAAATGAAGAACAATGGAGGAACACGGGCTTCTCCATTAGAGAATTAATCAAATCGCCGCTCCACGCTGCAGCGCAGGCTTTATTAATGGGGCTTGTACAGTCAATTATCTTAATTGTTCCATTTACAGACCCTGCATGTTTCAGGAGCAGGTGCTGGAACTTAAGGGATGAGCTCAATCACTCTCCATAATTGTAATCGTCAATAGATTCACTTATGAATGTCAGGGTGTCCATAAGGATGATGAGGGTAATCGCAGGTTGTTCATGGGTGAAGACTTGGGGATAAGGATGAGAAATAGATGATGATTCCCTTTGAACAGTTCTGAACTTGTGAGGAGTTGATCTCATACTGGCAGATTGAAGATAATCATGGTTTTAATTCGATTGTGCAAAAATATGCCTGGTCACTTTTTTTGTTTACAGATTTGCCTAAGATTATTAAAGCAGGTGGTACCAGAGGAATTGGACAAAACAAGAGTGTCAGCATTCCTTTGAAAGCTATAGCAGAGAGGCTCGATCGTTGTGTTGGACACTCTAAACATATTTCGAGTGGCACACGATTTATTTGCAGCATGTGGACCTGAATACAAAAAATTCTTACTGCATGTCAAGCCTTAGACAGTTTTCTGCCGTGGTGTCAGTTTTGTAATGAGTTGGCATAAGAGGTTGAAGTTTCTGTACCTCTGAGCCACCAAACGAAGCAGTCACAGAGGACATGCAAGAGTAAGTCAGCACAGTGGCTCATGTCTAGTAGTGATGATCTATAGAGCCAGCCAGGAGTGGGATCCTGTGCATTATCAGCCCTGTTGACAGCAGAGAGCGACTTGCCTCGTGTCTATAAACACACTTTGATGGATCATAAGAAAATTGCAGCATCTATATTGTTCTGGACAGACTTGTATAAGAAAAAGAGTTGACAAATATTTTAGATGTAGTGTTAAATGTAAAGATGGATAATTTCATTCATAACCTACCTACAGGACAAGAGTTGGATTGGTACATTGCACTGTAAAGTGCCTTAAATACGGGCGTCTCCTCATGGGTTTACTGTGTGATGCTTAATTTTCTTTTTCTGCTTGTTTTAAAAATTCTCCTCTTGAGGCTGAGTTTAGAAATAAATTTCCTGGAGAAAATATTAGACACCATTTAGAAATGCCAAATATTGGTTGCTACGCGTGTTGCCCACTGCTGTGGAGGACAATGCTGCATAGTGAATGAGCTTATTTGCAACTAGCATGTTGGCTGAAAAATTGAATAACCTATTTAATGAATGTCTACAGAATCCTTGGGAAATGCTACTATAAAATGCTAACTTATGTGCATTCATTAGTAGTTTTTAACAAATTGCTATCTGTGCACAATTCTTATCTGCATTTCAAGAGCTGCTATTAACTTCAGGTCTTACCCAGATGCCCTTTTTTCTGTAAATACCTCAAACTGTCTTGTATTTGGTGGAGAATCTAATTGGACATTAGCAATCATTCTTTAAAAAAGCATAGCTCCAACTTCAGAGACAGCTAGACTACACCCTGTTTTAACACACAAGTGACGAGACAAAAAATTAAGCTAATTTTTGCTAAATTGGACTGTTACTGTTGGTTACTGTTTTCTCAGCCGTTGGTTTTCAGTAGCTCTTCAAAGTCATCTGGAAAACTAAACATAGAACAGGTTTCAGCTGGGGATCGGTCCATTTCATAAATCACGTTACCTCTTTTCCGAGCTGAAGACGTTTTTCTAAATAAGCAATCAGCACTGAGGCAAATTTAATTCAGAGCTTCATAATTAACCTTGCGAGGAAAACTCATTTAAGAGCGTTAGATCACCAAGCGAGCTCAGGTAAAGCTAAACCTGATTAAGCCGACAAAAAAAACTTTGTTCTGTCTTTAAGGTAATTTATTGGAGCCAAAGCAGCTCTCTATTTGAGTTGCTAAATTGGAGCTCACACATCAGTGCAATTAAACTCATCAAAGGAATAGTGACTTTCTGGTTGAATTCACAATGTTAATTAGCCGGTTGGGATTTTTGAAATAAGTTATTGCTGTGTTTTATCTCGTGCTGTGGGTGAGTGATTCTCATAAAGACTAGAGTCTTTCTCTGTGTCTTCCTATCATATGCAATGTGTGGGTTGAAGTTGCAAACTAATTGCAAGGAAGGGTGTAACTAATGACTTCCACAAAGCTGCAGTGGATAATGTGTTGATGTTTAAAATGCTAATTTCTCCTTGTTTATTCAGGTTTCCAACATACCAACCTTGAACTGTTCTCAGTTTGAATACATTTTAGTTCAATTTCATTCCTTATTCTGCTGAGGGATTATGAATGCTTTGTTTATTCTATATTAGACATTATTTTCTCAACTTTTGCATTTTATGCTCCCACAAATCACTTTTCATTTCCTCCTTAATTACTTTTCTATCTCCCACAACCTGAACTACTCTGCCCCACTTGTAAAAAGCCTTGCTGTAGCTTTCAACATGTGGAAAATATTTTTTCATGTCACATTTGATTTCATCTCTCTTGGTGCTTTTTTCAGTAGCGTGTGCATTTTTAAAATGAGAACGGTCATGGCCAGGTTTCCTCCAAAACAGCTGAGGTTGTGGTGGTGGTTGCTTTAGCGTTGGCCATAACCTTTAGAGCTGCCACAAGTGCCCCGCTGTAATCTATCAAGATCTAAACTTTACCCTGCGCTCCCTCGAATGCATATCTTAGAGCGGCCACTGACATTAAAACTCAATTAGCAAGGCCACTTACTAAATAATACATTAGCAAAGTGCATTAGCTTCACATCTATTTCCCTGAGCACAGTCTTTGCTCGACCTCTCAATATGTCAAGCCCACAATTGTCTGGGAGCTAATGAAATGGGGTAATATTGGAAGGGAGAGCTTTAGCAGTCAGCGTAGAGCACCATCATTTAACACCAGGATGAAAGAAACTCGGTGCAAAACAAACTTTCTGTTTTAAAAGCACTTGTTCCATCCCAGGAAGACTGAATTGTTGTTGCTCTAATTATTTGATGCAGATTGATACAGTTGATTTATATTAATCATCATTGTAACAACTTTGTTTAGAAGTTTTTCTTTAAAACAGCCACAGCATATTCTTCATCCCTGCATTATGACCAGGGTGGCTAAAGATATATTGTTTTTGTTCCCTAAAGATAACATTGATTGTCTAAGGATAAGTTTTTTAATGGTCTTTGCATTGCTGACAGTTTTTATGAGCAACTCTTCAAATGGGATTTGTGCACAGTGTTAAGCACATGTGTAAATAAATACCCCTTATTGGTATGAAAGTATCTGAAAATGTATAGAAATCTCCATTTAAGTAGCTGATTTTACATTTGATTGAAGCAAACACTTAAACCCTGGATGTTGTTTATAATTAGACTTTGAAATGCACTCCAATAATCCATTAGCTGAAGGGCAAAGTCCATGTCTCTGTAGATAAATTATGTCTGCTATAGAAATTCCACATATGTAACATATTTTGAAGAGACACTAATGGGATGTAATGTCTCTTTATGTTTGTGTTGAAGACAATTTAATAAGCAGCTCCTTATAAATTTAGAAAAAGTCCAGGACAAAACTAATATAATATCTTATAATTTTCACCACAACTTGCCAATATTTCAGATTCTGATTGTTGCAAAAAAAATTTTTGTGATGACAACTGGAATCCAAAATATTGTGCAGCTCCTTTGTTAATTTTAAGGAATATCTTCACATTCAGAGCTGGTTTTAAAATCAAGTGAAGCAGCGTTTCTCATGGATTTCCTCTTAATCTGTTGTCGTCATATTCTCACTTGACCATATTTGTGTCATTATGAAAGCTTGTAGAAGCTCTTCTAAACGTGAACACTTGTGGCATCCTCACAATAGCATATCCATAACTTTTTAATTTGACTTCACAAAATCCCATTCAGGGTTGCCACTGTTTAGCAGGACTGTGCCATCTGCCATGGCACAAACAAAAGACAAACAAATACTATAAATAGATTACAGGAGGATTTATCCTTTAGCTACACAAAAGGAAGCTTCCAGTATTTATTCAGAGGAGAGAAATGTGCTAATCTGGCTTTGTTTCACTTGGAGGCATCATTTGTCAACCCAATGCCTGTCCTTGGCTCAAAAGCACACCAACTGTTAAAAAGGCTCACGCTAATCCAGCGGGTCATCTACATTCATCCTTTCTGAACAATGTTAAAGCATCAACATGTAAGATGGAGGTAGCATTCTTCTCCTGCAGGAGTGCTAAATGAACCATGTCTGGCTACGGCCACGGCTAAAAACTATGAGCAATTACGAGCCGTAAACGATGAATACATTTGCAAGTAATTGTTGTTTTGCTTGTTATTCATGAACACCAGCCAGGAGATGAAAGCTTCTGCCAAAACCAATGGACGCTCAGGGTTTTAGCAGCCACAGAAAATATTGGAAGGCAATGTTGAAGGATGAACGCTAAGCCAAAGTGGGTTGGATGTTTTCCTTGTTCTTCTGGCCCAGCCTTGAGTTTCTGCAGCTGCCATTCGTGTAACTTTGCTCAGACACGGTGAATTGTTGGCTGATTTCTCAAAGGCTGCCGGGGTGATGACAATTTTGAGACCTCGGCCACACTTGTTGAAGTTCAGGGCGCATGGTCTTAAACCTTTTACTGACTGACTCTTATTTGTTTTAAACTCACCCTGGCTTCACCTTGAGTTTTTAAATATGCAGTCTGCATACTGAAGTTCATACTGTTTAATTTAAATTGTGTCTGCATTTGTTTACATTTTACTTTTATACAACAAAGTAAATGTTACTATATTTCAGTGAATTTTAGATAAATTTGATTTGAATATAATGGAAGATATAGTTTTCCCAGAAATTTAAAAAGATTATTTTAAAATTGGTTTAAAGAATTGATGAATTTCGCTCATAGTGTAATGACACCATAAAGGCTAAACTTGATTGCTGAAAATCCTTGGTTTACAATCAGCATCACTCTAGGTTGGGTTTTTCTTTCTTCTCTAAATTGTTTTAAATTATAATTTTCCAAGATTTTCTGAAGGCTATTTGCTGTCTTAGATTTGCTTTAAAAACATTTTGGCTGTCTAATCACAGAGTAATTGCCTGGTGCCAAACCTTTCAATCCGCCCTTCTCCTCCAAAACACACAAGTAACAATCAGTGAGACAGATCAAAACAATTTCACCTGCAGCTTTAGTAATAACGCCGTATGCAAAGATTTAGAAAGTCTGTGCACATCACATACAGCAGAAATGATAGTCATTATATTATTAAGATGTATTAGTTTTTTAACATAGAAATGTCCTGGGCTTTACCAGTTAAAAAATTACTTAAATCCATCCTCTAATGTACAGTGAGACATATGAGAAATTTCGTTATGTAATTACTTGTGAAGGATGCACTCTTTCCTTTTACACAGACTGTAGAAAACACCAGTGAGTGTTTTGGGAGAAGCAAGAGGTTTGCTGAAGGTATCTGCCTTGGTGAGGGACACAAGAGCTCAACATACTGTATGCATTTAGAGCCAGTGGAGCAAACAGAGGCTGAAGTTGTTTTCTTGCTTTAATTGTGAATCCATAAGTCTGTTATTCCAGTTCAATGATAATCTGCTCATTATTGTGAGATTACTATCAGTTTAACACTTTTCTACACTCAGATCTGGATGCTCTAACTTCTTCCAAAACGGTTATTTTGGCTGTTATAGTTGTAAGAGTTATTTTTAATTGGAGCACTAGATATTTAATCTTGGCTCCAACACACTCAGTCGGTTGGATTTCAGTCAATATTGCATTCAGATCATGGAAATATGAAGGTACATAGATGTAATGGCATAAAATCCTGGCTGGAGATTTATTGTTTGGTACATTTTAAGTCACTGGATATGAGTGAGACTTTTCACAAGAGATAAACAAAAGTTATGAGATATAAATGCTTTTGTTTTCTATTGATCTCCTAATAAAATAGTATAGCATACTTTTGTCTTTTTACATTTTTACAAGGTTATTTTTAGGAGATGTATTGTCATTAAATTTGACCAATCATTTAACATTGGCCCTGGTCCTTTATACATTATATTACTAACATTTATGCCTATAATTAGTGGCACACTTTGCATCTTGAGAACTACAATAAATCACTTTGATACTTCTAAATTTTTAATTTAAAAATAATAGTAGTTTAGGAAAATGTATCATAGATTCTTTTTTTACTCTAAAACATGTGAGCAGTTTTTATTTTCATAAATTAGCAACTTTCCATAACATTTCAGAAAAGTTAGAAGTATTTCTATATAAATTGTCCATTAGTTTAACAGTTTTATGGAGATTATGCTGCTGTTGGTCTTTCTTTCTCGTCATTTTCTACAAAAAAAAACCTCAAAATGCCTTAACTAAGAGCAGCCCCGCTCGTCCTGTGAAATTTAACAGAAGCTGCAGCAGCAATGTGCTAATCGCTTCAGCCTGATCAATTACATTGCACTGGAAAATGTCACCACCTTTATAAAACTAGGAGTTTATGCAGTTTGCCTGTCTAGAGGCTATAGGTGTCTTTTAATAATGTGGATGAGGAAATACATTGACCTTAAAGAACCAATCGATTCTGCCCACCAGCCTAGAAAAGCTAGAACATGAAGTTCTTTAGGACACATGTGAGACTGTCTGACAGCTGAATCTCGGCCCAAACAAGATGATCTTAATGAAATTCAGAACAGAATAAATAAAAAAGTAGGTCCTGGGTCCCCAAGTCCAGTCTTCTGGAGTTTCCATCCTGCATCTTTTAGAGACCCCCTTCTCCATCACACCAGACTCAAATGATCTGCTCAGTCCCAGTCCTCTGCAGAGTTGACTGAATGCCAGTGAAGTAATTCAGCTTTTTGATTCAGGTATGTTGGAGCAGGCAGTCATCTAACAGTAGCAGGACGGTAGCCCTCGAGGTTTTGATTTGGGCACCTCTGAAGTAGTGCCAAGAGCTTAACCCAATCAAACTGTTGTGGCTGTGATGAAGCTTATTTATGCAACCCTTAATATACTGGCACCATTAAAAAGGAAAGTTTCCAAAATTTCTCCACCACATTTTGAGAAACTGAAAGTCATGAAGAAAACTAGCACTGAATGTGATTGTTGTTCATCTCTTCTGTGTGTTTCTGCATGCAGTTAGATTTGAATGGTTTTGTAACATGTTACAGATCAGATGTAAGTACATTTACCCTGATGCAAACCACTAAATTTGATTTGTTTTTCTTTAGGGGTAAAAAATGTTGATCATAAATAATTCTTAACTTGCCATAACATAATTTCTTTCCTTCTATGCCCTTGTTGTCAATCCAGCTCTTAATAAATCATGAAATTATGTGACTTACAAAATTGCTTCTTGTTCTAATAGATTAGCAAAGATAATATTTTTAACATGGTCTATTGTGAGAAGCATGGTGGTTCTGAATCATTCCTGTGTGTGTGTGTGTGGTGTGTGTGTGTGTGTGTGTGTGTGTGTGTGTGTGTGTGTGTGTGTGTGTGTGTGTGTGTGTGTGTGTGTGTGTGTGTGTGTGTGTGTGTGTGTGTGTGTGTGTGTGTGTGTGTGTGTGTGTGTGTGTGTGTGTGTGTGTGTGTGTGTGTGTGTGTGTGTGTGTGTGTGTGTGTGTGTTTTGTGTGTTCAGTTGGAGGCGAGCCGAGCCTGACGTGATCAGGCTACCTGTCAACCTTCAGGGAACCTTGTTCATGTTTTCACAAAACCAAATATTTGATGTTTGTGGTCTGTTTCACAGCAGTTCAGTTCTCAGAATTAAGCTTCAGAAAAAAAAAGAAAACAATATTTGGTTAGTTATCAAATATTGCCCAAATACCAGAGATGGCACCACACACAAACTTTCAAGCTGGTCCAGGCTGACCTTCTGGAACAAGGTCGTTCTGTTACAAGTCAGAGAGTCTGTGGCCAGTGTGCTGAAAGAAAGCAGGAGACTCTGATCAGATGACGTTACAGCAGGTCTGACAAACTGCTAAAGCTGAGCTGATTACACTGAAAACTGGCCTTGAAAGAACAATGACCTTAAAGGCTCTTCTGAACACACATCATTGTGTAAGTTGTTTGATCAGAGGAGGAGCGCTAAAGGTTATGTTGAGTTTTAAGGCTTAACTTTGAATGAGTTATTCACCTGCCCATGTTCACCTATGAATCTAAGCTACATGGCTTTAAATGCTTAAATGCCTTCATGTTATTTACATTTATGGAGGGGTCAAAATTAAATCACAGTGTTAAAATACTTTGGTATGAAAGAATGGCTGTTATACACTTTCAAGATTATTTAACTATTAATCACAATTTGCTGAAAACAGTTTATATTATTGTCCACTCACACATCTTTCTATTCATTACAGTGGTCTTCACTTTAAGACAAAACTTTCTTTTGTTTAACTGTGTGTTAATCAATTTATTTGGCAAATTATATATATGGTTTCTTTTACTAATGGGAATGATGTTGCTCTGTTCTAAACTCTGGTGAATGCAGTACCTTTGTCACCATTAGATGGCAGCACTAGCCATGAAACGCACAAACACCCTGTGCATGTTTTGACATCACCTCAAATCCCTGATCATCTCGATCTGTCATCTTTTCTCTTCTTGAATCTTCCTCAGAAAACATTCCCATTTATGTTTGGCAGTAAACTAAGTAAACACTGAATTGTAGCTAGCATACATAACCAAACATAAAGTTAATTCGCATTTTGTCAATTATTTGTAATCATTTAATTCTAAGTTGAATGGGGCAAAATAGCAGGTGTTAATTTTCTTATTCATCTATTTTGCCATAGTGCACGTTTGGTCGAGCTCTAATATCAAACTCCACTTGCAGTACTCCAAACTGCAGCAGAAAGCGACGGCTCACTAAACGTGTAGCTGGAGTCAAAAATGTCACTAACTCACTCGCTGTTTTCCTTTTTCTATCTGTGCTACAACCGGAGGCACACTGGTCATATTGCTCACACGTTGTTCCTTCGCTGTTGATCTAATGCTAGTCAAACATTATTTTGAATGGCCAAGTTCAATAGTGGCAGTGTTCAGCCTGACAATGCAAATATTAGCAGAGCACACAGAGGAGCAGGAGTTGCTATGTGTGTTTCTGTGTGCTGTATGTCCTCTGTCCGTTAGTCCACAATAAAGATGGTCAAGACAAAAATACAGGGGCGAAGCGAGCAAAGGGGCAAGAACTTACACACACTCTGTCCCCAGGCTCTCACTTGTTTAATAAAGAAATGCGTTATTTTTCTTTTAGTTTTTCTTTTAGGCTTTAGTTGGTGCAGATTGCTAATTCTTCAGATTTATCTTTATTTATCCTGACTTATCAACCCAGTGCCATGGCAACCCAGGGCTGATAATCTTCCCACTTAGAAGTACAAAGTCATCATATTTGTTTTGATGAGGTATTTTTTCTATCTATAGTTCTTCCTAGAAGTCGTCACATAAACTACACCTGGTCCCTCTCTGTAGCTGCAGACATATCTAGACTTCTTCCAGGGTAAATGTTAGATTAACCAAAAGCTAATGTAATGTCCCCGATATATATATTCTTGATCTCAAACATATTAAATGTGCAGAAAAAAATTAGATTTAGAAAAGACAAACTATAATGCTTATGTTCCATTCACCTGACCCTATATTTGGTCCAGGCCACCGGCTTGATGATGTCACTGAGGTTATATTTTTTTCTGTGCAGTGTCCTTTCTCAGTATTTGGTAATACATTATAGATAATCTACTGGTGCATTTGCTGATGCCCACTCTAATACCAGCATATCTGTGTGTTATGTCTTCTTTGCAGTTAAGTTGTTTAATTCTTGCAGCTGTGTCCAGTTGAGTGGGGAGCATTTTGTTGTTTCCTCACATTAAATAAATCTGAGGTTAAAGTTTTGCCTTAGGGGCAAAATCCTGTTATGTGCAGGTTTGTGACTACCCTCTGTATTTTGGTTTCCTCCCACTGTCCAAAACATTCAAATTGGGTTAATTGCAGGTTCTAGTTAACCTTAATTAACTAGAACCTTTAAGAGTGACTTGTTGGTCCCCAAAGCCCTGAACAGGATTGGTCAGAAAAAAGTCTCACCAAAATGTGTTATAAAATTTGATTGATCTGAAAAGGCAAATGTTTATCTTTATTTTCACAGTGCTGTCGTCATTTGAATGATTTTTGTTTTATTTTTTACACTAAAATGAAGCAAGGTACTGCTGCTCTTTTCAGATAATTTTGGGTATTGATTTAGTCTGAGTTTTTGTTTGCGACATTATTTAAAAGACGGTGTAACAAACAATACATCCAGGTGGAGAGGTAAAGCTTGAGAAACACAATTCATCAAATTCTAGTTTGGATATAGATCAAACTATATATTTTTAAAAATAACTCGTCATTTTACTGTACATTTCCTATTTAGAAGAGACGTAGTTAGTCAGGACGACTTCCAAAGCTCGAGAACTTACCTGCTACTGTGAGAAGAAAATCTGCAGAGCAGCTGTGAAATGTTTGAAGTTTCATCTCAGGGGGTCGGAGGCGGGAAGTACAGGCATCTTCAGCTGGTTGAGATTCTCTTGAAATTATGTTTGTTCTGGGCACAGACACAAAACACCAGTGTAAGTGGTGGGCTAGGCAAGCAAATAAACAAACAGGCTAATATTGATTGTAGCTTGATGTTTGTTTATGAGCCATATGTGCCTGCTGTTTCTGCCAAACAAATTTCTTCTCACTGATTTCCATTTAGTATTTTTAGTAAAAAAGTTTTCTCATGTTTACCGTCGGTGCCAGAATTGGGCCACAAAGGAATTAACTTTTTATTGTCATTGCTGAATTATTTTAAAGCTTTTGTAAGAGGATTGTTCCTGATTATTAAGAGGAAATTAATTCTTATTAGACATTTGCTACAAACCGGCTGGTTTATGTTTGTACCTCAAAAATTACTTGATAAATCCATGTTTTCTCTTGACAACTCCTAAGTTACGTCCTTATTGAACACTGGGCCCTCCTGTCGATTTCCGTCTCATTGTCAGCTCTTTCTCTTTTCACATGCCGGCATTGTTTTTTATATTATATTTTAGCAGCAGTCAGTATTGGAAAAACGAACATTAGAGAGACAAGACAGAGATACACCTCAGTGCATTGGCCACATTGATATGTAGACTACGTGTTGTATGAGTACATGGTGTGTAGTTTCAAAGAGAGGATGCCAGACGTGGAGGCATGGCTCAAGGCTCATTCTCATGCAGACCCACGGTGTGGGGCTAAGGCTAAGAAATAATTGCTGCTCTGAGGACTGGATGGCCTTGGAGCTTTCTTCATCTGGCGGTGCCAACCATCAAGCTGTCCATCATGCAGACCTGACGAGCGACAGCCTCTGAGGAGAAACACAGGCTATTACCAGCGTATGTGCACAGCTGATGCACAAGCAGGCAAAATGAACTTAACTTGCTTGCATACAAATTAAGGAACCGGCAAAACACCCAGTCTACATTAACCTTGTGTGCCGCCTCCCTTCTTTATGCTCCTGCTCTCCCTCCCTTTCTCGTCCTCTTCTTGTATTTTCTAATCTCTCCTTCACACCTGCTGTCCGTGACATACATGTTTCCCTTGAGAGAAGAGACTGAAGCTCAACTGAAGGGCCAAGGCTTAGTGTGGGAGGTGAAGAGAAGACATTTTAAGTGTCAATGTGGCTGTATTTTATGCTTCAAAGGAGGAGGATATCCACCCACAGGGCAACATTTCAGGATGAAAAGTGATGTCCTCTTTGTTTGCCACACTCCCTTGCAAACAAAGTGGACATCATGAACCCATGAACTTTTTTTTTTTTTCCTAGGGTTTAAGCAGGCAGCTGTATGAATAGTTGTCAGAGTTAATGACTTCAGGGATGTCTCCCACTTATTCACAGGTTGTTAAATCTCTGCATCTTCGGCTGTAAAATTAGCTCAAATTCATTTGGAAAAGACTGTTAGAAGTTAATTGTTAAGGTGTTAGAGCCTCTACCCGAGTGATTCGGCTGCTGGTTTATTCTGAAACTGGTGTGTTTTTCAGATCCCTTCACAGCCCGTGGAGCTCTAATGAGGGAGAAATTTGTGCTTGGTAAGCGTTGTCAGATTTATGAGCCTGCAAGGCTCTCCAGCTCTGCACTGACAACAGATTGGACTCTTGAAGGGCTGGATCACATGGAAAATTAGAGCCAGTCCAACTGTGTATCAGTAATTCTGTTTAGTGAATTTGTAAAAATACCACATAAAACTTTTTGATATGATGCATTTAATACAGTAGTTGGAGTGTCATTTTTGTGCATGATTAAAAGTTCATTTCAATTTAAAGTCTCATTTCCTTACCGAACATGGGTGCTGTGATGTTGCTGTAAAACGTTAATAAATAGCTGGAGTCTCTTTCTTTCTTCTTTAAATGGCTCTGAGGTAAAAACTTCCACATGGTACATGGTCCGTTTTATGGACCTTTGAACTGAAATAACTCCAGTACCATCTCACATTAAAAAATGTTCTGCCAATAGAAACATATTAGGCATATTTGACTAAAGTGCAGTGGGAGTGAAGTGTAAAGATGGTTTTATCACAGATGTCCCCATGGCACTAAATTCAACAGGTTTTAAAAAGGATATATGTTGCCCTCTGCTGCTATAAATAAAAATGAAGCGGTAAAAATCTGAATATTGTATTATAGCATTTTTGCGTTTTATATTGTGTCAAGTTTACAGATCATTCCACCCCATACCTTGAGATCCAATTTTTTTCAACAAAATCCACTCTGTCTCCGTGCATATTTTACACGGTTTTTTGTACTAAAAGTCAAGTTTTCTGGTGAGTGTGAATTTGTTATTCTGATCATTTCCTCTGATTTCTGATCATTATCTTACCCATAATGAAAGGATGCTGTTCTTTAGGATCATCATGGTCCGTTAAATAATTTCACTTTTAACATTAGTAATAATCAGACAGTGTCTGGTTCAAATGCTCTCACTTTCTAAGTAAAACCTAGAGTAGCTCAGGTAGATTGTTGGTTTTTCATTTTTGGTTGTTGTATAGAGACTATTTCTATGAGCTCATTGTTGAAAAGAGGTGCTGAAGTCAGTCTGGACAGGAAGCTTAAGCGCTCCAACAGTCTTTACGTTTTTATCCTGCCCTCTTCAGCCTGGACAGAGCCATTAAGAAACACTCAGGCTGTCAGATAACTGAAGTTTTCTTCCCAGCAGTCTTTTTTTTTTTGACAGGTCAGCATTTGTTCTCTTGCTGTGTGAACTAGTTTGAGTTTATAGTTCTGCTGTGCATGAGATGACAGCTCTCCCTTCAGCTAGATGTTGGACACCCACTACCAACAAAAACACAAAACCGTCAGCTGTTCCCAATGCAGTCAGACTGCAAGCTTACATATGCAGTACTTATTATGCTGAGAAAACACTCAGGCTCTTGTAGGCTGTACGATTTATTCCCACTACTATATTTTAACAGAAATGTAGTGTTTAGACTTATTTCTTATTCTACCTCTTAATGTTTTTGATTAGTTGGGGCTTTATTTCCATAATATTTTGGTCTAAAATGATAAGTTATTCTCCTCGGGCTTCTTTTTTTTATCACTAAAGTTAGAATATAAGCTGTTAACACAATTAATTAACAGCTTGTGATGACTGTTGCTGCCCACTGTGGGTGTTTGTGGATAATCGACTTTGTTGAATTCCTTTAACAAGTTAATAAGTATACAGTAATAAAAATGTTTTTCTGCTACAATCTGAGTCACATTTTCCTCCAACTCAACAAAAACCCCACTTCTATTGTTAGGAAAATATACCTGCCGATTATGCTCCATTTTATGGATCCATGTTTCACTGAGTGTGGTTCTTTTTGTGCCGAACTTAAGTTTTGGAATTTGAACCCAAAGTTAAACTTTAGTTTCATCAGAGAAAATCAATCTAGAGGTTTTGGAATATTTTACCCACTTCCTGATGTTTTATCTAGTTTACATTATTCTTAGTTCTGACATAAAAAGAAAACTTAATATTTGTTTCATGTAGAAATTTATATATTGTCTAACACCAATTCACATTTTCTCAAAGCACTATTCAAAAAAAGACATTTCAATTCAAACATGCATACGTTCTCACTGAGTGTCCAGCAGCCAGTATGTGGCTGAAATTTTAGCAGCAGTATTTCTGTTGTCTTCTTGACAGCCATCTATCTTGGAGAGCCATACAAATGCCATTTTTCAAATACTGATTGCTGAAAAACAATCAAAAATTGTTTTCTAACAAACAGTTGCTTTAGCTAAAACAATGCAAAATTCAGGAAGATTTAAAGACAGATAAACTTTATTTCTGGTAAATCAGATTCACTATAACTGGTGTGAAGTATGGAAACAAGTAGACTGCAATGCATGTTGACCTCCACTTATATCTAAGGCCAATACCAATTTAAAAGATCATTAGGTTTTTTTTTTGGTATTTCCAAAGAAAAAATGATGTCAGCTAACCTAGAATAGATGAGTCAAACACTGATGAAAGGCTTTTGTATATTCAGAAGCCCTCATGTCTTCTGGTAGATGTTATGTGTGCTGGATCAGATAAGAAGTACAGGACATTCTAGGTCAGGTAATCTAATTCAAGCTTGAAAGGTTTTGGAGTTCCTAACATTTTTCTTTAACAAATTCCACCTCTGGAACGTGTCCTATTGTTGTCAAATGCCTGGTTTGGTTATAAATGAACAGCTGGTCTTGTTTTTGCTTCACACATAAAGATAATTATCAGTAGTCACTGCCTTCCCTTATGTTTTGCCTTCTACCATTAAACACGGGTTGTTTTGTCCCTCGTAGGAAGATGAGACTAAAATAGAGGCCTATATCTGATGACTGATGACTTGACCCTGGTGAAAACGGACCACACACTCTTCTGCATGACTGGCTACATTGGGTAAACACACACCCAGACATGTAGACTTTCCTCTATAAATACTAAGGTTGGCTGTGCTATTAGTTGAAATCATGATTTTTGAGCTTCTTGCAGAAAATGAACATCAGTCTAAGTTTACCTTGATGGTGTGTTAATTTCATTTCGATGAAATGGAAATGTTTCTAATTATATGGTTATTTCAAAGAACCTTGAGCTTCTTCACTTCTGGGTTTGTAGGACTGCCTCCCTTTTCTTGCTCCAACCCATCGTATTAAAATATGAAAAGATGACTATCGTGTGATCTCTGCAAGGAACTCTTTCCTCATCGTCTCGGCTTCTCTATGGTTGAAAGCATGCTGGCTCTGCAGACATGTTTGTGTGCACTTATCTGCCTTTCAAGCAGCAGATAAGGGCAGCATTATTGATGTTTTGAGGGTATGCTCTAATGTGGGTGCATTCTTACAACAAATCTGTAGAGAACACGAGGTCAAGGAAACATGTGGAAAAAACAAGTGTGGTAGAACTTTTAAACAAAAGGATTCAGATATGTACTTTTTATTTTAAATCTTAGTTATGCTCTCGCTCCTAGAGTTATGCCTCATGTACATTGTTTCATTTTTTTGACTAACATTGTGCTGTGGATCAACAAGACCCTATTGTTTGACAAAAATATGCCTTTTTTGCTTTTAAATAAATAAAAAAAAATATATATTTCATTAACTGCGGCTTAAACACAATTACTTTGTATTATTTAGCAGTACAGTTTAACTACCTAATGCAATAATGGCATTACATATACTGTAGTACTTTTCATAATAAACTCACGTTGCATGATTAAAATGATTTTAGCAGTCAGTAACTTTATGAAGCACTGTTTACACCACAGGCCTCGAAGCCTGTTAGTATTCAAGCAGTTCATCAGATTAACGACTGCAAAGCACATTGAAATGTAATATTCAAATTGTTTATTCTAAGCTAACTTGGTGTTTTGTCAGACAGACAATAATAGTCATTTGAAGATTTCTATTGAATAAGAAAGGCCTTTTCAGCATTAGGCAGGGAACCGTTTAGTTTATTGTTTGTAGAAAAAACCAGGAAACAGCTAGCCACTCTGTTAGCTGCTCAGCTAGCCACTCTGTTAGCTGCTCAGCTAGCCACTCTGTTAGCACCTCAGCTAGCCACTCTTTTAGCATCAGCTATCCTCTCTGTTAGCCGCTCAGCTAACAGAGAGGCTAAGCACTGTTAGCCACTGTTAGCCGCTTAGCTAGATGCTCAGCTAGCAGCCGGAGAAGCGTCAGCAGTGGGTCAGCAGACTGCTTTTTGTTAGTTGTGTTATAAAACAACTAATATCATCCTTCTTTTCATGCTTGATGCAATGCATTGTGGGATGAACCATTTTTATTCCAGTCTATTTAGTAGTTCAGTCCATCATGGCTGGATCCCCAACAAAAGGTGATGGACAAAGACATATGAAATCATCACAGTCTGTAAATTATTTTGGATAATACTAAATTAATTTGACAATTTCTGTTGGGTGTTTTGCTAACAAACACACATTTTAAAGAAACCTTGTTTACTAAATTTAGTTGGAACGAGATCCTGTAAATGAAATGAATATTTTTATTATTTTAAACTGTTAAAACACTTGGCTAGCTTATTAAAATTTTCAAAAAAGGAGCCATTTAAACTTCTCTAATAAATTAATAAAACAAAATGTAGGAGCAGACCACGGCACTGGCTGGTATGATTCTATTTTCTACACCTTTTCACTCTCCATCTAATGACTTCCTCTCGTCCTCTGCCCTAAAGCTTGCCTCCCTGAGCTCATCGCAGCTTGTCACATCACTTTGGGGTCAGTTCATTCAGAGGCCTGCAGCAGGAGACCTCCACAGGTTCTAAAAACAGATTTGACAGGCCTATTAAAATGAGTGATCTCCACTGCCTTGCTCTTGTCTGCTGCTGTAGCCAGAATGCGTACTAAGCTGTCTTCCCCAGGGTAGAGACTTGGGTAGCAGGGCGAAAAGACTGGAAGATAAAATGACAGTGGCATATAGCTGGCAATGTGGCAGCTCCCAGAATTATCTCCTGATGAGGTTTTCAATTTTGGGGAAGGCAGTGGAACCTGATCTGCTGTGCCTGGAGGCACTGAGCCACACAGAGAGATGAGCACAGACAGGGAAGTTGATGCACATGTGCAAACACTAGATGATGTTTAAGTACAGGAGAATATAAACAAGTAAATGTCAAAGAAAGCGAGACAACAAGAAAATATAGAACATAAATCATTAAAATCTGTTTTCCAGTTAAAAATATAATAAAAGCCATGTCATTTGCAGTCTTTACTCCTGCATGCATGGTGATGTTGAAGCATCTCTGAAGACCTGGACACAAATAAAGACAAATTGTTTACAAATGGAGGAAAATCCTGACAAAAGTTTTTTGTGATTTGCATTTCTGACAGAGATTAAACAAAAAAGCTACATTTGATTTAAAATCTGTAAAGAAATAGAAAAAGTGCATCAACAAAATGCCTAAGCTTATTATTTAAATCAATTTTAGGGAAACTTTGTTAAAATTCTAAATAAGTCTGAAGATATAAACCTTGGCTTTAATTTTTGTTTTTGCCAATCTTCAGTTGTGATAAATGGAGTTAAAGTTGAAATATTGACTCAAAAAGTACAGTTACAGCATTGTGTAAGGATTTGAAATAACTCAGTGACCAACACAATCACCTGGACTACGCTGCGAAAATGGCTGATTAAAGACACCTGTCTGACCGATATGGTTACCTGTGTGAGGAAACACCAGCTCGTTGTGACTATCTACGGCTCTGCCACACATGTTTGCAATTGAACATCTTATTAATTTAACAACCATGTTTCCTCTAACTTTAAAATAGTATCTAATAACAAGAGTCAGCACAGAATCAGCTGCTTGGCTTATTTATTTGCTTATTGGCATAAAGAGCAGGTACAACAAAGAAACTTGATGCTGTTGCCACTAAGGCCTCAACTGTCCACAACGTCTCTGTTTCCACTTTGACCTCTTGGTGTTTCTCAAGCTTCTCAGGCCTCTTCTTGTTGCTGTTGTAATTTCTACATCTATCTTTACTGGACTCTTTTCTGCGTGGTCTGCTATAGCAATGCCTGGAAGATTAGACATTACCTGTATCTCAGTCTGGATCTGGAAGTCCCACAGACTCTGTTTCAAAGTCATCTTTGCACATCCTGCATTCTAAAATTTCTGCTGCCACTTACACACAAGATGGATGGAGAGAAGAGTTTAAAGCTACAACTTCTCTTTGATCCGTCTCTGATCCATAAACAACAAAATAATCTGGTAGCATAAAACCTCTCAATTTAACCTGGTCATTTAAAGGGTTGGAGCTTAAACCTTTAGTTAATGTCCTTACTTATGAAGTGAAGCCCAGGGCAGCATAGTCAAATGATCAATGGGGCCCTCATAAAGCTGGACTGGATCTCTGTTTCCGTTCGTGAATGCACACACTGACCAGACTGAGCTTCAGGGGAAATGCTGCACCGTAAAAATATCCAAAGTTTACCTTTGAAAAACACAGCATAAATCTTCACTTAAAAAAACAGCATTCAGAGTTCTCAAAAACAAAGCTGCTGTAAATGTGATTTCTTAAACAACATGACAGTGGTAAAAAAAAAAAAAGAAAGTTTGTTTGAATCAAGGTCCTAAATGGAAACCTCCTGAGATGATGCATAATTATCCCACTAAACCTGTTGAGTACGACTCATAAAGTTGAAACCAAGAAGAGAATTGATCTTTGTACAAATCTCTAAAGCGGATCTTCGTCAGAAAAGCTCGAGGTTGACACACTTCTGTTGTGAACAAATCAGATAGTCCAAAGAGGGAAGAGGAAAACAAACTGCAGCGCTTTTAAGTAGGCCTGCTTGTGTCTGGCCTCCACAGATTACAGATAAACACTCCGTCAGACCACTGGGCAAAATGCTATTCATTATAAAGAGTGGAAAATATTTTTTTTTACATTATTTTAGATTCTCTGAAGCGCAGCATTGTGGGCGCTTTCATCCTTTCAACCTCTGTCAAATCTCTCATAAAAAAGAAGTCACGGTTTTAGACAATTCCTCTCCAACACCTTGCTCCGTGTTTGAATTGTAAATTTGTTGGCACAAAGTGAAGTGGGAGCTGCTTCCTCAGAATTAGCTATTCTGTTGGAAGGGCTGCCAGGATGTGTGAGCGGGACTTCCTCTGAGGGCCACAGCTTTGAGCTGCTGTCTCCTGCAATCCACCCTGATCAATGGCTCACTGTACGAAGCCAAGTCCCTTACCGACTCTGGCAGACAAAAGTGAAAAATTATTTTTTTTTTTCCCCATTGCATTATAATACAAGATCAAAAACATACACATGATAGTTTCTCATATTTTACGCTTTGTGTGCTTGAAGTGCGTGCGCCTGATGATGCGAATTATGGAGCTTTAAGCCCTATTTTACACTCACCACCGTGTTAGTACTGGAGCTTCTACAAGCACAGCTTTAACAAAGTCTTGGAAACATTTCCCTGAGATTTTGATCCACTTTGATATAATGTATCACACATGAGCTGCAGACTCCTGATGTTCTGTATTGGACTGAGATCTGATTATTGTAGAAACCACTGGTTTCATTGTTGTGAACAAAAAAGCTATGTTTAAGAGATAATACACTGTGGCACTAAAGAAATACTCTAGATAAACAGTGTTCATTTTGCACTAATAGGATTAAAATGTGGCAGTAAAATGATCTCCTACCTCAGCAGCGTTAAGCACTAATTCTCTGCAGGATGGAGCCACGCTTTCATGTTCACCAAATTGTGAATTTACCGTCTGAACTCGAGGCTGTTCAGACCAGGTAATGTTTTTCTAATCTATTATCCATTTTCAGTGACCCTTTGTAAAGTGTACCTTTCCTTTTCTTTGCTTTTTTGCTGGCAGGAGTGGCACCCTGTGTGGTCTTCTGCTACTGTAGCCACACCTTTTTGAATGTTTAGTATGTTGTATATTCAGAGATTGTACTCCAAAAAATTTGGATGTAGCAGCTAGCTTAGCTACCATTTAGCTTAGCTACCACTGTCTACCATTTGAACTGATCCCTCCATTCTTTACCAACAAAACAGGCATTTTTGTTTACGCAAATATTGCTCCTTGGATATTCATCTTTGTGTGACTGTGTAAAGAGATGAATGGAAATCCTAGCAGCTGAACAGTTTCAAAATACTTGGACCTTGCCCATTGGCTCAAAGTCACTAACCTCCCAATTCTGATACTTTGTATGAACTCAGTAAGCCTAAATGAACTGCGGCCATTTGATTCACTGTTCTGTTAATAAAAATCAAAATTCAACAGAAACATGTGAATGTATAAAAATTGGAAACGATTAAACTCAGTCTTTTAAAGTTTAAAATATGACAATAATATTCAGGAACTGTGATGACCCAAAATTCTTCACGCTGAACCCATATATTAAATAAATGCACAGAGAAAACTGTTCGGCTCCACATTTATAGATGGATGGATATATTATAGGCAACCATTATGTTTTTAGCAGAACCTTACCTCTGGAAGGTTCTTTGCCGTCTGACAAAGAGGAGATGAAGAGAGGACAGATGTAGCAGTGCCAGCGGAGGCAACGACAGGGGTGATGGAAGCTAAACTAGCATGAAACTGCCTTCAGTCATGGATTACCAAGGCAGTGCTTTTCATTACCTGCCTTTCATAACAAGATATTTATGGCAACAGGAGGTGTTGGAGAAGCATAAGACACCTGCAACCTATTTGCTTCAGAGATCAAAGCCGTGTGTGTGTGTGTGTGTGTGTGTGTGTGTGTGTGTGTGTGTGTGTGTGTGTGTGTGTGTGTGTGTGTGTGTGTGTGTGTGTGTGTGTGTGTGTGTGTGTGTGTGTGTGTGTGTGTGTGTGTGTGTGTGTGTGTGTGTGTGTGTGTGTGTGTGTGTGTGTGTGTGTGTGTGTGTGTGTCTTTGCGTGACAGAGGTTGAGAATAAATGGTGCAGAGAAAAAGTGAATTGTATTGGGAAATGGCTCCTATGATATGCTATATTATTGTCTATTTCACACTTTTGTGAGTCTGCTGAATATATTGCATGGGACTGTTTTTTTTTCTTCCTTTTTTAGAACCAGGTCTTTTTCTACAGTGTGTTATTCCACTTGCAGATATAAATTGTGCAGATATCTGATAAAAAACCAGATGCGTGCATACATTTCAACGTCGATTTTAACCAATATTGAAGCATTTGTTCAACTCATAAACTCGATTAAACCACACCAAATAGGAGAAAGAATAACCTCACAGGTAAAGTGTTACACATGACTAACATGCAGTGGTGAATTTGACATGTTGATAGTAAAGCCTGGTTCACACAGAAAGATATTAAAACTGTTGGACGATTTTTCAAAACTGGAAAGTCCCCACACATAGCGATGATAAATCTTAGGTATGGTTGTAAAGTTTGGGCGTACAGCCACATGGCAGGAGCAACACACCACAAAAACCAGTTTTCACTCACCAACATTCAAATTTCAAACTGGGAATCTCACAAAACCTCTCAAGACCAAATGTGAGTTCAGGGTAAAAAAATATGACCAAATGGGAAGAATCAATGGTGATAGTTTCTGGACCATTTTTGACTAAAAAGAAAAAGCAAATATCAAAAGAAGTCTCTCTGCGTTGACATCACTTTGCTTTCTGATTGGCTACAAGTCACTTCCATCAAGCTGTGGCTTGTTTGTCCTCGGGAAATACCACACACTCAAACAATCCAACACCTTCCTCGATTAGAGATTGAAGTGATCCCGACATCCTCCTGACTGGACCAGATCACTCAACACACCACAAAAGCAGGTTCATATCTTAACATTAACTTAAGAGCCATCCTGGTGATCAGGACGTCCTTCAGATTATCAGAGAGGAAAACCCAGGACAAAAATCAGCAGAAAAATATGGAAGCAGATATAAGTTTGTGACTGCTGGATTTGTTACCATCTTCTTATAAATTGTCTTGCAGAAGTAAACTTTCTGCAGATAGTTTTCAGTAAAAAGTGCTAGGCTAATGTTTGCATGTCTTCTCTCTGTGTGGAAATAGCCTGTTGATAACATGACTAAGAGCGTCTTTAAGTGTTTTGAGCCAATAAGTTAGTTTTTATTTGATCATTTACAGTCAAATCTTATAGCCGTGGAAAACTGGCGCATGTCTACCTGGGGATATGGATGACAACATCAGACCGTAGATCAACATCGGATATCAAGGATTGTTTTATCAGGGTCTCCGATACGGATCATTTAAAAAACTTTGATTGTCGATACCTGGAATCAGACTGAGACATTCCTTGAAAAAACCTTTTCTACTACTGATCGATGCCATGAATGGTAAATGGAAACAAAAAGTGCTTCTTTTGTCGTTCTGACATACTGTGCCCTGGTCAGAGGCAGAAACACACGCACTGATCCACTGACGGCCAGATCGGAAGACAACTAATCCAAGGATACATTGACATGTTGCAGGCTGGGAGCTGGAATCAAACCCACAACTTTCCGATTACAGGATAGATACTTTCCCCATTGATCCCAGAAGTCAATATATATATATAGGTGAAATTTGTTATTCACAATTTACCAGAACACTGAAGAGGTGCTAAAAGCCTCTCAGCTTAAAGCAAGTATTTCTTGTTTCCTCCTTTTCCCATTTTCATAGGCCACCAGTCTGTGCATGTGGGTGTCGGCCGTGGTGTGTGTGCATGTGTGTGTAGACCAATCAGTGAAAGCTGTGGACAGCTCGGTGCACTATGCTTGGGGGCAGCCATCTGTCAGCTGACGCTTGGTCGACACAGCAATCAGAACGCTCTGCAGCGGGTCCAATCTGTTCCACCACAGGTAGAGCTGTCTGAGTGCTGCCATCAATCTACACTCCCCCTATTTATTCCCTGTCTTTAGTCCAACCTTTTATAACACTGCCACTCATTCTTCACCTTGTTGTCTTTTTATCCCTCTATCATTTCTCTTTTCACCTTTTCATCCTTCAGCTTTTTTTTTAGCCCCGGTCACAAACCAAATCGTATAGGTTGGATAAGCGTCACGTTAATTGTGCCTCTTCTTGTGATGACAAAGCCAAATTGCAGAGCTGCTGTTTTGAGCTGCTGACGTTGACTTATATTTTCTGGCGGGTCCATCACACTGTGTATGATCGCTATCATGGCAGAGTGCTTACTGTGGCGGTCAGTCCAGCAGGCTAAACGTGCCACTCTATCCTCAATCCGTGCCAGGCAGATCTTTTCCCCCTTCGTGCTTTCTGCTGGCAAATGGCCGAACCGTTGATCTGATGTGAGCCATGTTAATGGCAGAAGGCAGCTCTTCTAACCAGACTGCTTGGCAGGCCAAGAGGCCTGAGGCAGAAGAGGTGACATCCTAAACGCCACACTTCGATGAATTATTGAACAAGAATAAAGCAGAGCTGTGGGAGAGAGGACTGGTTGGTTTCACTCTTAGGCCCATAAACTGATGTCCGTCACAGCTTTGAATGTCCAGATTAAGTTTGACATTAACTCTGGGATAGATTTTTATGACGAATGTACAATTTATTCTTTACAGTGACTTAAAATGGTTATTTAAGCTTAAAATGTACAATCATTTCAAGTTGACCAATGATATTCCTGGTTTCTCTCCATTTTACATTTGTCAGTAAACAATGTGACTAATTTTGACTTTTCTTGTTGGTGCGTTTGCTTCCAATAAACCACCTCCATACAAGTTTTTGCTTATTTCAGATTGGACATTCATATAGACAACAAAACATTCTGAGAAAATGAATGATTTTTGGTGAGAACCAAAGAACATACCACACTTTAGATCCAAAGTCAGTCCTCAAGGTCCAGCATGCTGCATGTTTGAGATCCTTTCCTGGTTTGTCTCATCATCTGGATTAAATTATCAGGTCTCTGCACAACTTTGACATGCTAATTGGATATTTGGACCATTTAAATCAGCTGTGGAGCAGAGACGTCTAAAACTGACTCCTGAGGACTGGAGCTCGACACAAGCATAGTTTATATTGACGGTATATTTATTTTTAACCTTCTATCAAAAGGATTATGTAAAAGTTTAAAGTTTGGTTTTTGCTTGGTGACCTTATTGATGGTGGAAAAAAATGTAGATGAGAACTTTGATAATATCCAAAACAAACGAAGGTTTCCTCATCACTACCATCGGCAGAAGATTTTAGTGACAAATCCGAAGCTTAAAGTTCAACGTTTATGATTTTGCAATCTTTTGCCCGTTTGTTTACATCACACCAGCGGTTTAAGCAGCTTCACTTGTAGCTTTTGAGATGAGAAATTGGCCATATCTCTATTATTTTGTCAGCATCTACCCAGCATTAACCATCATCCACTTCTTCCATGAGCCAAAGGTCTCATGTTATCTCTCTCACTTTAATTTTATGAGATTGCAGATGACTTGGAGTTACTGCCAATTATGCCAGCAGCAAAATACCGACAGCTCTCCATATGCCAGAGTAAAACTCTCACTACTGTTGCACTTTTCTAGAAAGTCTTTGGTTATTCATGTCAACTAGTTTTGGTACTTTACTTTCTGCCAGCAGATGGTCTGCGCCAAGATCACCCACTTGAATGGCAAGAATCATCTGCATAAAATTATGCCATTCAAAATCTTGCTTTTTGACAAGTTTTTCCCTTCAGTTTTTGTTTTTTGCTCTTTTTTGTAGATTTCTGTGCCAACATGATCAAAACAGATTGGCAGAGATTTAGCACCAGTTTGAATACATTCCTATTAATCGTTAGCTGATGAAGAAATATATTTTTTAAGCAACTCCTGAAAGTGATTCTTGTTTTTCCTCCCTGAATACATTGTTGTTTAGCTAAGGCAAAAGCTTTGGTTGTCAGAATATAAAAAAATGATGAGTCATACTACTTGGGTCTTAAACTGCATTAAATGAAGGTAATAATTCTGATAAATTGATTTATTGTGTTAATATTGGAATTAAAAGTGAAGAGTTGATTTGTTTTAAATAAGCACCATATTATTATATATTACAAAAAACAACTGTAGACAAAAACAAAACAATTAAGTGTGGTATGAACAGAACAACATACTAAACATACTTGCATATTTAGGTTTGTTCAAATATAAAAAACACAACTGGGGTAGGTTGGGTTTTTTCTTCATTAACTTGCACTGAGTAAGATTATGGATTATCATTTGAAATTGACCCAACAGCTTTAATTATGTAGACCACTATTGCATATTACAAGGAGTAAAAAAAGCTCCCAATTTAATAATTAATTTTGTTTATTTATGTTCATATCCTAATATGCTTGAAAACCTGACCAGCGATTTCATTTCATGCACAGTGTGCTTCATTTCCTCAAGATAACCAGCTGGAAGCGTTGGCTTCTCTACTCAAGCTAGATTTAAAAGTAGTTGTTTTTTTTCCTCTGTATAATTTTGCTAAATATTTTAACTACAAGCTACATTCCACCACATTCATTTCTACAATCACCAAAGGTGCGCGTAAATTAAAACCCGAGGTTTTGCAGCAGCCCATAAACGTCACTGGGAGCCAGTGCTCGTTTGGTCACCAGGATGCCGTTTTGGAGATACAAAGAAATCTCCCTAGCCGAAAAATGTTGCTTTCTTTTATCTAAACACTTTTGGCGAACTTCACGTCACATCGTTCAGCTGCCATTCTTGCAAAAAATAGTTTTAGTGTTGTTATAAAGAAGGCTCGCAACCTTTTCTAACAATTGGAAAAAAACATCTGACTCATTTCCAGCTGCAGAGGTTTATGGCTTCTCGTGTGATGACAGATAAACGCTGTTCTTTCAGGAGGCAGAAGGAACACCTTAGAAATGGGTGGATGTTTATTCATACCTGTGGCACAAAGTTAATCCTGGGTTTTTATGGAGGCAGTTTTGCACATACGCCTCTTTTTTGTTTGTTTGTTGATTTAGGGAAACGCCTGCTGTTTTAATAGAAGTTGAAAATAAGATCCCCCTGCTAAACCGGTTTACCTCTTAAATTGAAGTAGTCACAGCTGATTAAACAAGAGCAACGCATTCAGTATTCATTGTTTGCTGAAAAGCCTCTTTTGTTTACCCTCTGTCGGTTACTCCTGTGAAGAAAATGTAACAAATGGATTATGAAAAGAAAACGAGTAAGATGGTCTAAATGACTATAACCCCATGTTCAAACAGATTAACATGGTTCCTGGTGATTTATTGCCCAGGTATGAGCTTTGCAATGAGCATAACTAAAGGTTTGTACCTTCAGTATTGCTCTGAATACCTTGTGGTTTATATATTTTTTTGCTTCTTTTGGTCTCTGCAGACACAAAACTTGTATATAAAAACCCTTTGGGTGTGCCTTGTACCTGAATAAAAAGATGAACACTTTGATTGTGACACAAAACGCACCAGACAGCAACTCATCCCAGCCTTTCTTTCAGCACTAAATTCTCCCTCCTCCGTCCATCTCTTGGCTCTCAGATCAGCTGTTTTCCCACCCACTCCCAACTCTAGCTGTCACTAGGCAGGACTGCAGGGAGCTGCTGATGATATTTATAGCAAGCCGCCGCTCTAAGTGATAGATGTCACCTTCACACCGCTGTCTCTGGAGCGCTGCATCAACCACCCTGACCCACTAACAAGCTGCAAAGTGCTGCAGATGCACAAGAGGAAGCGTGTGGAGGTGGATGTTGTGTGTCTGGAGAGAGAGAGGGCACAAACACAAGCAAACAAATTAGTTTGTCATATTGTTTTCCCAGCCGACTTGTTTCTTGTTCTTTTTACCTTTTTGTGCTGAGAAGTTTTAAAATTGAAATAGTTTGTGACAGGTTTGAGAGTTGCATTCCTTACTTGTTGCGTAGCCAAGTGATGAATGAGGAGGAGGGCGGATAAGACGGGTTTGACGAGACCTTTTCAGTTCTTACTCGGATGTTTCGGCTCGGCTCGTGCGGCGGAAACTGGATTTATCATGCGAGGATATTGTAGAGGATTTGCTCGTGATCGATCAGAGTGCAACGTCGCAGCTCATCTAAATGTTACCACCAGCTGAGATTCTAGCAGAACAAACACAGGGAAACGCAAGGCGTCTTGACGAACGAACTAAACATGAGCACATCACAAAACCACCTCCAGACACAAAAACACATTCAGGCTCAAACCTTGAGCTTTGTTCCACCAGTGCAAAGTAAAAACCCCACAGCTACTGTCACTTTTACAGGAAGTCATCCTGACATTTTCAATCATCTTTTTTGACAGGGATATTTTTGGCACGAAATAACAGAGCTGTCCTTTGAAGGCGCCTGTAATACAAAATATATATCAAGTCTGTCTGACAAGTGGAATAAGCTTGTCAAAAAGCTGAGGCTTGAGGAAAAGAGCTTCTGACTCGGGGACTTAGCTTGTTCAGAAACCCAGACTCCTACTCCTAACCGAGTTGGAGTTGTTCGTCAAACCTCCACCGTTCACCCCTTAAGGCTGTCCTCTGCTTAAACCTGCATTAGTTATTAACTTAAAGTGCACTGTAATCCTCAAATGGAGCAGTTGCTGTTTTATTTACAGCAGGATGACAAATGAACCGTCTTGTTGGGTGTGCAAATACGCTTGGTATGCAGATACGTTTGAGATATCAGAGAAATGTTTGATATCTATCAGCAGACAAGACTGAAGCGACAGTTTGGCCAAGGAAGAGCACCTGCTGATAGTAAATATGCTGGACATGTTGACTTATTCAAGGGTTTGTAGTATTCTTTTGTAGGAGCTTTTGTAAAGGGAAGGAAATTCTGAGAAATACAGAGGCTCTTCAAAGTTTACATTTCCTTTTGAAATGCTAGGAGTTTTGATGTATAAGTTGAGATCATATCACCTGAGATATTTCAGTCCTGACATTTGTACAATCCAGAAAGTTATTGTCCGATTTAAAACTCAACTTCCTGCAACTTTTCCTGTGTTGCCGTTCACTGATCAGTTTCCTTTTTTGTTTGAGAAATGTCCAGCTTTTCATTTGTAGCTGTGGTCCCATGTTTTATTGTCTTCAATTATTGCTTCTCCTTTTCCGTACCATACAAATGTGATGACCCTTTGCAAACTATGGTTTCATATAATGGATGGAAACAATACAATGTAAGGAAAATCCTACTAACCCAACAACTGAACTTTATGTTTTAATCAGATTCTCTGTAGCTGGTCTGTGTGAAACAGAATAAAAATTAGAATTAGGTTGAAGGCATCACTTTTAGGTGACCAATGTAAACAGGTTCCAACAGTTCATTTGCCTCAAAGCAGTTTGAGATTCTTTTTTTCAGCTGAATCAGACAAATAAAATATTGCATTCAAGATTGGGGGGAAAAAGTAGTCTAAATTATTTTAATATTTTTCTTTCTTTCTTTTTTACAAAAAAGTCGTATTTGAAGATTTTGTATTCCTGAATGTCTTCTCACCTCTCATCTTGCTCTAAATTCAGTATTAATAACTCTGGATTTCTGAAGATTTTCTCTTTTTTCAAAAAGCGGCTAATAAGTCCTACTATCCTTTGAAAAGGAAACGGAATTAGAGAAAAGTCTGTCATGGATTTGTTTTGACACAGTTTGATGCATATCAGTACCATTATAGTGGCGGATTGTGGTTAAAAACATTCAGCACATGATTATGTTTCATTCTTTTTGTCATAATGCATATTTGCCTTTTTTGAATTACAAGAAAAACAATGAAATAAACAAATTATGTTTTGAAAATAATAGGAAAGTGCTCAGTGAAATATGTATATTTCAACCCTTACATAAATTAAGCTAATTTAAATGAATTTATTCATAACCTGAAAAGAAAGCAATAAAGAAAAACTTCATTATAGTCAGAAACGTTTGACAAATTGATTAACTAATCTAGTTCATAAATCCTTTAAGGTTGGCGCTGATATTATAAGCTATGTGGCATCCATATGTGCGTGCTAATACGTGTGCTGGGGACTCTGGGTCACTGAATTGACCCCTCCTGTTCCGGGACAGCGATAAAGTAGCCACCAAGTTTCTGAAATTCATCCCTGGCCAGGGAATGTGTTGATGTGGATTTAATTCATCTTGCCATATGACACTGGGTGTATCCTTCCTCTGAGAGCTGTTAGCTTGAATAGCATGTTGAAACATTTTACAGATGCTACTGGAAAGCATGGCGACTGAAATCAAGAAAAACAATGGTACATGACAAAACCAAAATGTTTTGGATTAACTGTAAAACAGCACAGTCAGTGCAAACTCATCTGTATGCTAAAATTACATCTTTTTACTTACACTTTGTTAGTTTTAGTACCAAAATATTTTCTTAATATGGTAATTTTTCATACTCTTATCTCATTAACATGTTTGAGAAATGAAACACAGTTTAAACTCAACTAAATATCTTGTTTTATGGTGGTAGAAAATACAAAATATTTAATCTTTTATTCTAAAAATCTAAACTTTACAACAGTGGTGTTCAAGATGGAGCATCTTTATGTTTTATTAATTTATTTATTTTTCTATTTTTTTTTGCATCATTCATATAAAATAACTATCTTTGAAATGAATGATATACTAGTATTTTGGAAAAACTACTGCATTTCTTCATCTCTTAATTTCTTTTGTTCTGCAGACCATTTTATAACATTGCAGCACATTTACATATGTGCTTTGTAATCTTTTAAGGTGTGATCAAGGTTGTGTTTGAAGTAGGTTTATTTGAATCTGCTGCCTGCCATTATTTGTGTTATAATTATTGATTGGACACAGTTGTTCCTATTTACAGTGGATATATTGTTATCTTGATAAATGTTTATTATTTTATTATCTATATTTCTCACAACTATCCCTTTTGAAATCTACAACCCAATTTCTAAGTGTGTCCCAGCAGCTAATGACAGCACTGATGTACAATAGTCATAGATTTTAAACATAAAACATCAAAGTTCAATAGAACAACTAAAATAAGTTCAATAACATGTTCAATAGTTGCCAACAGATGTTTTTTTTTCTTGATTGCATTCTGTTTCTGTGCTCTGACATAAAAATTACTGGCATGTCTCACCTATGGAATATAAAGCAGAAGACAAGGTCTCTTTCTGGGACTGAATCATCACACACAGCTGATATTTCAAGAATTTAGTTGTCAAAAAATGCATCCATGCATTTTGATAAACAAGCACATAGCTGCATATTCCTCTTACTCCTCAGAACAATCAGGCTGGTTGTGATGTCAGGATGTGTCAGGGAGAATTTGTGCCCGTTCAAGAGTTTCAGTGTCAACATGTACATGCATGAACCTTGTAAATGTGTGTGCATGAGTTAAAGTGAGAGACTAGAGACTGACACAGTGGACAAATGTCATCAACTCCTGCTGCTCGGGGGTCTGCTGTCACATGGGTGAAGAGTGAAGACAGGAGTACTGGCACAGCTCGGGGAAACGGGGACAGAAAAGTCAAGGAACTGGGGGTTGGTGGTCAGACAGTTGGTGGACGATGTGACAACACAATCATGCTGAAAGCAACCAGCCGGCCCCCATTGGCAGCCCAGGTTTCATTACCCAGCTTCCACCTGTCCTTTCTGCTGAAGCTCTTCTCAGCCCCCTTTTACCGCAGCAGGGACAGGATGGTTGAACTCCATGCTAAAGGCCGCCGGTAAAAACTAAAAGGAGGCGCGGCGTAAATGTGCTGCGTTTGCTTAGGAAAGATTTGCATTGTCAGATGTTTTGAGGTGAAGCAGTGCAAGGTATTTACACCTCTATATATAGGGGGCATCCAAGCTCCATCGCAAATCACAGTCAGATGCAAATTGCTTCATCCACTTCCATAGACGTTACAAGCACCTATAAAACATGCCACAGTGTGCGTGTTGTGCATTGTGGGCCATCTATTTTAATCGGTGCTTTCAAGGCAGTATGTATTGGAGTTGAAGAGTTGTTGTTTTTTTGTTTTGTTTCTTTAGGTTGTGTTTAGGTTATTAATAGTCTCATTTTCACGGCTCTGATTGAATCAGCAGTCAGGATAGTGCATGTTCTGGAGACCAGCCATGCTCCTTCCTGTTAATTAATGGATTGTTAATCATGATCTGCCTCTATACATAATACCAGGGTGCCTTTGGTAAATGCTTGTGAACTGTAAACAAACTGACAATGAATCTTGTCCTAAAATACAACCTCTGATGAGAGCAAGGGGGGGCGAGGGGGTGGTTGTTAAGACCAAGTTTCAGTTAGTGCACCCTACACCCATCTGCCTGTCCATAAATTTAATTGCGTCCATCAACAGTGAAATACAGCTGGCACACATCCTGCTCACTCACTAGGAGTCGAGTTTGCTTGGAGTGTGAAAATAAGATCTGCCAGCTTCAATAAATGCCTCTTAGCAGTGTGATCAGTCTGACATTCCAGCTATGTACGACGTCCTCTGGCTAAACTGTCTCATTAGCAGTGGGGGACTCTGTATTTGTTGCATAGTTCAAAACTGTTTACAATGCAGCATAAAAGTCTGTAGCGGAGCCTCACGTCTTCACATTTGACTGCTGCCAGGCTTTTGTGTCATCTCTTTAAGTAGCTTCGAGTGGATTCTTTCTAGATGTAAAGATGTTTTTGGATGTTGGTCGCTAGTGTTTTCTTTTCACTCGTTTTCATTTCAAAGTTTGTGTTTGAATATTTTCAGTGCAATGCTCATGTGAAATATTTACTTTTTCATATTATTTTAAACGCCAGCCAGGAGATGAGTCAGTGTTATGTCTACTCATAACTACCTATTTGGTAAAGCTTTTAAATAGTAAATCAGGCACTTTTATGTCAGGAACAAATGTTAGTAAATAGTAATTTCTGTTACTTCTGCAAATTATCTGCAAGACAAGTTTGATGGGCATTTAGGTCTATTTTTGTAGGCTAAAATACATCTCAGCGTATCTGAAGCCGATCAAGCAATCAAAGAAACAGAGAATCACAGGACAAACGACTTAGTCTAACCAGATTTAGTCTAACCAGTTAACCAACCAGTTGTGGTTTTTGGGTGTTGGAAGAAGCCAAGGAGTCTTGCATCCATGGAGAGAAGATGCTAACTTCATGTAGAAAGACAGCAGGCTGGGATTTAGGCAGCCATGCTGCAAAATGCTCCATTGTCCTGAGCAGTTAGTATAATTTTTTATCTCCTATGCATGAAACCATCATCTGAAAACTGCATTTTCCATTTACTCGGATTTTAAAAGAAAACCAAGCAAACCAGCAGGCAGCTTGACAAAGGCAATGACCTGGAAGAGACCAAAAGAAGCTGAGATCAAGTTACAATGAGGGAGAAATTAATGAGGTACAAATCAGGGAAACAGCAAAACAACAACAACTACAATAGATAACCACAAATTAAATGTTTGATATCTATTCTGTTTACATTCCTGCTCCATGATCTTCCTGGGCCAACTCAGTGACTCTACACTTGTCCTCATGTCTCTGCTGGTCAGACTCAAAAGGCGGTTTGGCGGCCAGACTGTGGTGCTGATTATAGGTGACAGGGACACTGCTGGCCAGAGGGACCTGGAAATGTTGGCATGACGATGGTGAAAGGTCATTACCACAGAACTGTCAGCATCATCACTGTGACACAGTGTTGAAAAACCCGCAGAGAACAACAAGACTGTAGACTGGAGCACAATCACACTTTGTGGGTTTTTTTTTTTCAGAATTGCTTTGGTCCTAACACAAGCAGAAAAAAATAAATTTCATTATTTTGATAATATGCATGGTGAGGACCAAGTGCTGCTTGGCAATCTTTAGTTGATTTAAAACAGAACTACATTTGTGCTCTTGTCTTATTTTCTTTGTTTCTGAGTGCTCCGAGGTTTTTACCCAGATGACGCATTTATTCACTTGAACCTACAGGGTGGTTTTATGAAATAGTCATATAATACCACTGTCACTTTTTTCAGGGGTAGGGAAAACTATACCCATTCCATTGGTATTTAATTTAGGCATCTTTAATGTGAGAGAGCTCATTTTAGACAGACACCGGATGGAAACATAGGATTACAGTCTGTATTTCTTTCCTTTTTTTCATGGCCATCTTGAGATCTCACTTGTTTTATTGTTCTGTGACAAGCTATCCTCGCTTCGTTTTGTAAACCTTTGCTCATTCTTCACTGTGAAAAGATGCACATAAAATCTCTTCAGTAACTCACAACCTTGTCTTCCAGTTCCTGAATGCATGTAGATTTGCTTTTTGTCCTCTCTCTGATTACTCCGCACTCATCACTCTCTTTTAGCAAATTTTTAATATTTTCCATGGTTATTAAAAGCAAGGACTGAACTGTGCGACTGTGCTGCTAAACACTTCAGTCTCTTTGACTGCCTTGCACTCTTTGTCTCTCCATTCTGCACTCTCCCTCTTATAACTTCTCGACTACAAGTGGGAGCAGAGGGCAGGGGAGGGAGTGATTGGAATTCATTATGGTCAAATGATTGCAAACTCTGAACGCCGAGAGGCTTTTCTAATCACAGCTGAATGGGCTGGAGAGTTAATGTGGGCAGGCTGTGGAGTGGAGGGGAAAGGAGGAGTGAGAACTCCATCGACAGTGTAGCGCTTTCAAGGGCTCTTCACGCAGCTCTAATGGTGGAATTGTTCTGACACTGAATGGATACATGAGATGTTGTGTTTCATGGTCATGACTCACTCCGTGCTTTGCGGAAAAAAAAAAGAAAGAAGATTTTTATACATGATTTTCTTTCACAGAGTAAGGTTGGTGCCTGAGGCGTTGATACTTGTTTCCTCAGCATGGTGTAAGATCATTTAGCCAGTCGTTGGGAAATTGATCAAAACAGTAGAGCAGGAGTAGATGCACAGTTTTTAGTTTGCTAGTAATGGGGGCGGTGGGGGAATACAGTGTCATTTATATAGCCGTTCAGTCTTATTTTCTTTCAATCCTGCTCATACTGCCACACGGTATGAGCAGGATTGCCACCACTGTTGTTTGACAATCTATTTAACCAGGATGCTCATTTGCATCGACACCAAGGTAGAAGTGTTTGTTTAATCTGCAACATATTATTTCAAATTATACATATATGTTCTCAAATTATTTTTTTAGCATTGTTAAACCAAGATGCAAGATTTCTTCTGGTCCCCAAAACATCTTGGTGCTTCTGAAATGACTGCAGTCTCCTCTGAATACTGTATCCAGCCTGAGAGGACCGCTGCTGCTCTGGATCTGTGCTCCTCCTCTACCCGTCTGGACATGTTGGCACCCACTACAAAGGAGATGAATAGTTGGCCAACTGTGGGCATCTGAGGCCCGTGGATCAGAGGGAAGAGGAGATCACTCATTCTGCCATCTACTTGGCACAGGCTTTCGGGAGAGACTCGCTACAGATTAGCCTGCAGTGCTAACCTGTACGACAGCAGAACATTGGCGAAGCACACCAGTGGTGGAGGGACTCCCTGCAGACTTTAAAGACATATGTGCACATGGCAGTTCAAATTAAAATGCTGACACTAAGGTGGTTTCATCTCTTGGCTCTATCTTCCAAAGAGCCACCTGGCCAGTGCTGCATGCCTGTGCTCATTGCAGTCCTCATTGCAGATAACTGCTGGTGTTAGCCTAGAAATTTATAGCTCATGAATCCAGAGTCCATATGTCTCTGTTAGGCTTTGCATAATATTGAGTACATTATGCTACCTGCTGCTGGTTTTTCTAATTTGTCAGGATCTTTGAAAGTATGTTCTACCAGTAAGAGCAATAAATAGATGATAAATCTGATTAGATTCTGTAATTAAATGAACTTTCTTAAGGCATTCACCAATTTTCAAGTGTCGCACAGTCAAACGCCAACACACTGTCCATTGGGCTTTTTTACAAGTAATCCTCACTCAGGTAAACAAGTGAAATACAGTCAAGTATGCAATACATCTGAAACCTCCAGAAAACTTTATGGTTACCTGAACAAAAGGTTGCAGAAAATGTTTTGCATCAAACACTGTTTAATGGGACGCATAGTGTTTCCGAAGCAGGAACGACTACAACAATTTCAGGAACAAAGTTCCTCAAAGTGCTCTAAATTCACAGTTTCTAAAAATGTAATTAAATCAAAGCTGCATGTCGACAAAGACCCTCGAGCCGCTACTGTTTTCAAGACAAAAAAAAGATCAATTTGCTTCTGCTTTTATTTCGAATTGCCACTTTTCTCACCATAAAAGAAAACTTCACAACTTTCAATTGTTCAGATCCAATCTAGTATAAGAGGCAGGAAAGATGGAGTTGTGATGGACCTTTTCAGAAGGTATCTCAGAAAAAAATGTCAGCAGCAACATCTTATATTCATACAGTTTTCCTCAAAATGCCTCAGCATCCAATGATGCTGAGGCATTTACAGCAGAAGACAAGCCCTTAATATTGCGCTTCACAAATGCAGGGGATGATACTGACATCAATGGATTTAATTACTTTATTAGCCAATACAGTAACTACCCAAGGTCTAGCTCAGATGCAGCTTAACACGCCTCTCTGCTAAGATACTGTTATGCCGCCAGGCCAAATCAAACTGATTAAAAACTAACTTGAAATGAGTTGATTATGAAAATCTCCTACAATGAATAATACTTAAGTGGAATAAAAAACAAAATGAATGTGCTTTTCACTGGACAAAAGGTCTCTCTGCTGAAGGATCTTATTAGTTAACATCATAACCGCAATGAAAAAGACATTCAATCCACTTCATTTATTACTTTGTGTGAGTGTGCGTGTATGATATACATAAAAGAAATAAACATAAATGAATGTTTCTCTATTCTGCAGTCACTCAACAAGCAGAGCATTTATTCTGCAGTAGCTGGAGCTAACAGGGGTCTAACGCTTGGGAGCGAGCATTGAAAAGTGACATCATCTAAAACATAAAAAGTCACTTTCATGAACGCCCACTCCACTCCTCGTCCTCTCTAATAGAGGATTCTAGAAGTTTTTATCTGTGTTTATGGCTGTCGGATTCCTGAAGAGAAAATGACACGCTTCAGAAATGTGCGTTTGTGTTTGTGTGATGTCTGAAAGAGGTTGTCAGCCCAACCTTCATCCTCAGGGGGAGGTTTGTTGGTGACAATTTCTGACAAGTAAGCACAGACAAAGACAAAATAGCTTCTGCTCATGCTAAAACGCACTAAGAGCATCTACAAAAACAAAACCAGAAATAGCTTCATTTCATTCTTACCAGCTGCTGGATTAAATACAACTTTGACTTACAACACCTGTTAATGTAATAAAATGCAATGCTACCTGTTTTTCTTTGTGTGGCCACTAATTTCACCTGAATATTACTGTGACCTCAAGGCCAAAAGAAGTAAGAAGATTTGAACGGAGCCCTTCGTTAAACAGAGGTATTTTTGTTTAGTTGCTAGTTTGGCTTTTTATCTTGGTGCATGGAGGCAGAGTCATAATATTGAGATGTATCTTAAAATCTAGAAGAATAAATTCTGACACAAACAGTGAAAAACACAAACCTTTACCCTTCAACATTCATACCGATTCAAATCAATTGAATGATTTCTGATTAGATGTTCTTTAATTGATTTGCTCCAAGTTTTAAAAACTCCCATCAAACGAGAAAATAGGAACATCTGCAGTAATTCTATAAAATTAATTATCTACAATTGAAAAATGTATTTCAAGACTTTTATGATGCCTAATCTTCTCAAATTTTAATCCGATCTAATATCTGCTCATCTTGACTAGACATGACAGACCAGCTGCTAGTGTAGCTTTGGCAGAAATGTTAGCATAACAAAAGTTGGTACTTAAAGGTCCCTTATAACTTTAACTTGAAAGTGCAGCTTCGGTGCCTCAACGTTGTCTCTCCTAAAACAAATCCGTTTCCATAGCTAAAGGGCTTCCTTGTGCTTCCATGGCGCCAATTCTTTGGGACAGACAGAGAGAACCTACACATGTTCATGGATAACATGCCAGGCTGGGATTTGAATGGAACCCTTCGTTAAACAGAGGCAGCGTTAACAGCTGCGCCACTTTGTATTTATAATTATGTTAATAAATTGAGAAGGTAAATATTAGGGCATCGATCAGCCAGGATTCTGAGATGAACAAGATTAGATAAAACTTTAATGGTCATCCCCAACCCGTCTCTGTCACATAAAATGGATCTTGTTTCCTAATCCTGGATTTTAAAAAAATAAAGAAAGGAAATTATAGGGGTTTTTTTTCTGTCTTGGTTGTAATTTGAATAAATTAACTAATTTGTAGCTTGCAGGTAGATTTGCTTTGAAAGTCACCGGCATAATTCATGTGCGTCAAGGAGGCAACTGCTGGACACCTGGCTCTGCAGCCTCCACCAGAATAGTTCAATGGTGTGCAAAGTTTTCTAGCACATTTCATTTGATTTACAGTGAAGAACGAAACAGATGCTGCTCTAACACTTTGAAAACCTGATTCAGATTCTGTTGATCTGACCTTTGGCCTTTCCTGTCCATGTCTGCTACCGACTGAAGAGATCATGTTGAGATGAAGTGACTTATGTTTCAAACCAGACTGGATCTCTGGGATGCGTTCAATCACACAAACCAACAGCTAGGTAGAAAATTGTATTCCTGAAAACCAAATTGGTTCCTTTCAGTTGTATATTTTATTAGGGCCTGCCATTGCAATGCATAAGGAGAGCAGTGACTGACCTGCGAAGCAGGTCAGTCACTGCCTCCATGCATTTGCATGGCAGGCACTTCTTATTCTACACCCAATAGAATGTCTCTTTATTTATATATATCTTTATTTTTCTTCCATTACCGTTAATGCGGCTCGTACCGCTGCGTGCCCACCCACAAAAGTGGTATCAAATCGAGCGGCTCGGTGCCGAGAAGGGAGCTATTACTTTTGTTGGGATTCTGACTTAAAATGACGACAAAAATTAATAAAAACGAAAAAATTGGGGATTGAGGAACTCGCAGCATCAGTAACCTGTCTGAAACACACACACAGGACTCCTGATGGCTTACTGAAAAACTGTGTTTAACTCGCCCTCACAGGCATAAATATTGCCCTATTGGTCTAAAACTTGGTCATAACATAGATACACATCCCTGCTCCCGTAAAATGGTTTCAAAAATTTTCTAGGGCTTATGGATTTTTGTCAGGGTCCTTCAGACTGGCGCTGGGTGTCTCCCAAGTATAGAAACTAGGGAGAAGAGGATTTTCCCGCTCTTTGTCTCCTCACAGCTGCGGGGCATTAATTACCATAGTAACGGGTTCCAGCCAGCGGCAGCCATTACTCTGAGAGACAGCAGAGAGTATTTCCTGTGACTATTGATATTTTGTTTAGATAAAATTATTATTTCTCTGAATTTTTCAGTGTGAAATGACATCCTTAGTATGAAGGCTGAAAGATTTAGAGAAATAAACTATTATGGACTGTCTTTATTTTTTTAATATTTTGTACCGTGAGTGAGAACATGTGCGAAGCTTCAGTCTCGGTCTGAAGCTCGTTAATCATTAACAGTGTCAATTAGCGGTGCGCTGCGATCGTTGTCTCTCGTTGCCAATAACCTGCATGTGCAGCTGGACTCACAGCGGCGGAGCTCGTCAAAATATATCAACACAATGAAGCTAATACTTGACGCAGATTGGCTACATCGAGGCTCACTGCAGTAAAAAAAGACATGGAGGATCAGACAGCCGGTAAAGCAGCGCGCAGCTACAAACACTCACCCGGATTAGCATGACGGTCAGAAAGCTAATCAAATAACCTGTAAAATTAATTACTCCGCTCAGCCGGAAACAGTCAATCAGAACTAGCAGTAACCAGCTAGCCGCTATGCTAACCAGAAGTTTTCATTGAGTTACTCTGTAGTGTTTATTGATCCTGTTTTTGCCTTTGAATGTTATATTTTATACTTGAACTTTTTGACAATGTTGAGAGGTGCAAGTAGGAGCTTAATCAACATTTTTCTGACTCTCCACAGGTTTCTGACTACTATTTAGCTCAGTCTAGGCAGCTGTACTCTCACAAACGGGCTCAGAGAGGTCACAATGCATTGTGGGAAGAATACATATTTCCTGTGATTATTCATATTTTGCTTGCATAAAATTATTATTTCTCTGAATTTTTGAATGTGAATTAAAATACTTAGTATGACGCTTGAAAATTTTCAAGAAAAAAACAATGACCTCTTTATTTTTTTTTTTTATTTCAGACCGGTGAGTCAGGAGGACATGTCCAAAGTTTATATAGATGTCAGTCTGGTACTGAATTTCATTGAACAATGAGTTCAGCTGTTGATTGTTGCTGTGAATCAGATCAGCCACAGAAATGTGGTGATGGATCTGGCAAAAGCATCAGTCATTAGCAACACGGGCAACTGTGGCTTTCAATTGGAAGGTTACAGGTTAGACTCCTGCTTTCTCCAGCACATGTTACTGTGCCCCTGGGCAAGGCTCCCAATCTCAAATAGCCTACTAAGCTGCATATCAGTGTGTGAATGAGGGACTAGCCTGAAGCAATTTGATTTGTCAGAAATAGTCAAATAAATTGCTATAAGTTCAGTCTATTTACCATTTAAAACCCATCAGTTGATGTAATACTGATTTGCAATAAGCCATTTCTACAGTGTTAATCTATGCACTGCCATAGGTACGGCTATAGTATTAACAGTCTAAATCACATTTTACAACTGGCTTGTGGAAGCCAGAGCATTAGCATTTTTAGACTACAATTTAGCTCAGGTTAGCGTTGATGCTAATGCTGAGCATCAGAATGCTTTTCTTATTTATTACCAATGTTTCATATACTGAATGTAGTAAGTAATGACAGACAACATGATAGTGATGCTCCACATGCTACTAATAGCAATCATGCTATTATTAGCATTTTGGCTAATTTTGGCTTATGCAACATACTAAATGGTACGAGTGCAGCTTAGTGAACATGCTTCTGACTCCCCACAGGTTATTGACTACATTGCATTTTTCTTTAGCATTACTGCTCATTTTTACCACCAGAACGTTTATTAAAAATCCGACGGGCACACTTTGGCAGGCCCTTTAAAATTTCTGCGGAATTTTCTAGTTTATTTATATTCATTTGTTTACTTTACTAACAAGACTCTTGATAAAATAGAAGCAAATCTCTGCACAGCATATCTCTGCTTCTGCCATTTTTCTATGTAAAGTAGGATACATGAACCGTTCGATACTGACAGGATGCAACACACAGACTGAAATATGCCGAAAAAACCATTTGACTAACAAAACACACAGATCTTCTATTTATTTCACTCCCTAAGCTTCATAATATTGTTTATTCATTAGCATTTTGTGAATAAGTATCATTCCTGGTTAAACAGCATGTGGCAGGGACAGATTGAAACTGCATTAGGAATCCCTGTTTTGTGTATTTGTCTCGTAGGTGCATGTGGTGTGTTTTTGGTGAGTCACTGGTTGCTTGGCTGCAGTGGTGCCTGGTTCATTACCCCCCTAATGACGGACTGATTGAGGATCCTTAAGAAGCTGTTCTTTCTCTTGCTCTCCTTCTGTTTCTCTTTTTCATCTCTCATCCACACCACACGTTTCTTTCTGATTTAATTTTTATCGCCACAACTGACCAAAAAACTACATGCCAGTCATCAATGTGCGAGTTGACATCAGTTTATTTATTTCTCCTGACTTAATCATCTTAAATGCTGTGTACAAATATATTAGGATAAATCTATATCCACCCAGATGCATGCATATATGCCCATGCCTATCCACATGCAACATGCTGCATTAAATTTGCACGCCCCCATAAAGTGTGACGTTATCCACGTCAAAATATAATTTAAACTTGGAGCTTTGTGTGTTCTTCTGTGCTCTGTCATGTACATGAAAAGCAGTGGTAAAGACATAAAAAAGACCTGGCAGAGCTCCGTGCTCTGCTTCCCACAGATAACATTCACTTATTAATTTGTTCCCGTTATAAAACCAACAGATTGTACATTTAAAGCTGGTGTCAGCTCATGTTAGATCCTCCCATTCATTTGAGAGGAATGAGGGGGCTGAAGTGCCCAACGCTTAGTGAATCTATCTACGACGGTTGTTTACATGAAATGGGAAAAATAATACGCATTTCTTCAGCCTTGCTACCAAGTCTTTTTTTTATTTTAATTAACCATCTGTTAATACTCCTCTGCTATTTTGGGCTATGTGCATTCCAACAAAAGTATAAATACAGCGATTAAGATAAGGCTGTTATTATGTGAAAATGTATTTTCATTTTAATTGGATTAATTCATCGGAGTCTATGAAAAGTAGTCTAAATATAGTGTTTGTGTTTTTCGTCTTGTGATATTTTGCTAAGTGACCAGTAAGCCGGCAACTTGTGTACTTACCCTTTTAAATAATAATAATAAAAATAAATAAAAAAATTCACACATAGACGTGAAAATCTACTATATCAGTAATTTTGTGCGGCATTTCGTGAAATAAGCTTGGTTGCTATGACGCTGGTTTTTATCTTTTGCGTTTTTTTACCAAGAACTAAACTGGTGAAACTGATTATGTGAAAACACACCCAGCCTGCCAGCTCACCTTCAGTGGACACACTGACGGGTCAAACTGATACAGGAATGCTTTGCTGAAGTATTTGGGTGATTGTGCTCCTTTCCTCTCAATGCTGTCAGTGTTGCCTCTCAGGTACAGACACTTTTCTGCAAATTCACGGCAGACAAAGAGAGGAAATATGGAGGGGAGACATGCTGCAGAAATTAATCTGCCTGATCAAACAGGCCGTCATGTTCATAATCGTATTTGCATTAGGCAGTGGCAAATGGCTCTTGCAGGGGTCACTGTTCCTGCACCAGCCTTTATCTTGTCGTGTTGTAGATACTCTAATGCAAACACGCATGGATTTACATGGAGATGACCCACACTTTCCCTGTTTTCTTACATCCATCTTTTTTTTCTCACTTTCAGTTTATTTGACTTTGTAATATTTCTGCACTTCCTCCTCTCTTCTGCTTGTTTGACGATTCCTCTTCCACTCATTCTGTCTCCCTGCCTGGTGTCTGTTTCACGGTTGACTCTCCTTGTTACAACATCATTCATTGATTTAAGAATTGCCAGGAGCATTGATCTGAAACAGTATTGCTCCAATGTGTTTTCCTGCCTGTTGGTCTGCTAATGACATGGAGGAACACTCCCTGCTGCAGCAGCACATACTCTGTATGAATAATAGAAAGTAAAGCTTCATGTTTTCATATGCCATTTTCATACCAGATGGGTAGACCAGATAAAGGATCAGCATTAAAGTGTTATGTAGTTAAAAAGAGGCCAGACAGTCCAGGCTCATTGTTTTAGCATTGTGTGAAAAAACACTTTTACACTGTTGCATTGTTAAACCATTTAGATTGTGAGTCTGTTGTGGTTTTAATGTCATTTGAAGGACAGGAAATAAGTAATCTGTGACTTCCTCACAGAGATCGTCTGTTGCAACCTCATAATCAGCTGCAGAACTTGCTTTTCCTTTCAGACACATGCTGTCAACTTTACTCATGACTAAACACTCATAAAGGCTAATGTGCTGAACTGCACAGTGGGAGCTGTAATGGCACAGAAAATATCAGGAAAAACTAAATGTGACTGAGAATTTCATCTTCTCACAAAACTTAAAAAAAAACAGAGGGAGAAGGAGGAGCTGATGGTGGGAGGTGGGGATTTGAGAAGGCCAGCCAGCAAAGCTCTGTTTGGAAATATGGGATGATTATTAAAATAGACGACGGGTAATTGGCTGACATCATTTTGGTTTTCTTTTGTAGCACAATAACTTTAATACTTAATCAGACATATTAACAACAGACAAAGTATTGTGACAGTAAAAATATGTTTTGCAACCGAGGATAATCAAGTTATTTTTTATGCTTGCTAGGGAATTTTCAAAACTTGGACAGTGATAAAGTTAAATACTTTAAAGTTGTTTAAGTTGCAGTTTTAAACAAGGAAGATATTTAGAGTGTAATCATACTTGCAATTGCATCTTACACTGCTAAATGCATATCTCAGAAAAACTTATGTTTGTTCTTATACTCTAAGATCAGATCAGTATTTGGAAGCCTCCTTCTACCTGCTGTGAAAATATAGAAAATATAGACTACAGAGTTGAGCAAAATGCTGAAATAATATTCTATCCTAACCTGGACGGTTGTGTAATTTGCTTGCAGAGAGTAATGTAAAAGTGAGTTCAAGTGGGTGTTGAAAGTGTCTGCTTTTTAATAGTTCGTCTTTATTAAAAGATATTCCCAGGATTGCAGATTGAAGACGAACAGAGAGCGGTAGACGTCGACCTGAGGAAAGCTTTGTGCTGTAGATGCCCACATTAGGAAGGATAGCTGTCGACAGGGGAGGGACTGTCTCCTAACAACGTCCAATACCCTGATGGCGGTTTCCCTAGAAACCAGAGAAATCTGTGACACACAAGCACTTCGAACGCACACCTCCTTCACACACACACAACACACACACACACACACACACACACACACACACACACACACACACACACACACACACACACACACACACACACACACATAGATTCAGTTTATACACATACAATCTTCCACAACATAGTAATCTTTAGAGGTGCATAATAGTCTATTGGATTGGCAATACAGAAGCCTGCATGGAGGCGGTGAGGAAGGTAGAAATGAGGGATATGGATTCAGAGTAAAAGAAGTATGTCGTGAAGGGGTTGTTGGGTTTGGATGCGGCCTGGATAATGAATTATTCATCACAGCCAGTGCCAGACTTCTCAGATGGATTCATTATGGGGGCTGACCAGGTAATATAAGGGTTGTCAAAGAAAACACTACCAAAGCAGTCAAAAAAGAAGCAACTGAAAGGTGTGTGTGTGCGCAAAGAGGAGAGGGAGTGTGTGTGTGTGCTTGCGTGCGTGCGTGCGTGTGTGTGTGTGTGTGTGTCCGTCTTTCACCTGGCCCTGCCCTGGAGCAGTAGTGGAGAGGTGACCCTGCCATGGTAATAATGTGTTGGGGATTACAATTTGATGGAACCCAGCCTCAAGGGTTCTTGCCTGCCCACTCGAATGACAGCTTGTTGCTGCTGGGACTGCTACACACGGCCCACTTGATGCACATATACTCACACACGCACACACACACCTTTTCCCGCTGCTTTTCTTTAGCCAGGTCTGTGTGAAGTGATACAAAACAGAGTGAAGAAAGATTAGGAGAAATTCAAGAGACAATGAAAGTGGAGGAATGTTTTTTTAGGCAGTTTGAAGACATGATTAACAAGCTAATGTTAACTAACAAAGCTAATGCTAACTAACAAAGCTAATGCTAACTAATGCTAAATATTGCTAACTAACAAAGCTAATGCTAGCTAACAGAGCTAATGCTAACTAACAAAGATAATGCCAGCTAACAAAGCTAATGCTAACTAATAAAGCTAATGCTAACTAATGCTAACAAAGCTAACACTCGCTAACAAAGCTAATGCCAGCTAACGCCAGCTAACAAAGCTAATGGTAACTAACAAAGCTAAGGCTAGTTAACTAGGTATCTTTGTCATTCAGAAGAGTATCTTTATGAAGTGGTTTGAACCATATATTCACATTCTATATTGTTGCGAATGTATCTGAAAAACAGCCATTGTTTTGAGAGCATGTCTTTGTTCCTATCTGTGGAGAACTCTATCTCTGCTGCACACAGCCTTAAACTCTGAGGGTTGTCAGTGATAACTACACGCTGTTACAGCAAACACATATAATTAATTAGACAAATGTGATACTGTTGTCGCAGATAATTGTTTGTCAACGCATCGGGAAGCTGAGCATAAGCCAATCAGCCAATTAGCGAATGAGACAGACCGTCAGTCAGCGCACACACTCTGGTGCTGCTGAAGAGAGATGTGTTCAGGTTCTCTAATGGCCCTGTCAGGAATGTCTGCTTTCATTAGACTTGCTTTATCTGATCAATCTGAACACCAACTCGATCGTGTTGAATCTCCAGCGCTCCCTATGCTAAAATGTCTGAATTAAAATGTTGTGAGAGGTATTTCTACTGTTACGTTGCTCCTATTAGTTTTCTACATTTTCAAAACCAGGTGTCTCCACATGAACATCCCAGGAATTAAACTTTGAACTCAAATGAGTTTGGATCCATTATATTAAAGTGGGCCTCTGATTAGAATATTATTGAAAAGCTTTTTTATTTTCAGTAAAGGTTTTCAAATTAAATCCAAACTTTACTTTGTGTTTATCCAATCTTAAAAGACTGCAGCACTCTGTGAACAGCGACGTTGAAAGTTCAGTGCACGGATATCGGATACTTATTCAAGAAGGCTCAGGAAGCATCACATGACAAAATCTCTTAATTCAGGTTTATTGCACTTGGTGTTGATTGTTGTGGTCATCAGTCCCTGCGGTTATTTCCACTACAGTACAGATACTGTGTAACATTTCTTTGTTAGTTGAAGTGAGTCCGAGCTGCCCATATATTGGATGGTGCTACAAAACCACTGACAAGAGGTCAAAGTTGGGCTTACTCTACACATCAGCATCATTTAGTGGGATTAAAAAAACTAAAATGAATGTGTTCTTCTTGTTGACTTTGGGTTTTTTCTTCTCTTTTGTTTCATGTGCAAAAGGTTGAGTCACTGGCTTAATAATTGCCCCTGAAATTAGAAAACACCCCAATTATTTTTCATAAATCCCTCTTAAATGTTCATAATCTCTTTTGTTACACAAACTGTCTGCAGTGTTCTCCCCGTTTTCATGTGTTGACTCATTCACTGAAAATAAGCCATAATCCTTCTCTTGTGGCAGGGTTTTTCTTCAAAGCTCTTGGAAATTAGAACATAAGAGTAAGGCAGGGGCAAAGTACTTAAAAACAAGTGATTATTGGCAGTAAATCACTAATAACAATGTTTCCATTAATATGCTGATCTTTTTTGTAAACAAGACGAGACTGGAGTGACATAATGCATTTCTAAAGGTGTTTTTTAACCTTATTACTTGTTTATTGCTTAGAAAACAACTCCAGTCGGGTGTTTTTTATTGTCCTTTCTCTTCTGAAAAGGCAAAAATGGGCATCAAGTAATTTGATAACTTATTCTGGTTCTCAATGGCAGATCAGAGTAATCTTGACATTTGCTGTGTTTTGGTCAGAGAAAATATCAGCCTTATAATAAAACAACATTGTGAAGTTTATTCTGTTTGTCAAATGTGAACGTGGACATGCTGTAGAAGGCAGCAGGGACTGGGATTGAAAAACAAAACAAAGCAGAGCAGAAGTTTGGCAGAGGAGAGGGGTTAGTAAGAACAGAAAATGAATGCAGAAGGACTGCCAAGCAGCAGTGGAGAGAACCGACACTCATGATTGGGTCCATACCAAGGAGGCAAATAAAAGAAGCCCCCTAAGCCCTTGTAATCAGTAGAGAAACAGACAAGACCATGCTGATTTTTCTTTTCTTTTTTTTCCCCCTGCCTAAGCCCTGGTTGTGTTTAGGGTCCAATGCTAGTCGTTTGGGGTGGGGTGGGGGGGATTCTGCCAAATGGCGCCACACATCAAAGCCTGAGCTGTTACACTTCTTGCCTACTCACATCAGTGTCCTAGGGATTAGCATTAGCATTAGCATAATTGAGGTTTATGTACAGATGCTTAGTGCAAGGACTTGATGGGTCTCTATTCTGGAATGGGAATGTGTTGTGTAATGTGGATTTTGCATCCATTCTGCTTAAAACTATGAATGCCACCCCCAGAGTCTAACACACCACGTAGAGTGTGTGTGTAGGTGTGTGTGCGTGTGTGTGTGTGTGTGTGTGCGCGCGTGTGATGACGGTTTTGAACAAAAAAACTCCTACAGAGACATTGATCCCATAAGGACAGATTCACATACAATTTCTCCATATATTGTTCATTTCTAAGAAAACACTGATATAACACATAATGTAGGTTGTACAATTCTGGATGGAAAACAAACAAATATATTCTCTGGTTTTAGCTACTGCATCATCAATATTCATAACTTAATTTTGACAAACAAGCATATTTCACTGAAGATCTCTACACCCATATGGCTCAAACATCTCACTTTTTTTGCAGTTCGGTTTCTTTTTTGTTGACCAGATTGATGCACCATCATATTTTCATGTTAGGGTCTAGATGGGTAACTAACGCCAACAGATTTTAACCACCTAAATAAGTTATACATAGCAACATAAAATGCCTAATTAATATATAGAACCTTTATGACAAGATCAAGTAGGCTTAGAGATCAGATCCAATTAAATTTAAGATCTGTGAACCGAGTCATAAACATCCATCAGTGTTACAAAGTAAAGATTTTTACCACATGAATAGCATTCATGTGTCAAGCCGGTCCCCCATCTGGCAAAAGAAATTTGAATAATTTTACCAGACCGTTGGGAAAATATTCACTGGACTGATGAGACAAATGTAAGCTTTTTGGACAACGTGAATTTCATCACTAGTTGCTAAAGTGTCTCAGAAAAAGAACATCAGACATGGCATTGTAGCATGAGGCTGATTTGCTGCTTTCAGGCCTGCTGTAGATCTTTTCATGCATTTTAAAATTAAATAATTTGAAACATACATTTTTCTTTTATTTACTCAACTCATCTTTGCCTCACATTGAATTTGTTTGTTACCTTAAATATTTAAGTGTGATTTATATAAATAAAATCAGCTGAAATCTGTATGATTCATCATGGAGGAACTGCAGAGTGTACAGATTCTTTTTTTTGTAACTCATTAAAGGCAGGTTCCAGGAGAAATTAAAGTGGTGTGATAACAGTAACCTGTGTTGAAATTTGCATTTATTTGCATGGAGATTTCATTCTTAGTGTTTAGGTTTGGACGTTGATTGCAACAATATATTTTTAACCTCTGCACACAAAGCTCGCAGTATGACAATAGTTTGTTCTGCTTCCCATTTTGAGACAGTTACAGTTGCGAGACAATTTTTGGAGGTCATTTAATCGTCTCCAAGTTTGTCAATATTTGAATGTAATATTGTGCCTTTGATTTGCATGTCGGTGCAGTTTCTAGCTTGTGCTAGTCTGTGACTGTGGGAGTTGTTGAAAAGAGCATGTGTTTGGTTAGCGGGAGAAAGCTGCATGCAAACAAAGTGGTTGGATGCCTGTTATGTATTTGCATATATTTTGGGAAGCGTACTTACACGTTCAGCTGTGCACCTTTACCTGTTCACTGTAGCACACAGGTGTGAGGCCAATAAGTTTTAGGCATCCTTTTCCTACAAAAACTTCCACTATGATACATTGCAGTTACCTTCTTTTCTTTATTTGTCCATATTACACAAACATTACAAAATATTTTCTTGACTATAATTTGAAAGACTGGAACAAGATGATACACAAGTAAAGTTAATGGAATTTTGAACAATCCTGAACATCCTTTTCATACAGATAAAACATCTAAATTGTTATCTTTTGAGTAGGCAGTGGACAAAAGAACATATCATTTCAATATATGAAACTAAATATAAATAGAAACTCCTAAATTAACTTTTCTGGTGCAGATAATGAAATTCTTCAAATGAAAGCACATCAGCAAGGTCCACAAGGCTCCGGAAAGGTACGTCCCAGTGGTGGCTTGTTAAATGAAATATATTTTTCAGGCTGAAATTGTACATTAGGTTCTCACATTGGTGCTACATTTAGCTTAAAGGTAGCTTTCTGCACTATAAATATTGACATATCGATGAAAATGACAGAATATTACTAGGCTTCCATTGTCACATGTGCTCAAAACGTTAATAAACATTTTTGTTTTTGCTCCATAAAGACTTTGGAAACATAGAATCTTCAAAAATTGGATCCACGATCTGACGTATGCAATGAAGAGAAAGGTAATATCATCCTCGCCCTCATTAGAAGTAATTGACCGTTAAAGATCACTGAGATCGAGCGGTAATAAACCTCAGGCTGGAGGTCACACCTGTGCCGTCTAATGTAAGTTTTTATGAGTCCGTGCAGCGCTTGTCAGAGCTGGGGGAATAGTGTCATAGAACTGGATATTTAATATTTAATGGGCAGATTAAACTAACACAAATTGTTTTATGAGTGACATTATGAGTGCAGTTTGTGTGTATGAGGTAACAAAGTTTTCACACCTTTCCCCTTATAAATATATATCTTATTGCTCTACACTTTTGCTAAATTGAAAAACCAATACAAATGCTTTTTTCTTGATGTATATTTTCTAAATATTTTTTTTAGCCATTGTTTAAGAAGTGAGCATTTTGAAATGATGCTGTTGAATAGATGAGGATTTCACCTAATGCATAACTTAAGAGCTTTTCTTTCTGAAACTGGATTGTTGACATGTCAGCCATAAAAACCAAATAAGTTTCAGTCATAATGTTTTTGCAGAGACTCGTGTTTTTGTCTTCTGAATGTTTTACAGGTGCCAACATGTCGTGAAATATTTCATAATTGTTCATATTTATGTCAGCTTCAGTTTAAAGTAACTATAATTTGACCAACTTGTTTCCTTTAACTAGAAGTTTTATTATTGTTTTGGAGACTTGACTGCACTAATGGAGAGAATAAGGTTGGGCGATATAAACTAAAAGTCATGTGGTATTTACTGTGATAAAATTAAAAGTGACAACAACAAATAATCTACAATTTTCAGTCTTTTGTTGGCAACTCTAGTTCCACAAACAATAATACCTGTCTGAGAAAACGAACCCCATTTTTAAATGTGCTTCTTCAGGACTCCGGGTTTTTCTTTTTGCTAAACTGCGTATAGCAACTAGGTTTAATCATAATTTTGATTTTGATATTTATTATGCTCTCTTAGAATCAGCTGTGGAGAAAATGTAAATAATCTTGACAAATATTGTCAGATATTTGGGTTTTCAAACTACCTGAATTGAAGTTTAGGATGCAGCCTTATGATAAATTGAAACGTTTAAGAAATGCTTTATAATGTCAAACAATGTGATGAATATCTATACCTAAAATGAATCTATAGAGAAGCTAAAGATTTGAGGTGAAAGCCTTCCAACCTCAAACACTGGAGCTTATCACCAGAGATGAATTTGCAAAAATACCAGAGAAAATATTCCAAAAGTTGTCCAGTAATTATGAGAGTTTGATTGCTGCAATAACAATACTGATTTTTTCATTGATTATTTAGAAGGTAATTCTTTCTGCACCATTTTTAATGAGATGTAAATGAATAAAATCAGATAAATGACATGTGAGACCCTCAGAGTTCACTTTGTGTCCTTTCTTGGACACTTTGGATACATAAAAATGTAAGTTCAGGGCTGCATCAGACACTTTTTCAAAAACAATTTCACTTTATTGTTATATGTCCTGTGTTTTAGTTTATTAATCACTATTTTTTAACATTTCTTTTTTCTTTTAATTTATATATTGCTTTGAACATCTGCGATCTTAACGAGAAGCACTGTTGTGATGACTGCCTGAAGGCGGAGTGTCAGAAAGAGCAGGAGCTTCTTAAAGAGACAGTCAGTTATATTTCTTTTGATGTACAGTATTTTTGTAACAACTGAAAGTAAGATGGCTCCTTGATTGTGGTATAAAATGGTACTATGTGCCTGGAAAGTACATGATACTATCTCAAGGGTGATTTCAATGTTATGCACTTGGACTCGGTTGACTCCATCTTTTGTTCATGACGATGTTCCTGGGCAGAACTGTGGGTAATAAGAAGTAATACTGATGGATGGTACCATCTGATAGGCCTGGTTCTTGTTGGACACTCTTGGACATCTTGTACAACGCCACTTCTTTGACTCTTTGAATTTTTCTTCCGTCGTGCAAGAGAGATGAGTTAAAGGATTATGTGTTTTTCTTACTTCACATACTGAACTTCACACAGTCATGCACTTGCTTGGCATTGTTCAGATCAATGCTAATCCACGGATCTTATACTGAGAAAGTGAGCAAAACACCAGAGAAAAAGAGAGGCTGAAAGTAATGATTGGCATGCTTTGTCTGAGCAGCGTGTTTGAGCGTGGGAAGTCAAAAATACTTCTCCTGGGTCTCACAGCTCAAAGCAATGTCGTGCTGGTGTGTGTGTGTGTGTGTGTGTGTGTGTGTGTGTGTGTGTGTGTGTGTGTGTGTGTGTGTGTGTTGTGTCAGCTCTTAGATGCTCTGCCTAGGTATTCGTCAGTCTTATCACCTCTCTCGATTCTGTGCTGGGGCTGGTGGAGAGTAATTGAGTGCTTAGAGTTATAGATGAACTAATTAGTGGGAGCATTGAAAGCTGCGCTCATTAGTGAGGAGGAGAGAGGCCTGTGTCGCCATGGCTCTGAGGGCTCTTTCATATCCTCTCTGAGCACTGGCAGAATACTACTCAACACAACTTCATTAAAGAAGCTGCAGGTTGAAGAGAACAAGGAAGACGGCTGTGCTCTGGAACTATAGAAAAGGCTGCATGTTTGAGACGTTTTTATGTGATGCACAGCTTACATCCTAGAAGGCAAAACAGATGCAAAAAGAAGATTGAGCAATATATATGTACATACGCACTTTCAAAGTATCACACATTTGAATCCAAGACAATTTTACAGATGTACCTCAGCTTGTAGGTTACTGCTCTTAATAATGAATCTATCTAAAACTCTTTATGATCACTTTAGAAGTGAAATTAATAAATTAGAACAATAAACTCAATTTGATTCAAAACTATAAGCTGAAGAAATGTTTTTTCTCTCTCTCTCTCTCTCTCTCTCTCTCTCTCTCTCTCTCTCTCTCTCTCTCTCTCTCTCTCTCTCTTTTGGACGACTTGTCTCAGCCTCAGTCGTGTCGGTGTCTGTGTCATCTACACAGCCGAGCAGATTTTGTGGTGCATATAAAAGGAGAAAATAAATTCTTAACTCAAACATAACATGACAAGGAAAAGAATCCAATTTGGAGAAGGATCAAACATCACAGCATACCATAAGCTACATCAAAATTCAATTTTAAATAGCCTGCTTTTAGCGATGTTTTGTTTTCCCAGCCAGGAAAAGCTATTTTGATTTCAGAGGTATTCCATCTGTCTCATTGGAAAGACTGGCATAGAAGCTGAAATGTTTAACAGTTTGGTCTTTAAATGGCAATTTGTACCAGATTTGTCTCTTTGTTGCACAAATGTAGCAAAACATCACACAAAAACCTTTATTTTTTTCCCCGTTTCTGCTGATTTTTCAGTTTTCACATGACCGACCTTCACATGCAAAGCTTTTTCCACCGAGTGTCTTTTATTTTGGCATCAGAAGTTACTTTTGGCTTTCTTATCGATTGTTCACGAAAGCCTTTTATTATGTCCATTAGAAAATGGACTCCAACCACTTGTTTTAGATAAGGCTAAAGATTTATTGACTGCTGCTTTAATGACGCAAGAATACGTGGTGCACAGCTCAAAGCTCACCACTGCACAAATTGATCAAGACCCCCTTTCATGTTTTTGAATTAGCACAAACTCAGAATAGAGAAGAGCTCAAATAAAGAACACATTATGATTGAAAAGAGGAAAGAGCATTAATAATATGCTCCCACATGTCTGTCAGTCAGAACAGTCACTATCTTCATCAAAAGCTGGATTTTATGTACATATTTGTCTTTTTGTTTTACACTAATAGGGAGATTTCACAGTTTTTCATTATTTACAATTATGAATCTTCACAATTCAGAAAGACACTTAATTACAACTAAAAGGATAGCATTATTTTTTTCTTTTGTGTATATGATTACAAAATTGATTGCTTATAATTATGAAATAGTTGTAAGAATTAACATGAGGGCAACAACTGGGAAGGAATTATGAATTGAAGAATAGACGAGCTGACTCAAAGACTTTAGCTGAACAAAAATTTAAGATAATTAATTTTGCAGCTTCAAAGGCATCCAGACCTTGACTCCATTGTACCACCTACTTCTTACTCGTGTGGTGCATTAGTGACGGCTTCTCAGTATTGTAGCTAAATGTCGTCACTTGGAAATATGCAGAAGAACCTGACTCAAAACATTTTACTGCAAAATTCTAGCACTGATATTTAAGCTGTGAAAAACTGTTTTCTTCAAATACCTTTTTTTTTCCATAAAGGTGTATTAAAACTGGACCTATAGTGAGATCTAACCTGCTAGAACGGTCTTTAATACCAGGCTGTGAAGAGTTATTGTAAAAATGATGAATGCATTTTCCATACAAGATCTTTTTTCCCCCAGAAGAATTGTTCTCATTTGTAGCTTTTAAAGTTTCCATGTAAACTGGGCATTGAAACTGCACAAGAAATGTCGTCATTCACAGAAAAACATCAATGTAATATTCTCCAGATCTGTGAGGAAGTGCTTTAATGATGCAAGAGAAAATGGATTAACTGGAATTGCGGAGCTATAGCATAATTTTAAATATTTTCATATTGATTTTGTGATGTTGAATTCGTTGATAACTTACTCTATGTTTGAACCATTTCTTTTACTTTCTCCCATTTCTACTGCTAGAAGGTGGAAAGAAACAATGTAGTTCTTTAGATGTTTTTGCAATGGATAAAAATGCCAAGACGTCATTAGCAGCTCAATAGTGACGAGACAAATTTAAAGTTTCCCATCTGTACTAAACCTGTTTTGCTTACTTAAAACTCCTCTTGAATGATTTATAAAATGTCTTGCCTCATCCTATTTATGCAGTCTTAACCATCGTTCGTATTCTATTAAAGGCTTTCCCTGCTTCACCTGAAGCATCAAAATTAGCTCTTTTTCACTTAGTCACGTTCTGAAAATTGCGTCATCTTCTTTCCAGGAGGCAGACGCCTCACCTTCTCCACACCAGCCTGGATGTTCATATCACACAGAGCTGCGTTCGAAGTGTTGTGTGATTGGTCCAAGGTTGCGGGTGTGTTTTATGCAGTGGATATCATAGCAGGTAATTCACTAACACTATTCTTTTCTTTTTTAGATTTTCACTTTAGCTTTTTTTGTTGTTATTGAACACTGAAAAATAGCCATTATGTGACGTAAAAGCTGTCTTTTCTCTGTGTGTGACAAATAAAACAACAAAAAACTGTCATAATGGTAACACCAGCTCAGTAAAACCGCTGTTGTCTTTCTGACAAAAGGCCGCACATCATCACATTACAGCATTAGCCGCTATCCAAAGCCATGTTACCTCGAAACATCCTGCTAATCTGCCTTTTTCAGCCTGTGTCCATCTCTGCCATGATTCATCACAGTTATGAGTCCCCAGTACCAAAGTGGGCGGGAACCATTAGGTGGAATGGATGCGGGAGCAGTGCCAGTCAGGGGCTGCCATATGAGCCTGCCTCTCCTGCTTCCTCATCCAGCTTGGTGCCCTTTAATGGGCACTTAATATGGCTGACAAATTTACAAGGCATTTAAAAATGACCCAGTCAGCCAGTGGGCTGAGGGAAGAAGAGGAGGAGGGAATGAGAAAGAGGAAAGTGTGTCCAATCTCATTTTCTCTTGCCGACCAGAGCAATAAACATGCTGGATATATATCAGAGCTGGTCCAGGGGATGAGCAGGGTGTGTGTGTGTGTGTGTGTGTGTGTGTGTGTTGGGTTTACACACTGTCTGGCTGTACAAATAATTCACCCTGAACACCTGTCGACATGAGTCACAACACCAGAGAATTCCTGCAATTGAGCACATCCTACTAATTGGTGGCAGCCTGCCAGACGTCCTTTTCTTCCTCTCACTCTCTCCCTTCTTCTCGTCTTTCTTTGACACTCTTCCTTCACACGTATTTATTCCCTACATCTCATTCACGTCCCACCCCCACTCCAACGCCCCACTCTCCCTTATTTTTCCCTCTGCCGTCTATTTTAACAACATTTGCGGATGAATGATTTAATGCTGGTTATCAAACCCCATCTTTGTAATCGCGTCTCTAATTATGCTTAATTAAAACAGTCTAATGGCTGCTGCTGAGTTGTTTTTTGAGCGCGTCTTTTCTCTCCTTAGAGTTCCTCCCCTGACTTAGCAGTCTGTGTTCTCACTCAACACCTCCGACAACCAATCAACTCCAAATCCTCTACCCAGCTCTTGTCAGGTCGTTAATTACGCTCCCGAAGTGCCTAATGATTAAGATAACACCGCAATCTAATAGCGAACAGGCTCTTTCCTCCCTCTTCTTTTTACAGCTTTCGATTATAGCACCCTCGAGGTGTTACTCCATCTTGATGAAATGCAGACAATTGACAAATCAGCTGCTGCGAGCCAAGCCTTATTACCTTCTCTGCATATTCATGAGTTGTTCGAGAAAGAGATGGATGATTTTTAATCAAAGTCGCAGACAAGGATGGTGGGTAAGCAGAAGCCCGACAACACTGCTAACCAAACCTCCCCCCCCCTCCATCCACCCAGTCCATCAGCATCATTCATAGGATTTAGCTCACGTTTGCATAGATGCAGCTGTCAGCGGAAGAAGTGTGTGTGTGTGCGTGCGTCTGTGCGTGTGCATGCATGCGAGTGTGTGTGTGTGTGTGTGTCGTCGTCAGGGCTGCTTCAAGGGGCCTTGGACAAATAGAGGTGCCACATGGTCAGACCAGATGTTGCGGTTCCTTATGTGCACGGCTCATCAAAAAAGGCAACCAGTGCCACCATTGGGCCGCCACTATCTGTTAAGGCCAGCCAGCCCATCTGCTTTCTGTATTCTACACCCAGTGCATTGTGGGTATTTCTCGGGTGCGCTTTGTGATTTCCAGCTTGCTGTTTCCGGGTGGGGGGGGGGGGGGGGGGGGTAAAAAAGAGGGAGCGTTGCTGTCGGCATCAAAAGATCCAGATGTCGGCTCATCGGGGATCTTGTGCAGTTTCAAAGTATGGAATTAGTTTTTTCATATTTCCAAAGTATGGACAGAAAAATAGGAAAGTAAACGTGGAGCAACTTTTTCAGATTTTATTATTCACATATTAGAAGTAATAAAAGTCGATCAAAATACACTGAGCATAGTTTTACTTAAGATCACAACGGATGTAAACATTTATTTTAATACAAAACATTAGCTTTGCCATTTTCACAAGCCTTTCGCTCTGTTGAATATCTGGAAATGGTTTCAGTGGAGCACAAAAAAGGGCAGCCTAAGCACGTAATCTATGCCTGCTGTGTCTGGATTTGGAAATGACATCTGTTTGCTTGGGGCAGGATTGGTCGTTTCATTTGGTCTTGCACGTCTCCGTTTATTTTTTTTTTCACACATCAACTCAAGTGATGCTCAACAAACAGGAAGAGTCTCTGTGTTAAAAGGTGCAGCGCTCTTAAATGTAGCTGCAAAAAGTGTTTTAGTGCAAATCAAACAAAAGTGAGATGCATACAAAAACTTTAAAGAATGTCTCAAAGCAATACCTAGGTCAAACTCTTATTTTTCTGCTATAAATCTACTTTTTTACTCCTTCTTTAGACTCCTACAATTTACACTTAGAACTGTAATCATTATACTTTATGTCTAGACATTAAAACATCTGAAGAACATGCACCATAATTAGATTAAAAACATTAGAGAATACAATTCACTTGAAAACTGATCTAATGTTTGAAATAATAATGCATTTCTAAATCTTTGGTAAATCCTTCAAATTCATAGATGTGGAAATATAATTGAGCCAGTGTGGGAAAATAATTCAAAAGAAATCAATTATTAATTTTTATTTGTATTTTAGTTCATTTTTCTGTTTGCTTTTTTTAATTGTGTGAACACTTTCATGTATTTTTCCTTGATAACTCATCCTCCTCTTGTTTTGATCTTATTCTGTCTACATCCAACATAAACATGAGCATCTCTTTGTTAAAAGTATTGATTCCTATATTTTGCTATTATAAATTTCCCACCAAACATACAATGTACTGAATGTGTTTATTACTTTTTTATTCTGTCTCTTTCACTTTAAAACATAATTAGAATATTCTGGAACAAGGTTATTAGAAGGTCCACAAAGATGCTGTTAAAATAGTCAAAAGTCCATATATAATACACCCACAAGTCAGAAACTCTCATATTCAAGTTTCAGATTTTTTTTTCCATTTCATGCAAAACAATAACCATATGGAAATAAAATCTAATCTTAAATTATATGTGATTGTGTAAATACTTAAACAGGAAAGGCCTGGCTGCTGTTATTCTTCTCTGGCTGTTTTCAAGTATCTTAAAAAAGAAATCACTTGTGTTCAGTGGCTTTTGACACTGAGAATGTTGGTTCATCGTTTCTGTTTTTATTTTACTGCAATCTTTGTGTCTTTGACCTGCTGTTGTAGCTTGCGGACAGTTTAACTCTGGTAGGAGGAAAATGGTTTGTAAAAGAAAAAAACTAAAGGAAAACTAGTGGTGTTTGCTGTGCCATTTAAAATCCTACAGGGAAGCAGGTCTAAGCTGTAGTTTGTGCTTCATTACTGACAATTTGTTATTAAAGTATTGATGTTTTTAAAGCAGAGAAGTTATGCTACTAGACTGAAACTCAGCAGCAGCAAGACGAGGTTAAACCTAGAAACTGGATTGTAGAGATTATAAAACTCTACAACTCCACTGCACTCTGTGAGCTTCACCATGTCAGCAACTACAAACTTCTACTAAACTTCAACTAAAGTGTCTGTTTGGTGTTGTGCATCAGCTGAGATCATGCTGAAATCAACAAAACATTTTTTGTCTTAATATATTTTTTCTTTTTCCTATATTAGATCATCTATTTCTATCTTTCTGTATCTGCTCTGTCTCCTCAAACCCCCAGTCGGCCATGTTACTGAGTCAGTTCAGTGGCGCAACTCGACCCCCCCCGAGAAGACGATACATGAAGGGTAAAACTTACCACATTTACCTCGTCATGTGCGCGAGGTGAAGGAGCGTAAGGCACGCTAAAGTGTGTGGGAAAACATAAATCGACTCGCCGCCCCCTCTGGTTCTGCGCTCCTATGCGTTGCATGCGCTGCATACCCACTTTTTGCGCCACTGAGTCAGCTTCTGCTCAAGGTTTCTTCCTGTTAAAAGGGAGTTTTTCCTCTCCACTGTCACTAGATGGATGCTCAGTTGAAAGTGATGGTCTGCTGCTTATCCAGGGAGAGTGAATGTTATAAGTCACTGACTCGATGTAATCTGCTGGGTTTCCTCAAATAGAAAACTTTTTACACTAATTTGAATAGGTTACTGAGATCTAGGATCAGTTAGAAAATATGTGTGAATGAATTTTTTGCCAAGTGCCTTGAGATGACATTTATTGTGACTTGACGCTACTAAATTGGATGAAATCATATTTTATTTCTAAGCAATCCAGGATTTAAGAAATACATGATTGTGGCCCATAAAGCTTGGGCCAAATGCAAAATGAATAAGTTGGAAATTACCTGCCTTCACTTACAGATGAGCCTCTTTGGTTTTCTCTGTGTTCATGTGAATACCTCATGTATCAAAACACATTTACACTGACAAGAGGATGGAAGTAAGAGAGAGCAGAAAATGTTAAAATAAAAAAACGCCTGCTGATGTGCAAGACTGTGATCTAAACTATTTACTACTGTATTTTCACACAGCAGGAGGTATATGATATTTCTCTGCTGTCTATCCGGCTACTGATTACTAAATCTCTTCAAGAAGTCCACAACAAATGATTTCCCATATGTCAATTTCACTGCGTTTCAACGAGACAGACAAATGTCATTTGCAGTTCAACCTTTTATGACCTACAGCTGGATCACCTCTTCCAGGGCATTTTTCACAAATCAAAACTCGGGCTGAAATCAGCCAAGGTAAGAAAAAAAATGAACGTGTGCAGCCAAGTGTGGAATCAAAGCAAACGGAGCATAATATCATCTCAATGGTATAATTATGCTTTTTATTTGCTTTTCATATCTGTTTATCTAAGCTAGCCAAAACAATAATGGGGGAGAAAAGCTATTAATTCATTCCATCTGAAAAGCTAATGGCATGAGTTGTGCCTCACTGCTTCGGAGAAAACATGAATTTAGTGACCTGAGATTACTTCATACCCCACCGTCTGAAGCTCACTTCAGTCCTCCCCTTCTTAAGAGATGAAAGCAGGCTCTTTATAGTTCAGTAACCCCAAAAACGGCAAATTATCCCAGCTTCATGCTTTGTGAAAAGGTTTAGATTCTAAGTATGCAAAGGAGGAGAAAAATAATTTCAAATCAAAGCTAAACGACTCCACCAGATCGTCTCTAACTGTACGTCTGAAACGTGTGCTCACCTACAATGTTGGAGCCCCTCGTGATAAAGCAGGGCTCCACAGAAAATCGGCTGTATGCAGTGCGATTAATCCCGCACCGTGTTTCTTCCTTTTGTCAGAGCTCGTGTGTTTGAACAGAGCTGTTTTCTTCTCTGTGTTTGCTCATTTAGGAGCAAACATTTGCCCAAGCTCGCTGCTGCTGCCTCAAACAAGCTCTCCTAGGAAGTGTTATTAATAGGATAATTAAGCAGATGGTAATGAGCTGGATTATGCCTAATTATGACAAGATTTGTTTTGGCATTTTGTCTTGTGAGGAGCCAGTGAAGTGGCAAACTCTACCTTGTAGTTCATTATATTGATGTTTATGCACCTGAGTGCATGGGACAGGCATCAGGGACATAGTTGGGAAGCCGGGCACAACAAGTTGGCATGCGTGCCGGTGGAGATAGCTGGGAAGCAGACACCACTGCTGTCTGGATGCCTTCTTAACCGGCTGGCTGTGCTGCGGTTGTTGACCCCCGAGGTGCTGCTCAGGTAGGAGACCCCTAAACGCCAAGTGCTAACCTGGAGCTCTTTAATTTTCTTTGCAGTCATGTTTGGGACTGTGGATGTTTTTCAGAGGAAGATGCACAAGCAGCTACAGTGACCTCCTGTAGGATCTGATCGTGTTTGTTTACGTCTTTTAAACTTATATTTCTATGCCCATCTACAGTTTTTTTTTTTACCCTGGTGGGTCTGGTAATGTTTTCTTTCATCTGTGTTTTCACAGGACATATTGATAATAACTGGGAGCATATAATACTTACCCTCTATCTTTCTGAAGGGAGCATGTTCCTCTCTTGATAATTTGTGTGATTTAAAGTATATATAAAGTATGTATGCCAGTCCACTGCTCTTCATTAGTGTGAACAACACTCTAGCTGCTGCAGTTGGGGTGACATAGGAGTTTCTTGCAATGACTGCCCATAGGTCACATGTTAGATCTATTGCTTTAATTTGTCTTATCATTGTTCAGGGATTGCTGTGCTCTCACCTCCTTGATATTTCCAAGTGCAACAGCCAAAGTCCCAGGAAATTCACAGTGAAAGTTGTAATAACCTTTTCAAAAAGCTTTTACATCGTTTACTCTGTGATGCTCTTGGTTGATGTTAACTTGTATGATCCGCTGTTTCAGCAGATGAGACATCATGAAATGGTTTATCATGTTTCAAAATAGTTACTTTTTTAACAGCCTATCTATGCTGTGGCTCCTGAGTGAGATTTTTTTCCTTTAGTGCCCAGGGTGCAGGACATACAGCTTACTCAGGTTTTAGACATTTGTCATTAAATTCTAAACTGTCCATAAGTGCATCTCAATAACTTGAATGATATAGCCTGAAAACTAAACCCCTACATACAACTATATTTGAAGCAGGCACTTGTATTAAAGCCATAACTACCACAGCAGCAATATTTATGAACAGGCTGCACATACTGCAGCAGTGATAGCTCTTAGGAAGAATGTCCATACTAAGCAATACTAAATATTTTCTTTTTTGGGGGTGGAGGATGATGTGCATCTGATAGGATTGTATTTCATAATGAAATACCAAAGTGACAGACTAACTCACTGCTACCCAAATAACGGCATGATTAACTTAGTAACGATTATTTACAAGAAGGACAAGGTGCCAAATTTAGGAAAGCTCGTATCGGTGAAGGAAAATAATTTATTTGAAGCGTCTCGGCAAACTGCGTCCGTACTAGAGGACAGTCTCAAAGGCTTTGACTGTAATTCTCATCCTCTAATCTCCTGGGATGAGCCGAATCACCTTCAGGCTTTTTTTCGTTTTGTTCCCCTGATGGAAAAGCTGGATGACATCTTGGTCAGGATATTACAGATGGGAAACCACTACTTAGCGCAAATCATATTTGATAAACAAATCTTAATCTCTCTTTCATGGGTTTTTTTTATGTTCTCAAATAGCCACACTAGTATCAGAATGACAGCGCAGTCAATCATATTTAGCAGAGCTGAGTGTCTTAATTCATTTTGGAATGGTTGGAGCTTAAGAAGACCTATGTAGGATTCCTGAAATGATGGCAAAAAGCAAGAAAAAAAAAGACTTAATGCGTTTGCATTTACAACCCAGATAACAGCCCTCTCTCATACACACAAACACTCGCATACTGTACATTCTGCAACTGTGCACGTCTTCTATTAAAGTGCTCCTGCAGCTCTCGATAAGAAAGCTAAGTCTGGGATTTAGAGCTTTAGCTTATCGCCATCTTTATGAAGCTTTCTCTGCAAAGTGCAGTAAGCGTGGACCCAGCAATCTGCATAGAATTTAAAGAGCGGGGCGGGGGAGAGGAGATTGAGCCGGGCATGATTCACTGTGGAGTTTGGTTGTTTTAGGGGAGGGAAGAAGAGGGGGGCGGAGGGGGAAGAGTGACGATAAATGCATTAATCTACAGACCCGTCTGTTCGGAAGCAGGTGGATTTACATTCCTCTGAAATCAAACCTTCCACGGTGGGTGAAATCTGGCCTGCTGCGGTGGTATTTATGAACCAGTGAGCATAGTCTGAGTGAAAGTGTGTGTGCAAGTGGAAGACAGCTTCATATGGCACACAATGCACAGTTAATTCCTCAACACTCTCAGACAGAGAGAGCGCGGTTGTGAAACGTCGCACTTTTCATTTACTCTGGAGGGGGAAGAAAAAAGGAAAAGCAAAAAGATGAGATTATGGAGAAAGCTCATTTCCTGCTAAACTTGGACTCTGGCTTCCCAAATAAAATTGCTTTTATTCTTCACAACATGTGTTCCCAGAGATTAAGGCCCTGTAATCTTGCGAAGGCTTAATAAGACTCAGTGTGCGGAGTGGAGGCTAAAACAGAAAATGTGGAACGAGCCTCGCTTAGCTCAGTTCTACCCAATGACTTTAATCCTGTTTATTAAATTATAAAGAACCTTAAAGGATAAAGATAAAGAATATTGAGTTGTGGATTTAAATGATTCAGGGTTATTTTTTTCCTTCCTGCACTGTCTCAGTGTTTGTTATTTGATAGCGCTGGATCATGTTGAAAGATGGCAGCAGGGAGAAGCTGTGACAGTCTTTATTTTTGCAAGCGGAGCGCTCTCCTCTCTTAGCAGAAACCTTCATTAAGCACAGGCTCAGCCTTGGCCCCGACTGTGGGGTATTAAAGTGTAAAGTGTTTTCCCACATTCCACTAATCCTGAGTGTCACTGATCCCTGTGACAACTTTTAAACAGAGGCATGAGACAAATCTAATTCAAAGTCTCTGCAGAGATTTTAATGTTTTTTTTTGTGTTTTTTTGCGGAAATTTTGCTGCATAACTTGACATTTTTATCCTTAATCAATGCAGTTGTGATCCTGGTTATTGTTTGTGCAAATGTCATTCTAAACATGTTTACAGAAGATGAGCAAAACTGTCAGGGCCACATGTAAGCAGATTACCTTTATATTGGAAGATTTACTGGTCAAAAGAGGGAGACTAGTCAAGCTGTGTGGACCTGTGAACTTACAACTAAGAGGTTCTGCTGAGATATCAGACTAAGAGGATTGTGGGTCACTAATCCAAATCAAAAGACATACCATGTGAATTATATTACATTCTGAGACAGATTATTTTATCCCCAGATTAGGGATTGATTCCAGCCAAATCTTCTCATTTCTTGCATGATGAGGAGAGGAATATTCAGAGAAGCATCTGAGGCTGTCGCAGTTTTGTGTGTGTACTGCTCTACTCTGTGTTGCGTGTTTTCATTTTATGTCCTAAATGAAAGTTTTAATTTTCCAAAAATAACAATTTCCTTTCAGTTGATTTAACATATAATATCAGATGACAATTTAAGTTAAAAATGTAAATGTAATTTTAAAAAATTAAGGAATTATTATCTTTAGCAAACTATTGCTGCTTAAAGATGGAAAAAAATCTGCTTAAAACTGCTTTAACATTAAAATAAATCATAAAAATACCAAATCTAATGGTTGAAGATATTGTAAAATATTTTAAACGAAGGGCGATTTTATCTTTGATTATTTTGTCCCCACAAGAGTTAACATAGTTAATTACTGTTTAGTACCATCAAATTAGTCATTACTGAACTTACTGTGTAATAGTAAATACTGTACATTACTGAGAAAATAAATATTATTTTCTGGAGATTGGTAATTAAAGCTCCCAGCCTTTTGTTTCCAATAAGTCTCTTTTTAAGAGATTTAATTCACTTCTTCAAAAGGACAGCGGAGATACTTTACCCCTCAGAGATGTATGGCTAAGGGGGGAAAGAAGAATAGGATTCAGCATTAATGTCTGAAAAGCAGACAAATTTATGTGCATGTATCACTGGGTGTCACCAGCCAGCGAGTGGTTAATGATACTGTATGTTTTATCATTACATTAAGGTGACTTAAAGAAAACACAAGAGAACCAAGGACCAACCCTTGAGGTACACCACATCAAGGAGGTAGTTATTAAAAGTAATCCCAAAAGGTTCTGTTTGCATTTGAATGAGCTATGCAGTCAAAGTCATGGAGGGAGCTGATATTAATTCATTGAAGTATAAAGTTTATGCAAGTCTAAAACTATTAAAATGAGCTCTAATCTCTGCTGACGTGAGCCTGTTACTGTAAAACAGCGCTTCACAAAACCAAAGGGTGACATCATCCAGCATTTTATGCCTGAGTGACAGATCAATTTATCTTTTTACTTTTACTTACTTTTGGTTGAAGAGAGGAGCTAATCCTCTGTTTGATTTACTGTCTCTCACTATCTAGAGAAGTGGAGTCTGCAAGTAAATGGAAAATGACACTCATGCTTTTCTACCCAACTGTGGCCTAATCCACTGTCTAAATGTGCCATAAACATCTGGATCCTGTTTTCTTTTTGAAAGAGGACAAGATCTAGACTTGTCAACACCTCTCCAGTTGCATCTTACAGTGTGGATGAGAGAGCCTGCAGACATGCAGTCCATCAGAGAGCGATTACCTGCTGAGGGGATTTACCTCCGCAGCAGAATCCAAGGTCCTCGGGGTTTGGAAAGTCTTAAATCTGCCCTCAGGTCATCTGATCACTTGGTTCATATCTGTTGGCTTACTTCAGATCACTGACCCCTTCAGTAGTGTTAAACCTTTATATACCTGCAGAAACGGTCTGTTTTACAGAGGGTGATAAACAACTCTGCCATTTTCTTTTGTTTGCTTGGCTGGTAATTCAACAATTTCAGGAAAACAGAAATGACTTTGAAATAAAATAAAAGAAAACAAATTGAACTTTTAAGGAAAAGTAGGATTTTTGATGTTCACCTTAAAATAAAAAATATCTTTCTTTATCTGTATTTCTAAACAATTAATTAATTAAATATTGTTAAGTCACTAGCGATCCATCAGAACTAAGTCAGGACTTTGGATGGGCCACTCCACTGTTAATATCACTTCCAGTCAGATGAAACATGTTGGCAAAATGTAAAGATTTCATTAAACTCAACTTCTTTCACAGTTATAATGTCTGACATATCTGTTTATAAAACCATCCCAACAAAATCTGATGTCATTTCCTTCCAACAAAAAGATAAGTTAAGTTTGTTTCTGAAAAATCCTCAGAAAATCTTTTGAAACTCGAACAGAAGGAAGGTTCTGAAAATTTATATTTTAATATAAGTTCCAAAGATATGGAGTAAAATGGTACTAATAATAGTTGTACTACATGCTGAATGAACCCAGGAAACATTTAAATGTATTTCTAATGAGAATCTGGAATTATGAATTTGAGAATTTATGATTTTGGAGCTCGTATGAGTTTTGGAGCTTTAGTTGTTAACTTTCCTAACAAAGTTACACGAAGAAACAGCAAAAATTATACAATAAATTATTAAATGAAAGAAAGTACATCACAGTTGAAACAAACGTATCCATCCATCCATCCATCCATTTTCTTACACCCTTGTCCCTTAATGGGGTCGGGAGGTGCTGGTGCCTATCTCCAGCTGGCGTTCCGGGCAAGAGGCGGGGTTCACCCTGGACAGGTCGCCAGTCTGTCACAGGGCAACACAGAGACACACACAGGACAAACAACCATGCACACACACACTCACACCTAGGGGCAATTTAGACAGACCAATTAACCTGACAGTCATGTTTTTGGACTGTGGGAGGAAACCGGAGTACCCGGAGAAAACCCACCATGCACAGGGAGAACATGCAAACTCCATGCAGAAAGGCCGGGGCCGGGAATCGAACCCAGAACCTTCTTGCTGCAAGGCAACAGCTCTGAAACAAACGTATTATTATGCTAAATAAAGTCTTGTTTTCTGTCAAAAGGAGTTGAGCGTTTCTGGTGATAGAATAACATAGTTGCAGCATATCAGAGGTGCAAGAATAATAATTCATCAAATGTATTTTAATGAATCAAGAAATTCTCTCCCTGGAGATTTGACCTGGTTTGTTAAAATAAGTGTGTGCAACAAGAATATACTGTTGTATTGCAGCTTATCTCGTCATCACACTGCTCTTCCTATTATTATATTCACACCACACCTCGACTGCCACCTCAGTGTACCACCTACTCAGATTCTTCATCATCTTCAGTTGATATTCTTCATTTGATACATCAGAGCCTCTGTACTTCTTGTTCTCATCTCTTAAAACTATCTTTACCTTTACGGCCAACAGTCTGTTGCGGTGAAGGCGAACTTGGTAAATTTGGAGGTATCGGCTTTATGGTAGGAATTCAGTGCTCCATCCAGCTGTGCGTAATCAAGGGTGTGTCTGTAACGGCGATAGAACTCACAGGCAGTGCAGGCATCTGCTGAACACGGTGTTATCTGAGTTCTGTAAATATTGTTTGCATTCTCTGCTTTTAGTCTGGCAGTTGCAACGGGTTAAACAGTCACTGTGGTATAAACACACACACACAGTCTTGCAACTGCACATGCTTATCTTACTCCACTGATGTGTGTGTGTGTGTGTGTGTTTCTGTGTGTGTGGGCAGTCCGACTCAAGGCCGGTGGCAGCCTGCCTGCGGACCCCTCAGGTATTGCCTGTTTGGTTGCTTGTTTGATCGCTGACAGCCCAAATGCAAACAAAGTCCTTTGAATGCAAAAAAGGTGCTGCTGGCTTGCTATTTGCATAGATAGCAGATGACAGATGGCTGCTAGTAAATTTTCACATAAACGGCTACTAAATACAGCGGGATATAGCTGACACTGTTACAGGAACAGAAGGGGAGTATTGCAAATAAACGTTTCACAGCTACATGCCCACACATGAACACACAGAAGACGCAGCGGGAAGAGCCCGGTCTGAAATCACACCGAAAAGTGCAAAGTATCACTGAGCATGCAGACCACACAGACCCAAGACTAACATTCATTCATGGCAGCTGTTTTTCTCATTGGTTCAGGGTTTAGTTAGTGTTTTTATAGCTGCTATGACTGTACTGTCTGCTAGCATGACTGCTCTCTGTGATGCAGCGCTGTGGAGGAAGGTGTTCGCATCTTGTCCTGTTAGGTTCATCATAGCACACAGGTAAAACACTAAAGTCATTAGTCACGCACAAAAATATTTGAAAAAGTCAACACTTGGATTTCCTTGTCAAATAGTTTGGATGCTCTTGCTGGAGAAATGCTTTGTCACCAAGCTAGTTGCCTTTGAATAATCAGCTACTCACTGTGTTGCTTAAAATATTTCTGTTTCAGAAGGGTTCAATTATTGGTCTTAATTGCGGTTCCAAAAAAGGGAGATTTTAAGATATTTTGTATAACAGTTAAAGCAGAAATTGAAAACGATGCATATTGTTTAGATTCAGGTCTTACAGACTTTAGCAAATATACTAAAACTATGCATGCAAGGTTAATTTGTCACTTTTAGATGCCCTTAGGTGTATGCAGGAATATTTGTTTGTCCAGTGCGTCTCTTGGTTGTATTGCGATGAAAGGAAAGCCGGTGTAGGATGCAGCCTCAGTCTCACCTGAGATCAGCACCAGGACTCCAAAGCAACCCATAACCAGGCAAGTAATGAGTTGTTATAGAAACCATCCAGTTTTGTCTAAGAAGCAGAAAAATGCAACCTGAGTTTTCAATACAGGTCAAATCTAAACTAATGGCAGTAAAATAATATAAGTTTTTGTTTTTTTTTACTCAAATGACTTCCTCTTGCCTTGTTTGTGATCACCTTTTAGAAGTGTTCCTTATTTTTATACTTTGTCAAGACGATGAGCCATTAATCAACATATTTTATCCATAGAAGAAGATTTGGCTGGTAAGAAAGCTTTCATCTTTCAGGAGCTTTCAGTAATAATTCAGATTGGCACTGATTAGTGAGGACTGCTTCTGCTCCACTTCTTGTCTACTCTTTTTTTTTAACATTACTATAAATAAAAACATTAGTTTGTTAGTAAATAAAAAGGCAAGTGTCTTCTGGTGCTAATCGGAGGTTTTATACATGATGGACTTCACTATTCTGTTTTTAATTGGGCAAATTGAATACAACACCTTTAAGGTCATTGTGTGAACAAATATATTCAGTAAAACTTCTTTTTGAAAAAATAAAGTGTTTCCTCTGAACCAGCACAGTAAAAAGCACCGTAGTGACATGATATACCTCATGATTCATCTTTGTCTTGGCTAATAATTTTATGAATGAATTTAAACCAAAGTGCAGCTGTGATTACATTACCCTGTTTCAAGAGTAAAAGTTTGCTCTGTGTTTCCTCTGAGACATTTTGTTTGCATGAAATCAATTCACGCAAAGCATAATGGGTTGCAGTAATCATGATGGAAAGTCCAAAACTATACAGTTCTTCTGTGAACCTGTAGGGGGCTCTGAACTCAAGAAAAATTGATATAGCAGATCTTTACGCTTCCAGTTATTTGTTTGTTTAATCTGCTGTCTGAAGCGGAGTCTGATCCGATGGCTACACCCCACCGATGGCTCTAACCGGTACTTTGTGTGGTGACCCTGCCTTGGCCTCTGGTGTCACTTAGTTTAATCACGGTGCCTGCCTGCGCCGTGTAATTACCAGGACCAGCGTGGTGTCCGCAAGGTGAAAGCCACATGGAGCAGTGGCCGACAGCCAGGCATGGGATTTAGCTATGGCGCTCTCTCTGTTTCATCCCAAAGTCTTTGTTTATGTAAAAACAGTAGTGAGCCTTTTACCCCCAGATTACTCCACGCTGGGAGGATAAAGATATACACACACAGCCTGGGAACGGGCCTCAGGCCAGGGCCAGCTCAGTCCAGGGTAAAGAGATTGAGGCACAGAGAAGAGGCTCTGCTACAAAGCATCCACACTTTGTCACAAGGTTTGCACTTGTTTGTTTTTAGTTTGAAAATGGTGACAGGAGTGTGCAGAAGCTGCTAAGCATTCAGAGCTACAAGACGAATGTCAGAAAGTCACAAAAAAAAAAAAAAACATTGGCACATACAAAATATTTTGTGAGAACTTGTACAATCATGTCCTGATTGTGAAAACAGATAATTTGCACACTTAGAGTACAGCATAAAATTAAATTTCTTAATCACAGCTCTAAGGAAAGTACTCATGTTCACATGTTATCACCATCCACAACAACTCGCTTAAGAGTTGAATGGTATGAGTTATGACAGCATTTAATTTCCCTGTGAAATTAATTATTTTTGTATTCAGTTAAATTGAATTCACTGTATTCTCTTATGAAATATTTTTTTGTCAAAACACTGTGAATCTTACTCATACACTGTGCACGTAGTGTACAAATAGCTTTAAAACTGTCTACTACTGGCAATATGTCTCAACTAAAATTAAATATCCCAAATATTAAACAGCTGACTTTCATTTTATTTTATTTTTTCACTGCAGATTTCCTGAATTCTTCATATACTTACTGACTTTATTTTAAAAAAAAGAAAAAGCTTTGTAATTTCCATCTCTCAATCTAGATTTTCCTGGTATAATAATTATTACCGCCGCCCCCCTCCTCTCCCTTTGTCCTCCGCCGCACCACACCCATCTTTAGATGGAGCCACCTGTTAACTCCCTCCACTCCTCCTCCTAGCAATCAATTGTTTAATACCTGAGCTGGAGCAGTGAGACTTGACCTGCCCTTACTTCTTTAAGATGACAAAGCAAGTGCATTTGGCCTCCACTTTACCCCTTAAGCCACCTCTGTAATTACAAATGCCCCTCCTCTCAGACAGCCTCCAACAAAACACACTGAAGGTTGTTTATGGGTGGTGCACACATTAGGATTCCTCTCAGATCATCATTTTTCTCTGTAGGAGACTAAATAGACTGAAAGAATAAATGAAAGAGCACACACACACACACACACACACACACACATACACACACACACACACACACACCAAATAGATGTTGTTTCTCACAGACACACAGACAAAGAAACAACTAGACGCCGATTGAGGAAGTTAAACCAAATGAATAATTCTACACAACGGCACACTGACAGTTTGATGATGATTGTCAGCAGGGCTGATTGACCGATAAATGAATGCAAATCAAAACCTTTTTCTTTTTTTTTCTTCCTCAGTACAATTCAAATTGCTGTTTATCTCTCCCACTGGGATGGAGCGATAGAAGGAGGGCTCCCAGTCAGTCACCCACCCATCCCTGCTGGCAGCTTCTGCAGGGCGGAGGGAAGGAGAAGGGGAGACTAAAGTAAACAGCGGAGAACAAATGAGCTCTGTGATGGCTCAGCAAGCACTGCTTCCCTCCTCGCCTGTCTGAATGGCCATTCTTTGTCGATGGCTGAATAGAGGGCTAAATATCTTTTGATATCAGAGCCAGAGCCATCTCTCTCTGGATGCTATATACCGAGGCAAAATCCTTTCATATGCAAATCAAATCTGGGTTATGATTGGTTCTACCCCTGTGGTCGTCGTGCTATAATGGACATCCCATTTGGGATCAGAGGATGAGTAATGGGGCCGTATTTGGGTTTCTCATCTTCCGTTAGCTTTTGGAGTCTTTGATTGTTCTTTGGGGTTTTAGCATTGTGTGCTCATTCATGCTGGTTGACAAGAGCTCATTTTTTTCTTTTTTTTTTTTTTAGGGAAGAGGACCAGATGGTGTCCCGTGAACTGGTGTTTAGCATGGCACGCAGAAGGATTGTGGCGAGGCTAATGCTTAGTTACAATTCACTGATGGATTAGTGTGTGTTTATGGGGACACATCCATGCGGGTATGCCGTGGCAACCCATTCATCAGGACCTGAATCACAAACTAATGCCCTCTATGTTCACTAAAGAGGTTAAGTCCAAAAAAATAAAACAAAGGCACACGATGTAGGTTGATGTTAGCACTTGGCGACACCGAGCACATCCACGGGCTCGCATACATCTGCTTAAAAGTCTCGCTGCAGAAAGTTGGCTTATAACACCGTGGTGCAAATATAAAGCTTTACATCTACAGGATCTAAAACCAATATTTACACCCAATGTGCCCTGAGCCGACTATGCACTTTTAGTTTGTAAATTGCTCAGAGTGAGAAACTCGAATGGCTTTGAGGTGCAGTAATTTTCATCCTGTCCAACAAATTGATTCTGATGTGAACAATTCCACAAAAAGAAAGAAAAATATGTCCTGTCATTAAGTAGAAGCAGTCTGTCAATAGTTTTCTCTCTCTCTCTCTCTCTTCAAAATACGGAAACTCATAATATCCTCAGATTGGTGGTTGTCATGGGAAAAGGAGAGACGTACAATTTTCTGCAGCCTTGAAAACTACTTGAGTGACACTTAACAGTTTACATAAGAGCAGTCAGAACATTGGCCTTTGTCTGCTGCAGAAATGAGGGCAATTACCTCTGCCTCTTATAATCCTCTCTGTCTTCTGTAATCTTGCTGTGGAGAGGCTGAAAGGGAAATATAAAGGCCGACTTGAGTGCATCGAATGCTCGATAGAGAAACAAAGCACTTTCTCTTGTTTGGGAGTGAGATTTTAGAGGTCAGTGTGGTCCTTCACTGAGGATTTGGGTATAGTTTCACTCTTTTAGTGATGGTGACGGCTGTGAATAGGAACGCACTACTGGGTGGCCAAGATGTAGATACACAGATCTGTTGAGTCAAGGAAGCTGCGAGCGCTATGTATAAACAGATTTACTTGAAGTATTAACTTGGCTGCAAATAATTTTACTGGAGAAATATTATGCTAAGTGCAGCCAAAGGAAAAACACAAGTAAATGATGGTGTTTGTAGATTACGCTCTTTGCTAGCGAAACGAGACTATTGAACGAATAACTTAATTTTTGAGGTCTGTTTATAGTAGCCTGACGAAACCAGGGAAGGAAAGCAAATGTAAAATAGTTTGGGATATTATATGTGTGAGGAAAAAAAAGAATAAGGAGATGTGTTTAGAGGTTCACAACTATTCATACTCCATTTCAAATCTAAAACTGTTTTATTAAACCAAGAAGTTAGACAGACACATTAAAACAAAAATAATGTGAACGAAGTGTCAACTTTTCAAAATGCATAAATCTATTACTTTTAATAGATTAGGTCTGATAATCTATTTGGTCATTGATAACCAATTACCAAACTTTTTTTTTGGTTTTATGCCAATCAATTTCAATTGTTTTTATTTTCTTAGCTCCAATTCACAACAAATATAATTTTGAAGCACTTTGGAAAAGTAAAAAAACTAAAACCAAGTTGAACTAACTGTGGTTTCTGTCTTTAAGCCACATTAAAGAGCTTGTAAGGCCTCCTTGTCATCACCCTAATCTTTGTCTCCCTCCACAGATTCTCCCTCAGATTCAAATTAGAAGAAACATACACATGGTCAGATGTTAAAAAAAGTAGACCCAATTATTTTGTAGGGTTTTTTTTTAGACTATCATTGTAAACAACAGTGAGCAAGACTCTGTCCTCACATCGAGTCCTCCTTGTTCATGTGATTTTCTACATGGACTGCTGTAACTTGTTCAGATAGTCGTTTTTACAATTGATAAATTTATCATTAGATATCGTTTTGCATGAATCTCATCTGTAGATGCCTGGCAGGGCAGGAAATTCAGGGTTTAAGAGGTTTGCCAAGTGATTTTTTTTTCACTTCAGTTTGTGCTGAGGGGGAAACAACACACACACACACACACAGACACAGCTCCTATCATCTGACACACTCATAAAACCTCTCTCTAACACTTTGCTTTTCAGTGACACACAGACAAAACCTTTTTTTCCCCCTCTCTCCACCTGAGGACAATAGCAGTGCAGTGAGGTGAGACCACAAGAGGAAAAGCATTTATCCCAGCGGAGCGGTGCTGATGACCCTCCCTGCTGGCTCCTCTCTTGCCCTCTTTCTCCCTCTGGGCCGACACAGGATGCTTTTGTGTCGGCTGGATGGAGTCTGGGTGGTGGTGGTGGTGGGGGCGCAGAGCTAGCGGCGGGCGGACCGCTGTCACACCACACACAGCTTTTTCAAGACACAGGCTGTACTTTTGACATGTGTCCACTGACATTACCCATGATTCTGCTCCTGCTCCTCCTCCCCGCTGGCTCGGGTTGTCTGCTCGCCTCACAGGGGTAATGGTGTGTGAGACAGGTCGAGAGAGGGAATACGCTGTGACTGTGTTGGTGTCTGTTTGTCTGTGTGTACGTGACGGGGGCAAGGGGGAGGCGGAGGAGGACTCGGCCCGAGAAACGAGGCAAACGGAGAAGAAGTCATTTTGGTTGTGTAGTTCTAGAAATTGCCTGTTTGTCTGTTTTTTTCCTGAGGCAGTTTTTCCCACTAACAGGGCCAAATATAAAATGTGTTAGTGTTTACACGTGTCCTTACAAATGCTCTAAAAGCTCTGATGCATCCAGGAGTCAGCATGGCTCTGGCTGAAGCTGTTTACTTATTTAGTTTTCCGTATATCACTGCAACACCTTTGTTTGATAAAACTTTAATGGTCAGACCTTCTAGAATGAACAACCTGCTCTATAAATTTAAATGAACCTTTGACAGTAACATGTTGAAGACTCTTGACAAGGTCGGTATTTGTCTGGGTATAATTCTGTTTCTTTGATTGTTGTGGTCACTCTGGTTTTGGAGGGTTGCTGTGAAGCAGGAAGGATTTGGTGAAATCTTCCGGTTTCCTCAAACAATTTAACACTCAACAATCACATGACCTGAAGTGATCAGGCCAACTGGTTCTGACACTATTTGCCTGGTGAAATAAAAGTTTAATAAAGATAAAAACTGCATCTTGAGATAATTTCTGTTGTGTGTTGGCACCACAGAAATTACTTTAATATAATTTAATTAAAATTACATTTAAAGCTGCAGCTATTTACAATCAACATTTATTTCAGGGTGGAAACAAAATACAAGTGAAATCCAAACAAATTTAACCTTAATGTAGTTGGTCAAACCAGTTACATCCATTTAAAAGAAAATCTTCAGATTTCAATTGCTTTTCCTTGAAAATAGGTAGTAAAAACTCGCAGTCATGTTGCTTGAACCTAAAAATAATTTATGTTCATCTGTTTCTTGGAAACATTGTGATGCACAACACATATGGCAATATTTGAAAACCATTCTCTGTCTTGATTCCAATGTTTTGGGTTCAAAAAATTCATACTCAGTCACAATTAGTCGTTTCAGGTATTGTACAAAGCATAAAGTGCAACATAGCAAATAAATTTGTTACATCACCCACTGCCAGATGTCACTATCTAAACCTCTAAAATGCATCAAACTTTCTTGCATTTCTTTTATTTTGATCTGTATTCGGAATATTTGTGAACCCACTTTACTGTGCGATAGATATAGACTGGGACTTTACTTTGTGTTTATGTGAATTAATAATTGTGTAGATTTTAACATTAAAAATCTTAGCGATCATATTTTTACATGCAAAAATTCCACCCAGAACCTAACTGTATTTGCGTATTTCTGGTATGTCCATATATCTGACCTATAAGCGTCATCCACAAACTGCAGCGATGAACAATAAAGCTGCTTCTCTTGGCCCACTGGGGGTTAATTTGACTTCAAAATATCATCTGATGGGACGCTTGAAAAGACTTTTGTTTTGTTCAAGTCGTGCTAAAAGGAGTTGGTCCATCACCGAAACTGTTCAAACCTAAAATAGCTTCTCAATGCAAAACATGTAGCAGCAGCACAAACGTCCCCACTGCTAATGTTAGCATCGAACATTTCTATAGAAAGATTTTCTTTCAAATAAGAGGTTCCTGAAACACTTGACATCTAAATATTATAATTATGTATAGCACTTTGCACCAATATGGTGGTAGAACAGCCTGAATAATAGAGTAAAAACAATAAATATCTTTGTTTTTCAGCTCATATGTGTATTAATTAGCAGCAAATAGGGTTTTTGAATTGAGAATTTTGCTTATTTCTAAATAAATGGTTTTTGATTGAAAAAATTATCGAGCCCAACCACTTATTTAGATTTCTCTTTTTATATTCTCTAAATAACTTTAAAAAGAAAAACATATTGATTTTGAGAATCGCAATATTTATTTAGTGAGGGTCTGCTGGGAACGTCTGGCGGAGTCCCCTGTGAGACGGGGCTTTAACTCCCATCTCCGGCAGAACTTCGAACACGTTCCAGGGGAGGGGGGGGACATTGAGTCTGAGTGGACCATGTTCCGTGCCTCCATGGCCGAGGCGGCTTATCAGAGCTGTGGCCGCAAGGTTGTTGGTGCCTGTCGCAGCGGCAACCATCGAACCCATTGGTGGACACCTTCGGTGAGGGATGCTGTCAAGCTGAAGAAGGAGTCCTATGGGGCCTTTTTGGCCTGTGGGCCTCCAGAAGCAGCTGATGGGTACCGGCGGGTGAAGCGGCATGCGGCTCGGGTGGTCGCTGAGGCAAAAACTTAGGCGTGGGAGGAGTTTGGAGAGGCCATGGAGAAAGACTAACGTACGGCTTCGAGGCGATTCTAGTCCACCATCCGGCGTCTCAGGAGGGGGAAGCAGTGCAGTACCAACACTGTTTACAGTGGGGATGGTGTGCTGCTGACCTCGACTTGGGATGTTGTGGGTCGGTGGGCAGAATACTTCGAAGACCTCCTCAATCCCACCAACATGCCTTCTGTTGAGGAAGCTGAGCCTGTGGACTCTGGGTCGGGCTCTCCAATCTCTGGGGACGAGGTCGCCGAGGTGGTCAAAAAACTACTCGGTGGCAGGGCCCCGGGGGTGGATGAGATCCGCCCGGAGTTCCTTAAGGCTCTGGATGTTGTAGGGTTGTTTTGGCTCACGCGACTCTGCAATATCGCATGGACATCGGGGGCAGTTCCTCTGGATTGGCAGACCGGGGTGGTGGTCCCCCTATTTAAAAAGGGGGACCGGAGGGTGTGCTCCAATTACAGGGGGGTCACACTCTTAAGCCTCCCTGGAAAGGTCTGTTCAGGGGTCCTGGAGAGGAGGGTCCGTCGGATAGTCGAACCTCGGATTCAGGAAGAGCAGTGTGGTTTTCGTCCTGGTCTATAAGCGTCATCCGCAAACTGCAGCGATGAACGATAAAGCTGCTTCTCTTGGCCCACTGCGGGTTAAAAAGGGGACTGGACCAGCTCTACACCCTCAGCAGGGTCCTGGAGGGTGCATGGGAGTTCGCCCAACCAGTCTACATGTGTTTTGTGGACTTGGAGAAGGCGTTTGACCGTGTCCCTCAGGGGGCCTTGTGGGGGGTTCTCCGGGAGTATGGGGTACCTCACCCTTTGATACGGGCTGTCAGGTCCCTGTATGACCGGTGTCAGAGTCTGGTCAGCATTGCCGGCAGTAAGTCGGGCTCGTTTCCGGTGAGAGTTGGACTCCGCCAAGGCTGCCCTTTGTCACCGATTCTGTTCATTACTTTCATGGACAGAATTTCTAGGCGCAGCCGAGGTGTTGAGGGGATCCGTTTTGGTGGCCTTAGGATCGCATGTCTGCTTTTTGCGGATGATGTGGTCCTGTTGGCTTCATCAGATCGTGATCTGCAGCTCTCGCTGGAGCGGTTCGCGGCCGAGTGTGAAGCGCCCGGGATGAGGCTCAGTGCCTCCAAATCCGAGGCCATGGTCTTGAGCCGGAAAAGGGTAGAGGTCCTTCTCCGGATCAGGGGGGTCGTCCTGCCTCAAGTGGAGGAGTTTAAGTATCTGGGGATCTTGTTCACGAATGAGGGAAGAAGGGAGCGGGAGGTCGGCAGGCGGATTGGGGCAGCGTCTGCCGTGAAGCGGGCGCTGTACCGGTCCGTCGTGGTGAAGAGAGAGCTGAGTCAAAAGGCGAAGCTCTCAATTTACCGGTCGATCTACGTTCCCATCCTCATCTATGGTCGTGAGCTTTGGGTCATGAACGAGATCACGGATACAAGCGGCGAAATGGGTTTCCTCCGCAGGGTGGCCGGGCTCTCCCTTAGAGATAGGGTGAGAAGCTCGGTCATCCGGGAGGGACTCAAAGTAGAGCCGCTGCTCCTCCACGTTGAGAGGAGCCAGTTGAGGCTCGGGCATCTGGTCAGGATGCCTCCTGGACGCCTCCCTGGTGAGGTGTTCAGGGCACGTCCCACCGTGAGGAGGCCTCGGGGAAGACCCAGGACACGCTGGAGGGACTATGTCTCTCGGCTGGCCTGGGAACCCTTGGGGTTCCCCCGGAGGAGCTGGAAGAGGTGGCTGGGGAGAGGGAAGTCTGGGCCTCACTTCTGAAGCTGCTGCCCCGGACCCGACCCGGATAAGCGGAAGAAAATGGATGGATGGATGGAATGATATATTTATTTAGTAATAGTCCAAACAAACCAAACAATCATCAATCAAGCAATTAATAGAAGATTTTCTTTATTACACTATCACGAAAGTTTATTTCAGCCGAATATAAAGCAACTCAATCTCAGATAAGTAGAAGATGGATGCTGTTGTTTTGTTTTTGTAAAAAGCTGAGCTGGCACATGATAGCTGTTTTAACTACACCCGGCATCTGGAGAATTTGTGCTCTGTGTTTGGATCATTAACTAAATCAGCCTCCATAAGAACAATAAACCAACAAATGAGACATTGTAACACCACTTGACATTCATCCATCTTCATCCTGAGAGCTTCAGTGTCTGTCTGATGATTTCCTTTCCTCTGGTTCGGTTTTTACTCCCAGCTAAACCATCTGGAGTTTTGCAGCATTTGGGGTTGTGTATAATTGAAGTGATTTGCTGATGGATATTTTCACGAATGTTCCAGGAAAACTCTTAATAGTGAAATGTGTAGATATTCCAGCCTCATCTCTTTGCAAACCGTAGTGTCGATTTTTGCTGCCGTTTGTTAATTTGTTACTCAGCTTTCGAAGCACCGATACGTTCTACCTCTACGCTCTGCTGCCACAGTGAGATCCTACACTGAATGAGCAGTTTCCTCTTTTGCCTCTCACTTTGCATAAAGCCTGTCGAAATTTCAGGAACAGGCTCACACTCATTTGCCTGTCACATTAACTCGTTTCCCTCGGGGCTTTTTACCCCACTGACCCACCCAAACAAATGACCTGTTCATGGAGCACAAAGCCCGTCTCCTTCTCTGTCAGGCTTCCGGCCTCACTTCACCTCCTCTCTAACCTCCTGTGACCTTTCCTTCCTCCTCCTCTCCTTTGCTTTTATATATATATATACACACACAGTCTCATGCTTTAGAAATTAAGATATTTAAATTCTTTAAAACAACTTGCCAATGTGATAATATATTGGAGATGGGTTTTTAACAGTAACTAAATTTTTTTTAAATATGTAGTTTAATCAGTTAATCTCTCCTCAGATTAACTTTTTTTTTACAAGCTCAAAGTTTTACAAGCTGCAAAGTTGTTAATGTGGAAGAGTGGTTGATTATAAAAAATAATAACTTTTCTAAAAATACATTTTGGAAGTTTGTACAGAAGACTATTGGGTATATTACTAGCCAGACCACACCATCTGTTTGGTATGCATGTTTACCAAAGAAATACAGCGTTGATTTATAGCTGAACATGTGCAGAGTATTTGTAGCGTAAAAGTTACACTAAAACAAAACAAAGGAATCGCAGCAAATAAACTCTGGTATTTGGGAACATTAGGGCAGCTAGATTATGTTTGTTGTTTGTAAGAATGTGAAATCATACAATAAATATGAATGTTAGTTTATATTATGTTGAGCAAACATGGAAAAGTTTTGTTATAATGCGACATGACGTGGACTATAACATGGATTTTGCACGACATGCCTTCTTTATTGGACATGAACTGGTTTGACTTAGTTATAAAGATCTGAACTGAACGAACACGGACTGGTGAAAGTTTATTAGCAGTCATAATGCACCTTGGTACAGTCAGCGTTCATTTATTTTTTTTTTACATGCTATCTTTGGAGCTCCTTATGCACATGCAATTCTGCTAAACAGCGACGTAATGCTGAAGATCTACAATTCAATTATCAGGGGAGTTCTCTGCAGCTTTTCCACCTAACCCGGTGTAATGTGATCAAGGGTTAATTAAAAAAGTGCAGCTTGAGAAAATGTGCAGATGATCAACTCTTGTTGCTGGAGCATTTATGTGCTGTCTAACTGCAGAGAGCTGAGAACCCTCGGAGTTCCTCCTCGGTGCCACTTTTGCCCTGTGATCCTAATTATCTGCGAGGCCCTTGTCGTTGTTACAGCTTCAACTGGCAGAGGTGGAAGGAAGGAAGTTTATAATCATGTTCAATTAGTGCTCCTTCACATTTTATCTGAGGCTTTCCACTGTGCTAATGACTTATTTGTACCAATTATTTGCCTTGCTGAGCTTGTTAACCCACGCGTTCGCCCCAGCAGTGCTGGTGGAAGTGTTTCACACTTCCTCTTTTGCTTGTAACACAAAAATGAAGATCTGATTTCTGTCGTTGGTGTCTGACTGCGAGATGCTATTCTGCTGCGTGTTGCCAAGTAATTGTGTTAGGACGACATCCTGACCCTGCCAGTGAAAACACAATTGAAGGTGTCGTGTTTGCGTTCGGTTTATTTTTCTAAATTTTTAGGCTTTATTTGGGTGTGATGTAATGGTTATTTCCTGCTTGTTTTTTTTTTTTATAGAAATGACTAAAATCCTAAAAATACTCAGGTTGACAAAAAAGGGGCCTGAAATGATGGTTTCTGTGTAATATGCTCATAAACCACACCAATTTACAGTGTGAAATTACAAGTTTTATAAGTATGTATATCACCAGAAGTTCAGGTGATTAGGTTTTCCTTTGAGTTTTTTTATTTTTATTATAATTATTTGGCATTTACACCTGTTTATTATTTACAAAATAGTTTGTTTTTCTGTGTGTCAAAACATATTTATCTGTGTGTGGAGGTGGGCACACGTACATCCACTAGCGGAACGAGTCAGCGTTGGGCCGGGGGCGGGTCCAATTACCGGGCCCCTAATGAATCACTGGGCCCCTTACGTGCATCAGCTGCTGGAAACTGTTGAGGGGGTGGGGGTTGAGATTCCAATGGGGAAGGTAACTTTAACATTAAATACACCTTTCTCATCAGGTGAGGGCGCACTTTCTCCGTCTATAATCAGACATTTAAGCGACTTGAAACCATTCCTCCCTCCCTGGCACCTCATCCGGCCCAGTTCGGGGGGGGGGCAGCCGCCCCCCCCCCCCGTATAGCTCCGCCCCTACGTACATCCTACATAAAAATGTTATAAACTGGCACTTTTTGCCTAAGCAAACTGTGACTGTGGCACGAAGCTAACTAAAAATGACTCGACTAAAAGGAAGACGCAATTTTACAATTTGTAGATTTGTTCTAAAGTAGTAGAAACAAATCTAGTTAAATCTTATTGAAACATTTGCCAAAAAGAATAGAAATTAAACAACGTCGTTTGCGTTGTTCTGGTTCTGCTGCACGTTGGGGATGTGGCTGTGTTCGCATGGGTCAGGTGCAGTGACAGTTTTCTCTGTTAATATCCTGCAGGCCTCACACACACACACACACACACTCACACACACTCGGTTTTGTTGTCTCGCTCATCCGACACTTTTCGTCACATAGCCGTCCAGCGTTTCGAAACCCGCTTCAACAAGCCGTATATTAGTCACATTGCAATGTTCTTAGCATGTTGGGGGAGAAAAAAGTAGCATCTTATAGTCTGGAAACTACGGTATGTTCCTGCAGCACGGCTTCCTGCAAAGTTTTGATTGTTTTCATCTCAAAAGATCTCAGTGCGGTCCCCTCGCGCACAAAGGAACGTGGAAAATTCCCGTTCGAGTGTCTCTCTCGATGGCCTGTGTGATCAGAGATCAAGGCAGCGGCTTTTATGGGAGTAAAAGCATTGAATTATACATAACAATATGAAACACACACACAGAGACCTCCTCCAATTTGTGACGCTGATCCTGAGTGGGCTCTTGTGTCCTGCGGAGTCTGATGAAAGCGTCTCATCTTGAGGACAGGTCAGACGCAGCGAGGCCTGAATGCTTTCAAAGACACCCAAATGACCTCTGGGAGCTAAAGCACCAACGCTCTCTGCCTCCACACAACCTCCCTTTAATCTTCTCCTGCTCTCTGTGAGCACTTGGTTATTCTGTGGCTGAAAGAGGAGAGGAGGAGGAGGAGGAGGAGGAAGAGGCATCCTCATGTCTTATGTTTTTTCATGCATCCTCAGCTCTCCTTCGGAGTCTCTGAAAAGTCATAGGATTCTCCCATCTCAGATGCAAAAATGCGAAGAAGTAGAAGTAGTAGCAGCAGAGGAAGCTGTAAGTGCTGAGAGGATGGCACGAGGAAGAGAAGCAAATAAAATACAAAAACATTCAAGTCCTGCCTCTGTGAGGAGGAGGAGGAAGAAAAACCCCTTCGTTTTGTTCTCCATGACTTCTCGTGGCGCTTTAAAAGAGAGATGAAATCCCACGGCTGTCAGTTGAGGGGAGTAAAACCTTGGCCTCCTGCTGCAGCAGAGCGAGGAGAGAAATGAGAGTGACCTGCATCACTTCTCCTTCACACGGAAAAGCTCTGCTTCTGTCAGGGAAATGAAAACAAGTTTCCTTCCAGGCGCAGCCTTTCGGAGTGGCTGCATCATTTCTTTACGGGAGCGTAGGAAGCGATCAGGGAGAAACTTGGGCAAAGTGCTGCTTCTGGTGAATCTGTCCGAGGCGATCGCTTCAAAATGAACACCGTTTAAACTGCATGCATTGTTTTCACAACCAGTGTGATAGATTAGCAGTTCAAGATAAATCTGATTTATGGTGAAACTATTTCAAAACGATATTTGAAGCACGTTTCTGATGATCTCTGTAAGCTGTGGTGAACACAAATTGTCACTCACTCTTCTTCTAGTCAAGTCAAGATCATTTGTGACCAATTTGGCGTTTGTGTTGGAGATTTTTAGATGTTTTATTCCAGCTTTACATCAGAATATCTAGTAATTGGCCTTTCACTGTACATGTGGTTCATGCCACGTGAGCTGCCGGACTGGATATATTAATCAAAAGTCTTGATTGTGGTATAGCTCTAGCAACCAACGCTGATATTTTGTTGGTGGAAAGCTGAAAAGTTTGAAAAGCACCAGGTCACAAAATGTCTTCCTAAAAGCACATTCAGCAAAACAAACATTCCCATCTGACAAGTTTGATTCAGTTGGCTCAGTTTCTTTTTCTATTTTTTTTTTTTTTTTTCCTGCTGGCGAATGCGCTGAAGGTACTTGAGCAAAAATATGTCCCTGTCTGCATTCGTAGCTCAGCCATATGTACAGCGCCTTCGTCCCACACGCTCGGCTAAAAATCCCCCCATATTACACTCCAACCCCACCCTGAACCTCCTCCACCACCCCCCCCCCCCCCACCACACCCCCCTTTCTCTCACAGGCACAGTCAGAAATCACAGCCTTGCAGCCAGCACCCCCACAAAAGTGAAAATGAATGTACTCACCTCCTGCAGTGGCAGCAGAGCGAGAGTGTGGGAGAAGGAGAGACATGGCAACCATTCAGGGCGTCGAGTCAGTTCAACACGACTCGCAGACATCATCGGCAGACGCCACCGACACTTGATGAAATGGATCCCCGAGAAGTTGCAACCTCCTAGTCCTTGGGGTTGCTTCACTATTTGCATGTTTCTGATTTAGGGAGACTTTTTTTTTTGTTTTGTTTTGTTTTAACCCACACACCACGTTGCAGGATCACCTCTGAAATCAGCGCGCGGCCGCGGCCGCAAATTCCCAAAGTGGTGCGTCTTCTTTTCCTGAGGTGTGTGGGAGTGTGTGAAATGGGAGTGTGACCGAATGCGCTTCTGCCGCTCGTGTGATTCGAGCGAAGCAAGAGTAATCAGTCACCACGTCTCTTTGTGATTGTGGTCTGGCCAACCGCACTGATCTGTAGCCGTGTGTCTCATCCCTCCTCCCACTGCGACTCCTGTCAGCGAGCCTGAAACCACAGACTCTCCCTTCTGGGTTTCCAGAACCGGTTCCGATTTGAACTTTTTGAAAATACAAAAAAAAAAAAAAAAAAAAAAAAAAAAAGGAAACGAGGAAATAAAATTATAACAGAAGCAGGAAAACCTAAGAAACTCATCTTTGAGGCTCGAAAAAGGTCCTGTTACTTCAGGTGGTTGTTGCCTGTTAGCCTGCTAAGTGTCTGGGAGAATAAGGAGTTTAGCTTTTCTTCATGCATTATTAGAAGAGCATCAACAGTTCAGGCTTTGATGATCTTGAGAATATTTTCCTGGTGCACTTTGGTTCTCACACACCACCTTCCTGAGTCGTGTTGTCGACCCCATCGGTTTATCGATGATTCATTTTTTGATGGATGTTTTCATCAATATAATGCATCAGGTCATGAAGCTCAGAGTTCACAATCTCAATATGAATATCTAATATTCATATCGTCTTGAATATGACGACGTTGGCCGGTTCACTGCATTTCAACAGGTGAACTGCATCATAGAAGTTGCGACAAATCTGTAATTGTGATTCTATTCTGGACCAAATTCAATAAAGAATGTTTCAGATTCCTTTTTCTGCCTTTGACAGAAAGAATTAAAACAGGTCTGGAGGAAAAATGTGGCCTTTAACAGCCAATTTTGTTGGTATTTACCGGGAACTTGAAATGTTTGCCTACTAAAGTGGTCGGTGAGTTGAGCAGTTCTTGTGTTCCTCAGTTTGTAAAGAAATGCTCTTCTGTATTTTGATTTCTCTCCTGGTGCTCAATGTGATGGTGACATTTTTGATTTAGATTTTTTAAATGTGGGGAAAAGGTAGAAGTTTAAGTAATGTAACTCACCTGCTGTTTTCCCTTCTCAACTGAAAAACAAACCAACATGCATGATCAGAGTTCTACTAGATAGAATATATATCCACAAAGAGAAGTTTCTTCTTTTGAATTTCTAAACTATAAGCAACATTTGCATGACTGTTTTAAATCTGCTGCCATTGTTTTAAATGTTTTCATTTCTTATGTGTTTGTGGTCACAATAATGTTAATTTCCAGTATTTATGTCTTCAGTAATAACTTGAAATAATTATTATGTCATTGTAATAATCAATGAAATGTCTAGAAATGAAAATATTGTTTCCATTTTAACTAAATATCTGAATATCTTATCATTTTGAAATGGTCTAACCAGTTGTTGTTCCACGTTGGTGTTTGTTATAAAAATTGGTAGAGACTGAGTCTTTTTACTGTGAAAGTCTTTTGTTCCTACTGTCATTGAGTCTAGATTTATCATATTTATAGTTTGCATGTTTAGCAAAACTATCTGCGGTAATTTTGTATTGAACTTTTGTATTTATGGAAAAAAACCACACACACAAACTGAAAAAAGGAAAACATAAGAACAGGCGAACATGTTTATCCGTGACCAGTTCAGGTGACGGCGCCGCGTTTGTGTCGACTGAAACTCATGTCTCAAATCCGTCTCGTGTTCTTGACCAATGAACTCACTAACATTCTCAATCTTTTTTTTTTTACCCCAACATATCAAAGCTGCACAGAGCCGAACAAAGCCCATGTTGTTGGCTCCATGGAAACGTTGCAGCAGGTCCCCAGGAGTTGGGCCGTCACACTGAGGTGAGCCGAAACAATCCCGCTTTACTTTCTTTCCGCTGAACTTCGCCTTGGTCCACCAGACACCATGTTAGCCATGTTCACACTGAGAACGGATTCCTGCCAGGACAGCTGTGTATGAAAGGATAACGTCTCGAACCAGATCCGTCCGGTTTTGGCGGAAAGTATGTGCCGAATAATTTCCTAATAGTTGTAGGTAGTTGATCAAAACCCATCAGTCGTGACGTGCAGGCTGCCGATTCTGCGCAGCTGGATCATAAATTGGAGTCAAACATTTGGGCCTTATTAACAGACAAGGCAGCACATGTTGTACATGATGCGATCCACCCTGGAAATCTGGGTAGGACAGGTTGTTCTGAACAGGCTACTTTGATAATTGGAGAACGGGAAATGTATAAACAGGCTTAGAAAGTGCTCAATTAAAATGAACGCAGAAGTATTTGGAGGAAAATGTAAGGCTCATCTTTGGGATATCTGGATAGACATTGATTAAGTCCAGGTCTAAAGCCAACAGTGATTACTGCACCAATTAGGAGGCGGTGACGTGAAACCAAGCTCTCACCAAAAAGCTACTGAAGTTCTGTCTGAGGAAATGACCTCAATGACCTTTTACCAAAACTATGAATTCAAGCCACAGTTACTTTAAACTACAGTAGCTCAGATCTCCTGCAGTGGATGTTTCTCTATATGCTTAATATAGTGTTGGACCTACTCACCACAAATCATGCCTTAGTTTAAATAACTGAAAAGGTTATGTTGCCATTTTATGAAGAGAAAATGTGTTTTAGCCCAAACACAATAGTAACTGAGCAGCATTGCACAACCATCAGCTCAGGAAATGTAAATCCGTTCATGTTTTGATTTTGGTTGGATACCTTTACCCCACTAGTTTGAGTAAAACTGTAGAAAAAAAAACCAGGCAATTTTAAATCAGAACTTCATCTTAGTCTGAGTCTGGAAACCTGTTGAGTCGGCCATAATCGGCTCAAAAGAAGTCGCCTTTATCAGTAATCTCGGCTCAAAGCCACGAAGAGGCGAGTCCTTCTAGAAAAAACGGCTTTATTGAGTCATTAACAACTGTACATTTATTTTCAGTGCTGACAGCAGTTGCTACATACTTTGGTGTGAATCAGAGGTGCAGTTTGCCCCTTTAATTGTAAATGCCGGCAGGATGAGAACCACGGTAAAACAAACCAGAAGTATTTACCCTCAGCTTCGTTCGCTAACTACAGCATGTGTTTACATGCAAGTGTGCTTCCCTCTGTCCTTGAAAGCATTTACAGGCACTGAACGTTTCTGTAAAGACAGACCGACTCTACCTTCCTCTCCATCAAAGCCAAATACATGTATTCCAGGAATATCGGTGGGATGCCAAGGGCACAGGAATCCCAGCAGCACGGACCGGACTGCTTGGAGTTTAGTCTGAATAGAAACCAGTGGAGCAGCGAGAGATCAGTATAACGTCGAGTTAGAAAGAAAGAAAGAAAAAAAAAAGCGCACAGTCATTCAGTTTGTGGCTTCTGCTGCCAACTGAGGTCCAAGGGTTAGACTGAGCTTCAACATCTCCCCCATCAACAAAAACAGGGAAAGCACACACAGACCAGAACATTAGGACACGTGTACAGTTCTTTATACAGGAAGGAAATTTACATCCGTCTCTTCTCCTGAATCAACGTCCCACTTGTTCCAGTGGAGGGTCCGCCTGAATCCGACCACGCTTCGTCCTTTAAGAGCGTTGTGACGTAAGGCCGGTTTTAATAAAAAAAAAATCTCCATGAAATGTTCAACATTGCAAGATTCAGGCTCCTCTGATTCCTGGAAAGATCAGCCTGCAGGATGTGCTTTAGAAAACGATCAGGGTGCGGTAGTTGAAAAAGTTTCAGTCCGTGTTCTGGTTTCTCTCTGACCAGAGCGACCAAAACAATGGTCACAAGTACACCCAGGACGTGAAAATATATATATATATTATATATATACTTTTATAATATATAAAATGTCTTATTTAATCCATTATGTACACAATGTACATATTTTGAGGAATTAATTTCTCAGAGATGAAGCTCGGCTCCATCCTGTCACATCCAAAAAGAAAGAGATGTACAACCCTAAAACAAGGGATTAAAGAGAATCCTTACAGTATGAGTTTCCACAGGCCAACAGCGCAGCTGATTTCCAAAATAAGTCAGAGAAAAATGTAGTTTGCTTCGATCTGTTGGAGCCCACTTTAAACCAGGACAATAATCTCAGTAGATGACCTCGTAGACCGTCGCCTTCTTGTCACCAGATCCTGTCACGATGTATTTGTCATCTGCAGAAATGTCGCAGCTCAGGACGGACGACGACTCCTTCGACTGGAAGTAAACACAAACAGTCAAAACGTTTAATTTGCCCTCGTGACATATCGTCAAGGTTAAACTGGTTTGCCAGGCAAACACAAAATTTCAGTGCGAGTGACTCCTGTTCTTGGTGGCGCCACAGATTCATTCACTTTTTCAGTCCTCACTAAAACGTCACAAACAGCTGGTTTATTTACGCAGACGGCCCGATCCGAGAAACCTTTAACCCCATCGATCTCCGTCTGAAAGAGCTGTGGTACCTTTTTCTTTATTTCAGGGTAATAACATGCAACTAAACCACTAATGTTTTTCATGTGGTTGTATTGATTTGGCAACATTTGGCCAGATATTACAGATCTGCAATCATCACCTGGAAAATGCTGGCGCCGTAAGGAGTCCTCCACGCATTCAGCAGGTTGTCCTTCCCCGTGCTGACGAACCATTTACCTACAGGCACAGAGGAGACACCTTTAACACACACTGCAGGTAAGGGTCCTCGCAGACGTAACAGAGCGACTGGAACTGTTTTAAATATGTCACTTTAATTACCTCATCAACAATCATAAAACACATAATGAAGGAGACTTGCAGCTCTAACCCAGTTAATTATTCAAATGACCCTCTGATTAATTAACCAACTCGCTAGCTGGCTGCTGATTTAATCAGTGACTCTAAGAGCCCTGCTCTCATTTGAATGAATCAGTTCGCTGGTGGAGGAGATGAGGCTGTGCTCATTGATTTCTGAGGATAAATTAATGCGAACGAACATTTTCGAAGTGCTTGATTTGCTGTTAAATGATCATTGTTTGAAATTTTTAACCACTAGCCCTACGCACATCAGGGAAGTGACACTTAAACCACCATCAGCCCACTGCTGTCTGAAAACCGGTGTAATTTACAGCTCATTAAAAGTAAAATTGTCCAGAATCATCTCCCTTTGTTATTAGAGGTTTTGAAGTCTTCCCTGCACTGCCAGATAATGAAGAGACTATTAAAACTCTGGACTGATTGCTCACATAAAATTATCAAAATATCTTCAAATTCAGGTATTCAGTGTTTATTTTCCCATCTTCCACCCAGCTACAGTCTGCAGCAGGCATGGAGAAATGCAATGTGTTGCTGTAACCTGATCAATTCAGCCTCAGAATTTGTCTGACTTGATGTACAGTTTTTTTAATTTAATCTATAAAAGTGTAATATTCCTCACCAGTCTCAGAAAGTAAGGCCTTCATTTTGTAAAAATTCCCTAAATAGTAAAATATTTCATGCTTATATCTTGTATAGTGTTTGGTCTTAAAGATGTATTCTTGAATATATTTTGCTCAACAATCAATCAGTGGTGCTATAATCCCTGTTGCTGATGCATATTTTTCTGCCACTAAACTTTTTTTTATGAATATGCTGTAACCTTTTCAGAGTATTCATTGCCCAAGTCATAATCAAAGTTAAAAGAAATGGAGGCTTGAAATATTTCACCCTTATGAATTCATAGAATGTTCACTTTCTGTATTGTGACCCTGAATGCTGCATGTTAATATTTTATATATAAAAACAAAAGTACATAGCTGAGGGGAAAGAAACTGTCCACTTATGATTTGAACAACCAGATAAATTAGCTCAGGCTCCTAGTAGAGTTTGGAGTTGGAGGTTTTAATTTGTAAATAAGTCCATCAACAGTTTGCTTCTGGTTATTTAAAGATTGTCCTTCGCCATAGGACTTTGTCCAGCTCTTTGCAGGGCACTTACCACAGTAGGCAAACTTGAGTGAGAGGACACAGCTCTCATGTAGATGCAGCTGGTACTTGTCTGGCTTGGTGTGGTGGAGTACTTCCACATTGCTGCTCTCCATCCCCACAGCCAGCCATTCTCCAGTGGGACAGTAGCCCAATGAGAAGATCTGCAACAAAATACAATTTTAGTTAGTTAACATTATTTTGACCACATTTTACAAAAATCTACTAAATTTAGTCAACGTTGGAAAACATGCTAGTGATGGTTAGCACTGACAGTATTTCATTTAACATTAGCTTTTTAGATAACATCTTACACATTGCTGTTATCACACTTGATGGAACAATTTAATGGTGGGAAACATGGTAGTGACCCACAACCATTAGCATAATCTATAATAAGCTTTAGCTAATTTCAGTATATAAGCTGCTCTGCACTAGATGAGCTAAAAATTATCAGGACGCTTTGCAATCTTCTGTCAAAGCAGACTTTTATTTTGTAATGTTTCTGCTTACTACATTTCTGGAGGTTTTAACATTAGATTGTGTGAACTTGTAATACTCTGGGTGGGATCTTAGCATTTACAGAAGGTTTTCACTATTCTATTGTTTTTCTACCTGCTTTTTACATTTCTGCAAGTCTTTTGCAGTTGACTTTAAACACTTCTGCAATTTTCACTAAAGATATTCAGCTGACAGCATTCACACTGCATTTTTGCAGGAAATGCAAATTGTCCAGGTTGTACCTGTGAGGTAAAGTCGTGTTGCTGAAGCTGCCGGCCCTCCCTCAAATCCCAGGAGCGGACCGTGTTGTCGAGCCCTCCAGTCCACAGTTTTGTCCCGTCGTGGGAAATATCGATACAGCTGGCTCCGTCTGTGTGGCCCTGGAACTGCCTGAAATGCACAAAACACATGAAGACAAGTGAGACATGCCTTCTTTCACCGCCTGAAAAAAAGACATGAATGTATCTAGAGATGCAACCAACAATTATTTTAGTAATTCTCTATTCATATGAAAAGATTTTTCATTTCATTCATTCACTTAAACCTGTTTTACTTAAAATGAAGAAGCGTAGCATTCCTTTAGTGAACACTTCATAATTTGTCTGCAGCTAAAAAAAATACTTCTAACACTAACATGTGAAAAGCTCAACACCATTCTGCTTGACTTTGCATGAAGACTAACCTGTTGACCTGTTTTTTTGGATTAAGCAGTTAATAATTGGATTAGAAAAGGTGCTTAATAGGACGGTTTTTTTAACAAAGCTTCAACCAGGTGAAGCCAAACTCTGCCAGAACATAATTATGAAAATAATATTTTTTTGTCTATATATTACAATTAATCAATTTCAAAACTAGTTGATGATTATTTTGATTCATCGCAATTTATCGTTTCAGCATTAGCTGCATCAAAATATAAATAAATTTGCATCAATTTAAGTGTATTTTCATAAACTTAAAAAAAACTATACCATTTAGAGAAACAACATTTGCCAAACATTTCTTGCCCTTCTTTTGACCCTTCACAATAAAAAAAAAAGAACACGGTGCAATGTTTTGTTTTCCCTCAGGCTTGTGTCCAAAACACAGCTGTTTAAGCGGAGTACCGACCTGACCAGGGTTTGGTTATGGAGGTCCCACACGGCGATGTTTCCATCGGAGCAGCAGGAGAAGCAGACCTTGGCATCGGGGCTGATGGCCAGAGCGTAGCAGGCCGGAGCAGAGGAAGTGAGCTCAGCCTTGATGCGGGGCGTCTGCGAGGCCAGGTCCCAGATGGTCAGCGTGCTCGCCTCGCCGCCGACGATTAGGGTGCGGCCGTCGGGCAACAGCTTGCAGGAGCGGATGTAATTGTCTCTGTTCTGGAAAAGATAAAGGAACGACCATGGTTGGAATAAATTTGTATACATGTGCAAATTCCAGATGAGAAAAAAAAAAATCATAGAGAAACCAACATATTGCAGTACATCCATTTTTAAGACTTTTACTTTTACAAGTTTATTCAGCTGACTTTATCTAGTGAAGATGTGAATGTCAACTTTAACAAGAAACAGTTGGGCTGCCGGCTCCGCAAGAGCAGAAAGACAAATCAACAGCGCCGTAGAAGCTATTGGTCAAATTAAAATGGCACCCTGATGGCTTTATAAAACCAAACTGCACTCTGGACACACCTTAAGGGTGTAGGAGGCCATATGAGCTGAACAGCATGAAGACACAGAGTCAAAATGAGAAACGCGAGGCAGTTGGGAGAAAGTAATGAGCTGCGTAATGGCAGACAGGGTTGGCCAATCAGAACATCATTACTCAGCAGGGTTTTTTTTCCCCTTCACCAAGGATAATTTCAGCACAGCAGTGAGACATTTTACTGAATTATTCACATCTCTATCTGTTGGGATCTGTGGACAGCTGTAGCGGGATGGAGAGTCAGGCTACATTTAATGCTCAAGAAAAGCCTTAATGTATTACTTTGAGACCTCATTAGCACACTGGGATCCCCTTATGGCTGAACATCCTGAAATAAATGTAGAGTAAAGTGAACTTCACTCAGTTTCTCCATCTTAAAATGTGAAAACATCCAATTACCAGGCAGTCAAGTTGGGACACGGGACTCTTGCTGCCCGGCTGACTGATGTCCCAGATCTTGACGCAGCCCTTTCCACCAGTGTAGACGTGACGCGTGGGGTTGCTGATGGTGACGGCGCACACCACTTCGCCGTGGCTGAGCGTGTTGATCTGACGAGCGTGGCGCGGGATGCCTGGGCCAATCAGAGCGTCCGGAGGAAAGGGCACGGGCTGCATCTGACCGTCCGCGCTCACGTGGAAAGAGTAAGCTCTGGAAACGACAACGGACAGTCAAGTTCTGGGAATAAAATCTACGGTGGTTAAAGAGTGAAAGCAAAAATGTAAACATACGGTTTTCCTCCTGAAATGGAGGTGAGACTGGCCGGCAGGCCTGGAGCTCGCATGTGAGGATGGGGGTCAAATCCCGCCTGCACAAAAAAAAAAAAATAAATAAAATAAGCTTAAGTTTATTTTCAAGTAGAAACAAATCTGAAGATTCAGACACCTAAATCTTGAGGAACTGTCAAGCTATAATTTCTAGGAAAATTCCTTGAATTATGCAGATCAAGTCTGACAAACAGACAAAAAAAGAAAGACAAAAAGGTAAGGGTAAAAACAAAAAAACCCCAAAAGTTCTACACGATTTAAACTAACAGGAGTTTCTCTGGATCTAGAGTTTGTTCTCAATTAGTAAGATGACTAAGAATAAGTACTCCACACAAGTAGGAATTTCTCTGGATCTTAAGTTTGTTCAGGATTAGTGAGGTATAAAACTAAATGTTGCTTCTCCGTGTTTAGTCAAATGCTTTATGGCGGTGCAGATGTTTGGAGGAGGATCTTTGTCGCGTCTCTTTTTCTACATCTTGGGTGACAATTTCAGCATGAAACCTATAGGACTTACGATTGGTGACCGTCCGTAGGCGGCGGCTGCAGCAGCGCTCATCTGGGGTGAGATGAGACCCGGATAGACTCCGGGGCTGGTCAGCGATCCGTTCATTTCATGATGACCCATCATGGCAAATGGGGAGGCATAAGAACCAGCGATCGACAGGGGAGTGCGGAGGGCCGGGGCAGCTGATGGCGAGAAGGAAATGCCCTTTAACTGATTACTAAACTCTTCCTAGGTTTTAGTTTTATGGGTGTTAGTGCAGTAAAACTGTTGTGGCAGTAAAAGGAAAGGTCACAGGAGCCACATAGTGAGACTGTGGTAGATTATTTTTCTCTCCAAGAATTAACAGTGAAACTTGTGTGTACTTGCTTGTTTAAAAGGGAGCTTTGTTAAAGGCAACACAGTGAATAATGAGGAGAATAACCGATTTGTCAGTAATTACCTAGCGCCTCCATGCCGGGCGGTTTTCCCATCGATAAAGGCCGCAGTCCGGGCGTGTGCTGGTCCCTGGTGTGGGGGCCTCGTTCCTCGGTGTAGGCGTGTTGGACTTTAGGCTCGGTGTCGACGACTTGTCGTTCTGAAACAGAGAAACTATTTAGTCCATTTCCAAAGTTTGAGTCGAAAACACCCCACAGGCAGGGAAATCCAGAGTGACAATCTGAGTGGACGACTTGAGTTAATCCAATCTAACACGGGCGCTGTCACAGCCGTGTTTGTGAGTGTGTGATAGTGTGTCAGGGTGAGGGTATAAAACCTTTGCTTAAAAGCTGAGCTTGTCAGGACTTATGGAAGATGTTGGCCCAAATAACTATTTATTAATCCCTTGCCAGTTAATGTTAATAAGGGATCGAAAGAAACTGGGTTTTATAATGATGGTAAGAGGACGTAGTAAGATGTTCAGTGTGTTGTTTATCTTTTCAATGTTCAGTAAAATGTTGTATGTAGTGAAACATTTCAAGCCAGGTTAAATGTCGGTTCTGATAAGGATGGAAGAGGAGCAGATTATGGACACAGTGAACAGAAACCAGGCAGCAAATGTTCCTCTGCAGAGACTCTGGGTTATTTACAGCCTCAGAGCAACGGAGAAATGACTATTTACTGGGTAAGCCATAAAGGAGATTGATAGGAAATCAAACTCTATGGCTCAGTCCTGAGAAGACATCCACCCTTTTGCTCCCTTAAATCCTGCACAGCAGCCAACTCCTAAGCCTCCGTATTACTCTTTCACACAGCCACCCACTTCATATGACAAATGCTCCTTTAGTCTGTCAGTTCAGGCTTCATCACCTCGACCATAACCCTCCCTCCTCCCCTCGTTTCATCATCCCGGTGCACTCACATGGGTGTGGTCCTTCGCCTTGGACGACGGCGTGCTGCCCGAAGACGCGACGGAGGCGGGGCTGTTGGGGGCGGCGTCTTTCTTCAGCACGCGGGACTTATCCAGGCCGTTTTCCGGAGGGGAATGGGCGGGGCTGACTCGAGGGGTGGCTGGGTCCTGCAGAGTTAAATGAGACGGACGGAGTGCAAGACTGAGCAAACAGGCCGGAGGAAAGCCACTGGCATTTACATGTAGGTCAAACAAGCTGGGGCCTCATGTGCAAACACAGATAAATATCCCGATGTATGCTCATGCTCCCCTCTGCACCCCCCACCTCACACATATGCATGCACTTCTCATTCACCTGTCACACCCTTTTCTCTTTGTGTTCTTTGTCTTATATTCTGCATGAATGGCAGAGGGAAATTCACCAAGTAAACAGTCTCAAAGCACACAACCAATATTATGTCAGACGTTTTGGCAACACAGTGAAAGGTGCTGAGGCTTGGACAGACAAAAGAGGGCTGTGTTTGGGTTTTTTGCAGCCTTCCTGTCTAAGAATGTGGCTGAGCAGCTAAACGCCCGTTTTACCTCGTTGGACACGTCCACCACCAGGTCGTCACTTTTCTCTCCGTCACTGTCCTGAAATAAAGGAGCAACATTAGTGGGAGGGGATTTATTTGACCTACATGCACAAAAACGCATCATTATTTAGATGGATATTAAGGCTGGACAATAAATCAATAACTATATATTTTGCCACAGACATGTGATGAATACCAGCAGTTAATATGTCTGATTGAATATCCAATAATTTCACTGAACTCTGATCCAGAATTGCAAGAGATTCTGGGGGATGTAGGCAGAAGAAAGGCTTTAGCTGCTTTACCCTCTCACGCCACGCCAAGCTAAGCAAGGTTGATGACATCAACACACTCTCTCATTCTTTGGTTACCTAGCAACAACTTGTTGAGTAACTTGCACAGCAGCAGTTTAATGCTTCATCTCATAACTGCTTAAAAATAAAAATGTATGTGGAATGAAAACTGAATAGAACAGGAAAGGGCATGAACCAGTCTGGATGCATTTCAGAGATTTAAAACAAAACAAAAAAAACTAATCAATAAGTATCTAACGTATTGAAGACAATACGTTCTTCAGCCATATTGTCCAGCAGTATATAGTAATCCAAATTGTAAGTTTGTCTTCTGAAAGGCGAACATTTCATAAAAGAGCCTGAATAAACAGTTGGCTTTTCAAAAACACTCACATATCCTCTGGTGCTGTCTTTGTCGTCCACTTTGCGTTTCTTGGAGTCCAGGCCGTAGTCTGAAGAGCTACGGTGCTTCTCGCTCGATACCCGCAGGCTGTCTGATGGCGACACCGAGTTATTCTGCCACAAACACACCGACAACGACCGCATGAGACCGGAGTTCTCATCGAGTTACCTTGGCATGCTCTACTCGTTTTAAATCAGTATCCACTGGTACACTGTGTACAGTGTAGATTTACAGCCTCAGCAAATGTGCAACTGAGAATCTTCTTGGAAAACAAATGTGGATAAAGTGTGTCAACATTTCTCCATAGATGTTGGACTCTAAGCCGCTAATGCAGAACAAAACCGGAGCCGCTGTATCATGCATGTCAGCTGTTAATGTTTAAGACATAAATGCGGCTCATGACCAATCATGAAGGGAAGGTAGTATTTTCCTTTGTGGGGTCAGCGATAATATTGACAGTAAAGCAAACTGCACAATGCTGCTGGACTGATTTGGAATAAAAAGGGGGAGTTGAAGAGGATTCTTGGAAAGCTCGGTCCTGTTGCTGCTGCCAAAGCACTGGAGCACAGAGGAAACAGACGAGGCAGCTGAGCAAAACCACAAAGCCACAAAAACACTAACTGACAAGGTGACTCGTCACGAGTCAAACTGAGAGAAAACATGAACTCTAAATAAAACCTGACAATTTTATGGACTGCCACTGTGGCCAGGGCAAAAGCCAGTAGAAAACTAGATTAACTTTTTCTAACCAAACTTACTCTGGATTCCCAACACAGGTTTACAAAACAACCAAAAAAAAAAAAAAAAAAATCAAAGCCACTGACAAGAAAATGAACCAGATTAAGAAAAGGGGAAAGAAAGAGACCATTGAGGAATCCAGGACAGGATCAATGTGGCGAGACAAAGTGTGCTGCCTGCAGAGAAGGGTCCTGACAGGGGCAGAGTGAGAAAATTAGGGGCCGGGGAAGAAGGACGAGACAAGAGACTAAAAACAGGAAAAGAATTTGGCAAGCAACACCAGCCTAGCAGTAAAGCCATGAGTTTTCCCCCCACTAGTGGGAACGTTCAGACACGTTGGCACTTTCTCAAAAGCTGTAAACTGGGTTTTTGTTGTCTGCGATGGTGGAGCGGCCCTGCCAGGCAGACTGAAGGTCAACGAGCGGGTAGATGGGGTAAACACATCTGTAGGTCAATTCGTGTTGTGAATCGACTTAATAAAACGAAACAATTATCAGAAAGATGGAGGATTAAACCAATATAGAGCAGCTAATGGGTAGCAGCCGCCTTTATAAAGGAGGAGAGTTTTCCCAAATGAGTTGGGCCAATTTTCCGCCTCCTCTTCAGGTCAAAACGGGCTGGTGCGTTCAGCTCCTGCTGCAAAAACAAAGCCACCAGTCTAGCTTGGCGAGATGCTGTCTCCTACAGTATTACAGCCAGTCTGGATCTGAGCCGGAGGCCTTTCAAAGATTGCTTAGTCTCAGTAACCCTGCACTTCCCTTTAACTGTGGTATCAGATGACCTGAGACAACAGAACAGGAAGACCTTGTGTGTGTGCGTGTGTTTGTGTGTGCGTGTGAACAAAAAGAGGGAGTAGAGGCTGGCTGAGAGAGCAGGTAAGGTGGTACTGCAGCCGCTTGTCACCAAATGAGATGGTGGAGGGGGGGTTAGGGTTTCCTTCTGACATGAGTGAGCCCATTCAGGACGGCCAGTCAATGGGAACTTAATCTGTTTGAGCAGATCCAACAGAGCGTTACACTCCAGCTAACTGAGAGTTTTAAGCCAGTCTGATAAAACAAGGACTTTAACATGAGAAGAGATGGAGAGATGGGGCGACACAAGACGAGGGAAGAGAGGACAAAGTGATTAGAAGATACCAAACATCAGGAAGAAGAAGGGAGCAGAGAAATACAATGTTTACTGAATGAGGAATAACAACAATGAGCTACGACAAGGACTCTTGTAATGGTAAATCCTCTAAAGTAGAAACGGAAGGCGAGTCAAAGTCACTTTTAATTGTGCTGAAATTAAAGGAGGTAGCAGACTACTAATCCTCGTCCAGTGATTGGAGTCATTTTCCACCTGGATTAGAAGGCAGTGGCTTATTTAGCCAGAAGTCATTTGGATTCAGGCACCGTACACCACCACCCCCTTACACAGACAGCATGAATGTCTATTGAACGGTGAGCTCAAGTCTACATTAAGTACACCTAATGACCAAACACGATGAGCGAGGAGCAGAGCGAGTCGGGGAGAGACAGACAGACAGACACACAGGAGGACGGAGAGTCCTAGAGTCAACATACCGTGCTGGACTCGCGTTCTTTCAGAGGAATGGCCAGAGGCGAGTGAAAAGATGAGGGGCCAAGAGGGAGGAAAGCAAAACACAAATTAGTATGGGAGGGCAACAAAGACTGTAATCAAAGAGCAGCAATCAAATGCATGGTGTAACACATCAGGTTAGCTACAACGTACTCAAGAGGAAACGCTCTCAGAGAGAGTTTAATGACCAAAAATTTACTTTTTGATGCCATGGACACCAAATGAAGCAGCATTTAGGCATAGCATCCTATAACATTTTATATATATTATAATAGTTATTATTTTTCTGCTTTCCTGTTATTTGTTTAACCTATTTTCACATTAAAACAGAACAATAAGGTAAAGATGGACGATATGGCCTTTAAGCACTAAACTAAACATGCATTTAATCATATTTTCGGATGTTTTGATACTCTCATTGAACAAACAGTGGAGAAAATATCAAAAATAATCCCAACAATACGATGAGGTATTTTTAAAAAATATTTTAAATGCCCAACATTTTCCCTCACAGTAGCTCTGTCTGTAGTTCGGCCTTGAAAACAGTGTTTATTGGCTTGAATATAATGAAGCCGGTAGAAAGCGCTCCTGTCAGCAGCAGTGAACTGCTGCAGGCCGTTTGTGTGGCAGGCTATGCTCCTCACCTCGGTGCTCCAGGTCGTGGTGGTTCTTCTCATCCTTCACAGGCAGGTGGGTCTGGCTGCCAAGAGCGCCCAGAGCCAGCAAACCGGATCCAGCACCTGTCACTGGGGGGAGGCCGGGCGGCTGCAGGCCTGAGGGGTGAGGGGGCAGCTGGACCGGGGGGCCGTGGGCAGCGTGAGAGAGGTGCTGCGCCTGAAGCTGCTGCTGCTGTAAACAAACACAGAGAGACAGGAGACGAGACAAAGGACAAGTGGGTCAGCTGGGAAATGACTCCTCTATGAGTGACCGTGCTCTGCTCAGGCTGGCTTTGGAGACATTTCTGCTCAAAGCCAAACAATCTGGATTTAGCTGTGGATCAACATGCAGTGCTGGCTCACTGCTGCTGCTGACCTGCTGTCTGAGGGACAGAACCGTTTTCATGTGTTCAATGAATCATTTGGCTCAATAGGGTAGAGTACATTCACTCCAAAACCTCTGTGTTATACCTTCCAGTGGTGCAGCATGGTAGCTGAAATGTGACAGCAGGAGGAAGCAGTGCTATTCATATTTCCATATTAAAACAAATTTATCTTTACTTGATAGCTAAGAGTAAACTAATACAACTAATATTTAAGTATGATATATATGTAACTAAAAAGATATCAAAACCCAAATTGTGTGCCTTCTAAGTCAATTTAAACCTGCAGTGTCAAATGCTAAATTAATAATATACCAACATCAAACCCCAGAAACTAAAAACAACTGAATATTTTATTTTTGGACATCAGCAACATTTGTTAACTCTTTAGTGTTCAAGTCTGCATTAGTCAATGTGACAGGAAGTTTGAACTCGTGTTTGAACTCGACATTTTGTCCAACATTTCCCGGAGATTCAAGATGTTTTTCTGAATCAAACTGAAAAAAACAAACAAACCTGAAGTTGTTTAATAATCTGATCAACGCTTCATCATTTTCTGCTTTTGAAGTTTTTTTTTCTTCTGACTCACCTTTCCCATTATGAAAAAGACCATGAGGCATTTTATTCTCACTTTGTCAAAAAATGATTAAGCTATTTTCTAAACTCCACTCCCACTCTGCTGGAAGGGAATGTAGTTATGCGACTCCAATAAATCACAGCAACCAGCAGGAGATGAAGGAGAGTTATTTTGGTTTCATCAGCAGTCAGCCAATCATAATTTATACTGCCCCAAACAGCTGTTACAACCAGAATCTAAGGAAGCAAGGTGCCATATAAATCCTTTTAAAAAAACCATAACCAACTAGACCAAATCATTTGAGCTTTTTTTCCAAAAATACTATAGCTACCAAGAGAAAAACAGATAAACAATGGCTGACAACATGGGCACAATATGGTTTGTTTAGAGATATGAAATATTTCAGTTCAGACCTACATTAAATGAGTCTGAAATATCTTTGTTTTCATCCAGATGAACAATGATGATTTCTCGACTTGGTTTATTGTAGAGGACTGGTCTTTCTTTACATCCTGTCCTCGCATAGGAGCAACTTTTATGTTTGTCCCATTTTCTTCTCTGATGGTGCATGACCTTCAATCAGCTATGTTTTGATTGAACATCACATTACCTCTGGCCACCAGATACGGTACCAAACAGATATGCTCAGTCCCAAACTGCTTCAATCATAACTGGGACGAAAAGAAGAAGAAGAAGAAAAAAAAAATCAATAGGTCTGCTCTTGAAAGCCTCAAATACTTTCAACACTCTGGAAAACCAAGCCAGCATGCCCCGCCTCAGCAAAATACCACTAAGCAGAAGACAGTGGAGAACACACACACACACGACTCCCAAGAGGCCATGAATGTCTGTGAGAGGCAGTCAGAGCCAAGAGAGTAGATAGACAGGAGTTAAATAGCCACTCAGGCAAGAGGGAAGCAAGTGCTTTAAAACAAGGTTAAATAACACTTAGCACATCCATCAACTGCCTCTTCAAAAAGCGAGGGAAAAAAAAAAAAAAGATTGCCTCTCGGCTTGCAAGATAGAACACCAATAACTTGATCCATACATTCATTATACAAAATGGAGAAAGTAGACCAAAGTACATGGGGTGGGTTACCACATTCAAAAGTCTATTTAACAGCTGGCCATTATTCAGTCGGCCCTTTATGTCTCGCTAGTCCTGGACCCGTCAGATGGATGCAAGCAAATAAGGGCCAGCGTTCTTAATCGATTTTTGCACCGGTGAGCAGAGCTGCCCGTTTCTTGCGAAAAACGGAAAGGGGAGCAGAAGAAAAAAGAGAAAACGAGAAAGGAAAGGGCAGCCAGAACAAGACGAGGAAGGAGAGGCGGAATCACAAAAATAACAAGAGAATAAAAGAGAGAGTGGGCGAGGGATTGAGGCAGGGACGTCCCTATTGAGTGTGCCTAATGAGGAAAAGCGTGCAGGGATCATTATCAAGAAGCCTCATTAGCGTGCTATGACTGAGGAGAAGAGAGGCGAGGGAGGGAAGTCATGAGGGGCGAGAGAGAGAGAGAAAAGGAGAAAAAAAGTGGGGAGGGGGGAATGTTCAGAAAATAAATTGCTTCCAATTCAATATTCATGGATAAAGAGCTAGCTCTCTTTCACACGTATCTTTTTTCATTATGTGTAAATGCTGCTGCAGCTCTGGCAACTTCCACAGGAAACAGGCAATTAAAGTTAACTAGGCGAAGCTGGCTCCCTGCAGAACAGTACTGTCAGGTGGAACAAGCATCAACAGAACCCGGCACAAACCAGCTGGCATACTGGCTTAATAAGTCTGGCAATGATAGCCGCATTACCCACTGAGGCTTACAACAGGTTCTGCAGCTCATCAGCATTTCTTCAGTCATCGAAGGAAAAGAAAATTAGACCGCAAGATATTTTAAAAACAACAAATGGGGCAGCGAAGGTTCTGGAGAATCATTGGCATCCATATTGGCCGGATGAAAAGGAAAGAACAGAAACAATCCAAGTTGAATTTTACTTTCCCTTTAAAGGGAACACAGAAACAAATAATCCTAGAAAACCAACCGCAAACCAACTAAGCAGACACTATGAGTGTGATGGGGAGAATTGAGCCACAGCAGGAATAAACCTGTTGGTCATTTGCATTATCAGATTCTCAGCTGCTTTTCTGTATATATATAAAAATATTTTCACTTATTTTGATTGTTAAACAGAAAAAACTCATCCAACTTGTTGCACCTTGAAGATAAAATTCTAGCATAGCTTTCAAACATAAGAGTAAAAAAAAAAAAAAAAAAAAAAAAAAAAACTACCATGAATATATTCAAACAAAACATGTAAAGAAGAGGCCATCGTGGTAAGCAAATGAGCCATAGTGATATTAAAAGCAGCCAGGTGTAGAGGTTTGTGCTGTCTTCCACCGATTAGTATTTACATGACATGTGAAGAGCAGCACGCCACCTGTAGCTGCCATGTCAACCAGTATCCAGCTACTATCTTGTTTAATGTAGGACTTATGGAAATTAAGGTAGGAGCATGCAAATGACGCAGCACCTCTGACACTTGTCGAATAAGATTCAATCATGTGTCGCCTCTGGCTAGAAAACTATGCAAAACGGAGGAGAAGAGGGCAGAACAATTTCTCGCCGTCTGCTTTGTAGTGTGCAGTCCGTGCTGCAGCCGCTCAGATTTCAACCTTCAAATAAAACCGGAGCTAGCCTCAAGTCTACATGTCTGAAAGTGACCGTCATTTAGTGGAAACTAAAGGTCAGTAACTGTTTTGGTCTCATTTGGTTCAAAGTTTTTGATAATAAACTCCAGTCCTATGGAAAGCCAGATGTTTTCCTGTATTGTAAATAAGAGTGAGAAAAGCTACAACCAACGACATTTTAGATCAAACGTTTGAGGTCGTCTGATTAAAAACCTGGAAAATCAAAAGACTGGATTTACTTCAGAGGTCAGTTAAGCCATCATTGTAAACCTGGAATGGAAGAAACATTAAATCTTGTAAATGTTAGACCCACAGCTGTACAAACCATCAAGTAAATTGAGATTTCTCACAAGTGCGACTGACAGGAGACATCCCCACTCTCCACACTGGGTTGTTCTGCGTTACATGAACTTTAATCCCATCTATTTTACAGATGTTCAACGCCTGCACAGTCCCTGCTATCTCGGCTGCAATCCCAAACCTAGTCCTGACCCGAACACTTTAATTCTCTGGTCCAGAGGTAAAGGTAAGCCAGTTGGCTGAAAACCTTCGTGTAATTAAAGAGCAAGCAAAGTGAAATGTGAGAAACACTATAATCTGATCCCAGCTGGAAGACCGATGCAGAGTAGAGGCCCTGTGAGCTGAAAATCGCAACAATCAAGAGAAATTACAGCGGTGAACACCACTTTGACAGAACATGGCAAACATTTTGCGTTCTAAAATTAATAAACCACTCAAGACAGGGACAAGTCTGTACAAGTGAAAGGACCGTGGCACAGCTTAAAAATAAACACTGCAACACTGCTGCAGATTTTTATCAATTATTCCAATTGTTTCAACCAGATTAGACATCCTTTTCAGGATTCCTCTTAAATGTAGCCCTTCAGATGAAGGTAGGGTTGGAATTAATCCAAAAGCATAATGTAGCACCCTTTAATGGTTGATAAATGTATGAGAAGTGCCGCTACTCCTCTGTGAATGCAGTTTTGTCCCTGCTTCTGGGTTAAATGAAAGAAGAAGAGGGGGTATACACACAGTCAGAGGCAGATTGGGAAGTCCACGTACCCCGATGATAGCATTCAGCTCAGTCATTGTCACCTGCTTAGCCCTCTCAACAGCTTGAGCCACCTGCTGTTGATGCTGCAGGACACAAACACAAAAGATCAGACATGAGGTAGAGAAGAGTTCAGCTAAAAAGAACACATTCAGACATCTGCTGCTTCTCCAAGTAGAAAATAGACCCTTCACTCCGCCTTAAAACCGGGAAGACAAGTCTATAATATGTGTCTAAATCTAAAGGGCATGCACAAAAGTAAACCCAGGTGGGAATAAACTGAGGTCAGAACAGTAAAATTAATAATCAGAGTTGAGTAGGCCTAGTTATGTTTTGGGAAAAAACATTTACTTTTAGGAGTATTTTTACTACACTGTACTAGGACTGGGCATTTATTTATTATTGTTCATCATTTATTGTGATACATTTATGCGATTTTGATTTGACCATTGTCACGATAAATGATCAATGATTGATACTGAAAGAAACTAATTTGGATTTTTTTCCTTTTGCCTAGTTTTGTTATTTTGTAATGAATTAATTTCATTTTGATCTTGATAACTTTATACTTTGGTCTGTCTGACGATGCAATCTTAAAATATTAAATTATTGCCATTTTAATCAGTTACTGAGTACTAGAGTGTCATTTTTACCAAATACTTTTCTGCTCTAACTCGAGTAATATCTTGGATGGCTACTTTTTAACTTTCACTTGAGTAACAACATGCTACTCATACTCGAGTACGATTTTTGGGTTCTCTGCCCACTTCTGTTAAAACGTAATCTGTTGGAAGATACTCCAACAAGCAACCAATCAGCTTTTGAGCAACAGCCTCCTCTGTTTCAATGTTTTGAATTCTTCATGTTCAGCATGACAGAAACTAACTTGTTTCATTTAAGGTGCGGCTTGCACGACTAAAACTCACCTCTTGTGACAAGAACGGCATGATCTGAGCCAGAATTGCATTGAGGCGTTTGGCAATTTCCGTCTGCAGGAGAGAAGAAAGAAAATATTAGAAGAGCACGCTTGTGATGCGTCGCATGCACCAACAGACTGAGCAGTTTAATTACCTATAAAACCAAACTGTTTGCAGCGTCCATCTGGGTAAAACATGCACTTTCTAACCAAATTGTATTTCTAACTAAATTGGGACCGCCCAAGAACAAATTTACTTCCCCCCCCTCCTCTGCGATACTTCCATTAAGCTCAAGTCTTTATTTCATTAGGAGGTTGAAATATGCTAATACCATCTGGCTGGAGAGAGCCTAATGAGGTCCATACTTCATAATTATGGCCTATAAAGAGAGGGGGAGAGAGGGGGAGGGCACGCTGAAGCAGACAGGTTAACTCTCCAGCCCTATCTATCAGAGCCATCTTTGGTATCGACCACATAATATTAGCCGGCAGAGTAAGCTGATACTGCGGGGGCTCAATGTACATAATGCACTTTACAGCGCTGCATTTGGGCAAATGGATACGCTGCGCTGCCAGTCTTACTGCACTCGGAGGTCCCATGACATTTTGCCCGAGCCAATTTCCCTTTTTAAATCCTGCACTTTCCGCAGAGTCGAGGAGCACAAGAGGAACACAAAAGTGGGAAGCGGAGTGAAAGGGGGTGGAAGTGGCGATGAATGGAGGAGAGAAATCCTCTGATTTGACACTAAGGTAATGCGGTTTGACTGAACCAGGGGAGGTGAACTAATTGATTCTGAGAGATTAGGGGTGGAGGACCAGCAGGTGTGTGTGTGGGTTGAAGAGGTCCTTCCCGCCATTTTGGACGCCGCTGCATTCCACTCATTTGCTCCTTAACCTTGTTTGAATGTGAAAAGGGGGAGAGACAGGAGGTGCCAGTAGCTTTCTGGAAAACCTCTGTCACCCTTTTCATTTTCAGGGGGAGCAGGAGACGAAGAGGGGAGGGAGGAGAGGGGCAGACCTTTGCTGTCCTGTCAGGATTTATCTCACAACCCCTGTTTGACCCCAAATGGACGGCGCTTTCTCCCTCCCAAAGCTTCTTCACACCCCCTTCATGCTAATTCCACTCCTCTCTTCTATGCCTTTCCTCTTCCTTTCTCCTCCTCCCCTCTTCTGTTGCCGAGGCAACGCTATCTGGCACGGCTTATCGTTATGTAAATTGGGCTGAGGGGCTCTGACCAGAACAGCCTGTAAAATCATATTAGGAGCAGCACAGAGGCAGGTCATTAAATTGAATTTTCGGCCTGTCGATCTGATCGGCACGGGAAATTAATGAGGGATAACTGGGAAAGCAGAGGCGGTTGAGGAGGGAGAGAGGGGGGCGGGTGGATGGCGAGCTGACATGGAGGAAGGGTGGGGGACTCTTTGGAGACTCATAAAGCATCATCATTACCGGGGGGTTGGGAGGGAGTGCACAATGACACTGGCAGGGTGAGTGTGTTTCAGTGTTACGCCACTTGCCTGGAAATGGCTGCAGGGGGAGCAGCACAGGGCTTGTAGAAACAGCTGTATGCTGATGCACTCGGCTATTAACACAACTGCATTACACACAAAGGCATCCATGTGCTCACAGAAAATCACCACTTCAGGACCACCGCTTGAGGCCAGAAACATTCGTGGAATTCAGGCGCTGCACTTCGCCGTTTTTTGTTGTATTTATTATCGGGTGGTGTGGCAGAGAAAAGAGCTTGAGTAATGTGGGAAAGGAAAAAAGCTGCTTCTTTGTAGCTAAATGTTCTGAAAACCTTTGACCCCGATGTTGACTTCAGCCCAAAACTCATCTGGGGATAAGAGTGGTAAGAATTTTGATTCATCAATAAGATTTCACTTACTCACGGTAAATACAAAAGGAAGCCGGACAGAATGATAGGAAATGTCATATTTGTTATTTTGTCCACTGTTTGTTCTGTATCAGTAAATATCAGTGACTTTGAAAATATGATAGAACACAGTTACTGTGTGCAGTTTAGTGATAAGAATCACACTTTAAGTGGACAAGTGAAAAAGCCCATTTCAAATGGGAATATTTTTCAGGGATAATATTTGTGTTTGTGGCACTACGATTGCTGTGCCATGCAGTCACAAACAGTTACCTAAAAAATAATTTTTAATTGTGATCTTTATAATGATCATAATAGTTCAATTAAATGTCATAATAAGATGTCAAGTCCATACTGCGCACCTCCATATGTGTCTTCAAAAAGAAAGTGTCTATGAACTTAGTTGCACTATTTTCTTCGTCCTTTCCCGATTTTGTTCCTCTGTTCACCCAGTGAGGGTAATGAGGACAAGTGTGTTTGGACAGATTCCTGACAGCTAAACATGAACATGCAGAAAACACCCGCTATGGGCTTACAGGAGCCAAAACAGGACCACTTCATTTTTTTTTGAAGTAACCATTTTTCCACAGAGCTTTCAGCAGCAGAGACAGGTTTAGTGTCACTTAAAGCCGCTGGAAACAGAGGCCTTTGAGCCAGCTGAAGCTTTTCTCTGCAGCTCCACAATTACAGGTACTCAGCGTTGTCTAGGAGCGCCAGAACTTGGAGAGGCCCGCTCTCTCCACCGCATCCCTCTGTCAATGGCGCGTTGAAAGCCGTTTGGCTGTTTGTCGCTCCAGGCATTAGCCCCCCGAGTGGAGAGCAGAGTCTCTGACGAGGATTCAATTGGCGAGGAAAACAAGTGGCATATGATGAGGAGGCAGAGATGGCTGTTTGGGAATTATCTTCTCAGCCAGGGCAAGAGGAAGAAAGAGCCACTTAGAGGTACCTTGTTCATTACGAATGCATGAGGAACATTTTGCATGTGCGTGACAATTTAGTTAGAGCCAATATGCAGAGAAAGAAGCAACATTTCTGCAGGGAAACCTATGGAAGCAGAGCATTTGTGACAGATAGCATTCCTCAGTTTGAATCCTAACACCAGCCAGTTAGGAAACATACACCCCAAACAATAATAGTGCAACACTCCTTCACCAACTTCTCCGGCCTTGCTATCAAAATAAAGCACGTCTCACAGCCCCGAGTAACCTCATCAAACTCCCCTGAGTGTGGGTGTGTGTGTGTTCTCCTACTCAGTTTGTTTTGGCTTTGAGACAGATCGACCATCATCACCTTGGCAAACAATTCCAGGAATCCACTATAAATTATTCATTTGCACAAGCTCCGTTTCTCCTTCCTCCTTTCTCCAGGAAACAGACCCGATAAAACACTTTCACCCACCCCCACCACCTTCGCTCACTCAACAAGTGACGAATCAGATAATCGGTATATCTATGAAAATGCTATAAATTCACTTTGAATCCTTATGATTCCATTTAGTCCTAGCTCTAATTGGAATGGACAGGCAAAAAGCTAAACTTAAAACATAAGGAGGCATGAAAGTGATAAACATCCAGCCAGACAGAGAGCAGAGGGAGTTGAAAACAAAGCAACCCCCCCACACCCCTCGCATACACACACACACACACACACACACACACACACACACACACCCCTCCACCACAGTCAGCAGGGCATGTTGCTGAGGCAGCCTAATGAGCTGCGCTAATTAAAATCACTTATTGACAGCAAGCAAGGGTGATTACCTCCACCCTGCACTTTTTGCCATCATAAGAGACACTGTCAAAACAAATTACCTCCCGGCAGCCACAGTCATACACACACACATACACCGTCCCTTTCATGACAACCGCTCTGCTCAGCAGCAGCATAGAGGGGAAACAGTGTGCTGGAACCTCAATTACTGTATGTTTGTGTAAGTAGACACAAACAGTGTTTCTGTGTTGGGATATTTATAGATGTGTGTGTTTATGCAAGAGTTCCTTTTTAGTCCAGATTTGTTGGGGTAACAACAAAGTGAATTTATAATGTGTGTGTGTGTTTTTTTTTTCACACTACAATAAATCTTCAACGCAAGCAAAGCAACACGCCCGCCTGCTTCCAATAATCCAGCTTGCAGCCGTTCGTATGAACAACGGCGACGGCGAGGGGCCGTCTGTTTACCTCTCGCTGATGTCATCACAAACACTTGTTTAGCAGGGATGGGAGAGGGAGAAAGAAGAAGGAAGGAGGGTGGCAGGAGCAATAAATTATTCAGAGAGCTCTCCGCTGGGCTTATTGACAAACAAAGGAGATGCACAGGACAAGTCGATTAACCCATTTACCCCGGAACGCCTAGTCTCCAGATTACAGCCACGCTTTCTTCCCACTCGTTTGGGCTGCGTATCTCTCCTACCTGCTTTACAGCAGATAAAAAGCCCAGAAAGGGGATGGGGCTGGCAGGCTTGGCTGCCTTGATGATCAGAAAACGCATGTAGTTAGCGTAGCGCGCGCCAACTGCAGCGCATGAACGGAGCGGCGTGCTGCTGCTCCAACCGGGCTCCCCTCCCGCCGATGCCATTAACCTTCTGGATCACACGGCCACGAGGCCTCCACCCCACCATTCTTCATCTCGCCCCCGCCTCTCTCACGTACTGCCACTCTCGTACATCATATTGTACTGCTAGTGACACGGGGGCCATCTTTCACCTCCCCTTGATGCAGTGGTGGGAGCGGCAATGGAAAAATATGACGGTACAAACGGCGAGACAAAAAAAAAAAAGATCTGAGGAAGCAATAAGAAGTTTAAAAAGGGGAAGTATTAAGGGTTTTCCAGGTACATAGTGTCATTTTATAGCACAATCAAGTAACTATGTTAACTTCAGTTGTTATAAAAATACTACATACATCTAATATGACTTGAAAGAAATTTAACTTTATAATTTAACGCCTTGAAATCTCTACTTGCTAAAAAATTCAAGGATTTCTCAAACATGCATGAAAAAAAATCTAACACTCCATGTAGGTTTTTGATGACATGGAGTAACTTTACAATAGCATTAAAACATAATGTAAAATACTGACCCTGAAGAAAAAGAGGTCTACTTCTGAAAAAGATAATAGAGGAGTTAACAGGGTCTAAAAGAATGTCGTCTTTGGTTTTTACATGACATCTTGTCACACGCTAGGTGAGAAACTTTTATTTTGGTGCCAACAGGAGAGATGAGGTTGGTAATCCTCACAAACTCAAAGGTTTATCACTACAGCCAACATACTTTTGTTTGTTTATACTTTTGATCTCATGCTCAACAACAGCCAGGAACTCAGTTTTAAATCCCCTGCTTACATTTCCATTGACATAACACACCACTTCCAGTTTTAAATGATTCACGTCTACGAGTTTCACGACATAACGCATAAACTAAAAAAAAAAAAAAAAAGAAAAAGTTCAGTAAGGGGGTCTCCAACTCCAGTCCTCAGGAAGAGGACTGTCCTGAAACTTTTAGATGCATCCCTGCTTCAATACACCTGAATCAATTGGTTGATTTTACCTCTTCAACATGTCATGAAATCATTTGATACAGGTGTGATATCTGTAGGTCTGTCTTAAATTATAAGGCCCAGAATGATTAGGTCACTACCAATCTTTTTTTTTTTTATTTACATGTTCTGCACAGTGGTCATAAAGCGACCACTGGGCAGAGAAAAACCACAGGTATTGCTGATTGTGTTGCCTTAATATAAGCTGATTAATTCCTACTAAAAGCATCTACTACAATAAGCCATGCGTCAGTATTCACAAACTGAACGCTTGGAAAACGTTGAGTATGTGGGCACATTTATGTGAATGAATGCATGAGGAGGCAGTGTGGGAAAGATAAACATATGATGCAATTTTTGCTTGTCCACAGTTTCCACAAGCCTGTAACCCAGATAATTTAAGCCAAGACTTACAAAAATAAAAATTCACCAGAAGCCAGGGAAAGCTAACTTCATGTTGACACATTGATCACTTTACATATAAAGTCCAAAAGTCAAACCAAGTCACCATCTACCAAGCTTCCCATTTCTCTAAGGTATTCCTGCAGAAAGCAAAAGTCCATTCAGTGGTTCATTTGATTCTTTTTCCAGGTTTTTTCAAGTATCTTGGCGTTTCCTTCATTAACTTTGACTTGGGTCTCTTCACATCATGACCCATTGTATTATTTATGAGAAAAATAGTTTTTTTTTCCTCTTTTCTTTTGACAAACTATTAAAATCCTTAACTCAAATCAACAATCGTCTCCTATCCACTCGTTGGAGTCTGATGCGGGCGTTAAATGCCAAACATTTCAGGTGAGACGTCACTGAGCTGCAAACCAAAGTCGTTGAGTGTGGCGTCTCAACTCCAGGGAGCTCCAGGGCAGTTTCAGGTAGAGGATTGTGAATAATGAATTTCAGCAAGCCATCCAAGTGAGTCACTATTACGTTCTATTGTTCAGACGTTTCTGTAAAGCTCCACTGACGTTATTGTTGCTTCCTTCGACGTGTGAAACACGACAGAAACAAACTAACAAGACGGTTGTGAAACACAGAAACAACTTCTCTTCTACCGAAAAGACTCTTTAGGTGGTGTGAAACAAACTGGATATTCTTCCAGTTTGTCTATGGGGTGATAGCAGCGTGTCTGCTGATTAGATGAGCTTTTAGATTCCTTAGTCATGGAAATGCAAATACCTACTGGCAGAAAAAAAAACCCACTAGCCTACGACAAACCACTCAAAAGCATGCATCGCCAGTTTGTCTGCCAGATACTTTAATCTCATCAACCGCCTCATCAGAGAGTGTGCCCTTAATGTTGTTTAACCTGTCAGCATTTCTACAACAGGAAGCCTGTATGGGTACGCCTCTGAAAAGCCTTTAAGGATAAGGGCAGGAACTAAGGTCAGATATGCATGCATGCACATGTTTATACTCTTCAAACAGTAGGGGAGGAAAAAACAAAAACAGAAATGTTTTGGATGTACATAGACCATATCTGATGTGGCTACATACCTGTTTGTGCATCTCAATGTTGAGTCCATAGGACATCTCGTAGTACTGGAAAATAAAGAGAGACAAAACATTAAACCTCAAACTTTTCACTTCAAAAATACGTCAGACTCAAAGGCAGGTATTTATGCTCAAATATGAACCCTGGTTAACACAAGTGGTTAACACAAGTGGTTCTAGGTAATTTGTTTTGACCCAGTGATGAGAAAAAGAAAGACTAAGATATTTTTATTTTAACCACAAAGGAAATGCTGGACAGATGCTTTAGGAACGGAGTGAACGAAAACAGCAGAACAACTTTGACCAAATCAGTCGACGATATTCGTATACGTTTTACTGCTGCAGCAACAGAGGACTGGTTTCGTCTGAGTGACAGGTCGACTTTAAACACAACCCCAACCTATGACCTCAAAGACCTGACAAACAAACAAAAAACAAACAAAAAAACACTTTCTGTGATGGTCAAAAGCCAAACTAACCAAATCCAAACTATAGTGTAGTTGTTTACCAAAGACACACGAATTTATAGCTGCTGATAACACCTTATCGCAACAAAAAGAAGATTCAAAAAAGTGAAATTGACATCTTGTCCGTTATTAGTCCTTTAACATAAACACACCAGTAGGGACACAGATTGCTCTGTGGACGCTCAATGAAGCTTGTGTTGGCAAGAACCTTTGAGTTGGGTCATGTTTACAAAACCATCTGTTTTTGTCCCTGTTCTATGAACTCTGAACTCAGTAAGGCACAAATTGTCTGAGCGCACTTTTACATTAAATATCATCTTAAAAGAAGTTGCAAGCATTTACGATTTCAAATACTAATAATCTTTTAATACAAGCAGTAATATCCCACCATGTCTTGTTCACCGTTTTACACTGAGCAGCAGGAAAACTTCTAATTAAACTGAATCCTGGACTAATTATAGCTAATATTAATAGGCCCAGCTGTTGACTAACTTAAAAATTTCCAACACCAACTGAGAGACTACGCATGAAAAATTATTCTTGGGTTAGAAATTTCGATGAAAATGATTGTTGGGAGTTTCACCACGGGGGGGAGGATAACAAAAGCGATCAAAGGTGCTCTCTTGGGGCACATGCGGTTCTAACACGTGTACTTAGAGCTGTCCACTTGACATCTGATCAAACAGGAAACATGTTGGCAGCAAGTCTGAGCAGACTCACACTCTTTCCCCTGTCTGAGAAAGCTGTGGTTGTGACACTTGTTTCACTCTGAGGAGGTTACTAAAATAAAACAATAAGGCACACACAGGAAACCCACTGATTCATGCACAAAGCCAGCAGAGGAGCCATTAACTTCCTTTGGATCCTGTTAGGTGTGTGGTGTGTTGGGGTGGAGGAGGGGGGCGGGGGTTGGAGGGCCACAAAGAGGAACCCAGAGACACAGATGGGACAGGGTCGTCACACCCTACAATCAATAGCTGGACATTTGACCCTGTCTAGAATTTCAACGGCCCCTTAACCCCCACCCTGCTCCTCCTCGTCCAATGAAAACAAGCGTGAGTCAACAATCTAACAAGATCTTGGAAAAACAACTAGGTTGCACCACCTGTGACTTTTCACCTGAGGCAAATGGGAGGGTACAGCATTAAATCAGATTCATGGCTTACAATTATTGCACTTACCATGACATAGTGACGCTGCATTTCAGTCTTTTCGTTGGCCAGCTTATCGTACTCAACTTTGAGGCTTGTAGGAAGAAAGAAAAAAACAAAACGAGAGAAGGCGTTTACTGAACATGATCCGAACAGAGAGCCATCAAAAAAGCAAACGCCATCAAGAGTTTATAGTAAACGTGAGAAAGCAGTTTAGATTTTCTATGGTGTTGCATGAGGCTACAATAAAGGAGCGACCAGTAGCAGCTTCCTCTTCCTATTGTTTCCAGGAAGCCAGAGCTGTTTACAGTCAGTTAGTCATTACCTGTGGTACTGGGCCTGCAGGAACTGAAATTCGTCTTTGATCCTATCGCAGGACTCTGCCACCGTGAACTTGAAGCCAGGCTGCCCCGGTTGGTGAGGTGCCTGAAAGAGTGGAAACACCGCAAGCATCAGCAGATAACTTTCCTGCCACCACCTCCTGCTTTCTCTCGCTAAACCCAGTTCTTTATCTCTTCGTGGCTTTTTATGCGTCTGCTGAGCCTCAAGAAGCAGAACAGAGAGAAGGCTGCCTTCATCCGTGACCTACCAGTAAGTCACCCACTTAATCCATCCACACAGAGCTACTGCATAAATGGCTCCTGTCGTTTTGACAACAAATTGCACCATGATGTAAACCATACACAAGGTGCAACACACCTTGGCACCAACTCGAGCCAGAAATAGCAACAGCTCAATTCTCAGGTAATTAAGCTGTTTTTCTTTAAAAGGGACGCACAAACAGTGACAAAGGCAGCTATACTCACCGGATGCCGGCCTTGTGGATACATGTCGAGCCTTTTACACAAGGGAATCGGTGTGTTTTCCTCCCCCCACCCCCCCACCTTTTTTTTTTTTTTTTTTGGTCGTAAATCCCAGAGAAGGTGCGGTAAATCACCGCAACCCCCTCCCCTGTAAACGCAGGATGGCGGCGGACAAAGCCTTTCTCTGGGCTGCCGGGCGGCACTTTCAGACCCCGACCGGTGGATGTGTCTGTCACCTCCTCAGTCTCGCTTTGGACCTAAACAAACAGAAAACGGGGCACCGCTCAGGAGCTGGATCACATGAACCAAAACACAAAGCGACACCGATTTCACCTTAGTGACCTAACCGCGGAGTCGGTTACGTAAAAAATAATAACAAATAATGATAATAAAGTCGCTCTTTGGGGGCGGATTTTGAAAATATTTCCCCAGATATGACAGATTCTTTACCAGACGGCTAAGTGTGCATCGCAGTAAGAAAAACGCGATACATTTCCCCAAGTACAAGAATAAATCCCAAAGTTTTAGTTTTGAATACACCCACGGGGACACGATGCTTCGCTTTTCTTATAAATGCACCGAGTTCTCCTTAATAACAAGAGAGAAAAATCTACAGTGTTTTGGTGGTCGGAGGTGATCAGAAAACAAGAAGTCTGCTCCCATAAAAGCCACACCACCACTCGCCTCGTTAGCGGCTCTCTCCGTGAAGCCCTTTTTACCTTTGTCTCGACTGATTCCTCCCTCCTCTGTACAGGTAAGAAATAGTATCCACACACTGCGGAATATCATCGACTTCCCACCGCCACTGAAGACTTAAAAGAGCAAAACAAAGACGTCTCTTTTCGTCGTTCCTGTATTTGTTCGCTTCGTCTTGTTCGGCCCCTTGAGAGTCCTTTAAAGCCCCGGCGATTCCGAGGCGGAGAGCGTCGCTCCGTCCGTCCGTGTCGGACGCTGGACGAGTCCTCGACCGCAGACAACTTCAAAACAGGCTAAGTTAGATCCTGCAGCAGTACGCCAGCTCTCCAGTAGCTCCTGATAGTGTGAACTGTCCACTGAACCAGTTATTTTGTGTTAAAATGTCGAGCGTTGTGAAATTCACCGCCAGCCTGCCGTTGGGTACCCAGTTCCTCCGCCGCGCGCTGTACCACACACAGACTGTGCACTGACACGAGGACCTCACTGCTGAGAGAGGGCCCCGCACCAACCAATCAGGCTCCGCGTCGGGGCTCAGCACAAGCAGCCAATGACTGAGCGGCATCCCCACGTGGGGTTGGAAGAAAACAGACGTTCTCATTGGACAAATACAGTGACCTCACACGGTCGCCATTTTGGATGTGAAGTGACATTCTGAGCGTTCAACAACTTGTTCAAAACAAAGGTAATAATTTATATGTTCGTCCATTTCAGCGAAGCAAAGCAAATGCCGTCTACATCTATTAAACTCTGGTCATCCAAGGATGTCTGTGGTGTGAACGTCACCCCAAGAGGTATGCTTATTTAAGCAAATTAAATGCCACGTGAACATATATAAATGAAAGCAATGTCACCCTAAAATAAATATTCGTATTGGAACGTGAAGATAACACTTCTACAAGAAAGAGATAGATATACAAAGAAAAAAAACATGCTCTCTTGGCTATCAAACCAAAAACAACAGTAAAGCACATGCATTTATTAAAACCTCAAATTCGCAGAATATAAAAAGATGCTTTATCTACAGCAGAGCGTCCTTTGAGTGACTTGAATTGATCGACCTATTTCTAACGAGACCTTAAGCGTGTACAAGCTTTCCTATCACCATCAATAGGAAGACTACAACACCTCCGTGCCTCCGCCTATCATGTGCAGCTCGCGCTACACACCCCACGTGGGGGCCTCTGCCTCCGCCTCACTGCTTCTCTATCCAATGGGAGCCCAGCTGTCTTCCTGCGCCGCTTGCGATTGGCCGAGTGCTGGAAGCGCTGTCAGTCATGAGTCCCCGTTGTCAATTAAACCCACGTTGGGTACCGCGCTGACAAATGCCTGTGCTACTCTCCCTCCTGCCTGCGAACAGTGCCTGGAATGGCTGCTTAATTAGCTTCGAATGGCTTTTCCTTTCAGCTCAAACAATCTGTCACTACCATGTGGTAAAAAGACCCCTGCATAAAACAAAAGCAGGAAAAAAAGCTAGTAGGGGCTTAAATATCAGTTTGATTCCCCCCCCCATGCACCCCACACTCTTCAACCCCCCTCCTCCATGAAAACATTTGCTGCAAAACAAAGCTTTTACCTCACTCAAACATTGGCTCCTTTCGCTCATCTGTTTCTGCCCTCAATTTCCTTTAAAACTACATTTGTTTATTTATCTAGGAGTCCATTTAGGGTCCTCGTGTTTTGATTTAAGCACTGGGTTTCTGTTAGTGGACCAGGCCTGGTTAGCCTTTGCGACATTTGTGGTTTTACTGGTTTATAAAGGCTGTTGTTAAATTAATGTTGCACCTAATCTGGTGTAAAAAAAAATAGACACATTGATTATTTTGTCTAAAATGAATGCATACCTCTTAAGAATGTGGTTTGTAAGTGAAAAATCCCCTATACTCACCATAAAAAACCTAAGCTACAGATTAGAGGACTGTGCAAAAATAAATCCAATTTTATACAATGAAAATCAAGATGCTAATAAAAATAAAGAGATTGGATTCACTTTGGAACATTTTGTTCTTCCCAGACCGAAACACCGCTTTGTAATACTTCATCATTTTTATGAAGCACAATGAAGTGCGCAAAGTACTCTGCATTTGAGCTGTAGCTAGCACGCTGCGTGCTTCGGCTGCTGCCTAGCAACAAATGGATCCCTCCTGCAGATGTGGCGACATCAGTTGGGATAATAACTCATGTACTGAGGGCATGTCGCAGGGTGACACACTGGCTGGGAGACTTTAAAGAAGGGTTTCACATAAAACCTCTGCAAATGATTAAGTGTTCCAGTAGCAGTCGTAATCACAGACTCTAAGAGGCAACAGACATTTGAACAAGATAAAACTCGAGTCTGCTTTTGAACATCCAAGTTTCCTCAGAGGATTGAATGTCTGAATGAAAATTTCTGAATCACTGCAATGTCGGGCATCTTAAGCATTGAAACAGATAACAGGTAAAAGTTTTCGTTTCGTCATGTTATTCTGTGTTGTGATTAGTGCATTTGGCGATACGTGGCAGGACTAGAGGCGAGGCTACAGCACTCAGCTTGTTAACAAGGTTCCACTAATTACATTTCCTGCTGTAATTTAGTCAACAGTTTTAATTTCTTCATAGATTCAAAGATATCCACCTGCTACCTAGGCTCTTTCACTCTACTAGCACCCTTAAAGTGATTAAATAGCCAAGTGTGACTATGTGCGCTAAACGAACTAATGGTGTTAGACCACAGCTCTTGTTTTCCTTTCCAGTTCCTGAAAAGAGCAGTGGCACTAAAATCCAATATAACCGTATTGCTCAACATATTTGCACAATTTAAACTTTTTAGTTCACTTCTGTTGCAAAATGATGGCAAGATGTTTTGAGGAAGCCCGTGTCATGCTCAGAAACCACTTCTCAGATTAGCTTATTTTTGTATTTGCTGACGGTTTCAGTTGTCACTTTTGCATGGAAGAATCATTTTTATTTTAATTTCAGAGTAAAATAAACCTCATCACACATTTGAGCTTATCCTGTTGATGTATTGTTAGATCCAAATGGGATTTTCATACAAATCTTCACAACTATGTACAAGACATAGCAGGCAAAAAAAAAAAAAAAAGAGTCAAGTCCAGTTTATAAAAACAAGACAGCAGATGGGAGTTCCACTAATGAATCAACAGCTGCGGGAGGTTTACTTCTCCTTTACTTTTACACTACACACAATTTCAACAGAATCAGCGTGCAAGATATTATTGCATACTCCACTCAAGAGGAGCATTAACACACTAACATGGGACGCATATTCATAAGATCGGTGCCTCGGTGGGCAGAGGAAGGGGAGCTGCTAGATTTCCAACATCATCGTCCATTCATCATATCTGTAGTCAAGTGGGCTTGTAGTGTTGATTTAAGTGGAGCTGTTGGTCAGTGGTGCAGATATTTGACAGTTTGCTCTGCGCTGAGCTTCCTGGGATTGGTATGTGTAGGCACAGTGTAAGGATGTGGGTTATCTGGGAACTGGCAAACACAGCGACAGTCTCCACAGGCCCGAGCCTCTGATTCAAGAACCGCATACAAACAGACATTATCGTACGACTTCATCTGACACGTAGCCGGTCATGGATGCGTCCACACACACACACACACACACCCGCACACACACAAACACACTTCATTCATGCGAACGCAAACACACACAAAGATTCACTTTTCATCCCACTCAATAGAGAGTGGCCTAGATTAAGCAACAACAAAGAAGTGGGCTTCACCGCTGGGAGAAGTGGGGCCGCTCCGCCCTTCTAGACCTCTGCACTGTTTATTTGCACTGGAAACCCAGACGCTGTGAAACTCCCACTCCGAGGCACTGCACAAATATTGAGGGTATTTGCAGAGGTGCTTTTAATTCTTTACAGAGCAATGATTGGCTCTTTGCACTCATCTCTGCAGAAGCTTCGTCAGTGGATTCCTTTGGCCTCCACTGCCTCGCCCCCCCAACACCAACTTAAAGCAGCCATTAAATAAATATGATTGATGTATATTTTTAATAGGGTTAGTGGCCTCTAAAGAGTAAAATCACATTTAATCTGCTTATGATATCACATTCTCTGCACAAATAAATTATCCAAACCACAGTTTCAGTTGGTTATACTTTCTTCTTCTCATTTTGTACAAGAAATGGGGGAAAAAAAACTCCGCCTAGGATTACCACTGGATGGATGGATGGATGGATGGATGGATAGATGGATAATGTCTAAAGTAGACAAATGGACAAATGAATAGATGCATGGATGGATTATACCAAAGGCAGACAAACAGTTAGATGGGTTGATGGGAAGATGGATGGATGGACAAATGACTAATGTCTAAAAATGAGACAAATGGATGGATGGATGAATATTAAAAACAGACAAACTAATGGATAGATGAATGAATAAATGAATGAGTGAAAAAATGATCAACCAAACAAAAGGCTAAAGACAAATGTGGATGGATGGATGCTCATCAAGACACTGAACATGCTTAAATCAGACCCAGACGTCCTCAGTGTTTCCAGGCGGTGTAGGAATCCTTAACAAAATCACTCCATGCTCACTGATCAAGGACTGAAGTGTAAAAAACAAATTGTCTCTGCACTGCTAAAAGAAAGTCTAGCCCGAAGACCCGTTTTTGGACGTTGTGGGCTATAAGCAAGGGGTGAAATTGATTAATGCTGTTTTTCTCTTCCTTTGAGAGTGACATCACCTTTGTGAGGCTGTTTATATTCCAGCATCCATGAGATTAATTACTTCATCCATTCAACTGCTGCCACTTCCAGCCATCCCAGTTGCTTTGAATTAGAGGAGTGCAGCGCTGGGGGCTGGATTTCCACCGCGGTGTGTTCAGTTGGACGGTCGCTGTGGCGTTCTAAAGCGCCCACTGACTCAGGATTATTGACATGCTTTCACAGGCGAGTTCAGGCCTTGAAAGGAGACATTCCTCGCCACAATGGTCCCAGTGTGTGTCGCGGGGGCAGCAGACATGAATAGAGCCCTTAAGTATCACTGTGACTCGTCAGCCTCTAATCAATGCAAACAAGATGAAAGGACCTTATCAAAAGAGACAAACACAGACATGAGCAGTGCCTGATCAAAAAGGTGAAGGCCTTTTTTTGTGTAATCTCTACATTAGCATGTGCTGTTGGCTGGTGTGTAGGTACGGGACCTAATCAAAGCTGAGAAGCAGCTGAAAAGATACACTATGAAAACAGGAACAAAATAAAAATCTGTTTTTAACAGACCCAGGTCTTTTGGTTTAAGTTTGGTCTTTAAATGCAAAACGATAATGTGTTGTAGTACCTTGATATGAAACATAATTAGAATATTTTCACAGCAGCGTTTTGTAAATGGTGCTTAGATGAAGCGTAATTGTGCTTCATGACGCTGGAATGTGGCACGAGGCGATCATGAGGTGTCCGTGCTTGCCGTCTACCCTCGTTGATACCTAATGATTGAGTCTGCTCTACAGATCCATAATGAATTCAGAACGGCTTTGCTTCTTGTGCTGTTTGTGATTAATAAGCTCATTTAGAGAGCTCTCATTGTGACCAGGTCCACACGACGGCTCAGGCTAGCGCTCTTTAGGGGGCTGGTGTTATTTTTTGTGATTACCATCCAAGTGGCTGCCGCTGGAAAAGAAGGTCAACAAAGTGACCTGATCCTGTCCATCAGCTGGAGAGTGAAAGAGGACCTCATGACGATGGAGAGACCCTCTCTGCTTTTAACAAGCGAATGAGTGTTTTACACACGCACACACACACGCCCACGCACGAATACATACACACACGGCCAACACGGAAGCCTTTTCCACAGCTGTGGTTAGAGCTGGTGTCTAACCATTCCTTTCTGTTTTGACCAGAGGAGCCCTGGCTCCGGGCCACACCAACTCTTGCGATTTCCAGAGAAATGAGTTGCTTACATCCGGGCGTTAAGGTGGTTTTATGGAGAATAACTCGAGGCTTAAACATGCTTTGTGGTGGTGAACTTCTACATGTATCTGCCATTCAGTGGCGGCCTCAGGAGTAAATGGAACAATCTGGTAATTGCTGCTGGTTTTTTGTGGTGACGTTGCTATGGAAACAATAAGTGGTGCTGGTCAATTTGCCCCCACATACTGTACAATTGCTGTTTTTACCTGAAAACACTGGTGCATTTGATTCTGACCACAAATCGCTTCGCATCTTCTTGGAGACATTTCACGCACAAATTGACTACTGATGATTTAAAGGGATTTTTCCATAAATTTTGTTTATGGCCTGCTGTAAGAAGATGTGGTCCAGAAAATCAAAGAAGAGGGCGCCTCTGGGTGATAATCTACTGTATCTAAATAAATAAATAGAAGTTGACTGCCTCAACTGGGGATCGGAACCACAGTGCAATATAAAATCTGTAGAAAATATACAACATACCATAAATGTCACATTTCAGCACTGCCATAGACATCTATGTCTGTAATTCAATAAAATATTTAACGAGATTTGCAATAACTCAGTACATGTATGCTAAATGGTTTGTTAATGGGTACAAATTGGGCAGACTAATTGGTGAAAAGGCAAACCGACTCTAGGCCTGCTATAAATTACAATGAACAAAGTGGTGGTTTGGTGGTGAAGTAAAAAGAATGTAAAGCTCTTTTTACTGCAGTTTCTTGTCTGTGTTTCATTTGATTTTTGGTTTGCTCATGCTAAATTCAGTCACTAAACAACAACAAGCATCAGAGACTCTGTTGTGGCAGCTCTTTTGTGACTTCCCAGTGCTGTTGACAGGGAATCTTTAGTCTGGGAAGGATGAAGTCAACACGGATGGCTACCTACAAACCAGAAAATGCCAGGTTTAAAGTTTTGAAGTCAAGCAAGACCCTGTGCCACTGGCACTTGCATTAGGCTCCGTCTTTGGAGAATTTTTGCAATGCAATTTTTAAATTCTGATGAGTTTATATGAAGCTGCCTCAGGTGGAGGTTGATGATACTTCATCTTTCTCTCACTAACTGTCAGACTGATTTAACGGCAGAACAAGAAGAGGCAAAAGTTAACCTCCAGAGGAAGCACGGGTACATAAACCTTTCTGGCAGACCACAGGCAATAAAATTACAACCTTCACTCTATTCCCAACTGGGACAGTGCCCACGATGTGGGTGGGCTGCTGAAAGCACAGATTAATAAATTTAGAACTATGTGGCTAAAGAAATGAGCCTCAGTGACATGTGTTATTTATACTCCAGGGATCAGAGAGTCATGGATTACTAATTAGAAGTTCAACTTAAAAAAAAAAAACTAGAGTAGAAATAATCTTTATTGTTCCTCAGTGGGGGAATTCAGGTGCACCTTCAGCACAGTGACAGGCAAGTCAAAGCATGCAGATTCACACAAAGGTAATAATATGGAAAACATAAAGAATAGGAGACTTATGTAGCATAAGAAAAAATACTGTGCAGTTATTCAAAATGGCATACCGTACTTTAACTCACAGAAATGAGCCACTGAGTAGAAATTTAAGAAAATGCATATATCCATGTATATTTGCATATAAAAAAACCCCAACCGATAATTTACAAAATCCATACTGCTCAGCAGAAATAAGGCATTACTGAGTTTGCTGGGAGGAAGGATCTATGATAACGTTCCTTTGTGCATCTAGGATGCATCACTCCATCAATGGAGGAGCTCTCCCCTTCTGCAACAAGTTAATTTGTAGGTTAGGAGGCATTGTCCAACAGTAAAAAGCATATTTTGAGAAAAATAATTCAGTTTTGTTAATAGAGGGTTAGGGTTAGGGTTAGGGTAGGGTTAGGGTTAGGGTAAAATACCACAAACCGCTATTTTCAGACCCCCTACAAAAAAGCTTAATCCTGCCTATTAGTTTTAGGCAAATATATATTTATTAATGCACAGAGTGGAAACTTTCTTGGCATTACCACAGAAGCTAATATGTACGGTCTTCCTTATTTCTGCACCAAGGAAAATAATGGCAGTTCTGTGAATATCAGCTAGCACGTCAACTAGCATTGCGCCCAGTTATTCCAGCTTCCCAAGCTCCATTTTCTTTCTAGAATTATAGATATGCATTATAAAATTAATCACAAATAGTCACATTTCCTGCAAACAGGTTAGAGAGACATTCCACAGAAATATCTACAAATAGATGAATTCACAAATCAAATAATACTATTCTTGAGCCCCAAGTAATTTTGCTAAAAATTATTATGTATTTCTCCCCAACTAAATGAATATTCTTAATTTAAAACCTGGGTTTTTCTCAATTTCTCAGTGTAGGATTATGTTACTGCAATAAAAAATGTGTTTTACTTTAAGGTGTTTTTTTTAACTCATCTTTACCGGGGGAACTGGCTGCAACGTTAAGATGATAAAACAAAGGTTAGACTGCAATCCTCCAAATTGCAGGTTTATAAGTATCTGTGGTTTGCAGAGAAGTACTGCCTTGTTATTACAAGGTAAGCTGTCTATTAAAAAGAGGAAGAGGGATGTACAAAGTAGGTGAGAGCAGCCTGACATCTTACTGACATTTTAAATGTCTCCTCCATGTAATGATCTTTTTTTTTCATCAGCTGCTCAGCAGGAAACTAAAGAGCTGAGTTCATTATGGACCAGAGCAAAATGTGGTTTCCAAGGGAACAAGCACCTACATGCAGGACTGAAGACGAGATGAGGTTTTTGTATTCATGTATACTGCAGAGGGAACTGTGCAGAGTTCGTGCATGCCTATATTGAGTGTAGTACGCGGTGCACGGCGTCGTGTGCTGTTTTCGTTCATGCGAACCCACTCAGTTCTGAACTAAATCGAATGAGGTAAATCACCTGGGAGACTGTAGCCACGCCATTGATTTTATGGGTCATCAGATAACACTGGGGCTTGCCGAGCGCATGCCCTTCAGCACTAAGAAGGCTATCATTTAGCCAGATCGATAGCTCTAATTACCTCACTCCACCCACCGCAATAAATTCAGGACAGCACGCAGTCTTCCAAGGATCTGGAATGCTATCAAATTACATCTGTGTTCCAGAGATCCGGACTAAACTTTAAACATCTCCACATTAACAATGACTGGCTACTTCAATTAAAGATTTCCTGCATCTGATCCCTTCTGCAACATTTCTTACTATTCTATATGTCTACAAAGGTTATGTGAAACGGTCTTTTAAGAAAAGTTATTGTCACTATGCGACATGTTTCAGAAATCGAGAAAAGCTCAAAAAAAGTGCCCGTTGGCTGCTGTCAGAATGAGAGCGAAAAGCTAAACGCAGCACCACAGGATGTTTCTAAAGGCGGCCAATCAAAGCAGAGCGTGGTTTCAAAGATGTTGCATGACTTGAAACTTGTAACAGAAACTCACTGTGAGATAAAAACCCTGCCACAGTCGCAAACGGTGGTTTGTGCTTTCTGAGACAGTTAGAAACAAAGAAGGCCAGAGCGCAAACGGAAGTCTGGGACTCGCTGTTGGGAGTTTCACCTTGACTTACAATCGCCTAGTTAAATTTTCTCTCAGCACCACTTCTGCTTCATGTATCATTAACACTACACACGCCAAACAGTGTCTTGTGTTAATATCTTCAAGCTGTCCACTTAGAAGTAATGCTGTTGTCAGTGTTTTGCCCTTGCTGCCTCAGTCTCTCACCTCTAACATGCTGAGTGCTGCCGGACCCACTATCTGGTTTCTCCACACTCATAGCCCTGCAGTAGACCACTTATCACCGACGTTGGCAAGCCGCCCACTGCCCATCACTTTCTGACTTTCACACAGTATCTCATTCAGTGAGAGGAAATGGCTCAAGTGTGCAAATTCTTAAGCAAAAAAAAAACCTGAGTACATATCTTTGATAGATCGATTTAATTGTGTCAAGTGAGGTTTTCATGCGACTCTGAAGGGAAAATAGTAACTAAGAAAGACTGACATGCAGGTTTAACTTGAGGTACGAAAAGGTTTTTGTACCCTTCCAGATGTCTTCAGCGTTTGCTTTAATGTTTCAGATCAACAGATTTAAGATTAGGTAAGTTTTTAAATGGTGATTTCAATTATTATGAAATAGAGTTATTCACTGCCCTCTACATTATGTGTATTAAAGCTGAAGAAATACTCATCTACTTCCATCCATGGTTGCAATACAAATCGTGAAAAGTTATGCTACCGTAGCAACGAGGCAGTGCATTTTAGCAGAAGCTACATTATGGCCCATAGGAGAGAGAATGAGCAGTGACACATCAACATGTCCACCATATTGTGAAGGGCGACCAGTAAAGTGAACGCTCAAGTGAACAAAGAAGCTGCTTTTTTTTGGTGCAAGAAGAAGTTAGTGGTTTATATTTCACAGAGAAATGCTAAAACAAGTAGTTAGAGTAGCTCGTCATGTTGCAATGTTATTTTCATCTGTTATTATATTGAAGCTTATTTGGCTCATAGGAAACTTCTCACGTATACAATGGAAATCATGGCCAATATGGCTAACAGTATGATATACTATTATTTTGCATTTGCATTCCAGCTGATTTAATTGTTCTAAGTTGATCAATAAAAGTCTTGAAAAGTCTTAGTGTGGATGGTGGTGACCAGTTTTCATTTTTAAACCTTTTTGTCATATAATATTGACTGAGTACACCATTTCTGCTTTCTTTAATTTGATTATTGCTCCAGTGCTGCAAGAAATAAACAAACAGTAAACAGAAAATAGAAAATATAGTTAGAAAAAAAATAGCCATGAAAACAAAACTGCAATACGTAGAAAGAAACACTGATGGGAACAACTCCAATTAAAGTCAATGTTGTGTTTTTTAGTTGAAATTGTAATATGATTTAAAGCTACATCATCATTATTCTCATGACTGTTGCCATCAGAATAATAAGTTTATCAACAGATTTTAAATCTTAATTTACCATCACTTCATGACACAAATAAGGTAATAAATATCAGAAGTGATTTCTGACAGTAAACCTCCCTTACTAGCAATGATGAATGAATAAAAGAGAAACAATGAAATATTCTTGTTCTACAAACATTAGGTAAAAAGGCAAATCTATTGTGTGTTTTGTCATTATAGAGTCAAATCTCATACATGTTTGATAACATAGAACAAATTTAGAGAAAAGCAGTTAGACACTTTAACTCATTTTCAATTAGAAAGAGTTTAAGATCAATTCTTTACTAGCATAGTGCTACTTAAAGTAGCAAGTAATACTCCTTTATTTGTAGCAAAGAATGTATTTCTATTTTTACCAGTTCACAAAAGTTAGTTATTGTGTGACTAATCGTGACAAGAGTAAACTTTGAACCACTGAAACAGGAATCTTCTTCTGGCCCTTACACCAAAGACAAATTAATTTCCAAGTGTTTTTACGGTGCGTCTGAGTCCATTTGTAAAGCGTCTGACAAACTGCACTGCCCCCAAGCTGACAGGCCCCCGCAATTCAGGCGTGCATCCAAACCCATCTAAACATGGCCAGCAGCTGGCCTCAGGGCCGGTGTAACTGTTTAGCTCATAATAGTCACTGATTAGAATACCAGTGGCGAGAAGTGAACCCAAAGCAGTTGTTGACAAGGGATATTAAGCAAAGTGGGGAGTCCAGCCACAGGGATTTGATGATGCCACCAGGGAAACATGTGCTGGCCCACACGGAGGCTCTCTTTAACACCATGGCATCCGAACAGCTGATAACTCAATCCGAGAGACGAATAGAGGGTTACACCGTTTCACCAGACACGAGAGAAACTGAGAGGCTGATCGTTAAGCTCCGTAGCTAAACGGCAGACAGTGGACTTATGGTACCATTCTTCCATGATGCTAATATCTCTCTTTTTAAATACAGTTCTTTTGGCTGATCCTTTATTTTTTCCCCTTCACTGCTGCTTCCACCTCTACCACAGCTCTGGGAACGTGACCTTTCCGGACACAAGTGCCAAACCAAAACCTCAAATATTATTTTGTCTTAGTGGCTGCTTATTTCCACTTCATCTGATCTAACTAATCATGCTTCGCTGAGCGAGGAAACTCTTCAAAACCACATTTATTAGTCTGTTTTCACCTTCTAGGTAACTGTATTTCAAGTTTAATGATGTGGGATTTTTTTTTTTTATTATTTCCCTAAAACTGAAACTGGAAGAAAAGAGATGAAAAACTACAGTAGGGCTCATTTAAAATTAGCTATATTTATCGAAGCAATGATAAATATGATGAAGAACATGACGAATCTTATGATTGATTGATTTTATCCTATAAGAATAAACAAAATGATAGCTATCGAATCAAACCATATTGCTCCGATATGTCAAGAACAATATGGATGGACTTATGATCAGTTCAACGTTCCTTCAGCAAACATCACTTTGCTATTCTTCTATGGAAAATTATTTAGATCAATATAATCAATTACATAACATAAATTAAAGTATATGAATCAAAAATAAATGCTTTTATTTAATTGAAATACAACTCAACTATTTTAAGACAAAACCAGGCCTTAAATTTTCCACTGGTTTAATAAGTAAACACACCGAGAAGCTGCTTCGTTCTTCACAACCAGCAATTAAGGTAGAGGCAAGAACATTGTTTAAATACATGTTTGGTTCTTCCTCTGCTGTGTTCTGAATTTTATCTCAGTGTACCTGCTAGAATCAAGCAGAACTGTTTACAATCCCAGCCATTACTTTCGATCTCTTATCACTTGTGAGCAGCGTTCCAAACTGAGGTAACACACACATTTCAAACGGGATTTATCAAAGCTAACAAACGTCAGCACTTACAGATAAATAGCGGCTGTGAACCCGGCTCTACATCAAGTATCGATTCACGACACTTTATGTGGTAATATTAAAAGCAAACAGAATATTAAAGATGGGGCTCGTGTTCTTCAAATGCAAACCTCACTTTTGATAAATGTTGAATCTTATATTTTGACTTGATTATCTCGCAGCTAAAGCAGATTAAAAGCAGAAGTGCAGCATTGTAAACTTCCCTGCAATATTTTAAATGGTTATTTATATTCATTGACCCACCATCAGACAAATTTTATTTCCTTAAGAACTGGAGAGACCGGATATGAAGCTTTCGGTGGCAATGGAAAAACCCGGTGCTACGGTTTTATTGTTAATATTGTTAACGGAGTAGTATTGTGAGTAATTTGGTGGCTAAAAATAAATAGTTATGAATATTTCAGAACGGTATGAGGTATCTAGCCTGGTTTTATATTTTTTGATATTCTTATGCGTTAAAAAATTAGAACATATAAATTCACAGATAACGTAGATCCAAACCAAAACTGAGGTTATTTTTAAATGTGATTTTGTATTTTATCTGAATATCTTCAGTTCACTTAAAATCCAACAAAAAAACTGAAAGCAGACATCCAGAACAATGTCGGTGCTGACAGAGCGGAGAACTCTGGAGGATAACATGGACACCAGCTGTTCAAAGAAACAAACATAAATTATCTTTGAAAAAATGATTTTTGCACACTTTGGAAAAAAAAGAAAAAACGCTATAAACTGTAGACTGGTTGATGGCATGTGTTCACAGAAAATCAATATGATTACAGTCAAAAAAGTGCAAATCATCCAAATGTTTGGATTTAAGAGGTACAGCTGGCTGTTCTTGTAGTCAGAACAAAAAGCCGTTTAAAACCTAAACTGAAAGCTGACAATAAACCATGTGACTCGTCGGCAAAATGTTTAAATCTAAAAACAACAATTAATTTTCATTTAGCCAAGAAGTTTGTTTCTGGAAGGAAATAAGACAGGTATAATTTACATTAAAGCACTGTAAAGTACGTATTAATTTTAAAGTAAGAATCTATCTATTTTCATTAACATATTGAAAAGAAAACTTTGAAACTTCTTAATCAATAACGAGTCCTTCATTTACATCACAGCTATTCAATTCAATTTTAAGGTCGGAAGGCCTCCTCACCATCACCCTCATCTTTAGCTCTTTCCACAGATTCTCAATCAGATCGAGTCTGAAATCTTGCTGGGTCACTTTAAACCTAAATCTCCCAAGGGTATGAATGATTATGGGCTCAATGGTACTTCTACATCAGTTTATCTTTACTATGTTATCCCAAACAATTTAAATGACTGAACCAAGCGGAGTGGAAAGACCGGAGAAAAATCCTATTTCTTCAAACATTAAAGTATTAACGAGGTTTTTGTTCTTTAGGGAAATCGAATGCGACTCGTTTTGCTGTTGACAGAGTTATTAGCACCTTTCGACACGTCCCAGGAGATAACCCCCTCCATGTCTGATTGTGTTTTGCTGCAAACTACCACCTCAGTGTAATGAGTTGTTCATAATTTGTCACCATTCTGTCTCTTGGCACAATAGCCTCCTCTTGCTCTGCTTTGTTGTCCACTCCACTGCACTCTCCCCTCCAAAAAAAGCTTTTAGAGACATTTACTTCAGAGAGGAAAAGCAGCTCTGTGCGCGGAAAAGACGTATAGAGGACGACATGTCTTTTACTTGCATTATTCATGCAGAAAAATGCACTTACTTTGAGCCTTTTCAATGCTAATATTATGTTAATGAAAGGAACTGGGCAAGATACAGTGCTCCTCATTAAAGGAGGAACATGCTGTTAATGCACCTTACAGCCGTTTCACGTCAGTTTGAAGGTAATGGTTCAGCTGGGCTGGTCTGAGGTCAGGGATGCTCTACGAGGGCATACACTTTATGCTAACCCAATGTTTCTTGTCTACATTTTTCACAACAATAACATTACTGCTAACATGCAGAAGCGACAGGGCAATTTTTTTACCCCAAGATTGTTGACAATAAGCTTCAAAATTTTACAGATGCAGTAAAACAAAAACATCCTTGAGTATGCAGAACAGATCGAGTGCTTTTCTTGATTTGGGTCGTGCCTTTGTGGAAAACGTAGTTGACGCAGATCAGGACAGATGGAAATGCATCCTGCAGCAAGGTTTAGACTCACTCTGATGTAGCAAATATGTTACTCTTGACTGGTCAAATGAAAGATTTTCTGTTTCTGCTCTGAGAGTAAAAAGAACCCCCAAAAACCCACAAAACATCACAGCGACAGCGCTGTCAGCAACGATCCATTAGTGTGATCAGGCAGGTCTGTGCTCATCACAAAACACAACAGGGACAGAAACCAGAGGTTTTTAATTCCAGATACAGAAGAAAACATGCACTACTTCATCCACAGAAATGTGGTTTAAGTTTAGGATTCTGGAAACATTTTTTATTTATTTATTTTACTTTTCTTTCTAGTTTAACCAGAGCATAATAACAGACATGAATGAAAAAATAAACAACTAACTTAATTTCACTCAATATTTCTGTATCATAACTGATTAAAACATTTAAGTTAAATTTATGACCATTGCAACCACATGTCCCATCACTTTCCACCAGTCTAAAAAGAAGCCTAATATTTATTTAATATCACTATGAAATTTACTTCCCATCCAAATGAAAGCCAAGCAAGCCATCTTGAGCTGCAACCAAGAGATTCTCAAATATCTGAAGCTCACAACCCATGATAGCCATGCCAACAGGTTCAGTGCTATGACCCTGCCACTTTAACACAAAGTCCTATTCCTAGTGGAATAGGGCTTCCACCTTTTGTACAGCACACACAACTCCAAATTGGACATTGACCGGTTGCTGAAACACTTAGTTATGCAGGAAAAACCGTGCTGCTTTTCGGTCAGCGGAAAAGTATTATGGTTGCGCTGATTGTGGAATAAAGTTTTTTTTGGATGAGATCTGGTCATGTCTGAACAGTCTTGAAGGTCTTCATGATTACGAAGTAATTTGATCTTTAGGAGGATGAGTAGTCTGGTAATAAAATGCTGAAATAGCCTATGAGACTTTCTTGTTGTGACTACTGAAAAGTTGAAGACAGTATGCATCCAATGCAAGTTGGAGGTCACATGTGTGCAGGGAAGTTTCTAACCAGTCTACAGCAAAACACAACATGCAAAAAAAAAAAAGAGTCTTTTTCCAAAGAGTGGAGAGTTGGCAACAACAGACTGAAGGAAAACAAACATGAAGTGACATCAGGAAGCAGGTCATCCTGGGATATCTGCATGAGTCATGTCTAACCTGATGTACTTTGCTGTTTTACTGGCTGAAAACCGACAAATACTTTGGTATTAATGTTATTAATGAGGAAGTAGCTGGAAGCTAGCAGCAGCTCCCCTGTTTGCTGATCATCTGGGAATCTAATTCCCAGACTAACATTCCCAGTACAACAGTCTCTGACCTTCATTCATATGTTTACCTGAAAATGTTTTTCTCTTTCTTCACTTTTACCTTCAGCTGAAATGCATGAACTCATCTGTAGCAATCAGCTCCATAAACCTGTTTAGTGGCTTCACTATTGTGCCATATCATATTCCCAAATAACCTGATTTAAAGTTAACAATGCGTCTTAAATATTGCAACAAATGTCCATCCATCCATCCATCCATTTTCTTGACACCCTTGTCCCTTGGTGGGGTCGGGAGGTGCTGGCGCCTATCTCCAGCTAACGTTCCGGGCGAGAGGCGGGGTTCACCATGTACAGGTCGCCAGTCTGTCGCAGTGCAACAAATGTAATAGGCAGTAATATTTTTTTTCTGTCTTTTCACTTACAGTCCCGGATAATTCCAGCAGAATGCAGAGAAAATGATAGCATCAATATAGACTACAGAGGACTGATTGTTTCACTCTTTCACTCTAAAGTTTTGGACTGTAATGTTTACATTTCCTGTTTTTGAGAGGTTTTAAATAATGTAATTTAAAGATTATCACCAATTTGTTAAGTTTCAATCCCTGATAATATTTTTGTGTTAATGAAATATTTGCTGATTTTTGCAGGAAAAATGGGCATTAAAATGGCCATATAAACTTTTTACATCCATCCATCCATTTTCTTGACACCCTTGTCCCTTGGTGGGGTCGGGGGGGTTGCTGGTGCCTATCTCCAGCTAACGTTCCGGGCGAGGGGCGGTGTACGCTCTGGACAGGTTGCCAGTCTGTCGCAGGGCAACACAGAGACACACAACCATGCACACCTAGGGACAATTTGGAGAGACCAATTAACCTAACAGTCATGTTTTTGGACTGTGGGAGGAAACCGGAGTACCCGGAGAAAACCCACCATGCACAGGGAGAACATGCAAACTCCATGCAGAAAGGCCGGGGCCGGGAATTGAACCCAGAACCTTCTTGCTGCAAGGCAACAGCTCTACCAACTGCGCCACTGTGCAGCCTGCTACTTTTAACATTTTAAGTGATTTTATTTAAAGTCTTTTTTAGGATTTTTTTTTGCATTTTATTTCTTGAAAAAGCAAATCCACATAAACTTGAGAATTTAAAAATCAGTTTGTGCAAAAGTCAGATACGTTTTGTTTGTTACATTTGTGAACAAAACATAACAATTTTATCCCTGAATAAAAAAAAAATAACTGGAGGTATAAAGTATTTTCCTTAAAGAGACTCTAAACTAGCACTCCTTTGCATCTTCTCAGACAGTTTGCTACATTAGCTTGAGCAGTGTAGAAATGCTTTGACTGGTAAACAGGACTAAGTTGAAAACATGCAAAATTTTAATGCAACTTATAGCATAAGATTTGATAAAAGGTGATATTTACTCCCAAAAATTGTTGAAAGAATGAAATATTGTCATGCATTGTCATGCATTAACCAATTAGCTGGTCAGAACTTCTAATTAAACAACGAGAGTCTACTGAACTTAAATTTTAAGTATTTAAAAATTCTCTGGTTGTTGACTGGTGACAAAATCCTAAATTCAATGCAAACATGTTTGAGTTTGCACAATTACAGCTAATTTATTGCCCTCTTTAAGCAGGGCTAAATTATTTCTGCTTTGCATGTTCATTGAGAAGGACTCCCTGTTATACAACCGTTGAAATACTTAAAAGCTATATTTACACTGCCATAGGCCCGCAATGAGCACATGAATCATTAAAGTCATTCTATGAAGTTTAATACAGTAGCTGATTTATGTGTTCCATGTAAACAGACTTAAACCCTCTTTATGCAGGAAGTGTAATTACTTATTCACATCTCCTGTTCAGAAGCAAACAGCTGGAAGCACAGCCTTGTGCAACAAGAGTTCCTGCCTGTGGAACAAGCTCCATCCCAAACATCAGCAGATTTGTCTTTGAAGTGGTTAAATAAAGATCAAGGCTCTTTTTATTCACTTGAATTATCATTTTAGGCCCTCTTTTAAAGACTCTGCCATTTCCATACACATAGAGTGAATTTAGAACCAAATATCTGACTTGACTTCGTTGCATGTATGGAGGATGTTTTCTTAAGCTTCTCTGCATAATCATTGTTACTGGTTATTTCAAAGAGTTTTATTTTTATCACAGATTTTCAACTTATGTCAGGAACTAAACAGAAAAATGTAATTAGAGATATTATCGCACATCAACAAAGATGTCTTTGTTTAGCCACCAGTTAGTTAAGATGAACTAAGACTGCCAAGTTACAAACCTCAGTTGAAAAATATTGAAAGTGGTTTGTTGCATTCTGTTGTAGTGATTGATATATTTTTTTAATTAATTGTCAACATTCATGAAATTCCTTCATGAAACTTTTAGAGATTCTTTATTTTGCATTATACAGCTTTGGTCTTACTGCTCTCATAAAATAATCAAATTAAAATGGTCTGTTTTTCCTCTTGAATTACTAAAGAGGTCATGCTAGAAAACAGTCTGGAAAACGGCATGAATAATATTTGGTTCCATTTAGCTCCAAATTTGTGACGTTTGGTTGTGATAACAGTAAACAATCTGAATTATAAAACAGGGTGAGTGTTCCTGCTGTGGGGTTAGTTGACTCTTTACTTTCTCCAAAGCAACTTGTGTTTCTGCTCTGGTTCTGCCAGATCTCTGTTCTCTGCTTCTCAGCCAGATGTACTGGTGCTTGGCAGGCTTAACTTCAAACGCCGTTCTGTCTGTGTGTCAGTCTGTCTGTCTCTGTCCTAGGACTCCACAGAGACGGGGACGCTGTTAGCTCTGTGGTACAGTGGAGAGTCTGAGTTTTCTCTTAGTTGGGCTTTATGTATCCTGTTGTGTAGTTAAGTTTCTTTATCAGTTTCAAGACTAAAATCAGTCTTAAAACATTCAGATCGGTTTCTCTTCTTGAATCTGTGTGTCTTCTTGTTGGTCAGTCCAGGGATCTCTAGCTCTAATCTCTCACAAACTCAGAGTTTATCAGGTTTCAGTAAACAGAGGGTACAAAGTATACATTATGCAATGAATGGATGGAAGAACTTATATTCCTGCAGATTTCCAAAATACCCACATTTTAATCATAGGAGTTAGGAAATGCTCGAGTGAGGCTTTGAAATTATGTTGGTCACTGCCTGATCTGGATTCAGCGTGCTTTGGCCTCAAATCTTGTGTTTACTTCGTACCTAATCATGTGCAGCTGTGCTGCAGCTCACTCTAGCCAATAAAGCTCATCATCTTCACCTGTTCCTGCCTCTGCTACAGCTATCCGCGTCCTCACTGTCTCTGCCAGATCAAGTCCGTTTTCCTCTGCAGTCCAGACTTCATATTCGGGTTGACGTCTTTGACCACATCTCTGATTTGGTTCCTTGCCGCTCTTGGCAGCATTTCTGAAATCATCTCTGCTTCAAGTTTTGCCCCTCAACTGACTTATATGATTTGGATGTCAATTTAGCTAAATAAATTTTGACTTCAGCCTGGGTCTTTATTTGAATCAATAATATCTAAACTGGACTGCATTAAACTGGAGCTATGGTTACATTACGGACAATTAACACAAACGTTATCTGTGCAACTTGAATCACTACTAACTTGTTGCATCTGTTTTCCATCTGAGTTTAATAATCCTGTGTTTCTACAAAGTAAAGGGGAATCAGTCTCCCACATTGTGACCATAAGCCCCATGACTACCAACCTCATTGAGCTCCTCAAATATCCTCCAGCCTCTGCCTCTAAGAAGCTGAACACCGCAGCTATCTTGCAATGATGACGATATCAGGGTAAATACCAGTGGCGAGTCATGCTACTCACAGATATTCATTCTCTACCCGACCGATACCCAAAACTCAACTGGCTTGTGTCTAACTTAATACCTTGAATGTTTTCATGACTCAACACCTAAAGCTCGTGTTTACTTATCATAAACCCGTAGTAGAGTTAGAGATTAAACCCAATTGACACATTTTGTAGATGGATAAGAAATCAAAATCTTTTGTAACTGTTCTTGTTGGTCTGAGTGCCTTCTGGGTTCAGATTCTAGTTATTGAGCTCAACAAAGGTTATCTTAATTTAAAGTTTATTCACTATCATTGCAAATGTAAGTGGTTGCTTCAAGACATGAATCAATGCTTAAACCAGAACAACTGCTAGAGAAACTTTCTTTAAGTTCAGAAAGCAATAACTCAAGGTTTTCCCCAGACCAGGGGTCTTCAAATGTAATCCTCAAAGACCAGTTCTGCAACTTATGGATGTGTCTTTACTTCAACATGCCTGAGTCTAATAACAAGGTCATTAGCAGCACTCTGGTGACCTTGACCGACTGCTGAGGAGGTGATTCAGCCATTTGATAGAGGAGTGTTGGACCAGGGACACATCAAAGTTGTGGGAAACCGAACCTCGGGGCCTAGAGTTGAAGACCCCTGTTCTAAATGATACTTCATAAAGCATATTGCTACTTTTTGTGCATAAGTAATCTCCTGCATAAAAGTCTTATCAAGCTTTGAAAAACCACCTGCTAACACTTATTTATCGCTAGAATACTGTGAATCTAGTAAATCATGATGATTTTATAAGTCGACTTTAAAAAATAAAAAAATAAAAAATAAAAAAATCAAGTCTGTTTATGCATTAATCTGGGTAATTTTTCTAACGAGTACCAAGATTTACTTCCAGACATATTTCCCAGTCCTCATTAATACATTCAGTTCACAACAACCTTGACTGGCTATAGATTCGCCCAGCAGCAAATGATCTCTGACTGAGCAGAACACCTGGGAGGCAGGGAGTCATGGGGAAAAACAGAGCTATTGAAAACCGTCTTCATATATCGCTTCATTCTTCATATTTACCTGGAATCTTAGGCTGAGTGGAAACGCGCTGAGGGAAGCAGAGACTCTTATCAGAGTGCACACACACTTGCTGCGAACAAATATTAACAGGTAACTATGTGGGTTGTAGTTGTAAAAACACAGCGGTGAATCCTTCGGACAGACCAAGTCTCTCCTGCAGCCATGACAGCATTTCTAGAAAATATATATACATATGGCTCCGGCTCTTGTATGAAAACATCTTTTGACAGAAATGTGTAAACACGCACTCACAGCACCGGCCTGTTTGGATAGGTTTATGATTAGCATTCATTGCATCTGTGTGCAATGAAAACATGTTCGGTAAAAGGCATGCTGGCTCTTTGCCTGCAAACACAAAGCTTAAAGGCCTGCAGTGGAAATATGTTCTGCCACTGCACTGTTTTGTTGCTCCTAAATGAATATGCAAAAGAGGTCGTTCAGTTAAATCAGGAACACAGAGCTGTCAAGTAGAGGAGATTGTTGCTAGAGGGGCCTCACTAAAATTACAATTAAGCTGTCACAGCCAGAGTCAAGAACACCCTCTTCAAGCTATTCTCTCATTAATTGGGATTTGGGGAGTACCTGGGTCTCCTTGGCAGCGAGGTTCAAGTGGTTGTTAGTGGATGACAGAATAACTACTCGAGCCGTTGCATCTCCCAGGCCCGCGAAGATGGGATTGTTACGAAACGTGATCAACAGCCTCTCAGGGGTCACAAAGCAGAGCTCTGGCATCTTCAGGAGTGTGTACTCTAGTTCATGCTTTTTGTAGCATCGCTCTCAAATATGTTTTAAAAACTGACTAAAGTGCCTCTTCAATAGGAAGACAGCTCTCTCAATCAAAAGGCGGCACACACAGAGCCGCGCCTCATCCAGGGTCAGGCTGCGTTTAAGTGGCTCTGCCAGCTGAGGCCTTCAAAAAGTACAAAAGGTAAGCTTCTCTTAGGTTTGCATTTGAGCACTGGGAGTGCAGACACGATGCATCTGCACCTAAGAATGAGATATGGCAACATCCTCACAATGAAAGATGTTGGCCATAAGGATGTTTGTCTGAACCATGTTTCCCCATATGAGATTATTTGATCTGCAGATAATGATTTTAGCTGATTTCTCTTTAGGGGACCCATTAAAACAACACTGAAATCGCTTTTTCTAGCCTTTTCTCCCTCATGAGAAAGTAAGTGTCTGTAAAACAGGACAGCATCAAAACAAAGCCAAAAAGCTGTATTGGTTTCTCACATTACTGATTGGCTCTATTAACAGTAATCTTCTTGTGTATTAGCTAAATATACAGTATTTACTCAGTTTTGAGGTTTCTCAAAGGCTGCCAGCATTTCTGAATTTAGAATGACAGATGTTTTAAGTTGAAAATACAAATCAGAGCAACTTTGCTGTAGTCTGTTGAGCCTTTGTGTTATTTTACTAAAATATTGCTCTCTCTCACCATCTGCATGAACTGCTGAACATATTTCCTTTTAGATAGCTTCTTACATCCTTGCTTGCTTCCTTTAACTTTATTTTAAATATCTCACTGATACCGAAAAGGCTACACTAAATCAACTTCAACACCAAAGAGTCTGTTTACCGCGTAGTGCTTAGATACGAATCCGTCAATGATCAGAAAAAGACTGAATATTTTAATTTCCAGTCAATGAACAGGTAGAGCCAATCAGACTGAAAATTGGAGTATGAAGGTCATGAGCCGATTACTTCTGTATGCATCTGATGCATTTTGTTTCGCGTTAAATCAATTCATGTTGCTTGCAATGCATCAGCTTTCTGGTGCACTGGGAGAGAAAAACCCCCCAAAAACAAATATAACCAAGTTTGTACTTCGGTCCAAGCCCATGTTCAAGATTTAAAAAAAAAGGATAAAAGGGCATATCAAAGCCCAGATAGATCGATTTGAATTTAAGCGCTGTAACGACACACACCAAAGGGTACAGTTTAATATTCAGTGAAGAGGGAGCAATTGAAGAAAGACTTTCTGTTTCTGCCAAGAAGAGACAAGCGTTACAAAAGCCGAGGGTGAGAGAGGTTACTACCATTCGATCTGTGTTAAAGCCCATCATCTGCCTTAAGTCATTTAGATGTGCTCCCAACGATAGCAGTTAATGAGATTAAAGCAGTGTGACCAAGCTGAGGGTAGCCATCTGAAGAGAGCGGATAAAACTGAGGGCTTTGCTGTACCATATCTGAGGGAGAACAGAACCCACTGTCAGCGAAGAGCCACGCTGTGATCCAGGAACATTTAAGAGTTCAACATCATGAGGAAATGGGGTGAAAACATAATGTCAGAATTAGTCGTTCTACACGAGGATAAAGATATCCCGAGGTGTGCTGCTGTGTGCCTGATCTCCAGCCCTAGTATTTGAGATATAGATCCAGTAGATCTCAAGGACTACTGAGTCTAGGGTTTTAGATGCATCCCTGCTCCAACACATCTGCAGGAAAACATCTCTGGAATTTGGAAAATAGCAGCCAAGTCCCAAATTAATTCTTAAAATAAATAGTTTTGGGTTTAGCAAAACTATTTATCTAAATGAGTTGCATGTCAAATGAGTTGCATGTAAAATGTTTATCACTCAGTGGCAAACTAAGCACTTTAACTACTTGGATGAACCAGTGGCGGAACAAGTCGGCGTCGGGCCGGGGGGCGGGGCAAATTTCCGGGCCCCCTGACCAACCGGGCCCCTTACGTGCAGCAGCTGGAAACCGTTGAGGGGGGGCGGGGGGGGGAGCGGACGGACAACTACTGACATTGATACACCTTTCTCAACAGGCGGGGGCGCACTTTCTCACTTTCTCGGTCTATAGTCCGACATTTGAGCGACTTAACGGAGCGGTTGCCCCCCCAGCCCCCCCTATAGCTCCGCCCCTGGGATGAACATATAATGGATAACAGACCAAGAGTTGCTTCTTATTTAGTTGAATCAGTTAAAATGACCCATATGTTGCTAAGTGAGGAAGTTGACAGTTTTACCCCAAATTCCTTTTATGTTTGGTTGATGATAAAAACACATCAAATCTGATCAGAAACTTTTAGAGAGAAACATTTGGGCTTCTGGCGCTAAACCTTCACCAGATAGAACGAGTCTGTGAAGTAAGAACAACAACCTGAGCTTACGGGGTCAGATCGGGTCAGGAGATTCTGCTGCTGATATCTCGTTGTTTGGACTCAAAACGATGTGGAGAGTTAAAAGAAAAAAAAAGACTCTGAAACTTTCAACTCACGCAATACGAAAACATCAAAACACAGAAAGTTGGGATAGGAAGGATAATGATAACAAAAAATAAGTACAAATTACTGAACATTTCACCTCATTAAACAAATTAAGTTTTAGAACATCAACGGCCAGTGAGACGGTTTCACTACAGCGCTGAAGTTGTGGCTCAGCTTATACCAAACTCTGAGAAAGCCATTCTGATGACATATAACACCGTTAAAATTTATCAGATGAACTTAGAGCAGTAGCTATTATATTAGAGCTCCCATTGAGCGTTCATCTTGGGACCCAAAGCTCCTTGTAGCAACAGCGACATGCTACTTATGTCGATCGGTTCTTCTCTACTGTACGGGGGGAAGAAAACAAAGCGGATGTGTCTCTGGGGGCATTTCTCTGACACATCTTTCAGCTTCAGCTCTTCAACGTCGCTTTAAAAAAACAACAACAAAAAAACCCCTCTTTTTGACTACTTGACTGTTCCTCTACTTGTTTTTGCCACACAGAGACACAACCCCGACCCCCTCTGCACAAGAGACTTCACACAAACACCCTGAGCGCCTGGCAACTGACACGGGGCTCGTGATAAAAATACTCGGGCTACTTTACCAGCATGAAGTATGGGAAGAGCATCTCGTTCCAGCTGCTACACAGTCAATGAAGCAGAAAGAACAAAATGATTAAATAAATTAGTATTAAATGGAGCAAATAATTTTTTGATAATATTAACATTCTTTGTCTAAATTTCATGGCCTTTGAAGAAGTAAAAAAAAAAAAAAAAATTCTAATTTCCTTAGAGTCCTTCTCAAAATGTGGACTTCCAACACGACTTTTAGCCCATTTCTACCTATAAACTATGTACAGTGCATTAAGTGATCACTCCATATTGCAGCCACAAATGTGTTTGTTTTTTTTTTGTATGGCCATGGCCAAACAAAGTAGTGCATAAAGTGGAAGAAAATGTTTCCATTTTTGTTTTTCCATCTAGTACAAATTAAGTTCTGGAAAGTGTGGCATATACATGCACGTAGCTCACAGAGTCAAAACTGTATTAAACCAGCTTTGTCTGCCATTATGTAACCATCAGTTTGCACATCTAATAAGATAAGATTTTTATCCATTCTTCTTTCCAGAATAGCTCAACCTTAATTAAGTGTCTGAACTCAGCAGGACTCAAGTCCTGCAACAGGAGCAGCACAGAAACACTTGCTACTCCATCCATCCATCCATCCATCCATCCATCCATTTTCTTCCGCTTATCCGGGGTCGGGTCGCGGGGGCAGCAGCTTCAGAAGTGAGGCCCAGACTTTCCTCTCCCCAGCCACGTCTTCCAGCTCCTCTGGGGAACCCCAAGGCGTTCCCAGGCCAGCTGAGAGACATAGTCCCTCCAGCGTGTCCTGGGTCTTCCTCGGGGCCTCCTCCCGGTGGGAGTGCCCAGAACACCTCACCAGGGAGGCGTCCAGGAGGCATCCTGACCAGATGCCCGAGCCTCAACTGGCTCCTCTCGACGTGGAGGAGCAGCGGCTCTACTTTGAGTCCCTCCCGGATGACCGAGCTTCTCACCCTATCTCTAAGGGAGAGCCCGGCCACCCTGCGGAGGAAACCCATTTTGGCCGCTTATAACCGTGATCTCATTCTTTCGGTCATGACCCAAAGCTCATGACCATAGATGAGGGTGGGAACGTAGATCGACCGTTAAATCGAGAGCTTCGCTTTTTGACTCAGCTCTGTCTTCACCACGACGGTCCGGTACAGCGCCCGCTTCACGGCAGACGCTGCCCCAATCTGCCTGTCGATCTCCCGCTCCCTTCTTCCCTCATTCGTGAACAAGATCCCCAGATACCTAACTCCTCCACTTGAGGCAGGACGACCCCCCTGACCCGGAGAAGGCACTCTACCCTTTTCCGGCTCAAGACCATGGCCTCGGATTTGGAGGCACTGAGCCTCATCCCGGCCGCTTCACACTCAGCCACGAACCGCTCCAGCGAGAGCCGCAGATCACGATCTGATGAAGCCAACAGGACCACATCATCCGCAAAAAGCAGAGATGCGATCCTAAGGCCACCAAAACGGATCTCCTCAACACCTCGGCTGCGCCTAGAAATTCTGTCCATGAAAGTAATGAACAGAATCGGTGACAAAGGGCAGCCTTGGCAGAGTCCAACTCTCACCGGAAACGAGCCCGACTTACTGCCGGCAATGCGGACCAGACTCTGTCACCGGTCATACAGGGACCTGACAGCCCGTATCAAAGGGCCCGGTGCCCCATACTCCCGGAGAACCCCCCACAAGGCCCCCCGAGGGACACGGTCGAACGCCTTCTCCAAGTCCACAAAACACATGTAGACTGGTTGGGCGAACTCCCATGCACCCTCCAGGACCCTGCTGAGGGTGTAGAGCTGGTCCAGTGTTCCACGACTAGGACGAAAACCACACTGCTCTTCCTGAATCCGAGGTTCGACTATCCGACGGACCCTCCTCTCCAGGACCCCTGAATAGACCTTACCAGGAAGGCTTACTTGCTACTTACTTACTTACTTACTTACTTGATACTCCTTTCAAGGTTTTAATTGTAGTATTATTTTCCTTTCACTTCCTAACAAACTTTGCCATTTTGGTCTGTCGCATAAAATCCTAATAAAATACGTGGAACTTTGTGGGTTTTAAAGTGACAGAATGCCAAGAAGGTTCAAGGGTTGTGGATATTTTTGCAAATGACTACAGGTGCCCCAGTAGTATTACAGGATTATAAACCTCAACAAGATCAAGGCAAGACAGTGAAAGAGAGAAAAGCCAATTAGCATAAATGAGTTTAACTGGGTGAGAGTCGTTTTTTCTGCTTTGTTTGTCTTAACGAGGACACACAGTTCAGATCCCTCCAGTGCTTAAATTATGTGTTTCCACCCATAGATTTCCTCTTAAGCAACTTGGCTATGGTGGTGGCATTTGCCAAGCAAACAAGATCATGTGGGAATCAAAGAAGGCTGGAAATAATCTTCACAACTGAAGAGATTCATTTACTTTCTATTAAGACATCATGCTGCATTGCTCTTGTTTAATTTATTCAGTGAAACGTCTCGTATTTCAATCAGTCTTCTGGATGTTCTCACCGTACAAAAGTTGTGGCATCAAGAAAACACTGGCCATCTGTGCTCCACATTTTCTGCAGAGGTTGTAAAAGCATCGAGAGTATCGAGGAGATTTCCCTCAAGCGCCTGAAGCAGCTAAGTTATGAAAGGATTGGTTCAAGAAGCACAGACTGATTCTGGATATGATTCAGAAGATAGTTTGATTAAAAGCAGCAGCTGACGAGGCGAACAAGCCAAGTTTCCGTGCTGGCTCCGTTAACTACAGCCATACTTTTCACAAGGCGACTGACTCAACGGGTTCGAGCATAGTTGGACGAGGAGCTGATTACATTTACAGCTGAGTGACAATGCACCAGGAGAGGAAATGAAGTCATGAAAGTTTACCCTCAGCAATTTTATAAATCATTACTCTGAAGTGCAACAAGGGTCAGATTTACTGGCGAGGAGCTGAGCAGGAAAGGCCGAACATCACGTTTCAGGGAAAATAAAAGTACATTTGTGTTACTAGGGATTGAAATAAGCAATACAGTTGAATTTCCTTAAATGGTTGTTCAGTTTATAGACGATAAATGGCACAGAATGATGAACGATCAGTCTAAGCACAGGGTTTCTACACACATCCAATGTCAAAATTACAAGAGGTTTTAGAAAGAAACTTTAAAACACAATAGGTAAGTTCTACGTATTCTACAGAAAATGAGCCATATCCCTCCAGCTGTCAAGATGGAGAGATTGAATACATCCTATTCACTCTTTTCTTTCTTTAACTCATCTAACCCCGTTTTAAGTTTTAACCAGACTTGTACTGGAGCGTCTGGTTCAGAACTCACAGCAAAAAATACACAATTTTTGTCCTTGCAAAAAAAAAACTTTTTACAACAATACATCTTAGAGTCAACAGTCACTCAAATAATTTGTCACAAAATAGCCTGCAGAAATGTTCAGTGCGTACATTATTGTTTTTAAATTGATCCTGCACAAAAAGGGAACCATTGGATTAAAGCTTTATTGTTTAAATGAGCAGTAGACCTTCAGTAACAAAAGTTCATTCAAATATAAATAGACCACAACACCAATTCATAGTTTCTTTTTTAGCTCTTTACACAATCATGAAGATGCTTTGAGTGTTTATTATTTCCAACATTGTAGAAAAAGGTTGGCCTTTGGGTAAATATTGGGCGACCCTCTGTAGGGTCGATTTAGAGGACAATCACACTGGAAAGCTTTAGTTTGCTGCATTTAACAGTTTCCCTTAAAAAGCCCTCAGGAACAACGCTGATATGAGACAACATTCATACTGAGAAAACAGCAGCAGCCTATTCAATTTTCAGCAACGTGTCCTTTCTCTTCACCTCAAGGACCATCTGCGAGTAGAAATAAATAAATAAAACAAAAACAAAAAAAAACAAAACAAAATAAATAATTTAAATAATTCTATCAATCCAATGTGTTTTGCCCTTGCAAATAGAAGTTGTCTGGTCAATGCTTCAGCGATAATTGAATTTCTTTAAATAGATGGAGTCGGTGTTAGTGATGCCTTGAAGGAAGAAGTCATGGGTCAGAATCCCAGTCTGGTTTTTCTGGATGGAGTTTGGTTTTTCTCCCTGATCATGCATAGGTTTTCTCTCAAGGTCCAAAGACGTCCATGTAAGGTTAGTTGGTTGGTTGTTTGTCCCATGTGCCTGGTAACCTGTCTAGTATGGAACAGACTCTTGACCATTGACAGATGGATATAGGCACCTGCCTCCCCTTTGACATCAAAAAGGGTTAAATGGGTATAAAAAATATGCGAATGGATGGATCACAAGTTGATCGCAAAAACCCCCCCAAAAACTGGATTAACCATGGAACTACAACAAATTCATTAGATTTGAAATCTTCTTTGTATCTTGCTTTATTTCTGCTGAAGAAATGAAGCTCTCCTCACTCTCTAGCACAAGTTCATCTATTGTCAACAGTGGAAAATTAGAAAACTGGACCAGCCCACCATTTCCCTCAGAAAAATCAACTGAACTGAGACTTCCAATTAAGCCAATATTCATGTTTCATATGGAAGTTGATTAGTTTGGTTTGTTTTGTCTTGACCGTCGCACTCCTCTCTCTCTCTTTCTCTCTCTCCTTTCAGATGAGCGTGTCACAGCGCTTTTCCGCGATGAGTACGATGAGATCTGTCGTTCTCTCTGTCATTCACCTCCTCCTTCCATCTCCTTCTCCCTCTGGACTCCCTCCATCACTCGTCCGAGTGAGAAAGTGGCGTGACAGTGATGTGATGGGGCTACACAGACTGTCAAGATGGATTGCTACCCTGGGAGATATTCCAAACACACACACACACACGCACGACGTTCAAGCGCGCAGACAAAATCCCACATGCGTGTGTGCGCCCCTCTTCACACACAGTCGCACACATGCGTGACCGTACAATCACAGAGCCTGCTGCATGCACACACACGGTCCAGTGAGCTCCTGGGCCTGTCAGCTGAAGGTCGCTCAATCTGACACCGTGTTCCAGTTGGAAGCAGGCCCAGGGAGGCATCATGGCTCCACCGCCCGCACCCCGACTTCAGACACACGTACGCACACCTGAGCGGTTTTACTCCCCACCACACACGCATGCTAGTTTCTCATCTTTAAAGTCCTCCATTTTCTGTCACTGCCACTTAAAGAACGCTCCGAAAGGTTTTTCACAGGCAAACATGAGGTCAGGCTGACTGAACGAAGGAGAGTAAATGTGCGTAAATAACGGCAAGGACGCAAACACACTCGTCCTCTCTGAGCACGACGGCCACAAGCGCAGAGGCGAAGGGTGACACCTGACGTTTTGCCGCTGTGAAACTGTCACAGATCAACATGCCTTTCTTCATACAAAAGAAACCTCCATGCTCCGTAAACCACACACAGACACAGAGCCGTCAAGGATGATCAGTGTGAATTGCTGCCAAACAGAGCTTCCTCTCCCCCCTGACATGCAGCCGTACACAACCGAAGACGAGGACGCAGAGGCCTAACCCCACAGGACAACATGTCAGGCAAAGATCTGAGAACACATTTTCGACTTGGCTGAGCAATCGAGCAGCCTGCGGGTCCGCTCGGGTGCCGGTCTCGGCCCACCCTCTGTCTGCCCCTCCTTCTGCATCGCCGATCAGCAGCGAGCGGCCGAGGAGGTCGGCCAGACAGAGCCGAATCTATACTCTGCTGGCGATTCTGCTTGTAAGACTCAATTGCCGTCTTTCGTTTGCTTTCTGCAGAGCGTCGAATGACGATCTGATTCAAAAGTTGGGATTTTAGCATCCGGCTCTTGCTCTGTGGAAAACCGATTGTTGGCGTCGTGCTACGCACTTCAAAGTGTCCTGCCTGAGACACTCCTGCATCTGCCAGCTTGGCTAAAACCTTTTTGCCAACACTGCTTTAATGCATGCCAACTTTACTTTCAGAGGTGCGTTATTAAATAAAAGTAATCTAGATATAAAGGTCACTTACTCTTTTATCCCATAATTTTCCAAGGAGCCGGCTGCCTCTGTTGTCAGAATGAAAAGTAAAAGTGATGAGTGGAGTAGAGTGAAAAACCAGGGAATGAAGGGGTGAACCATCTTCCACCCACTCTAGAACTTTCTCTGGGATTTAGAGGTACAACAGAACATTGTAATGGTTCTGAAAACATTGCTTTTTAAACCTGTGGTGTGTCCTGAAAATGGTAACTCGTCCAAAGATGGTCCCTGACATTACATCATTTTATATACATTGGAGGGTTGAGTGCACTTCAGGTACTAAGATCTTATTAATCTCATAAAATGAGTTAAAAGAATAGCTGTATCTATCCTTTTTCATTCATTTTGTGATAACAATGAACTACTTTTAAGGAAGGCTCTTCTGCAGTACATATTGAACAGCAGCTCTTAATGAGAACAACTATGGCTCAAAAAGCCAAATAGTAAATGAAATATCTGTAACCTGCAGCATGTTTCTTCAAAAAGATACATAAACAGGGTCTGAAAACAACTGTGACCAGAAAGCGTAAAATAGAATTTGTGAGTGCATAAAGAGACCTCAGCAGCTCTGATTTTTGCACTACAATGTTTTTTCTAAAATTCTCTTTTGAGTCACAAGGCACAAAAAATGGCTCACACATATGCGTGCACATGCACACAAGTGTTAATTTGCACAACAGCCAATGCCACTTTCAGTGCAAACTTGCTGCTGTGCACTACAGTCACACCTATGAAAAACGAATACCTAACCCACCAGACAACCACGAAATCTAATCTTTTAATTGTACTGTCAAGAGCAAACTTTACTTTCGTTCTGCCATTCAGCAGACGGAGAGGAGAAACTGCAGAAGTTAAAACTTTCCATTTCAGTGTCCGTTTGTCATGGAGCGGATAACATAGTTTGGATATTTAAAAAGGAAATGAAAGAACTGCGGCGTAAACAGGCGCGACGGGCTGACAGAATTAGTTTGAAAGGATAAGTTTGAGCTTTTGAATAAACTGCAGCTGCATCTCTGATAACTCAGCAGCCAGTCAGTGTGTCCTCTCTCCATCCTTTGCAGAAAACACAAACGAGGACAGACTCATTACCCAAAAATATAAACATCAAAGTTTTTCCCAGCATTTATGATTGATTAGCTCCACATTAGCAGAAGGGCTAATTAGCCCTCCGGAGTGCGGCTCGTGTTATTAACACAAACTTGTCACTGTGCCACAGAGACGAGCGCATTTCCGTCCCCTCAGTCTGGAGCCAGGTGGCCTTTGTTTGTGAGCTGCAGACGTTCTCAACAGCACTTTTTCCTCTGAAGACCTATCTGCTCTCTGTGCTCCACTTAAAACCTCGAGTCTGAAAGCCGCAGGGGAGATGAAACACACACAGACAGAGGAAGTGGTGGGGGAGGTCACTCTAGTGCAGAGACAGTTTATGGTACGACGCACACACGCACGCACACACACTGCATCACAGACAGGGCTGTGTCAAAACACAGACTCAGGATGCCTCAGCCGCTACCAGCGCCGTGTTTGTGAATGTGCATGCAGATGTGTGCATTAGTACCGTGAGAGAAGGAGTCAGTAGCTCACGGTTCCTTGTCGTTATTTTTAACCAACACTGTGGTGGCTGAATGGGGAAGTGCGTCTGTCTGGTTTAGCGTCTTGCTTAAGGCTCACCGATTACCTCTTTCTGCAGCTCTGAGAAAGAGAGAAAGAAAGAAAGAAAAAGGCAAACAGAGAAAAAGGAAAGGAGCTCTGTTTTAAAATGAAATGCATATGCAAAGCTGCTTCTGCGTGTTTTGATGCTATGCGGAGCGCCACTCTGTGTTTAACAAGGTTTTCTATAAAGTCAAGTGTGTTGCTCTGCGAACACATCCAACAGCAGGTGAAATGCGAGTCTGTTAATGAGCAGTGTGTACGAGCTCCGTGCTAAACCCCCCCGACACATTAACACACGCGCACACGCACGCATGTCCCGAGAGATGAGTGTGGAGACAGTAGAGTCCCAGTGTGAGAGGAGTAATTAGAATCCCATCCATTAACACAAACGGCTGCAGAGGAGGATGAGCAGCAGGTGTGTGGGTGTCTGGGTGGGTTGTGCACCAACAATGCACGGTGCCATGCGAAGACGTAGCTATATGCTAATGACGGCGGTGCACGGTGACCCTAAAGTATGGATGCATCTGTTACAGGAACTCGGCAGCAGGTGTGAACACAGTTACAGAGAGCGAGAAACCATGTTCAAAGACATGTTTGTTTACACATTCAGAGGCAATGAGGCACAGAGGAGGAAAAGCTCAAACTGCTTCTCTCCGCAGCAAGTAACGGGTTGGTAGTTTCTCACAGCCAGAACTCTAAATAAATCATGTCTAGCTTAGCACGTCTGTCTGACAACATCATTCGGAAGTAAGGTTTATCTGGTTATTATGCAGAATTTGAACGCGTGCTTTTAGACGGCACATCTGCTAAGAGTGCTGATGGCATGTTAATGTTCTCTCCTTACTTCAGCTCCTAATCTTTTAAAAACGTTGTTGTGAGAGCACGACAGTAAAACTACACTCCAAAGATTTTATTCTACAAATGTTAAGGATGTTTAATATGACAGTGGTAATAACAAAAGGACCATAAAGCGCACAAGAGGTGTGGTCGACGCCTGACAATGTCATTTTGCGCATGATTCCGTACGCTCTCTTCCACAAGTCCAAGTATAAATAAATGAACGTAGTATGCTGCCAATGAAATTGCTTCCCGTCACAAAGCAATGAGTGCCATCTTTGAGGTGGTTCCCGAAACCAATGAAACTAAATAGTTTAATAAGAATATTGATCAAATAACCAACGAGAATAAGGCCAAAATCTTGCTGGCGGCTGCAAAATCTATGTTTGAGGTGCAACTGCATTAGGGACATCTATCTACATATTATTTTTGAACTGTGTGTATGATTTTCTTCCTGGCTGAATGAGACTAAAAAGAACCTATTTTGTATCTAGGCTGTCAAGAAAAATCACTGATATCAAACAGTGAATGATCATTAAACTCTGAAGAAACACACTGTCACTAACTAGCCACTATTGAATTTAATCGTGTGAATTTACATTTACAAACCTCTCTGTACCAAAGCTTTCAATATGAAGTCTTCCCTGCATTACATCCTACATGAGAAATGACACCAACTTGACAACATCCATTGTCGTCTGTCTTTTTTTTTATCAGAGCAGGGTGTGTGTCTGAGGAAATCCAGTTGAACTGATCTCCAATTAGCCCCTAGGGAAGGCTGGATGAGAACACAGGATGATGCAACATGTAAATGCCACCTGATGGGATTTTCTTTACTCTCCTTATAATGAGATCCCATTAGCTTAGATTTTCCCACAGGCTTTGGAACCAGTAATTCAGAGGATTACTGCTCCCTTGATGAGGTCAGGAGGTTTGTAGGATGGAAGTCTTGCCAAAAAAGTTTTTTTTCTTCTTCTTCTTTTTTAAAATTTTTTTTATTATTGTTGGCCCTGCCGTGGCGACACCTGTGGGAAAAACCCACTTGAGTGACTTCACGTTCAAATTCATGCTTCCAACCTGGAGATACTCATCAACTTCTCCAAAGACCATAGAGAGCTGAGAGGGTCTGATCGTGTGAGAGAGAGAGAGAAAATGAGTGAAAGGAAAAGCAAGTGAGTGTGCGAGTATGCTATATACAAACCACAGCTTTGCTCCGTGCTGTAATTTACGCTGCCGCCAAAACCGCCGCTGCTTCTGCTGCTGCTGCGGCAGAGGTTCAGCTCCACTGGCTGCTTCGCTGGCTGAGGCGGGTCGGTGCTTGTAGACGGGGGCTGTGTTAACCCTCTGACTGTTTGTTTATCTTGCAGCCAGAACCGACCATTAAAAGTGGGCCCTCAGTCAGAAGCACAAAAACAGACGCTTGTCATGTTCGAGGGCTGTAATTGTAGCTCTCGCGTGATGTTTTTATTTTCCCTCTGACCTCTTTGGATAAACTCAAGAAGCCACTTAACATTGGGTTTGGCTTGCCAGAGCCCAGAAAGAGAATTACGCGACATGCAGTGAAAGGAGACGGGTCGGTTTCCCCTCCCTTCTTAATTCATGGGCGTGCTTGATGTCACTTTTCACTGTACTCCTTGCCTCGACTTCAGACCTGTTGCTTTATCGCCACATCTTAGCGCACTGCCCTTTATCAATCAGCTAAAATCAGCACCTCTTCAGGTTTGCTGAATGCTACCACACAGGATGTTAATGCTTTGTTTACTGTGAGAAAGGCCATCTTTAAATTAACCTCGCACAGATTGCTACGTGTATATAACAGACCGGCTCCACATGTGCAGGGACGTGGACAAAACATAGCTTATGCTACAACATCCCTCCAACATAACTGAGCGTATTCTGCCTTACATCTCTGAAATGTAAAAAAAAAAAAAAAAAAGATTGCAGGTTTCAAGCTTCATTTGTGGTTTCTCTTTGACAAAGTTGAAAAAAAAGCACCGTCTGTCTTTCCTTTCCTTCCTTCCTCTTTATCTGCATCGTTATCTGCTTAGTGTCATGATGAAATATATCATTACAGTTGCATAAAAGCTGGTGCTTTGTGTTTTAACCACTGCAAGCCTAAAAAAAAATGGCAGAAACATTAGTGCAAGAGAGAAACAAAGGAATTCAAGAGAAGAAAGAGAAGAAATTGGCTTGGTTTCCATTTTCGGTGTGACAGACGTAATTGACAATTTTCAGCAAGGCCAGGGGAGTTTCATCTGGTGCAGCCGAGGAATTAAGCGAGATTAAAGGTTAAGACGGGCTAATTGCTTCAGTAAGACACCCAGACAAGTTCAATACTGTTGTTACACCGTCCCACAATCTAACAGAGGATATTATAATTGTAAAACTGCAGCTCACAGAAGGTGCAGCGGAGAGAAAAATAAATACTTCACCAAAATAAATGGCTGAGAATTAAAGTCACATGAACAGCATCACTTCAGGTTTAAGAATTAGCCTAAAATGTTAAAATAATATGTGGAATATATCATTAGAGATGCATCTCACTTGAAGAACAATAATTTATTGTCTGAATAGGAAAAAAAAGACAACTTTGGAAATACAGGCAAAAGTGTTATTCTCAAAAACTGAAAACTATAAATGGTGCATTGTGTAAGTTATAACATCTATAAAATGTCTACCATACTGTCTTAAAGACTCTAGTTCCCCAGACAGTACAGTACTTATTATCTCACTAAAGTAATAAGTGGTCATTTTTTAAACTGGTGCAGCACCAGCGTTATGCTCTCAAAATTAAAAAAGTGCAAAAGTGTAACCTTGTCACCGATAGTAGAGTTTGGGTAATAACCGGTTCATTCTTCTCATTCCTCCTTATCCTCAAATACAATACCAAGGTTTCTCTATGACAGCATGACAAACACATCTGAACTTCACCTGCAACCTGAAAACATAATCTGATAACATCCAGCCTCACTGTACAATTTGGAGGTGTGTGCATCTCCTCAATCAGAGCCCTACTCCACAGGGAGAGCACCACACCAGTCTCTACATTACTTGGGTTTTTGTACAACTCTCGACTCTGTGAGTCTTCTGAACTAACGTCGTTACAAACTCAGAAGTTTCTGTTGCACATACTATGTATTTTTGCAAGTGGAAGCATCAAGTACAACAGGCCTGATCGGTAACATTTGAAGGCTGATGAATGTTAATGCACTGTGTCTTTTCTTAAGCCACATGTCATGGCTAAGCCTCCTGTGCTGCTACCTGGCTTGTCCGTAGAGGATGTCATGATTATTGACTGCAATAATTTCATCAGGAAAGTTTTGTGCGCTCAGGAACTCTCACTTGCCCAGAAAACCTCTCAATGATCACAGACAATCCTCCCTGACGATCTCTGCCAGAGAAATGAAGCTGGATGGTAAAGCCGGGGGATATAATGCATATATTTGATGAAATATTCTCTCTCTCTTCTGCAATGTCTAAAATGGCACTATTTTGCCTATTTGAGTGCATACTCACATAGCAACCTTAACCTGTTTGTTAGTGCATTCAGAACAGACCTCTCGTGATTTATACACAAAGTCACCCTGGACAAAATATTGTTGTTTCAATTAAAACTCCTCAGGTGCTACAGTAGCTACAGTTTGGCAGCTAATCTCCCAAAAGAATGAAGAACTCCATTACTGCTTCTTTCATAAAAGAGAGAAATTTGGTCATAATTAATTTGCTCAGTCCAGCAAAACCAGTTGGGATTTCTGTGATTGCTTATCTGATCTTTGGGTTGATTTATTGAAGTTCCCAGTCATGTTGTAACGTATTTAGTCTAAACCTAAAAATGCTCAATTTTCTGTAACAAAGCACTGAACGTTAATAGGTTACTGTTCTAATTGCTCATCTCTAAAAAGTGATCTAATGTGTCGATGCTCATTTTCTTTGTGTCAGCTGTTGAAATTTAGTTGGGGTTTTTTTGTGTGTTTGGGTTTTATTCAAACAGCTTTCCTTCTAATCTTTGTTCTGCTGTCTTCTAGCCTCTGTCAAGCCGTAATTCATGAAAGCTGCAGTCGTTATATGACTCATAATGTTTTAAATACCAATCACTTGACAGATCTCCAGTCAGTGTTTATTTATTTTAAACCTAAAAATTAAATGTGGCATGTGCTGGAAAAGCTGTTCTTCCCATCCCCGGCTGCCGAATTAATGTTTTTGGTGCTTGGCTCATTTAATTACCAACTAATTTAGGGATCTGGTCACCGTTTAGCACCTGCCCGGTCTGCGTTTGGGTCAGATAAATTTGTATTTGTCTTAAATCCTCCTTCTGTGAGGGAAAAAAACGGCTTTAAAATGTGCTGCTTTTGTGCAGATGTTGGAAGAAGGGTTTGAGTCTGACTTGTTATTCATAGCGAATTAGGAGGTTGAGCATTATTATAGATAAGTGGTTTCACTTTTAGATATCCTGGTATGTCATGTATACCAATAAATCCAAACAATGTCTATATATCCCTTTAAGGCCGTTTCACCCAGGCATGCTGGACACTACTTCCTGATTAAGTCATTTCTTTCCACTGTGACCACATGCTTGATCAGTTTAGCATTTTCACATCCTATGATCATCTAGCTTTGACTGTGTTCTTTTAATTACTGTCAAATTGGATTGTGTGCAGCTGGATTTGAACCTGTGTAAATAATCAGATGATGTAACTCGATGTAATTTGAACCCATTTGATCTTTCAAAGGTGCCTTAAGATGAGACGCGTTACAAATTTGCACTAAATAAATAAACTGAACAAACGAATCCATGGCCGGCTGGTTTTTAACGTAGTGGTGTAGTGTTAGTCTGATGTGAAAGTGACCTCTTCTTGTCAGCAGAGTGAAGTGTATTAGCGTTTAAAGATGAGCAGTTGGGGAGGCGGTGAAAACTCATCGTCCTTTTCACACAACGGCGCGTATAAAATCAAAGGTGTTCAGTTAAATCCAAGTCATTTTAGAGGAATGCTATGTTTTGGGGGTTTTCTTTTTACAACACCTTATCTCATTTTAGAGTTGTGAGTCGGCATCATTGTTCGGTCACCAGTGTGCCGTTGTGTTCAGTGTGTGACAGGCAGGCCTGGTAGATGTGCAGACGCGTAGGGAGTGGTGCCACTGAAAAGCCGCAGTGGCATAAACGATGAGCTGTCAAAGCCAAAGGGTAAATTGCTGTGGAATAAATATATGCTATGTGTGGTGGAGGCCTAGCCAGGTCATTGTGGTGGGTGTATTGTGTGGATGGAGGAAGCCACAATGGTGAAGCAAGTCTCTCTCTCTGTGTGTGTCTGTGTATGTTTGTGTGTATCCATGTAGCTCTGTGTCGTGCCAGTGGAAAGTGAGAGCAATCCGCAGATGTTAATAGCCTGAGCTCGGCTTTTGAAACGTCCTTTGAGTACTTGTTGTTCTGGAAGCTCAGAAGTTTTCTTCACCGACTCGGGTTTTCACAGCTCCTCATCTGCGGTAAGCTCCACTCATCAGTGAACCGGGAGACCGGGATAAAGAAGAAGAAAGGCCCGGATTTGCCTCTCGGCAGCATCGAATAAATAGCGGCCCTTTTGGTGTCCCACACAGACCACATTTAGAGCGGCCCTTGTTAAACCTCCACCCTGTTCTCGGGCCGGTTTAGATCTCCTGACCACCCAGTGACTGAACACAGAGGCTCAGGGAGCTGGCGAAGGCGAGGTGGTTGTCTGAATGAGACCGCAGGCCGATTTGGATGGCTGTTCCAGCCTCCTTAGCAGACATTCGCTAAGGCTTCATTACAGGCCTGGGAGCTCAGGGCTGGACCACACTGTGTGCATGTGAATCTCTGTTTATCTGCAGTCAGTTTATATATAAATACGCACTCATTTAGTAAAGTTTGCAGGCTTTTTTCCTAGCCTGCGCCTTTTAGAGTTGTTCTGATGCAAATGTACTTCTGGCTTTATTTATTACGCATTTAAATGTAATTATGAAATTAGCGAACTGTTGTTAATGGTTTGTAAATCCTGTCGTCACTTGAGTTTGTTAAAAAAAACACATTCGTGTAGCTTTAACTAGAGCTCGGCAATGAACCCATTACATTTTATTTGTAAAAAAAATCTGAATTTTTCTTGGTTTTCCATAATCCAGAGTGATGTCAACATGCCCAGGGCAGCCATCTTGTTTGACGAGTCTGTTGTAGTCATGGCCAAAGGTTTGGAGAATGACACAAATATTATATTTTCACATGACCTGCTGCCCTCTGGTTTTCATGTGTGTATGTCAGATGTTTTCATCACATACAGAAATACAATTGCAATCATATTATGAGTAACAAAAGCTTTTATTGACAGAATGAGTTAATGCAACAAGTCAATATTTGCAGTGCTGACCCCTCTTCTTCAGGACCTTTGCAATTCTCCCTGGCATGCTCTCAATCAACTTCTGGACCAACTCCTGACTGATATCAGTCCATTCTTGCACAATCAATGCCTTTTGTCAGAATTCCTACAGGGTTTCCCCCAGTGTATTGTAAGACTGGCGGCCCGCCATGCTTTGCTAGCCCCGCCGCCAGGCTTAGCGTTGCGCCGTTTCAGCTGTTTGGGATTCCCCTCGGTAATTTCCCCTCAGAAAGCAGGCGGAGAATCCACGCTTTCTGATTGGCTGCCTGTTACATTCAGCGCTAAGCTCCCAGTCGAAACCCCTGATTAAATCGCACCCCCAGCCCCCCCCTCAACAGAATTGTAGGACACGCGAGTGAATGGACTTTTAATGCAACTTTTAGTACAACTTTGCATTAAAAGTGTCACTATTTACCAAATGACACTTCATGACAACAGTCATAAACATTCATGAAGACTCCTTCATGTTCATGATGGATGTTATGTCGCGTTTAAGACAAACTGTTACTAAAAAGGTAAAATGAGAAATGTTGATCATCTTGTGAAGTTGTAGTTTGGATTATTATTTTTTTCCCCAGTAACAGAAATATTTAATCTATTGACAAATCAGCATAACATTTTTATCAGAACTTACTCTATTTTGAAGGAAGACCTTCAGAAATGGTCACGTCAGATCCTGATAACTAAACTTTTTCTCAGAACGACTTTTCTCATAATCTTAAGACTTTTTACAGGTAAAATTGTGTCTTTTTATGACAATATTCTAGTAATTAAACAAAAGTTCTTGCAGCTTGGTCCTAATGCTCTATTGTACAATTCACTGAAGGAATGATTCTATAAAAGCCGCTTCATGAAAATGTTTTCTGTCATTTGTGATTTACTTTATTTAGGAAACAAAGCAAGCCAAAAAAAGAGAGTTTTATCATTAAGCCATGTCGTCCAGCTCCAGCTTTAACTTCTTCCTTTTAATGCCAGAGTTAAGACCTGGCATTAAATCACTGTTCTTTCATGTACCAAAAAGCAGAAAGAAAAAAAAAATACTTGAGTCTCTTTAGGCTTAACTGTGCTGCATTTCAAAGAAAATTCATGATGCGCCACCTGACTGCTTCCATCACTGTACAAAAACAAGAGCGCTCCATCAGACCCCCGGGGCCAAGTGTCGATTTAAATGAGACCGCGTCAGGCCCTGATGTAGAAACCCGGTGCCCATACAATGACGAGATGATACATTATTCACACGTCAGAAACAAATGCATGTACATACATACATGTGAAGTGGATGCAAATAGCAGGAGGCAGCGAGTAACTTGCCAAGAATGACCTCCAAACGCGGGGTGAGTGTGGCTGTGCGTGGCTAGAGTCTCAAATCCGGCCTGGGTGTCACTCAGCGCTGTCACTCAGTGTAAATGAATTTGCTGCAGGCATCCTGAGGGTCAAGGGAAAGAAGCCCTCCTTCCACAATCATCAGTTTTGGAAAGTAACCAAGTCCTAGCAGCTTTGAGTGCGTTTTGAAGCACTTCGTGCAGCACAAACATTTGCATGAGTCATACCGCACTTCTTTAAAGATTTCATTTCACACTGGACTTTCAACCTTATTTACCAGAAGTATTTTAATAAAAACTTAATTTCAAATTTTGAGACTAATCGACTCTCAGGTATGTTTTTCACTTAGTGGAGATGGACAAAATGTCCTCCACCGTTTGAGATGCCGTGACTAGCTGTCTGGGCATTTGAAATAATTGAAAATAAGTTATTTTAAAGATGTTCATTGCACCTTATAAGATTTACAACCTAACTTTTTAATTTGTTGTAGTGTACAGATGAAATAAACTGTTGATTAAATGTGTAATCACTGCAAACCTTGTAGATTAAAAATGTCCAGACACACAGTATAAGACATGACCCACTTAAAAATTCAAACCTGTCTTTACTTTCCATGTTTGTTCTTCCATTTCCCCCTTAGAAGCATCCACTGTTTTTGCTTTTTTGGCAATTTCTGCACTTTTTAGCTCATAAAACCTTTTAATACAGATACGACAAAAAGCAGAAGCAGTTTTTAAACGATGATCGCATTTATTGAGAGAGGATAAAAAGCGTTCCAAACAACTTGAATCCTGTGTGAAACATTAATCGCTTTCTAAACCTAATAATTTGTTGTGCCGCCTTTGGCGATAACAACAGCCATCAAGGGTTAGTAAAACCAGGCACTAAGTCTTTCATGTTGCTGTGAGCAAACTATTTTCTGTAGAGCTTTTTTGATTTATCCACACTGGAGAAGCATAAACTTTGACTTAAAGTCAGACTTTGACTAGATGACTAGAAAAATCCTTTTATTCAATTTGAAGCCATTCTGTAGCGGAGAGGTCATGAACCAGATTTTATCTTTTAGAGTGTTGTGGAAGAGAGCAACTTTCAAGGGTTAATTTTGCACAACATGCAACAGACTTTTGCTTAATTAGTCCAAGGAATATTTTCAAAAAAGCCTTAGAGATCATTGGGATGTTTCAGGAAATTTCAGACGAGCCTTGGAACTCTTTTTATCAGCTGCTTTTCACCTCAGAGCTCTCACATGGATGTAATTTCTGTCCAATCTTTCTGGTCTTGGATAACAAACGCTGACCCTCACTAAATAAACGAGACCTGCAGCGCTGCAGATGCTGTTTTGGGTTCCTCTGTGACCTCTCGCATGAGTCGTCGATGACCTCTGAGTAATTTTGGTGAGCAGGAGTGGGAAGGTCCGCCTCGGCTCCCTCCGTGTGTCCTCCATTTGCACGTAATGCGGTTCACTGGAGTCCCAAAACTTTTCTCTAGATCTGAAGACGGTGTGCTGCTTTTTGAGATCTTTTAGCCCATTTTATGTTGTCTTGTACTATCTGAGTAATTTTCTTTATTTTTACAAGCCAATCAGGCCTGCGTGTTGCTGGGGAAATTAAACTAAGCTTTCTAACTACAGTTAATTTAACAAGAAGGGCAATTGTTTTCCCACACAAGTTGACTTGAATATCCTTTACACTTTTAATTGCTAAAAAGCTGAATTAGAAAATTAGCATTTTTACTCCTCCAAAGAGAGTCTGCTGATCTGATTTGCTTAATAAGTGTTCCAAAAAACAAAAACAGAAAATCTCCCTGTGAGACGGCAAACACTTTTCTACTGACTGTTGCTGTCTTCATTGTTGGATTCCTCAAAACTGGAATCATTTGTCTGTATTTCTTTCATCCCTGCATCCTCCCTCTGGGTTTCCCAGGGGAGGAGTAATGGGATGATGGGTGGGTGGGCAGTCAACAGGACTTCTACCATGCAGCGGCGGCGGCCTCTCTCACCTCCCACCACCTACCGAAGCAATCCATCTCCATAAGTACAGAGTGGGAGACCGCAGCCCTCCTCAGCGTTTCCTAGACCAACATCCATCAACATAAACAATGCGCTTAGAAAAATGCACACCCAACGCAGCCTAAGCAGGAGCACAGAACATGGCGAGGACCCGAGAAACAATCGGCAAGGATACGCTGCATGGCTCATATAATTCATCATTATTGGCTGCCTTATTTTAATTTGCAGCCAGCTTGCCAACGTAACAAAACAACACGAGCAGAAATAGACCGAAAGGCACACCGAGCATCTGACTACTCCCACATCAGCTCACAGTCCAAACCTTTGTGACCACTTCACCTCAGCAGACACCCACACTTGAACCGGGATGATCTCCTCTTCTTTTTTCAGAGCCACTCTCTCCGTCTCCCTCAGAAAAGCCCACATACAATTTGTCCTTGTAAAGCACATCTAACGGTGGCCTGAAATCAATGTCTAAAAGCCGACAGCCCCTCTTTGCCTCGGAAAGCTGCAGCCTGGTTCAACAACGCGGCTTTAAATCACAAAATTATTGGGTTTTATGAGTGTGATCTATGTGAAAATAATTGCTAATGTTCCAAGAGTAACCAGTGGAGAGGTGGGTAATGGGGCAATTTATACATTCTGATTGTAATACATGGAAAGCTTCCAGGCCATCTCCTCACAGTTTTATGGCTGCTCATAAAAACAGGCCAAGCAGCCCAACAGTTGCTGTGATTAAAATCAATACTGCTCCAGGATTATTGCAGCTTCTGCTGCCGCTCGTTTGTTACGCGAGGAGGGCGACTTTAAGCTGGAAATCAGCAACGCAAATTAGGGAAATTTGGAATAAATAAAGTTTGACTTTGAATCCAGTTTATTGGATTTGAATTTGGGTTCTAATATCTGAGGCCCAGACTGTGGAACAAATTGAGCTAAAATCCATTTCAATGAGACTAATGTGTGTCTAATAAACGCGCATAGATGTAGAATAACTACCACCTGACAGCGATTGTGACTAATCTAATCTCTATGACAGATTCGGATAATATTATCGGAACCAATCTAACTTGTTAGCTTGGCTCAGGCAGATTTTAGCACATGTAAGTAAAAACAAAGCACAATATTTTCAGAGTTTGTACAGATCTTGAATTAACATGCATTATAAATGGACGAATGGTACTCGTACCTGACAATAAAATCCATTGTTTCATTTACAATACCGACTAGGATTTGAACCCAGAACCTTCTCACCTCAAGGCAACAGTGCTAACAACCGCTCCACCATGCTAACGATAAACCCATCTCACACCTGAAGATCTCAGCTGAACAATGAACTTCAACAAGTCAATATTTCAGTAAATTCATTGCACCGGTCATCTGATCTACAGTATTAAACTGGATCAGTTTTCCATAGACTCCAGTTATTGAGTACAAACATTAATGAGGTTAATCACACAGCCCAACAAGTATGACATGATAGAGAACAAAATAATTTTTAACTTTACAAACCCACATAATGCAAAAAGACAAACATTTCTTACTGATAACTCTGCAGTTCAACAGTTTTGAGTGAACTGGAGGCAGTGCCTGATTTAACACCATTTTACAAAATCTGTGTTTTAACCAAAATGTATCTATTTATCTCTGCAGTTTGAGGGGAGTCGCATCTCGTCCGCAGACGATCTTCAGGTCCGAGTTAGTTTGGTTTGAGTTTACACTGCCAAGTTAAGCTGATAAAAGTACACCAGATCACATCTGAAGGTAGTCTGAACGAAGCCACCAGTCATCAGTAAAACCTACATTTGAACATGTAGTTCCATACATAGGTGTGGGAGGTGGGGGGAGAAAGTCTCTTTTGATATGTTTTCGTCATCTTTCAGGATGCCAGAGATTTTTTTCTAATTTTATCTTTTCTTAAGATCACTTGAGAGCTACGTTAATCAACAAGAGCAAAGAAAAAAGAAATCCTGCACCGGTCTTTGACATCTTCTAAGTGGCAGACGTGAAGGTCAGATTCTGGAACGAGCCACCAAACAAACAAAAACATTCTCCAAGACTGAGTGACTGAGAAGGAGGTTAATACTTCCTGCTCCAGCCCTCACTCTTGATGGTCACAGCTAACAAAATGCTAGACCTCGGCTATAGAATACGATGCTTCAGATGCTTCAGGACCTAAAACAGCAAGGATGATTTCCCTCGAGGGTCATCTTTAATGATGCATGAAAACTCATGTTCAAATTAGGTTTGGCTTTTAGTGGGAACAACTAGCAATCTTCACTCAGCCGCCTCAATTCACCTGAAATTACGTTGGTTGGTTCAGCTGCATATTCCTGACGTGAATCTCTTGTTCCACCAAATCTCAAAGGTTCTGGATTGGATCAAAGGACAGTGAGCTCATTGCTGGCTAAAAACGGCCCAGGTTAGGCTTGTGTCTGGGCAGAGATAAATTAGTTAAGGATGCAAAAATGCAATTGGTTCCTTTATTGTATTTCTTTCTTCTTTTTTTTTTTTTAAATGTCAGAACAGCCAGTGCTAGGACTCCCAGTGATTTTAACTTTATTTCAACATGTGGTTTGAAAACTGATAAGTCTGGCAACTTGAACTTGTTATTTTTATTGGTATGTTTCTTTTCCTCTCTCCCCACTAACTGTATAAAATAGTCCAATAAACGGGTTAATGTGTCCATCATGTTAGCTGCTAATAGCAATCCCAACCTCATCCTAAAGTGTAGGCACTATTGATTCTGCTGTGTTTGCATGAACAACTGATTCTGGTATTAATGGTGCTTAAAGTCACACGTGGGAATTGTTACACAGCACCGCAACGTCACTTCTTTATACCCGTTTTAAGCCATTTTAAGAGTACATAAGTATTTTAAACCACCATCTTTGTAGTCCATAACCACATTCAAACCGCTACTGGTGACAAGTTAATACATTAATAATCAATTATCTGAAAGAGTATTGATTTCTAAGTTAATTAATGATCTAATACAATTTTACTTTATTAAAATAATGTTTTCATCTTCACTTTTGCTTTGCAACATTGGTTTTTAAACATACTATACTAATTCATATGAACTGTGATATCACCGCACAGTCGTGCAGTGACATTACTGCCTCATGATGGCATGTTGTAAATTGGCCTTGTATGAATACACTAGATATATATTCTGTTATTTTGTTTCAGTCTTGCATGTTTTGGTGACACTGTGTGGGTAATTTACATATTTTTAGTGCAAACTGAGCTTAATTAGTCAAAGGTTAATTTGGATTCATTCCAAATTTCTAAACATAAACCTGTTTTTTCTTTCTAAATTCACGGTTCACACTGAACTGATAGTGAGGTGGTGCCCAGACTTGGTAATATTGATCTAAATCACTAATTTTGTTAATAATTGCCTTAGGAACTGTTTTAATAATTACTTATTAAACCCATTGTTCCACAACAAAGGTCTAATATGTTCAGAGATGATTCTGCACACCTTGTTTGTAATAAGTTTTTATTTCAGATTATTTTCTTTCTAACATGTAGAACCAGCCTGCACATTCTCCTCTCCCTAAAGATCAATTAGGCATTTTCTTTCATAACACTGTGGAAAACTGAAAATTTTCCCTTTTTTTAGGATCAAACGTGTAATTCTGAGAGACAACTGGGTGAAAATCCCGGAAGATCAACAGTTTCTTAAATACTCGGATCAGTTTGTCTGTAAATACGGAGGTCACATTAAGCTGCATGTTGATGTTCAGTTTGACCTTTAGCAAAGAGTCTCCAGCACATTTAGTGGCCAAAATGCACTGGTTCAGTGCAACAGGACTGTCTGATTCTCTGTTTGCATTTAGAAGCAGGTCAGTAGGTGTGCCTGATGAGTGCATGCTGCTTCTGATCCAAAATCCAGAAGAAAAAATTATTTCAAAGTAAAATAAAAGCTTTTTGTCAATCGCAGGGACCTGAAGCTCCTCCCGCTTTTCAACTCTTGAACAATTTTTAACCACTTCTGGGTTTTAACCATGTGATCTGAGGTTAGACTGCTGAGCAGAGTGTGTCCTGCACAGATACCACCTGCTGTGTGCCTCTGCTACACACAGAGACGCGCAACTGAGAGTAAAATGAGGTCTTTGGCCCCCGAGTCTAACAACATTGTTTCCTCTTTTAAGCCTCTGTGCAGCACTCGTCTGCTCTCCTTCGGTCCAGTCAGCAGGACACCACAAACAGCCCATTCCCTTTCTCCACGGCCCTCAGAAGCTGACTGGCACGTCCATGAGTCTGGTAATTTTCCACTACACCTCAGAAAGTGGGTTGTTTGCTTGGTTTATACGTGGTCATGCCCACAATAACCAAAACTCTCATTTAAAGGTTATTATATATCTATAAATAAAAAAGGTCTTTAAATGTGCTGTGCTTCTTTTTTTTTAGCAAAACATTTGCAGATATGTTTTTATTTAAGCAGATTGAGTGGAATTTGTGTGATACAGATGAGCTCTGCAGTGACACATGATTGATTTAAGTGGGAAGATTTTCCATTTATCCTTTACATGCATCAGATGGTTTTGACAAATTCATTCTTAAAATATCTTACACACACACACACACACACACACACACAAGCAAAAGGACGTTGTGTAAATGTGTCATGCACTCACACACACACGCACACACATGCGCGCGCACACACACAACACACACACACACACACACACACACACACACACACACACACACACACACACACACACACCCTATGCAGACAGTTGCACTCAGTTTAGCCTCCGTTTAAAGATTTTGTCAAAAAAAAAAAAAAAAAACGTCAGAGTTTTAACACTTAGCTTTCTCGGTATCAGAGGTGCAACATGAGAGTCAAAAAGAAGAAGTCGGAACAAGCCACAGATGCATTAGGTTCCAGTGTGGTTAATAAAAGCTTCGGGGTAACGGTTTGAGGCAGCGTCTAATTCAGTCCACATTCAGTTAGAGGGAAGCCGCAGTGCTTGTGGGTGGTCCGGGGCCTCCGCGCTGCCATTTTGTCTTCTGATGTCACATGTTTAGATTTAAAGCTCAATTTGCTCTGTGCGCTGCAGCGAGTAAAAGATACGTGAAAAGGATCCACGGGCGCAGAAGGGTTGGAAGGAGAGGGGGGGAAAAAAGGTTAAATGTAAAAAAAAAAAAAAACAACTCAAATTTAAACCAGATGAGCAAGGTTTGGCTTTGGGGATGTTTATGCTTTATCGATACAAAAACTGAGAGTGTAACAAGACAAATAACACGACCGCAGAAATGAGACACCGGGAGCCTGCAGCCTGCTCAGTGCATTGACAAAAACAGTAATTTGATCCACCCCCAGAGAAATTCAATAAAGGCACAGAGATCTCAATCTAAAATCTCTCAGCTCCACTATTCTATCAAATGCATCACTGTGATTTCATATCTGCCCAACTTAAAGCCGAGCGAGCCAGTGATGACGAGTAATCCGTCTTCATCAGAAAACAATGCAATGAACAATCCCTCTAATGTATCGATGTTGACAACTTAGCCATGAGATTGTCATTGTGGGTTTGTGGGCGAAGCAGCGCAGCAAAAACAATGTGCTATCTACGCATTCTATGAAGCGCCGTTTGCAAAAAGACGGAAACCAATACCTCTTAATCTTGTTGGTGCGCACGCTCTTCACACGCACACGGTTCACTCTCGCCCTCCCCGGCTCCGTTTTACACATTTCATGTAGTGTGTCATCTTTGCACATTGATGCACATTTACACACCCACAGATGTGCGTGCGTGCGTGCGTGTGTGTGTGTGTGTGTGTGAGAGAGAGAGAGAGCGCTAAACACACAGTTTCCAACCCACTTTTGTTCTCCGTCTTGATAGCGGCGTATTGTAGGTCACAGTTATGCAATTGTGTAGGGGTAGCCTATTTTCTTTCACATACCTCTTGACAGCTTATTTACACCTTATTATTTGCACTCTTCCTTTTACTTTAAATGGAGAATCAGATGCTGAAATTACCCGAAGCAGTCTTAACGCACGACTCACTTTTTACAGCTGGAAACCTTTGCGTTTTATTAGATTTAACTGTGGAATTAAAAAACTAAACAGTTGCTTCTTGCTTGAGTGGCAGATTTGATTTTAATTTAAAGCCGTAAGCTCCTATTAATCACCAACATTTCTCAGTCAGAGCGGTCAGTCCAGACAAAATGTAAAGTACTTATCTCAACGCGTACATCTTTCTGGTCATATCCTCACATGATCAATGGTCGTGTTTTTTTTTTTTTTTGTTGTTTTTTTTTTTTTTTACCGATTCGGCCTTGTTGGTTTGCAGCTTTTGCTATGCATCTCTTTATCTGTGGTCAAGAACAGCCAGACAAGAAAAGCCAGTCTGCTGTCGGCACACATCACTGACCACATGCAGACATGCCTCCACCCACATGCGCATGATTGACATATCAGATGGAAGTAGTGTGCAAACCGATTTGTATGCTTTTCTAAGCATGTGTCTATGTGTGAAAGCCTTGTGACACTTTGCACCGAGGCAAACCTGCAGCACTTAGCAGTGGGAAGATAAGGCCCGAGTCATCTGCTTCCATTTTGACTTATCAGTGAGATTACCCCGACAGTGCTGTGCTATGTACAGATGAAAGATAAGGGCAGCTTATAGGTCAAAGGAGGGCAAACCTGTTCGTGGCACATGTCTGAGAAACGTGTTCAGACATTGGGAAAGCAGAAGATAGATACGTGTCGAGCACTTTTGCTTAGACTAGTCGGTATATTGACGAATGTGTGGTTAAAAAAAGAGCAACCTTGAGGCCCAAAATATAGTTTTTGGAAGAAGCAATTTCAGTCCTTTTTTTTTCCTTTTGCTAAAACAGAGGAGAATATAATGAAGCATTTGGTGTTTCTGTGCAGGTTAGGGTCACAGTCTCTGTCTGAAAGGAAAGTGTGTGTTTACAGGAATAAATACAACCCTACTTTCTCCACATCTGCAACTAGTTCTCTTTGCATCAATTTGATCTGGTCTAGCTCAGGGAGTTAATTTGTATCCTGCTTCTTTCTGAATTGTGGTGAGAAAAAAGTAAAAAAAAAAAAAAAGAAAGAAAGAAAGAAAAAACCACAGTGAAAATCGGCTCACCAGTTGCCATGACAACCCATCATACCCAGTAACCGTGGAAAAAAAAAAGAAAGAAAGAAAATCGCACAGAGAGAAGCACTCTGTCGGCCATGGTTTGAGGGCACAGGCAAATCTTGTTTACAGAGCAGAGACTCGCTGAGACACACACAGAAACTGACAATCTGCACGGAAACAATCTATCCACTTCACCACAAGAGAACCTTCAAGCAGCTCTGTCGGCACATCCTGTGTAGATGTGAGCCACTGGAGAATACAGTAACCCACAACTGCATGCGGTGTTACAGTTCCTACGTCACATATCCGGACCGAAACAAGCTCTGTAATGCAATGAGAAACTTAAAAAAAAAAAAAAAAAGAAAGAAAACGGGGCCGATAAGAACACCTCATTTAACAGTTGCACACAAGTGGCTGCAAAGTGCACGCTCCCTTCTTTGAGATTGTTCCGGGAGATCTGTGTTTGCAGCACAAATTGTTCTGGTGCAAAAGCAGGAGGAGGAGGAGGTGGAAGGAGAGCGTTGGGTTAAGAAGGGCTGCTACTTGTGGTTTTTGGGTTTGTGGGCTTTTGTATAAGATATAACGGTTCAGTTTCCTTGTCAGCAAATTTAGGCCATGTAAGCCACTACTGGGTTTGTTACAGCAGACACACAGAGAGAGAGAGAAAAAAAACACTAAAAAAAGGGGCAGGTTTTCACTGCTTTTACATAAAAATAATACTTTCATATTTTAGTCTGTGCCACAGAACGTAGAAAATGCTCTCGTCTTTAAAACAAGCATGGGGTTGATACTAAATCATTTTTAGGCTGAAATAAATGGTAAAAGTTAAATGGTTTGTACTTGTACAGCCTTTATCAAGTCTAGAAGACCTCAAAATGCTTCACACTGTCATTCACATGCTAATGGTGGTAAGCTACTGGATCTTAGCTTGCCAAGAAATGGGAAACCATTTGGGTTTATGTTGCTGCACAAAAAAAGTTCTTATTGTTATTTCTTGTTATTTAGTTTTGTGTTTGTGTGTAGATTCGCTGTGAATTACAATACTGTGCATCTCTTAAAGTGGCATTAGTGACAGTTTAGCTGCTACAGCATAAATTAGCAACTCTCTTAGGTTGCTGTGTTAAGACGTTAACTCGGTGTGAACAGAGCTCCCACACTTGCAGACTGTGACAACGTTTCAGTCAGATGTAATTTAAAAAAAAAATGTTTTTCACTCAAAGAAACAAATACAATTTCCAAAAGATCGAATCCAATCCGATTTGATCCGTTTTATGCAAAAGAACAAGACAGCAGGATGGGAAGACATTCTCTGAGCAGAGCTAATAATCTTATTCTGTTTGCCAGCAGGTGTTCTGTCTCGTTTCTGCCTTAAAATGGAATATTAAAAAAAAAAAAAAAACAGACAATGCAGCAGGACCTTCAATGTTCTTATCCAAGCCTCGCTACAGATGCAGAATGAAACGGTGACTGTCGAGATGCGTAAAGACATCCAAGCCCCAGTAGAGCATAAAATGATTTTAAATACTCTGCTTCCTTACCAACCTGTCTCAATTGATTGTTGCAGATTGTTGGGGTCTTTGAGGGGGTCTTTGAGAATGCTTTGTCACTTTGTCCACCTTTTTGAGCAGTAGTATTCTCCTTTTCTGTGTCAGATTTGATGGATTGCTGCTCTTTAAGGGAGGTTTCACATTCACATCCAATTTCACCTTCAAATTCAGAGATATTTCAAGGGGTTCTCAAACTTAGTGACCTGAACATAATTGATGGAAGTCCTGGTAAATATGTGTAAAATGGGTCTGGATCAGCATAATCTGATATGGGATAATTTGGAATATTCTAAAATGTATTTTGTGGACATTCCTTAGAACAATGTTCCCTGTTATACAAAAAAATGCTGTTTTTGCAAGAGTCCAGACTGTTTTGGATCATTTTAACCTGCTGAAAGACTCAGGCTGCACTTAACAGTGGTCATTATGTGCTTTTGCGCATATTATTTGTTTTACATCAAATCCAACTGAGAATTTATTACAAAAAAGCTCAAGCTTAGTCTCATTTAAAAAAACTCATACGTGTAGAAAATGACACATATTTATGTTTGCCTTTTTGATCATTTATAAAAAACATAAATAAAAGATTTAACTTTCCTCCAATCTTCTCGCACTAAGCTAGCTGCATCATTACAAGGACACTTTCAGCAGTAAATATAACATATATTCAAAAGTTTAATACTCTTGTTAAACTCACTCATGTGAGTTTAACATTCAACATTTCAATATCTTGAAACGTGCATTACATGTTAACATTTTTACAATTTAGAACTGAAAACAAAAATTTTAAACATGGATTTAGAAAATAGTTTCCCAATATTAGGGGGGAGCCTAAAATTTGCAATATGTAAGAAAGCATGGACAATTTGAAGGTGTTACCTCAGTCTTTACAAATCCTGATTTTAATCTTCTTATGCAAATATTAAATTGGTAAAACAATTTTTGGATGAAAAACAATATTTTGAATGATTAAAAGATAAAGGTTCATTAATCTAATTATTAAATGGTACAGCTCCTGTCCTTCAGCGTTGATGGGTCAAAGGTAACCCAGACGTTGTGACTTTGGTGAGAAAATGTTTATTTCAGCTGCTAGAGACTTGGGACCTGAGTAGTGACTAGTGAAAAGCTGCAGATCATGGATTAAAATTTTCCAGTATCTCTGATTAACTTAAAAAAACATAAATTAGTTCAGTTACATTTAGTTTAAAGGGATCGTGAGATATTGTCCACTGGTGGTTTTCTAAATTATTTTTTAATGTAAGATTTTCTTTCTGACGATTATACTTCTGTAATATTAATTTATCACCAAACTTACATGTACCTAAAGATTGACCTGATAATGATTAGATTTCTGAAATTTTTACCCCAACCTGAAGGCCTTCAAGTAGTTCGGTGCAGATCCTGCGACTGCAGCGTCTCATATGATTAAACAAAATGAACCTTTCACACTAAAGCAGCTCATAATTGGCCAACTCTAAATTACTCTGACAAAAGACACACAAAATATTCAAATCTCCCAAAGTACGTGGACATACTGCATTATCATACTTAAATCTTTTATACTTTTTGTACACCGGGGTTTTGTTTTGTTGATACAATCTAGCAGCTATATTTCATACTCGGGTCAAATCTTCCTCTTAAAGCATATGCTGTCACTGGAGACTTAAAAGCTTTGCACATGCATATGTTGGCAAACAATCACTATCTCCACAACAGTTGACAGGAGGACAAAGTGTGGCCCAGAATCGCATTCCCCCCGATAAGAAACACACAGAGGATGACAAACTGTACACAAGCTCCCTGTAACTGCCAGCAAAATCTGCAAATTAAAATGTAAAGCTGGTCTAAGCAGCACCTTGATGAAATCCCATATTAAGCCGAGCGGGGAGTCAGCGCGCGCTGGAGGGAATGAGAGTGAAGCCAAGCCAACAGGGAGTTCTGCCTCCTATCTCGCCTCTCTTTTGCACCACTATCATTACCTCGCCTGTCACTCCCACACAATTTCCTCCCATTTCTCTCCCCACTTTTTTTTTTTTGCTTTTCCTCCCTTCACTCACTATTTTTAGAACTTTTTCTCATCTTTTTCGCATCCTTTCCTGCCCATTTTCCCTCCTCACTCCTTCCCTCAGGTTGCTCCCTCTCTCTCTTTCTATCTGTAGGTTCCACATCTGGCAGCTTTCAGCTCCAGACTCAGCCTGGCGGCTGGGAGAAAGAGAGTGAGATAATCGGGCTAATCCCCCCGTCATCCCAGAGGCTATCACGCTACTCTATAACCCCCTAATCCCTCTAATTCCCTCACACTCTGCAGTCAGCCTCGCTGTCAGACACATCGGGATCCTTATCGCCAGGCGAGAGCTGCAGGCGTAGCGTGCGTTTATGTTTGCGTGTACGCGTTTAGGTCTCTGCCGCTTCCTTTTTTAATCAGCGGAGGATGTCTGAGGCCTCGTAGCCGCGCTGACCTGACCCGAGCGTTCGGCGAACTTGGCAAATGAACAAACAAACCTTGTCCATGCAAAAACGGAGGAAGACGGGAGATAAACGCCCCTCGCTTTGTGCTCTTGATGCTTCCAATTAAAGCGCTGTATGACAGCGTTATCCTCCCACAACCCTCCCCGTCCTCCTCCTCTCTGTCTTTCTTTTCTTTCCCAGCGAAGAATGGCCGCAGATGCACTGGAGTGCAGCAACAAAGAGCTGAGTATCCGCAAGTAGCTCGATCGATGAAACACATTTCACACACAGATTTGCTGGCGGTGGAAGGAGGGATTTGGACGGCCATGACCGCTCCACAGCTGCCTCGTGCATTGCTGGCAGTTGATCACATCATCACATATATATTGATTGAAGTATCAAAGGACTGGGAGCACAAGAAGAGGTTCTTCACCTTCACACAGCTGGGATGCTTCAGTTCTTGTTGTCTGTTGTAAAGAAAACCCTAAAAAAATAAAAAAAACAAATAAAAAACCCAACAGAACTATGGGTTTCTCCAGCTGTGATTATCAACATCATCGCTGAGTGCGCCCTTCAGAATCTGTTCAAAACCATGGGTGAACCAGAGGTCAGCAGCTTATTTTTGCAGCTCTTAGTAGGGGGGACTGTGTGTGGTTGTGAGTGTGTGCTATTGATCAGCAATACACTTTAATATGTCTGCAGCCACCAGTGCATTGCACTGACTGAATTTATACCAGCGCATTTCTGTCAGTCTGTGCAAAGCATCTGTTATGGAGCTCAGACATGTTATCATTTGATGTCAAGATAAAATTATGAGTTACACTACAGTGAGAAACCTTAAAACGGGCATTAAGAGGTAAAACTTGCATAAATATCCGCTTTACCAACTGCTTGGTCAAAACCACGGACAGATGATTGGAATAATATAACGACCAGGCTCAGGGGGAAACCTTAGATTCACTTTTTTTCTTTTTTTTTCAAATTGAGTTGATCATTTCCAAAGATTGGTAGATTACATAACCTGGAGAAGTCACAGGGCTCCATCTTTGACATTGTATAAGCAAAAGAATTGTGGGAATTATTCCTGTTTCAGAGTTCAAATAATTCCCAAATGTGGGGATTTTCTGCAGAAATATTGACAGAAATGTCACCCATTTCAGTATTTTTTCATAGAGCTTACATTTTTTGAAAGAAAAAGAAAAATCTGTCTCGGAAAGATGAAATACCTAAGCGCACCACACTCTAGGAAGCTTGCAAAGCAGCCAATCCAGGAGCGTCATTTGCTTTTCTGGGGGGCTGATTGGCTGCACAAGAAAGGCAGCCAAACAGCTGCCTTTCTTATAGCCTCTAAAGTCTTATCTACAAGAATAAGACTGTAGATATATAGAGGGTTAATATCCACCAATTGGCACAGCTCTGAAAATTTACAGATTCAGATGTTTTAAATGGTAAAAATAAATAAATCAGCTATAGAGTTGATCTGTCTATGTGTTAGCCTTCCAACATTGAGGATTTCTCTACTCATATGAGGTTATTAAACCCAAAGCTTCCTCAAAGTCAAGTTTAATTTGAGGCTCTGAACTGCAAATCACAAAAACCTGAGTGACCAGTAAAAACCAGGCACCGGATCTGTGGTCCTGGTGAGACGAGTCAGAACTGCAGTGAAACATGGAGGATTGACCAACACAACAGGAACACAATAGATTAGCTTTAGTTTTTTTTAAATATCGGGTTAAATGTAGAATTTTAAATCGTTTATATGTGCACAGTATGTTTACTGTTATGAGTTTTCCTACATTTTTCTTTCAGGTTCAACTTAGAATCCTTTTCATTCTAGATGAGAGCTGTAGCAATATCTGAACTCAACAACTTTAGTTTGTCAGGACAAGCTCTCTGCAGAATTAAAAGCATAGATTACAAACCTCCTTTCAGATAAACCCATTTTAAAACCATCTTCACTTTTATACAACCGTAATTAAATTAATGAGGACTCAAACTCCTAAAGTGTTGCAAACATCTTCACTGACATGTTAGTTTGGTTAGTACAGCATGTCTACAGCTGCGCAATGTAGCTTTATCTGCAACATCAAAATCATGCAACAGGGAAATATTCATGTTAAACATCGGGGATTATCATATTAAAAGTGATCAACATTTCACATTTGCTCTCATTTTCCTCCACCAGCATCAACATCTATGTCACTAAGCTCTGTGTTGTGAACATCAAGAGGAGGAAGGAAGTGTCTATGCAACAAGTCAAATATAAAGCACCAGAGCACAGAGTCGAAGGCAGTTCTACAAGCTCAATATTGTACATATGGACATTGCGATGACAATTATTTGATGTATTGTGCTGCTTCTACATAAAAGCCATCTGCTTAGAAGATGACTTTGTGTTCGTTTCACATCATTATTTTCAAATGTGACGTCTAACTCTACAAAAAAAGAAAAGAGGGAAGGAATGAAATAAAAGCCTTTAGGCCTCCTTGCCTCTCACATCCTCCTTTTTATTCAGTGTCAACAGTGCAATGTGGCATCTGATGACACTTCCACCCACTCCTGACGACTCTGTGGGGTTGTGGCAGGGATGTGAGCGCTGCCTGGCGTAGTGGCTAAAGCTGGAGATTGAGCAGAGCTCTCGCAAGTGAGACAGCTCATCAAGCTGGGGAACCAGCCAAGTGGAGTGTGACAAATCTCCATTTACCATCAGCACACAGGGGCAGGGGTAAAATTAGAAACTCTGCCGCTTCTAACTCCCCGCTGCTAATTCCATTTCGTGCAAATTAATAAGTGTTTTTGTCCTCCTCCCCGTGCTCCACCCTCCCACCCCCTGTTCTCCCGCAACCTCACCCCCCCCTCCCGTCTGCTCTCCTTGACGAATTGCATTAGCTCAAGGAGAAAAAAAAAAAAAAAAAAGCAGCTCATAGACTAGTAATGAGACATTGTTAGGCAAATCCCAAGTCAGTTCTAGCGTTCTTTATGGAGTAAATGCCTGATTATAAGCTTTGGAAAGTGCATCTGTGTTTACATGGGATCCAAAAAATGCTCCACTGTTGGCTGCGGGGGAAGATGCAACTTGTTTCATCCTGCTGATGTCCTTTTGTCTTCATCATTACGATCTTCCTCTTAGACAAGGAATCGCTCCTGACGATTTATAATAAATAATGACCCAGTGTGAACCGGAGCGCAAATGGATGCGGTGGGATTTTAATGGTCCACTGGTGAATCTGGACTGCTTTCACAGATTAAAATTCAGATTTGTGTCAGCTATGAGGATTATTTTTTAATGTTTCTTTTTATGCTAAAGTTTAGTTTCTAAGTTTTGATTATTTCACCTGTAATTCATGATTACTAAGACTCCAAACACCTATACTGCACCTTTATTACCCACTTTCTGAACAGATTATTTTCATTTCTTATACTTCGAGTAATTTAATGTCTCATGCCGCTCAGCAATGATAACGAGCATCAATATCCTCATCTAGAGAGGCGTCAACATCTCAAAGATGTTCAGTTATATCAGTCATTGTTGGGCCCCTCCTGAAAAAACACAAAAACAGAGATTTAGGATTATAAAACCGGAGATAGTTATCATTTCAGTCTAGCCTCCCATCCACGTAGCAGCAGCGCACCTGAACACATCTCCCTAATAAGCCAGTGATTAGCACCCTGCATTGGAGACAAAACATTTTGGATCGATAGAGCAGCAGAGAGGATCGATACGCTGCTCTGCCGAGAGTCTGAGGCCGCTGCCCCCTATCAGGCTCCTCTGGTGGCTCCAGCAGTCGAGCAGCAACCTTCATTATAAAATAAGCACCACTGTTCTATTGGACGACATCATGAGCTAATGTGAGGTCACTAATGAATATTAGCAGGAATTCGGTTCTGTTTCATTACACAGCTTTATGCGTAAAACAAAAGAAGGGCCTCCTGATGGAGTAAAACGGCGGGGAGGAAGAACTCAAGGACTTCAGACAAACTGGAACCGACTGGAAAACGGAGGAAATGACGCGGCAAAACAGAACGACTCTAATAGAGAGACATAGACTCACAATTTTCTCAATGTATGAACTATTTTATGTTGGCTATTCTCTTGAAATCTTTAAGATAATTTTGTGGAAACCAACCATTTTTACAGCTCGTCTAAGATGCAAGTTGTCATCGATGGTTTAAGGCCTCATGCGAGGGAGTTTCCTCACACAAACGCTGCTTTTAAAAGAAAAACATTTCATCTACTGATTTGCCTTTCATTGTGTGGGGGGGAAACAAAAAAAAGACAAACACTTCTCATATTAGCAACCGCAAGAGGCAGGAAGTGGAAAAGACAAGACGTGCACGACTTGTCATTGGTCTGTCACCATAAAGCAAGCAACAGTGCTGATTTTCACTGATAAGCTGCACACAAACATTTCCTGTGAAGACGAGCACTCACGCATCGCAGAACAATCACCTTTGTTTTCGACGTGCTGCACGGAGAGGACTGTATGTTGTTGCCGTCACGTTTTTATGCTAAAGATGCCGAGAGGGGCTGGCGTCGTCAGGCGACACTTTGAACCTCAGAGATGTTTTTTTTCCCCTCATCTTTAACATAAAGTGCCTTGACGGAGGATTCACACCGCTTCCACTTTTCTCACACTAAATCCAAAACGAGGCGGTGTGGAACAACAGAAGGGGAAGAAAATGGAAACTGGCGTTTTGTTTTTGTTTTTTTCAAAAAGAAAATTTGTACATCTTAATCAGTTTCTTACATGTTTCCCCACTCGATGAAAATCTGAGCTGCAGTTTTTAATTCTTGCCACCGGTTTGTCAAATGGATTCAGGTCTGGTGACCTTTCACTCAAGTCAATCCAGGCACCCTTCCTGGATTGACCTCTGTACAATCTCACCCATCCTCTAATAGGCCCTAACTGGTTTCACTGGCCCTGATGAAGAAAAGCAGCCCCACGGAATGATGCTGCCACCTCCATGTTTCAACACACGGAGCTGCAGCGTCCACTTTTGGCTACATAAAGTTCTGCATGTCAAAAGTCAAAAGTTTAAGTGTGGTCGGTCCAATCTAATCAAAGCTCCTTCCTCCACATATTAGCTGCGTTGTTCCTGCCGAGGCTCCATGAAGTGCATCACTGAAGCTCGTCTCGTCAGATTCTCCAACCTGAGCTGTGGATTTCCGCAGCTCCTCCAGGGCTAACGTGACCTTCCCGACTGTTCTGTTCGCCCTGCCCGTTTGATTAGGTTAAAAGCACAAATGCACATAAATGCTGCCGTGCTCAGCTGTATGAATAACTCAAGCACATGTGAACAATAGCTCGCCTGAGCTCCGTTTACTCACAAATTAGTCTCACATTTTGGCTTTACGAGTAAATTGGCCGGAGGACCTTGAGCTTGTTCGTTGCCATGTACCACTTTGGAGTTTCGCTGCCACCCCGGGCTCTGTAGCGGACGACACTGGGCAGCAGAGGCCCCGATCGCCCGACCGGAGGGAAACCCATCTCTGGGCGCCTCAATAATTCAACACGAGTTTTATTTGCAATCACAATATCAGTGCTCGCTGAGCCGTTTGAAGACTATCCCTCAGGCCTCAATACTTATTAAAGACTGAAATTATATATTCATAACACAAGATATTGCTGCTTGTTTATTTATAGCTCCATTCCATTTTCAGTGGTGTTTTGTCAGTCGGCTTTCCAAGCTATCCACCTTGATTTGCCTTGAGCCATATATACCTCTCCCTCTGCACCCCCACCAGCCTGAAAAAAAAAATAAAAACTACACACACACACTGAAAGGACAGGAATGACTAAATTGAAAGCGCGCATTTTCCATTATTTTCAGGTTCGACCACCGCAAAGCTATTTCCTTGTTTGCTTGTGCCCAGACTTTGCAATGAGGATGATGTCTCTTTCTCTTACCGCCTTGCAGGGAGCATGTTTAGCTCAGCTGCTGTCAAGGGACTGCAGAAAGAAAGAGAGAGCGAGAGTGAGAGAGAGAGCGAGAGAGAGAGAGAGAGAGAGAGAGCTGGTCCAACATCGTTCATGTTATCATGGGCTCCCAAGGACAAGATATGATTACAGCCAGAGTGCACACACAAGCAACGGAAGCTTACTTCAATGCTGGGTGTCATTTATTTGTCCCTTTAATTCTCTGTTTGGCTAAAAGATTACAAAAGTGACCCTCCTGCTATAGTAAAAATCAGTCAATCCTGGCAAACATTCTGCACCAGCAAGATGCGGAAAATAGTCAACAAGCAGAAACTCCGACAGAGAAAAAAAAAAAAGAAGTGACTTTCACACTTTTAGCAGAAAAGACACTCTCTCCATTTGTTCTCTTAAAAGCTGTTGTCACAGCACATTTGCTCCCACTTGGCACTCGATATCCACATAAACGTAGAGAAATATTTGTTGTTCGCAGTTGCGAACAGAAGGGTGAAACAAGTGCATTTCCAAGAACCCCGCTCACTCTGAAACACGTTCGTCTGATCCTGAAGAGCAGAGTTTTGAAGTTGGCCGAGTATTGACGAGCCAATCAGCAGAGGTCAGCGGGTTTAGGGGAAAGTAAGGACACCTGAGCGGGACTTAATCTTCTTCGCCCTCTGAGTGAAGGATTTTGGATGAATAAGCAGGCGCTGGAAAGCTATTACCTTCCCACCCTCTAAGGTCTAACGATGGCCAAGGGCAGAAGGGGTCTGGAGGGATGCCAAGCGCACCCACCAACACACTCACACTCACGCTGGAGCCAGAAGTTGCCTCCCACCTTTCTGACACTTTGATAGGCATCTGATATAACCTCGCTCTGCTCCTTTACCTGTCCTCTCCTGCTCGCCCCTTCTTCCGAGAGCAAATCAAAGTAATGGGCGTACAGCTGCGGCCTGCGTCCTTTGTTGGGTAGCTGATATAATTGCCTGCCCCGCTGCTGCTTAATGGAGACGGTGTGGACATCTGACATCTGCTGAAGTGCACTAACTCCAGACTGTGTTTATGGCTCTGAGAGAACGATGGAAATTTTAACATTTACGGTTAATTGAGCCGCAGTTCACAGATGACTGCATTACATAAACTAACTTGTATGAAAGTCTGACTCCGAGAGGAACAACGTGTCGGAAAGGGCGCCGCCGCTTAGAAGAGAATAATAATCATACGGGAGAAAAAAAAAATGGTCAAAGACATGCTGAAATTGAAAAGGCGTAGAGTTTGAAAGGGATATTTGGTGTGACAGGAAAAGATAATGTGCTTCAAATTTGAGAAGAAAAAAAAAGAGGATTTCAAAATTTGAAAGGCAGTGAAAGAAAAAGCAATGAGAGCCAGCGTGAAAAACAGAACCAGCCTCTACTTGTTAATGTTGGGGCATCCTGGGAATGAACAAACTTTTAAAATATCTCAATTACCAAGAATAACAGCCTTGGATCTTACCACAGAAAAGAAAACACAATGACGCTGAAGGGTTTCATAACACGGCCTGTAAAACCTAATAAGACTCAACTGCTCAAATTTCAAAAATGACTCAATCTTGGTTTTTGTTTTTTAGTTCAACCTGAGTTTAAAATCCGGTTATGTGGCTTAGGAAAGCAAAGCCGGATCACATAGTTTAGTCAACAACTTAATCTGAAGTAAGTAAGAAGTTACTCTATGAGTCACTCTAGACTGTTGCTGGTAACAAGTCTGACGGACTGATATGATTCAGATCTTTTTACAGAAAATACCACGACTGAAGCACAACAAAAACCACGAGAAAAAAAATGTGCAATTCATTAATACGTTTGAATCTGAGAAATCTAATTTCCTGGTGTAACCTGTTTGCTGGAGGACAGTGACCATGTCAGGTCATGCAGGATTAGAAGATGTTGGAAGATTGTCTGTAGTTCTGCAGTTTTATTTTTTTCTTTTGTTTTTCCATTGATCCAATAAACTATCTTTCAAAATGGTGAGCTTTGCCTCGTCGGTGATGACGTCTAGCGTTTAGGGCGTTTTCACACCTGGTATGCATTGCATTGTGAGACAAGGTTGAGTAAACGTCTCGCAAAAAACAAATGACAATCAGCGTTCCCACAAAGCATAAAGTTACACACAACTTCCAAGATGTCCTCATAACTCTGCCAGAAAAAGCACCGGTTGAAATAACAGTAGAAAGATTAAATTCTCCATGTTTTCCACAGTTCAGCAACGCAGGATCTACTTCCTTTGTTTGCGTTTGATGCTCCTGCTGTGGACACAGCTGACCAAAAAACACACTCAACGTTCTTGAGTGGTTAGTAGTGACAGGATTTGGTTTAATTGTTTTCTTTTCAAAAAGAAACTGAATCAGAGGAAGACGTGAACTCTTTAGCTGATTCAGACCAAAGTAAACAAACTGCAGATAAGAAAACAGGAATACCAGCTGAAGACCAAGCAGACCTAAAGCACAGCATGTCAGGTTTTACAGGAACAATTTAAAGAAATAAAAAAGCATTTCTAATCAAACATATTATACTGAAACTCTACGCCTGTTTCACTGTTTGCTATAAAATGGGATTCTCCCAGTGTGGGAGTTGATAAAGACGCAATGAAAACGCACTCTCTTGTCTGTGCATGTCAGCTGCAAACTACGCTGCTGAATACATGAGCACAGGAGATTATATGATGGAGGATAAAAGATGTTAAAACAAACATCAACCAAGTCATTTTTCTCATTTTCATCATCTAGAACTGAAATGCAAATACATCAACACGCATTGAAAAGAAAATCATAATCGGCACCACAATAAAGCATTTTCATTAATGAATATGATGCAACTACTTGCATCATTTTATGCTTTTATAAAATGATGTAAGTATACATCCACGAATGAGTCAATCAGATTGCGCCAAACTAAAGCTGTTCACATTCACAGCTTTACTTAGAAGAAGAAGGAAGAACATAAAGTGACTTATTGCCAGATGATCAATGCAGTTCTGTGATTCCTGAGGGATAAATGATCCTCACTGGGAAACAGCAGGTCTCTCCTCCATTTGTTTCTTTTTCCCTCTTCTGTTCTGACCTGCCGTCTTTTTTCACGGGGTATTTTGCATCACCCATGAAACATAGCAGTTTCATTGCTGCAAAAAGTCATTACAAGAATTTTTTTTTAAAAAACTGGGGCATCCGTGGACAGTTAAACGTAACCTGGCGGGTCATAAAATTGACGGTGCTTTTCTGTCTTCCCTCATTTAAAAACCTGCAGCCTTTCTAGCCTCTATTCCCTGATATTTAAGTGATTGCACATTTCAGTTAGACACTGAAATATCAGCCTGTCTGAATTCTTGTATATGTTCATGCTTAATTGATACCTGCAAGCACATAAACTAAACCATGCGCTCCACAGGAATCCAACTTATTGCTATCAAACAAGCGCTCATCTAATAAGAGAGCAGGGGGAAAAAAACTGAAAAAAAGAATGAATGAATTAACAATGTTGCCAAACCAATATCTATAATTAGGGCACGGTACCAGTGGAGAATGCTCTGCGAGCGCGCCTCCTTTCTGGGAGTAATTAAAGCCAAGGCAGACAAATCACGTGTCAGAGGTTTGATTGAGGAGAGGCCAAAAGCACAGCTGTTGACATTGTGGCTTTCAGGCTCAGCGCCTTTAACTCCGCTGACAAAATAGTTTTATCAGCCACTTTTGTTTGTTTTATAGATTTTGCCACTTAGTATCACTTGACACGCTCCAATGGCAGATGTTTGTGATTAGGCAGCAAATTTATGTGCAATGAAGTCATTAGCAGCCATAAGCCAGGAAATTAGATGTGGAAAATGGATGTTGAAAAGGCATTTAGTTCATTCAACAAACCGACTCTCTGGTCACTCTGCATTCTCTCTCAAGCCTGCTGGAAAAACCGAATAAACTGAGCGCGTAAACAAAGTTTGTACTGTGCAACATCAAATCCTTCTCTTTAAAATAAAAGGGCGTTTTCATTTAAATCAGCAGGTCAAACTACCTGCAAAGACTGTAACGTCATTAGCAGAGAATCTATGGCCTGAAGGTCGACCCAGGCAGGCGCATAAACTTAACAGACGAGCTGCAGCTGAAATAGCTTCGTGCATCTTGTAAAGTCGTGCTCTTTAAACTTTTACTGTTGACTCTGCAAGTGGGAAAAAAAGAAAAAAAAGTCAACCTATTTCACAGAAGTGCATACTGAGACGCTGGTGCTGTGCTGTGATGTATGACTGATTGTTTACGCCAAAAAGCTGGAAGCAGGTGGCAGTAAAAGTCTGCAGCAGCATTAGTGCGTACAGTGGATATTAAACGTGTTTGATATCTGGATATCTGGAATCTGCTGGGATTCCAGGTTTCTGTGGGGTGAAATCAAGACGTAGTCAAACCTCGGTTTTCTGTGAAAATATGAAATCCATAAATGCTTGAGGCATCTTCTAAAAACACTTGGAGCTGCTCATTTTAACAGTTCAAACGCTATACGTTAATTTGCATTAATGGCACTATTGCAGAAATCAACACCTACACTTTTTTTATCCTTGCTCTTAAGGGTACAGCCAATTAGCAACAGGGAAAATAAGTGCAGCTCCAGGATTGGCTGCTTTGCAAATACCAATAGCCAATAGCAGCATTAGGTCTTGATATTTCTGTTTCCAAAGATGCATTTTGTTTCGAATATTTTAGCACAAAAGAATAAATAACTTGTGGTCACGTTCTGCAGAAAATATGTGAACCTGCAAATACTGAACCACATTTAGGCAGGGCCCAATGAAGATCCTCTTAGAATGTTTTCACCCTTGTCCATGCTGTATAATTTCACTTAAAAACAAGCTAATATGTTGGAAGGATCATAAGAAATAAAGCCAGGTTGTAGTAAGTTGAAGCATCTCTTTACAATGCTAAGCATACACCATGACAGTAAAGACGTTGATCAACACTTTCAGAAAATGTGGATGTTCCACATCTGATGGAAAAGCAGGATGGAAGCTGGTCAAAGGGGTTGGACAAAGGCCAACAGCATCACCGAATGAACTGCAGCGATTTCTGGGTAGTACTGGTTTTGTCATACATGTGAAAAATGTATGAGGGAATAACATTACAACATGATGTGAAGCTCAAAAAAGTCGATTTTAAATATGAATGCCCCTTTAAATAGACAGAGGCAGAAAGACAGAAACTAATTCTTCCAAAGAAAACATCTAAAAAAAAAAAAGCTATGATCTGATGAAGACAACCTTTGACTTCCAAAAGAAACATTTAACACAAAAACATCACCACATACACACCATCAAAAGGAGTCCATGCCCTCAGTGAAATACAGTGGCGACTAGGACAAGCTATTATTTTTAATCAAAGTGGATGAACAGGTGTACACTCCTTTTAAATGTTACTCTCTGATCCAAAACTTTCAAGTGTCTGCTAGAAATCTGGAGATGAAGACAAATTTTATTTTTCAGCTCTTGCAACTCTAGACATTTGTCAAATTCAACAAAAGACGATCTCCGTTTGATCACCGTAGTTCATGCGGTCCTAAGGTAGAATTTTAATCATCAAACTTCCTTAAAGTTTCGCTTCACAGTTCCACATGTCATAAATCAAAAAGCTTTCATTACACTTCCTGCCTTAATGCTGCATGCTGGAGCACTATCAGGACTCAGGGATGCCTTATGAAGCCGAGTCTTTAATAAGAGCTGTGCTTTATCTTTTATTGTGTGCAGTGACAAGTAAAAAAAAAATCAAGAGAAAAGTCAGATAAAAGACTTCTGCAAGACCTACCGACTCAATACAGTGAGAATATGTTGCATATTAATAAAAGGTCCGTGCTACGTCGACTGCATGTTTACACCGAGTTCAGTGACTCATTTACAAGTCCTGCTACACGTCAACCCAACTGCAGTTGGAGTTACTGAAAACACCTGTGGGCGTGTGCAGAAACTCAGTTATAGTTTGAGGCATGAGTGCAGATGTAAACCAGAGCAAAACACACTAAAGTGCAAACACTCGCTGTTCTCTGTGATCAAGGCAACAACAAGGCGTATGAATAAAACACTGTACAGTGTCAATAAAAACGATCAAAAAATAAAGAGTGTCTGACCTTATACCGAGAACACTGTGCATCTTTTTAATTCGACTTTGTTTGACAACAATTAAACCAAGCTGGAGGTTTGTTTGGGAGGTCTGGAAAAAAGATTCAGCTGACGGGCGTCTCCACCGGTGGTCTTCCTTCCTGCTGTTTATGGTTAAAGATGGAAGCCGAAACAAACAGGTGGTTCTCAGATTTGGAGACACTGTGTGACGCGAAATGTCTGCTGACTGCTTCACAGAGAAACAAATACCTGCTAATAAAAACAGCAGAGCCCTGAATCTGAGCCGGCTGCATTCGGCGCATCGCCTTTTAAAGAAGAGAAACGCAGACTTCAGCCATTTATCTATCGGCAGCAGCTGCACTTTAAACGTATCCTCTGTAAAAACATGTCATAAAATTAGAACAGGCTTTGTGCTACATTAAATTTTAAAAAAGCAGAAGTTAGGGCAACTATATTCAAAGTTTTCTTTAAAGAGTATAAAATAATTCAATAAACTGCATTGTAATAATCTCATTAGCACAGTAATCTGATTCATTTCTTTTAACAAATAAAGAAGCATATGTGAATAAGGAGTTTCTTGAGAAACATTTGTGCAAAAGTTAAAAGGCACACCGATACAAATAGTGTGCTTCTAAAGGATACACACAAACATAGCCCAATGTGAAGATTTGTGCATTTTAATATTAATAACTAACAAGAGACATTAACTTTAATAAGGAATTTACATGTCAAACGGAGGGCATACATCTACCCTCACAAACTGCTGCCTCCCATTTCCTCTGTGAGCGTTAAACATGTTAGTATAAATAAACCTCACTGCAGAACTGTACAAATCTTTAGGCATTCTCCCTAATTAGTCCCTCTATGATATTTTCTTACACATCCCTTGAAGATTTGTTAATTTTAATATTTTATCTGGACATCTTTTCTAGGTTAATTAGCTGAGATTGGGGTGTCCAGACTCGCATGCCAGCATCTTTTTATTTTAAATCTGCCTTCCATATGTGCATCCGTCTTCATGGTCCTCCCAGGAAGTAAATAGAAAACCACATATTTTCCTCAATCTGAGTTCCTATTTCATAAGCAGAGGAGATATATTTGGAATAAAAACATATAACAAGTTCATACTCCCAAATGACGGAGATTGGAGGTTAATATGTACGCTGAGATTTTCCTCTCAAACTCCTGAGCAAAATGTGTTTTTTTTTTTGTTTTTTTATCCACATAGACTGATGTCTGTCCTGATCAAGATAATTTTGTCACCCCAAAACAAATCTACTGTAATTCTTTTAAGATGAAGCCTCTCCTGACTCGCACTGTAATTTCTACTGCATGCATGCAGGGTCAACATCCAACTTTTAAGTAAACTGGTGCCATTAAGATTAAAACAATTCAGTTTGAAGTGTGCAATATTAGGCAAATGTGTGAGTCGCTGTAATGTTTGTGAATATCAATCCAATAATGATACGACTTGCAATGAAAAATAAAAAAAAATAAGCTGTGCTAATGTTTTTCTGCTTTTGCTTTACAGACTCCAGAGGAGCAGTTCTTCCAGCTATGAGAGAAATAAATACGTCTTTATTTCAATCTCAACAAGATTTTATTGAAAAAGCTGTGCCTGTTTGGTGCCCGTTTTGGTATTGAAACAACATAGCTGCAGGTTTTTCTTGATGATTTTTCCACCTTATATTCACTTAGTCTTAAATTTATTTTGCAGATTAGTCACAAAATATATTGCAGCATAGAAGCAACATAAAAAAGTTATTTATTCTAGACGAAGCAATTCCTTGAAAGCTGCACATCATATAAAAAAATATTGTGACCATGATACATTTGTGACATATCACGCACCCCTAGTTTTTATATCTTTACGATATAAATTCACTCCAAACATTCAAAATGTTTTAGATGTACATCTGGTGTTTTTCTGAGACTTTAGAAAATGATTTTGTGTAAAAAACAAAGTTATGATCAAAGCCAAAAAACTTTTTCCTATTGTAATTATTTCTCAGTCTTCATTATGGTCACAACTTCAATCAGGGTCACATCTATGGTACTTCGGCATGATCAGTAGTTTTAAATTGAAGTCATTGATTCTTACTGAAGGAATTTCCGCAGACACAAAGCAAGGCTGCTCATTGTTCCAGGTTTTTTAGCCTCTGTATCACCATGTCTTTGATCAACAGCATGATGGATTGTAAAGGTGAAGCTGTGCCTGCCGGCACATGCTGCTCTCATCAGAAATGTGGTGAGCTCAACTCAGAACACTTCTGGTTACAATAAAAGAGGTTTAAGGGCTACTTCTAAAATTACAGACATCATGTGGCAATTATCAGTTTCCTGACATGCAAAAAAACCTTCAGAGAAAAGACCAAAAAAAAAAAAAAAAACCCACAAAGGCTCTTTATTTGTGTTCATGCAGATCAAAATAAACAGCTGACAATAAAAAAATCCTTCAGAAAATCAATAGGAAAGACGAACAGTTTGAGGTGATTTGTCCAGGAAGGTCAAACGAAACCAAATGATGATTTTCAGAGAGTCATTCACCGGGGTTATCTTCACAGAGGTTATTCAGCATCAAACCTGCTTTAGTATGTACGGATCATAGCATTGATGAGTAAAGCAAACACTGTTGAATATGCAACAAGGTCATGATGCAAAAATAAGACTGCAACAGACCCCGCTATTAGTTCTGAATAATATCTCGTTATTGTGCATCAAAGCCACGAAGTAGCGCTCAGACATCAAAGAAAGAATTTACTGAGACAAAATATCTGTTTTCTTGTGTATTACATTTGGTTTCTTTTCTTTTTTTTTTTTTTTTACAACCCGGCTTTATTTTTTTTTAAATCAACATTTCAAAACAAAGAACATTTTGCCAGTTTGCTCGAGACGTGAAAATTAACAGAGCCGTCAACTCAAGTGTATAATGAGAAGTGATGGGAAGAGCAGCTGTGATTACATTCAATTATTGAATGGAAATCTACAGGCAATATTTTGACATTTCAATATTGATAAAATGTAATCAATTTAGAAGGAAAAAGAAACTTACACTTGAGATATAATCAATTAATTTTTTTTCTGGGAATATACTACAGAAATGATTAAATATGGCTGCTGTCCATAAAAATGAGCAAATAAAAACACACCTGGAATAAACGTATTTGTAGTTCTGACAAGTTATTTTATATTAAACTAAAGCCTCACACACAAGTTCCTATTCAAAGGCAAAGACAAACATGTTGTCAACTTGTAGCCACTCAGCCTGATCCAATTAGCACAACTAGCAGACAATGAGCAAATCCCACTGGCTTTCCAATTTACAACAACTTCCAACAAAATGCTCTGCTCAAGTGTGACGTCACAAACGTATCTGAGCGTCCATTTCTAAGTCAAAAGCAGCATTAATTACTCTAAGACCCAATTCTGGTAGAAAATACTTCTTCCCCCCCCCCCCCGGTGGTGCCTCCTAGCGTTTGGAAAGTTGGAAAGAGAACTACTGTTCATTCTTTTGGCTTTGAGTTCATGTGGAAATAAAAAAAAATTTAAATGTGAATTATTCCTATTTAGTTGTAAATCATCATCTTGGTTATTCTAATATACCAGGTCATATCAGTTCATGAAGCTCTGCATCATATTTGATCATATTTGTATGACGTTTTAATATGAGCTTTAGAAATGCGGAGGGAGTCCTGGATAAATTTTTGCAAAAAACAAAACTTGAACAAACTCTTAAGTTACTGAAACTTGAACTAAACCTTAAATATTTGAATCAGTTTGTGAATAATCAAAAGCGGACCAAACTCTGAGGAAGCTCAACTTTTTCCTCTTTTATTATTATATTTGTCTCAGCTTTCAAAATCTTTATCAAAGTCTTGACACTGTACTTACACAGTTTCTTCTTCAAATTAACTGCGATTCATCAATACAGCCACCATTACTTCTGTTAGGTGCATATTTTGGGTATTTTTATTCTTAGCCTTATTTTGCTCATTATTTCTTCATTAGTTTGGTTTATTGTTATGCTATGTAAAGCACCTTCTGTTGCCACCATTTTGTATGAAACTAGCTCTACAGTTTCTCAATAATTTATATAACTATGTTCCAAAAGAACTAAAAGTAAAATATGTGCAATTATTTCTTGAATTAAATTCGAGCTTTCGCTGCAACTGCGGTCACAACTGCATGTAGCTGAAAAGAGACATTAAAACGTCATCTTTAAACAGCGAGTGATATTCTCTAAATGGACAAGAAGTCAAATCTCCTGCAGAAAGTGGATCTGAGTCACAACAGCAGCTCTACCCTACAGGCAGGAGCCACGTTTATACCAGTGCAACATAAAATCCAGTTACACACTGCAAGAGGCTGAGAAAAGCCCCATCAATATTCCGCCTGCAGTCTGAACTGTGTTGGTAGATTCATACTGGGACATTTAGCACCAACTTACCTGAATGTAGGCGTTTTCCTCTTTATTATTAATATTCAGATTTTTTTTAAGGTAGAATTGCTTTCAAAGTTTGTGTATTGTATAGCTGACTTGGGAACAATGAAAAATATAGTATTTTCTAAAATGTATTCATATAATGATTATACGTAATAATGCTGGAATAGAGAGGCAACTGTGGGACATGGAGGAGAAAAGAAAAAAAAAATCTGCATTAGGAATGTAGAAAAGCCAGGAGGGAAAAATAGCAGCTCAGGGGGGCAAAGAAAGCATAAACACAGGAAATTATTCATAGAGTGAATGTTATGTTATGTTATTCGCTGTCTTGGCAAAAACATTGAACGAACACAACCGAACACTCACAGGCACGCAAGCTAGTACACAGCTGCTTTGCTTTTTGCACAGAGTTTGGGAGGCTCATCTCTGGAGTGCAGTGCAGTCTTCCACTCTGCTCAATATTGCATGAGTCTCCACTAGAGTTGAACCTTGGCTTTTGTTTTAGTTAAGCGACAAAATAAATAGAGCACAGCCACAGGATCACAGGCACAATTAAATAAACAGCAGAGCGGAGGTTTTAGGAGACATTGTCGTGCTAATCACTTCCTGCTCTGAGAGCGCTGTTCTGTGGTCCAATTAAATCACGGCCATTTGTTTTACTGTAACTGGAAGCATGAAGGAGGGAGAAAAAAAAGAAAATCAGTGTATGCAGATGTGCAACGTGGGCATTGAACATGCTTCCCCGTAAAACGGAAACAATTTTTGTGCAGAAGAAAAATTACATTTTAAAAAAAGCTGAAAAAAATCTGAAATAGCAACTGATGCAATACAGAAGATTTGATTTATTTGGTCCTGGATCACAACCAGACAGTCAAATTTTATTCCGGAAACCAGAAATAATAATTTGTCTGTTCAGATCTGGATGACAAAACCCAGGAGTAGCTGAAATCACGGCCGTGTGGCTCAATACTTCACATTTATGCGTTTGTCTGCCCTCACATATCATACACCATCTCCAAACCAAACATGCCGTGCTATTTGTGAAGGCAGTGCTTCAAACAGGTGATTGGTTCGCACTAAGCTTTAAAACTGTACCTGACACATGGGGACATGGGTAAAAGTCACAACTGTCAGCTCATGAATAACGCATCAAGTGGGATTTTAAGTGGCTCTAAATGTGATGCGGTTGTTTGGGCCAGACAGGCGGGCCAGAGTAATTTCACAAACTGCTGATTTTGAAACATTTATTAGATATCTGGGTATCGAGTCCACCCGTACACCTCACACACCTTCAAACTATTTGAAAACAGCCTTTAGATGTTTCCTCAACTAAAACTCTGTGCGCGACGGGGAGGTGCAGAGCACAAAATAATATAAAGTGATGTCTGGGTTAGAGTGAGCAGAGCTTCATCTTATCTAATTTGCACCAATTCAGCTCACAGTCAGTTGATAATTTAGAGCCAGATGATAAAAGTTAACTCTGTCCAAGAAAGAAACACAAACTTACATTTACCCTGGACCAGAACTTTTTTTATGTGGAAAACAGAGCATAATGGTCACAAACGCTCTATGATATTAACAATAAAAAAAATGAATGACTTTACCAGGAAAAGTTTCAATGAGAAAAACAAAATATGCCTAAAGATAATGACAGAGATAGATCTGTAAACACTTCCATGCGGGAAGAGAGACACAGTGAGCTTTCTATGAGAAATAAAAACAAAAAGCACTCAGTTTTGGCTACAGCGACTCTGTAAATGACTTTATCTGGGTAAAAAAATAGTAGCACTAAAACCCTGTACCAGAAATACATTCATTGGCAAAACCCAGATATTACACATCGCTAAAGGCAGCAATAAGTCATCAATCGATCCATCCAAGAAAAAGACACAGCTAAACATGGACGCAATAAGCCTAAAGTGCTTTTTATGGGAAAGGAAAACAGACTTTGCACAAAGGTAAATGCAGCAATAGCTCCCCACATGATTATGTCCATGAAAGATTGACAGCTGAAAACAGAATCAATGAGCCAAAAGTATCTCATAAACAAAGAAAACTGACAAAAACACAAAGTTAATAGCAGCAATAACAGCAAACGATGCATAAAAGGCATCTTTGCAGGAGAAAAAAGGTTCTGAATATGAAAACCATGTGGGGAAGACTTTCAAATAAGTCAAAACCAGCGAGATTTATCCAGTATCAGCAAAATTATAAGATATAAACTAATGAAGGCAAGCAAGGTGTTTAGGTGTTAGAGCTTATTCTAAGTGTTTGTTTACATAATCTCAATGAGGAATAAGCATGAAGATATTTAGAGTAAAACAAGTATATAATATTTAAAGTATTTCTATTGACTTGAAATTCACCAACCTAAATAATCTACACATGCAAAGAAAAAAATAAATTAGTCCATCAATTTGGTTACATTTCAAAAAGACCGCAAACTGTCAGGACTTAAAAACAGCCGTACACTAACAAAAACTAAAATCAGCAATGGTTGCAGCTGAACTTGTAAATGTTTCCAGTGCCACTGGAGCCATAATTCAGGGGTGGGAAGAGCCTGTCCATGGCTGGCTTCACCTGAAACCAGCCATGGACAGGCGCCTCTTTAAAAGGTTTCTGACAGGAGAGTCAAAAGAGTCATCAGAAGCAGGAACCAAGGAGATATTTTATAGATATTTAAAAGAAAAAAAAACATGGAAATAGAAGTTTATCCTATGAAAACATGAGGTAATGCATCCAACCACAGCAGCCTTTCTGGTTATTCACTGTGCAGGGCACCAGAACACACCAGCCCAAAAAGAATGAGCCAGAAGTGAAAGGTTTACAGGTTGGAAACGTCACGATGTGAGATGTTTTATAGCATAGTATAACGGCAAAACGTACTATAATTTAAAAGCAGGATGAATGGAGAAATGCATTCTGGATAAGAATCTGAAGATGAAACGGATTTGGATTTCCAAGCAAGACAATAGTCCCAAAGTCATCAACTGGTTTCAAAGAAAGAAAATAAAACTGGTAGAAAGGCCAAGTCAATCATCTCACTTCAATCTAATTAGCAGTATGAAAGACGTAAAAATAATGAACTATACTACTTTAAGAAATTTTATTTAAGCCTCGGTGCTACATGAAGCTCATTTTGAAACAATGCAAGTTCATACTAATTATATATATATATATATATATATATATATATATATATATATATATATATATTATATATATATATATTTATATATATATTTTTTTTTCCATAGAGAGCTCACTATGTTTCTTTAGAACTCTAAGTATTGATCAGTGTATAAAAATTATGGGAGAACTCTGTATTTGATCTAAGTAACCAAGTAACCACTTGTTTCTTTTTTTAAAAAAATCGTTTTCTTATATATATATATATACATATATATATATATATATACTGCTGAAAAAAATCCCTGCCCTCCCCTCTTGCCACCCCATAAATATTTTTCTAGATCCACCCCTGGACACGAACTAAACATTACACCCCAAACAATCAGGAAGTGAAACCAACATTTTTAAAAAGGCCATCATAATTTCCATGACTCTTGCTCTACTGCAAACAGAAAACAATTCTGTATCAATCAGCAGTCATAACTCGTACCAGAGATAATGTCCTTGCTGCATCACCTTGACGAGAGACAACAGTAAACCCTAATCACTCATCAATTCACTCTGATACTGTATACATCATCTCCACTATTTGATTGCATTTGCTTTTAAACCAATGCAACAAGTAGATAATTAAGCTGCAAACACATGCAAACAAATGCACGGATGCACACACACACACACACACACACACACACACACACACACACACACACACACACACACACACACACACACACACACACACACACACACACACACACACACACACGAACTGCCACAAGAGCACCTTTGAAACAATGAGTGCTCAATTCATTAGCATCTGTTGTAAGCGTATTAATCATCTAACAGGCAATTAGCAAACTGTTATCATTGGTGGCTGGTATGCAAATATATTCTTGGGTTAATTTCTTCCTCAGATAATAAAAGAAACATTAGGAATATGAGCTTCGTCACTATGTAAATGATCTATGCCGTTAATTGCTCTGCAGTGGTTCAGCGTGGATCTGCACATGGCGGTGCGGCGGCTTGGCACTCGGGTTGTGTGCCAGGTTGCTGAGGAAATGAAACTGGTAGGCATCACACTGCAGCCTGCATGACAATTTATGGGCTGTTCAAATGCCTTTCGCCAGCCCTTCTGTCAAATAGATAATAAACCTTGGCTGGCAGAGGTGAGCCCAGAGGGACTGGCCATGTGTGAAAGAGTGGGGGAGTAAAAGCAATAAGTGGAAGAAGAAGAGGGGGAAAAAGCTATGTATTTCTAGACCCCATATGTGCCAAACAGACCTACAACAGAAACAAAGCAAAAAACAAAAAAACAGCAGCATAACACCCAGGAGAGCTCTGGATAAATAGTAAAAACTGGCAAAAAAAATACAAACCATGCCAACCCAGGGAAATATCTCCCCCTTTTTTGGTATTCTCTATTATAAATGAGTTCTCACAGGACATGTCCAATGCCATGGTGATACTAACAGGATATCAAGCCATGCTGAGAGGATTTTCTGGCAATCTACTGCTGAATTCACAGCACAACAACACTAATGACACTCGGGCCTGACATCCATCACGGCAATGTTCATAAAGCCTTTGCCAACATGTAGCTTCCCTTCGGCCCTCGGTGCTAATCTATGCAGCGCAGGCACAGAGAAACCATTACAGCTCTGAATACAAGATGAGCCTCAAAACTAATACTTCTCTCCGCATCGGGGGGACATTTCAGAACGAGAGGCAATATAATTGAGGCCAGGAGGCAGATTGTGATCTACTGACATTAGGCGAGGGCTCTTAATCTGACAGTTGTCCCCTCAGAGAAGCTGACAGACAGCTGGGCGGGTTACCGCCGCCTTTCACATGGACGTACGCCACGTAGTCCAGTCTGCAATAGTCACACCACCCACCCGCTTCCTTTGGTTAAGTTTTCTGTGTGCACAGCAGGACAGCATCAGGGGGGCTCACTGGGCTCAGCAGGCATGTTTCCTTTGACAGAACTGTTGTGGTAAAAAAAAAAATTAAATAAGTAAATCTGTGCCTTTTCAAGCCTCGCAGAAAGTGCCTTGTAGAACTATTCATATTTTATACATTTTTCACATTTGTCATGTCACAACCACTTCAACTGGTTTTCTTTCTAATGGGACAGACCATAAAAAAGGCACTGAAGTTGAAACAGTATATTGTTTTCAAATGTTTTACTAATAAAAATCTTTAAAAAATGAAGAGAGCATTTATATTAAAACCACCTGAATAAATACCACATTTTCCTGCAATTACGACTTTAAGATTTTTTGGTTACGTCTTACTTCCCTTTACACGTTTCAAATCAAATGTTTTCCATTAATCTTTATAAAGTAGCTCAACCTCAGACAGGATGGAGAGAATATATGAACATCAATTTTAAATCTTCAGCAACAGTTTTTTGAAAAATTTCACAGAGACTTGAACTTAGACACAGGAATATATTTATTATAAATCTTTCCTCTCTTAATCTGCCCATCTGTTTAACGTCATCCTACAAAGAGCTAAACCCTGTTAGCCGAAGCTGTTTGCAGCCTGAGTTTTCTCCTTGCATTAGCATACGTTTAGCCTTTAACAAACTTCCCTCTTCCTACAAAAGATATCCATCCCCTAAGCATTATGCCATCACCACCATGTTTTATACTCAGTACTAATTTTCATTTTGAGAGTAGGCCAAAATCTTCCATTTTGGTCTCATCTAACTAATAGTGTCCAGTCAACAAAGCCTCCCACCTGAGCTGTGGATCACTGCAGCTCCTCTAGAGCTACCAGGAGATTTGCTATTGGGATATTGTTTCATGACTTGTCTGATGGGTTTCTTAGTCTTTCTTATTCAGCTGTTCACTAAAAAAACCCTCTAAAGCCTTCACAGAACATCTTACTGAAATGACCTACAGGATGGAAGAAGGCTGAATATATCTGGACACCACATTTTTTTAGATTAGTCAGAAAATGTAACATATCTCATCTCTCTTCAATTATACAAATATCTAACACTTTGTGGATGACGTTTAGACTAAACTAATCAAAGTTGTGAAAATATTTATAAAAAAATATTACTGTATGAGGTAGTCTTGCGTAAATAACCACTTTTCATAACCTAGTCATACTCGATGAATTATTAGTTGTACTTGTTTAGTTAAGAAAATGTCACAAAATGAAGACGCTGCAGAGGAACTCATGTTTTACAAGCCAGCTAAAGTATTTAAAGTTGAATTTTCTGCACTAGTTCACAACGACACAGTGCGTTCAAGCCTCCGACGCCTGCTGCTTCACATATGAGGAAAAAAAGACAAAGACACTCTCACATTAACCCGATAGTGCACTGGCAAGTCACATGCTGGATGGCTTTACCACTTAAGTGTTCCCAAACGGCAGCCATTTTTCTTCCCACTGTCTTGAGTCAGCCAGTCTGTGACGTTTGGCCCAGTCGGCGGCAGCACAGAGCCCTTGTATATTTAAATATGCGTGACCACAGGGCATGTTATCCCCCCACGTGTTCCCTCGCCTGCCTGTGGACTGTACTGATTTATTGACGCTCATGACGCAGGGAGGAGATAGGAGATAGCGTAGCAGGAATCCAATGCACCACAGCTGATGTGAAAAGCAGCCCAGCGTCTAAAACCATTTGCAGTTGCACTCCCGGGGCCCCCGGTGATTTAAAGAGGCACACTTCAGAGGGCCTCAACGCCTGGCAGACAAATGTGGTCACGTCACATTAAAACCAAAGAAATGCAAATAAACGGAGAGCCAATGGAATCAAACCAAGTGCGTCACTGTTTTGAGGTTTCGTCCCCCAACGCGAGACACTTCAAAATTGGCTATTGAGTTTCATTTAGCGCATGCCTTACGCCTGCATCACCCACGTCTCTGAATGAAATTTTATGGTACACGAATCTCGAATTCTAAAAAAGGAGGCCAATTTGCAGCAGCCGCATTGATGGAAACTTCGACGACTCCTGTCAAAGTCCTCCGCTGTGCAATCGATGCCTGGTTTGAGTAACGCAGGACCCATTAGAGCCAACCGAATCGCTGCGAGAGGCAGAGAAACAGTGTCATCTATTGTGGGAAATGATTTCTTAACATAGCAGCAAAGGCTAGGAGAAGTGCTTACCAGAGCACAATCCACTGGAATCGATGCAGACGGTCAGGCTATATTGTTTCAAATGAGGAAAAAGTGCGGCCATGATAAAAAGGACTCAATATTGTTGTCTGGGCTGCTGAGACGCTGAGTCAGGAGTAAGTAATGCAGTGCTGGGGAGAAAGACGGAGGGATGGAGGAGAGATGGAGGTGTGAAGGGATAAACAACATGGGCAGGCTCCGTCTATTTGAAGGTCAGGAAACCGATCTGCTTACAAACAGCACAGAGTTCATCTTTAATTTCTGTCAGGACTCTAATAGGCATATTTCAGTAGATTAGCCAATGAAGCTAGTAATTATCCCTACTTTAAAAAATGTCTAGAGAATCATACAGGTACAAAATGTACAGTATATATTGCTATTAATTATGAAATTGTCTATGCATTAAATGTATTTTCACTAACCCTGCATTCTTTTGTAGGCATTTAAAGACATATTTTGAGACAAACTGTTTTTGTTTTCTTTGTTAAGTGAAGTCCACTGTTTAGGTCTGTTGTACTGCTCAGGAGGTCATTCTTTATTCTGCATTTATGTTTTTTATAGACACCACAGCTCTCATTTGCAACAATAGTCATGTATTCATGTATTTTTCTTGCAAATGGTGAGATTTTAGTTTATTCATTCCTCCCTGTACAAACAGAGCAAAACAATTAGTTCAAATTCAGTCATATGTTTCAGACAAACTCCTTTCTTTTGATGTTTTTTATTTAGTTATTTGAACACAAAGGGTTTTATAGCTGGACTCGGGGTTCAGAAAAAGTTCTGTTTTTTGTGTCTCCCGATGAAAATATAAGCGGGGTCATGAAAATTAAATGAAGTAAAAAGGGAAAAAAAAGTAAATTTTTATAGTTATGATGAAGACAGATACAAAGTGCGAGCATGAACCAAACGTCCACAGTGGGTTACATACAGACTACTGAAAAGGCCTCTACACAGCCCCATGTCTCCAGTGAACCAGTGGTTTCCATGTCATGTGACCAAAAGTCAACAAATGACACCGATGAATTCTGTTGGTTTAGGAATAGGGGAAATAAGTTGAAAACATGAACTTACATAAAACAACTTTCTTTCCTGTTTCTGCTGATATTTTTTCAAATCTTCTCTCTCTTGGACTAGCAAGTTCATCATACAGGCAAACAAACCAAACACAATCCACCCTCTGACCTATTGCACTGTGCCTCCCTCATCCTGGACTTAGCCAGCCTGTGTATCTTTTTTGAGAGCCTCTGCCTGGAGTCGAGCTCACCTCATCAGTATGTATGTACCTTCTTCATCCCCTGCAACAACAGAGGCAACAAGATGAAAAAACGAGTGGGATCCCTTAATAAAACAGGACTGGATGAAACCTTGTGAAGCTGCATTCCCTTCATTCTGGAACTGATATTTGTTGAGCACAGGCAGCAGACTCTTCAAAGGCAGCGAACATTCCTGCAGGCCTTCTCAGATCTGAGCCTGGGCTGCACTCGCTGCACCCAACACACACACACAGGTCCAAACAACATTGCTGTCCTCCACTTCCACTACCAATCAGAGAAGTTTTATTACGTCTTACCAATAAGAAAGAAATTAAAGATTATTCAATACAAACTGAAACACAATTTTAATGTTAACCATAAAGTTACTTCAGTATGTGAACCAAGATTTAATATAGCATCCTGACTTGTCATTTATTTAGAATCTGATTATAATTTTAAAAAGGGCAAAGAACACAACCAAAGAGAAATTTTCACGTAGCACAAGGATCCACGTACTGTCTAAAATACTCAAACTGCCAGATGTCCTGCTCACATCACTGCATGTACAAACCACACTACGAAACAGATTTAACCTGCAGCAAAAAGCTTTTTCTCCAAGTCACTTGAAAATGACCTTGCCTGACCTTTTAGATCTAAAACAGCTCCTATCCAGCAGGTGGCGCAAGTTCTTGACAGGTGTTAAGTTAAAAAATACTGAATTCCTGTTGGTGTACATAAAAATGTTTTTACGTTAATAACATAACGCTGCTGATTTAGGAACTAAAAAAACATTAAAATAACCCAGGATTAGTTAAGTTTAGCTACTGATTATTGTGCCAGGCTCTTATTTTAAAACGATTAGAAAATAGCATCGCTTAGATGATAGTTGAAATCACCACCTTCCTAAAATACTGGCTTAATTAGTTTTTTTTTGTTCCTTTTTACAAAAAGTGATTCCCCCCCCCCAAAAAAAAAAAAAAAGAAAAACTTTTGGTTAAAAGATTTCTTGCCCGTTAATTTAGAAAGGCGACAAAATGATACTCTGATAGCTTTGGTCTCTTTCCAGTCAAAAGAGTGAGATTGAAGAAAAAAAAACTAACAATTATAATAAATTTTCCTTGGCCGTATAAACAACCTGCATGTTTCACAATGTTCATTTCTTGCTGGTTGATTTCGATTCAGCTTACTTCGTCCATCTTGACCTCTCCACCCCTCCAGAAGTCCTGGCAGCACAGAAGCTGCTCTGCACTCAGAGAGACACAGAAACACTGAACTAAGAAAGAAACCAAGAATCCCAAATGGGGCAGAGCAAGATGGGACTACTACTTCAGATTCGGTTGCAATACATGTTTTTATTTGCATCACACACTTTACTATGTTCGGCAAATTTTGTCTCCTCCCAAGTTTTTTGTTTTGTTTTACCTCCATGCGAGCCCAGATTTACCTTTTTTCACTTTTGCTTTTTTTTTTTAATACAATTTAAGTTTGGGCCAGATACAAGTTTTACTCTGTATCCAGCCCAAGTCCGGGTCCAAAGCGATCGACCACCAAAACATCCAGCCGACAGAACCAGAACCTTCCAGTCTTGGTAGCTTTCCAGAAAACAATGGATCTCAGCCACGAGAGGATTTCTGGAAGTGCACAATCAGTTCCACGAGAGAGCCAGCCGCTCCGTATCAGACCACAGTAGGGCACTAGGGATTGATTGGAAATCTGGACTGAAAAGGTTTATGACAATATTTTATGGTTATAAAATGTATTTTAAAACAAATTGCACTCCTTTTTGGCAACAGAATGAATGGCTAGAACTGTGTGTGCTCATAAAACAAAAGAAATCAGTACGAACAATTTACAGATTATCAAAAAGGTTACTTCAGGACCCCATTTAGATTAAGGAATGCAGCTCCAGCGGTGCATAATACACGGATCAAATTTGATTAAATGTTTCATTTATTGCTGCTATCATAGAGCCAAAGACAGCAAATGTAACAACCTCGACAATAAATAATTGTAGGCTTTGGAAAAATCTACGTTTAGAGTTTATCGTTGTCACAACCAATCACAATTCTTATGACAATAACAAAAAACTCACAATAAGGCTGTATTCATTTCCTTTCTCCAGGGAGCATTTTTCTTCTTCTCTGGTGGGAAATCAGATGCTGGAAGCGTCAGATTACCGCCTGGTATTGCAACTCAGAATTAGCAACTTTTTTAAAACTCACTTGAGACTGGTAAACTTGGCATCGTAAATATTATACCAGCTCATAACATTTTAAACTTTCAATTTCCTATTCATAGAGCTCCTTTTAGTTCTTGTAGTAGTTTGTAGGGCAGAATATTTTTATCCCCCTTTTAATTTCTTTAAATGTAATTAATCTTTAGAAACAAAGCATTAATTTATAATTCCATTAGGACAAGTTCCTGTTAATTTCTTTTTTTTTTTATTTTAATTGAAGAGTCATCTTAATTCGCATTCAATTTTTAATTTTATATATACAGAAATCTTCTTGCCTTTCCAAGTTTATCACGGCTGGTTGAGCCAGAACTAAATATTTATTTATTCAGATTGAGTTTTGATAGATTATGGGACAAATAAATGCACATTAGGACTGTTTTACTACACTGATCAACATCAAGCATTGCCATATTTTTCCAGCACAAAGCTGGAAAAATATGGCAATAATTACAATTACAAGTCACCCAACGATAATAATGTACTCCAAGTATTAATCCTCTCAAAACTTTGAAACCTCAAAAAGTGATGGTGTGGTTGCAGCCATTTCTCCACTCTTGGCACCATGGAGGAATAAATTAACGCTACGATAAATAAATGGCATGATCTTCATTCTAGATCAATATTTGTGTTTGTGATTTATAGTCAAAAGACTGTTGAATCATTTTACTACCCTTTAAATCATCGTCAATATTGTGATAAATTTTTAAGTTCATTCCGAAGTTGCCAGGTGAACGTGAACAAATCGCATTCCAGAAGACGGATCCAAAACCTCAGGACAAGCAGGAAGGAGGAAACACTGGAGAAACACTTCAACCAATTTGAAGCACATACAATCTGACAAATTTAAGCACTTAAATGTCGAGTCATCAAAGCTCCTTGGCATAACCAAATACAGCCACGAAGCGCATTTGATCAATCACATTCTGACCACATCGTTTCAACTTTTCTTGGTAGAGAAAATCACAAACCAGCTACCTGACTGGGTTTTAGGAAATGACAGCTTCTTGTATTTACTTCTTTGCAAATCTGTGTTTTTACATCCTGGAACAAACTAACATGCAGAAGAGGAACTAAGTGACAGCTCTGTTTATTTAACCCACTTCTGACCTCTGAACAAAGTCTTTAGGTAACAGGTACTAGATGACCACATGAGATAAGGTTCTATAACAATTTATCTGTCTCCAGAAATATTTCTACACCTGATATTTTGGTTAAAAACATAACCTTGTTACCCCAATGTTACACTTGCTTAAAATTAACTTTGAACAGGATTTAATCTGGCTAATAAAGCCTTGTGATACAATTTAATTTTATTTTTAATACTTAAAATGAAAGCTGATTCCCAGCTGTGGATATTTTTCCAGTTGAGATGAGAAAAATTCAGATTTTTTTTTCATGCTAAATTGACATAAGCATGAAAAAATTCTAATTTATCCCTCCTAAGCCATGGACACATCCTCATTTGTCTTTCCATTTCCATCACTGCATCCACCAAAGAGCAGCAACATACTTCTGGTCATTAGGGTTTAAATGCTAATATAGCTGAAGAGTAAAAATTCATGCTTAGCCTGAAGCTGTGTTACTATTTTTTTCGGTTTTTTGGCCAGAAAATCATTTGCTCATGCAGTGTCCATATCCTGCTACACCAACACACCAAACCTGTTGCCTTGTTTACCGCAAAGCTTCAGCTCCACATCCTGCTAGAAATTACCGTCAACCACTCTGGCAATTAAACCCAATCTGCTCCGTGTTGCAGGCGAATCAACATCATGCAAAGTCATGCTAAATGGCTTAGCGCTAAGCTTGTTTGAAGTGCTACGTAGCTGCACTGACTTGTGACTGATTCACAAATCTAGACTCATCAAAGGGATGCCCAGGCAGCCTAACCCTTCGCTTTAGTCATACATCCACTGATTTATTCACATCCTGCTCTTCACTTGATTACCGAGGCTTCCCGACCAGATTGCGGGGAAGAAATCTGGGTGAGGAATGAAGAACTGCTGGTTCATGAACAAAAGCTGCCAGCTTAAAGAGAGGCAAAAATCTTTGATCTCTTTGGCGCAGCTTCCAGGAGCAAATCTTTGAGAAACCTTTTTATTTGGTGAGCATTCCCAGGAAGACGCAACAAAACATGAAACAAATGAGCTACATGGTTCTAATTCATGCAGCTTTTTGAAGCTTCCATCCGTCACCCCGTTAAAATATTCCAAGAGGACTTTCAAGGACTTGGATTTGGATGCCTACCGCCTCTTTCCAGCCTCCTCAACTGCCAGATTTGGGCATTACAACCAGAATTTGTAGAGGGTGGCAATATAATGAATTTTTTATTCTTTTTTAAAGGAATGATGTGTACAGGGGTGAAGATGGAGGAGAAGAAAGTCTTGCTTGATCTCTTGTCTGCCAACAGGCTGACAGCGTCGGCTTTTCCAGGAACATATTAGCATTCCTGCAGCGCACACCAATCCCAGCCCTCGTTGTTGGGTCAGAGAAATCAAAGTGGTGCACATCTGAGAAATATCAAAGAGGCAACGCATAGATTAGTGCCCACGGGTTGTATCACTAATTAAAGAATAAGAGGGAAAAACGGCACTTGGCTGTTCTCGAAGGACATGCCGCTGTCAAGTGATTGGCTCCAGGTAATCAATCAGCTGCAGGGGCGGAGGCGGTGTCGAATCAAACCTTTGTTTCTGAATTTTGAATCAAAACAAGTGGATGAATAAACTGAGTTACTTGTTTTATTTGGTCAAAGCAAGGGGAAGAGAAATGTATAATCCATAAAGAAATGAAGGACACACTGAGCTGCAGCAGTGCTTAGAAAATATGAGAAGTTGGAACATAAACTTTGGTTCTCTGTCAGTCTCTGCTCGGGCTCCCGCCAACTTTCTTTTTCCTGTCCTGAATCTTTTAACAGTTAGATTTTTTTTTCCTCCCTCTAACGCTATTTTATGGATTTACAATAAACTTTCATTGTATACGTGCCACAGAACAAAATGTAAACAAAGAGTAGAGTTCCCAGGCATAAATCATGTAGAAGTGCCATCTTCAGCACAACAAGCAAATACAAATTGCGCCCTGACTGTTCGTGTTTCTAGAAACAAAAAGGAGCAGAGGTATTCAGAATGTGAAATAAAGATCAGTTCAGTCGAGAAGCTTCAAAGACAACTTTTGATAAAAAAGAGAATCACATTAATATAACACTTTAAATAATTTGCATCTGTTGTCTGGTTTACACGGATTCGTGTTAATATTCATGTTATCAACACAACCGAATGTGATTAAATGTGCATCAGCGGCCCTGGGGTCTGTCTCTTCAGCTGTTCATGGGTGGCGCCGCTGCTGCTTTGCATTAAACTCACAACACGTCTACATCTCTGTTGTCACCTAGCATGAAGTTCATTCATAGTTTAGACCCACTATGTTCTTTAAGAACCTTGAACAAACTTTTATAACCCAGCTCCATTTGGCAGTGCTGGGGAGCTTTTTCTGCCATGTCAGTTTTGAAGCTCTTAAACAGATCTACTGCACTATGAGGTGGGAAAACACCCTTATTTAAAACTGCAATCAAATATGGGGATGGCCTGATTATTGCAGGTGTACAGCTGCTGCATCTGATCCTGTGAATGATTGTCACAGTGGTTTGTTTACAGACCCCCTGAGAGATCCTTCCTGAGTAAAGAAATACCTGAACCATGTCTGCAAGGATAACAAAGCTCTTTAGACACACAGGCCAGTGTAATACAGTAGAATAGAAAAAGAGAGGACTTCTCATAACCTCTCCACATTCTAGTCATCCCACAAAAACCCTGCTGTGATCACAGGACGTGTCCTCAGGGACTCTGGCAACCGCAGAGCAGGTAATCCTGCCTCACCCCCTCCAGACTCCATCATGTCCAGTTCAAAACAAGTCAATCTCCAAACAGAACCGGCTCTTATTTAAACCCCACACTTGCACCTTTTATCCCTTCTGAAAAAGCCACTGGTTATTACCTTCCAAGCACTGCTAACTTTGCATGAAGGAAATTCTTTGCCAGGCTAGACAGGAGACAAAGTAAATGGATTAGAGCGTAGGCAAGGATCGCATGTGGTTCTATTTACAGCTCACAGCATTTATTTTTCTTTTTTTTTTTTCTACAGAGAAGCTACCCTTAATTTGCTGCTTAATAACTGACTTCCACCACCATGTTCAAATCCCCCCTGAGAGGCTTTTGTGGTTAGTTCGCTAGATATCTCCGCTGCCTGCACTGCAAATTAGCCTTTCAGAAAAGCACCTCACCTTCCGGCCACAGCTTGCAACACAGACCTTTTTTTTCCCCTCCCTTTGCCTCACCCTGCTCCCATACACTCCTATCTGCCAGTAATAACCTTCATCTAACCTTTAAACCACTGTGAATAATTTAAATCCTATTTTCATATCAATGGAGGAGTCAAGCCAAGCAATTATCTTTTATCTGTGTACTTTGCTGTCAGAGCAAAGCATAATAAACTCTTCCCAGGAGGAAAAAGGAAGATGGAAAGAAAAGAGAAAACATGGATAGTGTAAAGAAGAAGTAGGCCGTAAGGGCATAACTTTGGAAGACATAAAAACAGTGAGGAAAAGGGGAAAAAAACATAAATACAAGATAATGAGGTCTGAAAGCTTCTGACGATATCTGACCCATTACAAGATTTAGGAGGTTTGTCCCTTGATGTGAACCCAACATATCAGTTCTCTGATCTAGATCAAGAAAATACTTTATCTGAAGATATTATTTATTTTTCCTTCAAGCAGGGTTGTATGGAATACTTATTAGCAGTCAGTGCAATTGTACTTTGGGGAGTCATGGTGGAGAAAGTACATTGGAGTCCAGAATGGAGGACTTATCCCTTCACAGTTTGACAAAGGTTTACATAAAATAGTTGAACATATCCCCTCGATTCCTAACAAAAGGCAATTTCAAGAGAGTTGCATCAACGGGGCTAAAATTTCCTCGGGTTTCCCCTCAACGGCTGACCCATTCGTCCTGGTTTCAGATATTTGTCAGAAAATTATAGAATTGTAGGATTATTTTACAATAAAATTCTATTAATTAAGAATATTTTCCTCATCTTAAAAATCATCAAAAAAAATGTTGGTTGATGTGTATGTAGATATAAAATGATATTCTGCTTAGTTGTGACGCATGTATTAAACAGGAAATAAAACAGATTTTTCAATGTTTGACCTTCTGATCACTGATCAAAGCAAAACCAGCCAAGTTTGATCACTGGTTGATTTAATGATTTTAATCTTCTATTTTTACTCTTAGTAAAAAAAAACTGCATTTTTTAATAATTTTAAAAAGTCTAAATAAACTCAATAACTGATAGTAAATATGATGCTTTGTTTGACGAAATTGGGAAAAGAACAAGATATGCAAATATTAAGAATATCGAGAAAGTTGACTTAAATATTTCTAAGATTTATCTAATGCAGGTATGATACTGCGTGCTTTTTAAGCGCTCCACAAAACTCCATAAAAAAAATTCTCCTTAAGGTCATTTATCAGTCAAATTTACGAGGCCATGTCAGGACGCCTCCTGAAAAGAAAAAATATGGAAAATGAGGGAGACAAAAAAAAAAAAATGAAAAAAATATTCCCCCTTGGTACTCATTAAAATTCTACAGTGCTGCATCACTCCCTCTCTTTGCTCTTCTTTCTTCCACCTTTCTCTTTCTTTCTCATCCGTCTGTTCCAGCTGCAATCGTCTCGCCTTGTTGCCTCCCTACATGCCTCCCGGATCGTCCATGATCGTTTTGATGTATTCATAAAACCTCACAGTGTTCTTGATTGAGACGGAGAGGCACACGACAATAGGGGGGATGGATGGAAGAAAATGTAATATCACAAGTCGAGAACGGAGGCAGAGGAGGCGGTGGGGGGAGGCGAAGAAGTGAAAGAGCCTGGGAACAGTGGGATGCAGAAACAACAAGAGGTAGAAGGGAGAAGATGAGGGCAGGGGCTACACGCTCTGCAATATTAATCTGTGGTGCAGAGATGAAAAGAGCAGGTGGAAGACTGCATGAGAAAGCAGGATTTCCTTTGGTTGAGAGTGAATGTAGGGTACATTACTGACGGAGCTGCCATGTTTGAACCAAGACAGAACTTTTCATAACTTTCATGTGCCTCCTTCAGCAAATCCCCAAGCAGGCCAGAGGCAGAGCTTATAACACAGAGATGTAATCACACGTTGGTCCTCTAAAGGAAAAAAAAAATAACAAAAAAAAAAATCACGTGAAAAGTTCTGAATCTGACTTTTTTTTATAACTGTATTATTCTGACAAGATTACACATAATTCATCAAAACACAGAGACGTCTATGAGGAAAAGCACCAGTTTACAAACTGCTGTATCTGTTCAATATGAAAATCCTCTCAGTAGAACGACTGGCCACAAATAAACACCTGCAGTGAATCTTTTAGTAGCAGAATTAAAATTAATATTATTATTATTATTTGTTGAAATAAATTAGTAGTGACAATTATATTTTGCTGTTGTTTTTTCTGTGTCATGTAGTTGTTTTTATATTTTTTTTCCACTGTCCTCCAAGTGCAATAAATGTACTGCTTCCAAACTCGGTGAATAATTGTTTTAAGTAATCAGGATTTCAGTATTGACCAAAGTAATTGTGATAATTATTTTTTCCCTCATAATTATGCAGACTGTGGGGGATTAAAATATTCTGCTTCAGTCGTGAGCAACAAATGTTTGTCTGATGTATTGCATTTACATGCAATACAGCAGACATCTGGTACTGGAATCTACAATTACTGATCTCCAAGACAGAAAATAGAGTGGAGGAAAACTTACTTTATTGATCAGTAAATGATTTTTTTAAGACTACAGAGTTCATAAAATTTGTCAATCGGGATTATTTGAACAAAATTTCTAGAGTTACTCTAATTCTGGATGAAATGCCACTAAATGCTATGGGTGCCTCAGAGTTTTCTTAGCTTTGCATCTATCATTTTTGGGATTCGTGATGTTTTCTTCTGAACTGTGGGCATCTTGAAAACTAACAGACATGATCCAGTAAATCAAATTAAACAAAAGCAAAACATTGATTGGTTTGACCACTGAACAGTCAGTTGGCCACTAAATGTATCCTTTTCCTTTTCTTCCTGGTCAGTGAATGGGCCATGGTGCATCAGCTAATTCCTCACAGGTTTCATTTTGAGCATTTTTACTGAGAGATAAAGACTCAAAGTTAGCTCATTTTAATATCAGTAAAGGTTTTCAAATCAGAAAGGGCACAAAGGGTGAAAATCTGACTTGAAAGAAAACTTTATTTTTAACAGATCTGTCCGCTATGGTTATAGCCAGAGGGCTTCTGTTCCAGAGTGAGCTGTCCAGCATACTTTGTGAGGAACAGAGAAAGTCTGAAAGAATTGCATAATTCAAAAATAGTTGTTTCATCTTTTTGAGCTTTCAACCTCTATCGTGGAACCCAGTGGATCAGAAAATGGCTGCAGCTATTTTGAGCCATGGTTTGTTGAGAATCCAGGTGATGCAAACGGAGCTCGCCCTGACAGTTATTATTGTGAAGAACATTAACTGTGCCAATTGCTGCAAATGCATACAAAACAATATAAAAACTGTTTTTTTTAAAAAATGGCCACATTGTAAGGATTTTTACCTTTGATCTAATGAAATTGAAACCTTATATTTTCCAGTTGAACTGTGTCCTCTCTCTCTTTACATATGTACTGCATCTTTTATGGATGAGCAACGCTAATCAGCTCCTCGGTTGCTATGTGAATACCAAAATTGTTGGTTGATGCATAAGCTTCATGCTAAGGATACTATTAGAAGAGCTTTGATCATAAAGTAGTCAAAATACAACTTGTTCATGAGCACATGGGCAGACATGGTGGACTTTGGTTGATAAAATAAATATGTAGTGTAACCGGTGACGGAAATTTCAAAAGTTATTTCTAATTTGGGGATGGACGATTTCACTGATTTACAAAAAAATATATTTTTTGGAAGTCATCTATGGTTTTTCTACAGAAGCAGGACTATTTTGCACCGTTGAATCCAAAAATGACATCCATTTTCCTCCATCAGGCCAGGTTTTTATTCTAATTTGATTTAGAGAAATCCAATATTCTGACTAAGCTGATTATATTTTTGTGAAACCATCAGGTCGTTTCCGTTAAAATTTCTCATCCAGAAAAGGTTTTTAAAGGACACAAAAACATTTTCTGAAAGAGTGTATTAATGAAATGTTGCAAACTTGGATTTCTGTAAATTGAATAATAAACACTGAAAGTTGATGTAAATTGAACATTACGTCACCATCTCTTGCGTCCTGATGGAGTCTCTCCTCCTGCTCGTCACTCATTGATCCCAGATTATCAGGAAACAGATCCAGATGTGAGACCGAGTCATGCATTTTGATGCTCATGTTGTTCCATAGTACAAAAAGTTGACCTGACTGATTTCTGGATTCAGAACATCAAAATTACTCTAAAACAGTTGAAAAACCCCAAACACTGTTTTGGCTGTTGATCAGTGTTTTTATAGACAATAGACTTTTATGGAATGCAAATAATATTAGTATTAATCAGCATAATATATGATTTTGGTACAATTGTAAGCTCTTTCATGTTACATTATACATAGTTAAATTTAATACTTTAGATGATTAAAATAATGAAATACCAGAAAACATTTTTTTTTTTTTGCATAAAACCAGGAATAAAATCTTGTGGGACTATTATCGGCCCAAATTTTCTCATCTGTGCATCCCCAATTTTATTAGATAAACTTTAAACCATGTGGAAGGAAAACACTTTTGAAAATCATATTGTACCTTAATGCAGGTTAATCGCCTCTGGCTGCTGGACATCAAAACTATTACGTTGTTGCACATTTGACCAAGCTGAAATGCAACACATGAGGCTACCGGTACATTCCTGTTGTGCGTCTATGTGTTTCGTTCTTAGGGGAGAACATCTAAAAATCAATTTCCCATTTTGTGAACTAGGACACCAACAGTCTCCTTGAAACAAGCAGAGCACCACATACATAAACTCCTCTCACTTTGTTCTCTTCTCAGCCCTGGAGTTGCACACAGTAGCTAATTGACCACCATCCTGGTGTAGATTGTACCCCCCTGAGCAACAGCAGCGAGGAGGAGAGAGGAGGCTGGTTAGGCACAATCACACTGGGAGCAGACTTAATGATGTGCTGAACATAAAACAATTCTTAATAAGCGAGTTTTCTCTCCCTTCCTGCTGCACTACGCTTGTCGTCTAAAACCCACTGTATGTGTTTCTCTAGGAAAGCACATTTAGACAATTACACCGAAAAAGTATAAATATCATTAAAACATATCCGCAGCTAATTAATTTAGAGCATGCAGCATTTCTCATGTGGGGAGAAAGAGAGATGGAAAATGCAGAAGTAACAGAGGCGCCAAATGTTGCATTTAATTTTCTTTTTGTTAATTTGCAGACTTCCCGCTGGGAGAGGTAAAATAACCCCCAGCCAGCATTTTTTTCCTTTCTTTGGCTATTAATATTAAAAAAGCTGTTTTTTTTAAAGTATGCAAATAGAGAGCCTAATCTGCATTGCTTAAAATGTTTATCACTCCAGAAATAGGGTGGGGAGAAAAGACAAAGCAGCTTTAGTGAGGTTTTTATTTTGCTGTAGTTTTCCCCGTCTCTCTACTTTAATGTGCTAATAAGCTGTCAGAAGTGGCTCTGGATTTTGGCACAGGTACAGAAACACACACACACACACACACACACACACACACACTTTGTCATTATTCCTTTATCAGCACAGCTTTTCACAGTGCCATCCTGACTTGTCTCTCACTCACAGCTCCTCTCGTCTCCTCTCTGCCTCCCAGGGGAAGGATGCCCAGGTTGTTTTCATGACAGATCTGCTCCCTGCAGATCTGAGCTTACACATCCTGCCTCACTTCAAGGTGACAGACTATTGTCGGCTGCGCTTGAACCCAATTTGCCCTTAAAACACGCCCCAGTGTCTTACACCCTCCGTCTCCGGTACAAAGAGCCCACCTTTACCTCCAGATCAGACGTCATTTCATCCTGAAAAACTTCACCAAAGGAAAGCTTAGCACAGCTACAACAGAAACACCTGTACATCCCTGCATTAGAGCACCGCATAAATTAGCAAGCAAGTATGTGAATGTGTCTATTTGCAGGTCAAATATGAAAAGAAATGTCAAGGAAAAAAAACTTTTCTTACATGGGGTAATGAAAGAATTGCTGACTAAAAAAATTTGCTGAGTGAAACTCCCCTGGTGGTTTATTTACTGATGATCTGAAAGCAACATTCAATAAAATCAGGTATTTATCTTTGCCCTGCTGATGTGCAAACATGGAATAGGCAAACAGATTATGGGTTTCCTAAGATGAAAATCTTACATTTAATTTATGATTTAATCATCCAGCAATAATAGTATGTACTGTAACACTGCACTGTAATAAAAAACAAACATGCATCAGCTTCACCTCTCTGGCAACAAGGCTGCTAAATCCAAAGTTACAAAGAACGAAATTAAGTATGGATTCATAATTAAATATAAAGAGATTAGACTTCAAAACCAACGCTAACAACATTTGTGCAAAAAGAATGACCAATGTGTGTGTGGGACTGTTCAATGTTGTGGCTTCTGCATCTCGTAATATGAAGCAGGATTAGTGTCTTATTGAAGCTGCTTCAGGATATTTGGTTTCACGTCACCGGTTCTGGTTCTGGTTCTTCTTACCTGGGTCTGTCAGCCTCTGGTAACTGATGCTGGGAGAATAAGCTGATCTGGAGCAGGTTAGAAATCCAACACACCTGAAAGCATCGCCTCCACGCCAATCACTGATCTAAGAAAACTAGAAAAATAAATACATAAATAGCAATTTATGACTTTTTTTTATTTTTCCTCCAGCCTAACAGGTTTTTGGAAAAAAAAAATCTTTATTCTCAGTAGAACTGACACTTTTTGTACTTAGCATGGACCAGTCACCAGAATCCAGACATAAAAAGGTTTTAGCAAACCGCTAAAATGTTTTGTGTCGATTCTACAGCTTTAGCACAACTTAATCGGAGCGCCAGAGAAAGCACAGGAGTGAGTTTCTCTGGTGCTGCCTCCCCTCTTGCTGTGCACTGCCACCCAGTCTGAAATGAAGGAGTTAAACTTTTACTTTACTTAGAAAAACAATAAATTTAAGCATTTAGATAAATGTCTATGAATTTAGTCATTGTTTATAAATTGTAGTATTCTGGCCAGGAGGTGCAGACTGGATCTTTGCACCTCACTGTTTACATGCAAATAGGACTTTCTAGTCAGAGAAGCTGATATTTTCCAAAATATCAGCTTCTCTGACTAAACGCGAAGATTTTTAAAAACTATCCAGAGGTATACTTGTGTGCCAATTTATGTATAAATGTGGCTAAAGCAAGTTTGTTAAACACACCAAGTTAAATGCATTAGAGAAGTAAGACAGTACAGAGAAAAGGAGGAAGATAAAAAAGATAAAGGGAGCTTGCCGTGGCCCCTTTTATATTATTTCCACTTGCATGCATGTATAAGTGAACATATCCCCTTGAATGTCAGAGGAGAAATGTTAAATTCACCCACAAATCAGAAATATTTATGTGCCTAATGAAGTGTGGTGACAGCTGCACGTCCCCGCCTTTCAGATTTCACAGGGTTTTAACAAGACACATCAAAGTTTCTAAAATGTCCAGCGTTCCTCTCATCCATCACATTCAATGAATGTAAAGCAGCAGAAACTCGGGATGAGACTCATTTTTCTGCCTTTCTTCTCTCTTTTTTACCTCGGGCTAGTCAGAGCGAGTTAGCGTCTCTCCACCAGTGTGTTCATAATTCAAATGGCAACACTGTCTGATGCCGTGATGTGCCATGCATTATTCAGCACAATCCCTTCTGCCTGCAAACAGACAAACACTGCACTATCATGGCCACACTAAGGTAAACAGTAAACAGAAGAAATGCCAGACATTAATTGCTTTATTAGGACACAAAACAAATAGGAAAAGGAGCGGTGAGAGAGGAGAGACATTGTCGGGTTCATCCAGCAGGTTCAGGTTTTTATTACATTTTACTCGGCAAATAATTTCAGTCGAGGATAGTTTGCTTCTAAACGTCCACAGAATCACAAAGACATAGCAAGTTTTATATGTTTCTTTGCAATATTACTCAAGCCCCTTTTCCAGGCTAAACAGAATCACTAAATTCATAGGAGGTCTAACAAAAGATAAATAATGTCTTAGGACGGTGAAAACTCTCGTTTGACAAGCTTGAGTCAATACAGCGATGGATGAGGAGTCTGAGGTGAAGCACGGCTTCGACTCCTCATTGATTAGAGGCCAACTATGATCCCAGGCCGACTGTGAGGGTCTCAGAGGACAGACCCGGTTAATGATCAACGCTATTATTATGTGAACACTTTACAGTAATCAATCAAGCAATGATCAGAGAGAATAAGCCTCTAGGACTGATTATCTTCACCTGTTAATGCACAAAATGTGCCTGATCACTAAACGTTTTATTTTAAAGCTCCTTACTATATTAGATTATAGCTAGGCATGGGAATAAAAATTGTTGTATTCCCATGCTGTACAATGTTAAGACACCTCTTGGCTATTTTTACATCCTTTTCACACAAGTACAAGTTTTCAAATAAATTATCAATGGCTAAACTCCCATAGAAATCCCATTATAAAACAGTTTTATTGTACTCGTCTACGTACATGCAGGTTTGAACTTCACCTTCATATTCCCGTTTCCTTTGGTTTCAGGCATGACAAGACATACATGACCATTTCTTAGCCACTGACCTTCAGGCTGGATGCCAACTTCATTTTGGCACCAGGTTGGTAAGGAAGATGGGTAGAAAAACCCCTCCAATGATCACTGTCGGAAAACTGCAGTAAAGAGACCAAAATCATAAGCCATCATAAATGTAAGCATGTTTACTAATCTTTGGTGACAGGAACAATGACTCTAGGTAAGCTTGGAGTGAAAAAGTCCCTAATTTCCAACGTTAAATATGGTGGAGGACCTGTGATGCTGTGGGCCTGTTTCTCTTACCAACTCTGAATTAACAGGAGATTTTAAATAAAAATTTAACGAACTCCACCAGAAAACCTAAAATTATTAGATCTTTCAGGAGGACAACAGCCCAGAACAGAGACGTTTCCCAGACAGAATCATCGTCCTTCCACAGCTAACAAATACAGGAACCATGGAGATTATGTAAAAAGGACAGGGAAATGATGTCCAATTGGTAAAAAGAACTGGTACCAAATTATCGTCAGAGGCACCAAGAGCCACCAATGAGTTTGGTAAAAACTATTATTTTTGATATACATTTTCTTCAAGGAATAAATGTATTTAAATTGAACTATTAAGGCTATAAGCGTTTCTAGATATCTGTGGGGAAGCGTTATTGATTATACGTATGCCTTTCACCTTAAACATAATATGAACTGAATTCTTCTTAATCCGTCGAGTTGCTTCTAACTTTGCCCTCTCAAAATCATGCAGGTCAGTACAGCTAACAGCACAGCTGCCTTCGATTACCTCTGGACATCGTTAGTGTGGACAGGGGAGCCAAATAAAAGCATTTTCTAAAGGTTTCAGAATAATTTTAATTATGAAGACAGTTTTGTCAGAAAATCAAAAACTAAAATACAAGAGAAAAGACAATTAAACAGATGAAAGCAAGCTGGAATGGCATGATGAAATATGTTTACTGAGGAGCAGCACAGCATGGTCTACATAAAGATTTTTTCAAATTCTTTTTTTTTTCCATAAAGTTAATAAAATCCTAAAATGTTTAAATCAGGGGTTTGTAAGCTTAAACTAAATTAAAATATTGTTTTTATGATTATTATTTAAAATTCTAAACTAATACCCTAGAATAAGCATTATAAAAACAAGCTACTTTGTTTCCAAGAGTCATGTTGCATTTGTGGCTCAAAACTAATTTTGCTTTTCTGTACAAAAGGGAAATATGTTTTCTTAGGGTTGTATAGGTTGCAGATGACTGGTTTAGATGATGAATAAACATGAATTAAGTTTTTATCTGTGCAGACAAACTTTGGTACTAGTTTTATGTTCAGAGTGAACCTGCGCAGGATTACATAAACTCCAGTCATAAAGGGCGTCCTGCCGACAAACAGGCAGTTTGTTGCTTCGTACTTACTAGCGAGTGTGGAAGTCGGCTAAGGGGAGAGGATGTTGTTCCACCTGACACAGTTTCTCCACCCACATGACACGGCATTAATATGTGAGTGGGTTTTTTTCCCCTACATTTCCCAGAGGAACAGAGCCACCAGGTGGCTGCTGAAGTCTCATCAAACAATGCAGCATGACAGGAGAATCTGCTGAAACACACTATGGTAACATGTTGAACTGTTGTATGTACAAACAGGAAAAAAAACCTGGTGACTAAATAATAATAATAATAAAGAGAGGGGAGACTTGTTTTAGAGAGACACTGATTTATATTCCAAACCACTCTCGTCAGATCCCGCCATGTAAAGCGGCTTCTATAACTAATGGATGAACCGACGATAAAACAGAAAATATTCCCTTCAAATCCGCTGGTGTTGCGTGAATCTTTTATGCAAATGGAATTGCCAATGAGGTGGAGCCATCTTCAGAGGCCTTGACAGTTTTTCCACAGCCCGCTTTTAAAATTTATGCCACTGCTGATTTATAAAATTTATTAATAGCTGCTAGGGAAAGTGAAGCAAAAGAGATGAAACCGCTTCAGTTCTTCTGTCTCTCCTTTTTCTGCTTCTCTTTTCCATCGCTGGTCCCTCGTTACTCTTTCATGGTCCCTCCCTCTGTTTCTTACACTCGCTCCATCTTACTCCTCTGTGGTGGCTCATAGTGATTTTATAATTGGGCTGTGTTCATTGTTATTCAAAGCCCTGTAGAACCAATTAGTGCCAGACCTCCCGACCTTCAGTTGCTATGTAATGGTGGTAACTAAAAGACTTTAAGCGAGGCTGCTGAGAGTAAAAGTCTGAATATCCTTTAGTTCCTGATTAATAATTCCGTCAGCAGCATCACATGCTAGTTTGGAGCTCTTTCTGTGTGTTTTCTTCCTGTTTTTTTACAACATTTTATTAATCTTTAAAGATGGCCTGGATACCGCCTGTCTGCTCTTGTCAGGTAAATGTTGTAATGAAAGAATAATGAGAGCTTACTGGGAACATGGTGCATTAGGGTGGTCAGAAAGATCCCAGAGCTGAGGGGCTTTTCAACATCACTGACGGGTGTGGATAACTAGGCAAAACCTTGATGTGACAATTTGACCTTTGACCTATGTGGTGACAATAAAATTTAGGCTGAATAACACATTTGTAAACTCAAAAATACACCTTATTTTTAAAGGTACATATCTGGTACTTTTACAGGACAGACACCGACTTATTTACACTCATGCTATGCTGTGCATAAGTTCTGTCTGTGCTGATGAAGATTTAACAGGATGAATTTTTTTTGTGACGACGTCTGATGTTTTCTACCCTACTTTCTGAGTAATTCAGCTCATGATCATTTGACCACTTACACAACTAAAGTAACAACCATGACATGCTGTAAATTTTACACCCTTCATCACAAGTAAACTGGAGGTATTCAGGGTGATGCAACAGCCTTTACAAAGTTCAATTTGCCCTCATCCGACTGTAAAACCAACACTTTTTCTGTTGTCTACATTCTTTGAACCAGAGAAACATGGTTTCCTTTGCATTGTTATTTTTCCATAAAGGTCAAATAAGGGGAGAACAGGCCAAATGTCCCGTCAACAGATTTTTCCACTTCAGCTGTGTATTTTGGAAATTCGAGTTGCTGTGGGCCTCCTAGATGTTTTTCTGTTAATTGTATAGTTTTTTGACCTGCCAGTTTCAGTGGATGGCAATGTGTTGGCAGGTTTGCAACAAGTTGTCCTCAAATAAAATTTTAAACAGAGATTTATGAGGCGGTTCTAACTTGGGATATCATTTTATATCCCGACCCTCCCTTATACGTCTCCACAGCTTTTAATCCAGACATGTCGGCCATGTTCCTTTGTCTCTCTTGACAATGTCATCACAGAACAGCTCTTTATATATTGAGATTATGTTTAAAATGTGGATTTTAACGATTGAGTTGTAGTGCAGTTTGTATTGCATGTATGGGCATCATAGTAATAGGAAGCTGTACACGTATACAAATCAAGCTTTTAAAACTGTATGAAGAGCATTTCAACTTTTTCTTCAACTTCACAATTATTCACTAATTTGTGTCAGTCTTTCAGATAAAATCCCAATAAAATAGAAACAACAAACTATGGCTGTAATATGAGACTCTGAAACACCTCCATGCTTAGCAATATCCTTGACAGGCACTGCACTGAAGGGATGAGTTTGGTCTCTGGATTTCTGTCAAAAGACAAACTTCCTGAAGTCAGATCTACTGCACACTGAACATTAAGCAAAAGCAGGAAAAAAAAAAAACATGATCATGTAATACGAGGACAGGAATGAGCTGCACAGAGAGGAAGGACGGAAATATTCGGCTTTCACCTGAAGTCGTCTTTTGACATCCGCGGGGAAACATCTGCATCAGCCGAACCCTAACAAAGACAACCTGCCACAGCCTGTACACGTCTGGCTGGTTGTGCTCCCAACAAACACAAGGTGAACTTTGTGTGACCTTGTCAACAACGAGTCACACCGAGAAAAGGGAGGGAAAAAAGAGAAGAGGCATTTGTTCACCTACAACAGAAAATACAGACAAATGTCATCAGACAGTGCAGAGTCACAACACATAACTCAGACATAGCATTAGGCCCAGTCAGATGTCACAGAGGAGCAGTTAGGAACACTTGATGGTGCTCTGTATGAAACAGGAAACATCCAACATGCAGAGAGAAAGTCTCAGGAAATGCTTACAAATATGGCGACAGATGCACTGATCAACATAGATGCAATATGTTGAATTATCAATGAACGTTTAGACAGAACCTGACCAAAATCTTACATATTTAGAAGGGGTTTTTTTTTTTAGGTACACGTGACATTAACCAGTGGTTATAAATGTAAATATTTAGTCTAAAACTTGAGCAAGCACAATTTATTTAAAATTGAATAGTAAAGCAATAAAGACAAATGTAGAAACATCTCCTCAAATTAAGCCAACTAATAACATACAAGCTCATTTAAAATGTCTATTATTAGGATATGTATCTGTTCATATTTCATTTTTGTTCATGCATGTGTGCTCCAAATATTAAAATAAAGTTACATTGATCATTGATACAGATAAGGACTTAATTAGGACCTAAACGAAGATTAGAAATGGAGGAGTCCAGTTAATTTGGAGAATGTTGCAGGGCATGTAGGTATAGGGAGAAATTTGAAGCTGCTGTTTAAAAGATTAGTTTATCCTTCAAGGTCTAAAAGGATCCAAATGTAGCAGCAGCCTTATCAACCTGAAATGTCTGTCAAACTCCTGAGGGTCCTAATCAAATCCTGATGGACAGCACAACATGCTGTTGACCGGATTGGTCCCAAAACTTGAATTTCAACGCGGCATAAACTGTGATTATACCGTGAGCCAGATGGAAAAATAAACGGTTTTTAATCGCCGCTGGCATAATGTGCAGTGATTGACACCCAAAGGGAGCTGCTGCCATTCCTTAAAAAGAAAATAATAATCATGAGGGGAGGAGAGAGAAGTGGGTTGGCTGATTTTTCCTTCCTGTATACAGGTTTGCAACAGATAGGATGAATTTATGTAAATAGCTGAAATTGTACAGTTAAGATAAAGGCAATGAGTGCAGGAAAGAGTAAAACATCGAGGGTTTTTCCTACCTAAGGACAAAAAACTAAAAATACTAGCAGGCATGTTTTCACTACTCCTGTGCAGACATCAGTTTGAAGAGGAAGTAATGAAACAGATGAGAAAATAGCCCTGTAGTTAGTCCCCATTAGCTTTACTAATGACAACCTTTGAAACCTCTCGCATAGTGATCTACAGTTTCTAGCTCCAGTTGCTAGAGGCCATTTGCTGTTCATCATACTAACCCATTATAGTTCTACAATTCTCCTTAAATCAGCTAAATCCTCTTTAATGCGTCAAATTATACAAGGCTGATTTGCTTGTCTCTTAAACTGGAAAATAGCAAATCAATACAATCATAAATTTAATTTGAGAACTTGACCTCCAGAACTTGTCTCAGTTATAGTAGAAAACATTTCACTTTTCTTGTAGTACAAAATTGTAAATAAATACCTTATGCCACCCTTGTTTTCTCCTTTGTAACATGTGTTTTCGGTTTGGGTTTTTTTCCATTTCGTCATTAAATCTGAGGTCTTGTGAAGTTGGGGGAGGATGGATAAGCAACGTTGTCGACAGGATAGGAAATGAAGCTTCCTGCTTTTTATTGGGTTGCTAGTGGGAACACATGACTCTGCAGGAGATGTGTGGCTTATAGCAAGAACAAGTAAACCACAATTTCTTTCGATGGCTCTGTTACAAACATGTTTGCTTAAGAAATGTAATCATGAAGCCTGACAGTTTATCATATATTACTACACAACTAAATAATCTAAGAGATTGACGAACCATATCAACAACGGCAAATCATTGTGGTAAATAATTTGATCATCATTGTCCATAAAACAATTAATTGGTGGCCTCTGTGTGTGTCTGTCATACATAAATGCTTGGATAAAAACCTCGCTCCACACTACAGCACCAAAAATCAGACAATAAGGACTAGTTGGTTAAACCAATTATGCATCCGGTAAAATTATTCTTCAGCAAGCCGTGCCTAAGTATTTCTGAATGCCTAAAAAGTGGCAGTGGTAACACTCATTAAATCTGAAAGCATACATGTCTAACTATATGCTACCCATTATATATATATGGGTTTTTTTTAAAGCCAAAAATGCCTAACTCCTTGTAGAGCATTTGCATTATGACCTCTCCCATTTGCATTTTATGCAGTTCATTTTAGAACCCTATAAGTCTACATCTAAAAAAATAAAAAGAATGGTGCGGTTGCCACTGTATGTTTGGATTTAAAGAGGACTTTAAATCATCATAAAGCCATAAAGTCATTAAATCCTTCTATTCAGGCTAACTGACTACAATTTTTTTCTACAAATGTTCTAAACTGAGTTTATCCAGCATAAAACAAAATATTGCCATAAGTGGCATGTGGTTTCCTTAATGTTTCCCTCCAGTGTCGTTTTGTTAGGTGGCTTTAGTTCATTCCTGCCCTTCCAGACTCCAGTCAGAATGTGCACATCAGGATGTATGCGGACGATATCAACGTCTTTGAATCAGCTAAAAATACCCACAAAGTCTCTTCTGTTGTATCCGATGTTCATTTCTGGCTAACTAAATTCTGCCTCCTCCCCCCAGGAAACGAGCAATAAAAATAATCACAAACCCTGCCGTCAACAAAGCACACTGAATGGTGAACAGCTGGATGGTAAACATCTTGAGGCACTTATCAGTTTGCCCACACAGTAACATCGCTCACTCTGTATTTTTAATCTACAGAAACTGAGGCACATTAGAAATGGCTCGATAGAGTGCTGCTAAGTCATCTTGTGCCGCCTGCATATTTAATCACCAGCTGGTTGCTGTGGTAATCAATGCATACTGACCCTTCTCAGCATTATAAGTGAAACAGATAAATAGGTAGCACTGCTAATAGGCTTCAAAACTAGTATTAAGAATGAAGTGACCTTTAGTTTCAAATTGCAATTACCATATCTTGGTGAGAAGCAGAAGCACCACTGACTCATGGGTTTTGAAGGAAAATGGCACAGTTGCAAAGAAGGCAAGTAGTCTAGAAAAGCACCAACATGACAGATAAACAAGCAGAAGTGTAGAAATGAGGGGAAAAAAGTAGGTGTCAAATGCAAGACATAGTAGTGCTTATTCTGGGTATTGGTTGAAGCATCATGCGGTTGTGGTGAGCACACATGGGCATCGTCCAGCCGAGAAGAAAACAGGTTGTGAAACACAAAATATGCTGACCCAAAACCCTGATGTTCTGCAAAAGATTGGTTTCTTTTTTGCTTAGAGAGAAAACACTCAAAAACAAGCAGTGAAAATGCAAGCCGACTATCTGAGACATGTCATGTTCCTCTTTTAATGCATTGCAAAAAAAGAAAAAAAACTCAACATGAAGATACTCTGACAGTGTCATGTTAAAATTGAGTTCATACTTGGTTTTAAATGAGAAGTTCACACAGTTGCTTATCTTAAGATTATGATGCAATAAAGCAACAGCATAGCTTCAGCTGGATTGCCCTGACATAGTCCTTCAAACCACACGACAGATGAAAATCCTCCAATAAGAGAAACTAATGCTGCTCTGTGAAGGCAGGAAACCACAGGATTCATTAAGCTCAGAGCCTGTAGGCAGCACAGACCCTGCTCATTTCAACTCCATGTTTGCACCAGTCCAGCTTTTCAACATTGGCACCTGCCCTCTGAAGGGTCTGTAGTTAAGAATGAAACAATGTTCAGACCCACTTCTGTAGTTTGCCATAAATCCTTAACGACAAACTCTATAAACTTCTCCAGGCTTGAATATTTATGGATGCCTGTGGTTCCCTAGAGTGTCGTTTCCTGTCTGGAGCACCTCGTCGAACAGAAACTTCTGTGGAGCCGCTCTGGGTTGTTACAGCTCTCATGGCGAACAGAGCTTCCAAATACAAACGCGGTGGTCTGTTCGGCTTGGGCTATAAACAACATGGTCCTCTGTGGTGAAAAGAATTAAAACAGCAAGAGTTTACACAAGTGTGCAACTACTCTTTTGCATTAACCAGGCTCGCTATGGGCTCTGAGTTTGCTCAGACCGTTTAAAAACTTCCTGATTTTGATCCGTCTGCTAATTAGTGGGTAAAAATAACTTCAGGCTACAAGTTCTCTGAACTTGACCAAGCAACAAAACAGACAGAAATGCAGTGACTTAAAATGGTGAAATTCTGAATTGTATCTGTCGTTAAACCTGGCAGTCAAAGCTGTCAATTACCTTTAATCTGTTCCAGCTTTTTGCACGTCAGCTTGACCACAGTACTTAATCTCACAGCAAGAAGTCTAAAAGGTCTAGTACACAGTCCGGATGAAAATCTTAAGACTGGAAAATGAAGGCATTTTGTGCAGGTGGCTGTAAGTAGGGCTTCAAAATGCAAAACTAAAAAACAAGGACAAGAGACATTTCTGTCGTTAGAAAACGGGAATCCTCAAAACAAACTAAGGCCTATTACTGATGCTGACCGCAGTTCAATAACAACATAACTGTTTTTGAGAGAAAGGCTAAAAGAACTAAACTGTGTTCACTGCAAAGTCTGCATCAAACATGTTGAGAGAGCTTAGATATCTGGGTTTTTTAATCAGACAGTTTCAAAGTCCAATGAGAAAAAAAAAACATATTTATGGTCTTGATGTCTTCCAACATTATTGGCAAGACACATTGGAGATGGCCTCAGCAGTCTGCCATGATCGGAGAGGATTTTTCTTCAATGAAACCACAGAGGTTAAGGTTCTGGAAGAGCAAGAAACTGTAAGCTGTGTGGAGAAGTTGCAAGGGGCATCAGGTAATGACTAAGTCTTTCAATAAGGAAAGCCTTAGTTCTTAGTCTGAGGACGTTTTGCAGAAAGTAATATTCCTCTTTTAGACCATGTTTCCCTGATCTAAACCTCATCTAGATGGTATGCGACATGTTTTTAAAAGAAACAAGAGCACAATAAAAGCTGCTAATATTTCACAATTTGAATTCCTGACTGCTGACTTTAAATCTAGATGTAAATAGGATTTGTCTCTTAATAAAGAAAAACGTTCCCATTGTGAAGAAATGAAATACAAACAACGTTTTAAATTAGTAGTCTAAAAAAAAGGTTATGTTTACGTTTGTTCAATCAACAGACCGTATTGCTTCTGGGGACAAAGGTTCAAACTATGCTTAATAAAAGAATCCCACTTAGTTATTGTTTTTCTCTCCTGTCTGCTTAAACACAACAAATTATTGCGTGAATAAAGAGTTTTTGCATATAAATAAAAGCAGGATGTTAAACTCAGTTTAACGGGATGCCAAAAATAAAAGCTTGATTGCTCAGCGAGTAATCATAATAAATCCATGGTTTGAAAAAAAGTTACAATTTCAAAACTGCTAATATTTACTTCCATAACCTTTGTATGATTAATCATCAAGTCATTTAATGAAATGTAAATGTAGCATTTTAATGGTACCTGTAAATCGAATAACACACAAGACAATTTTTACAACAAATCTAAACAAACAATATCATTCTAATTAATTGTTAAATATGGGCTTACTTTATCAAACAAAAATATTTATTGCATTAAGTTTTTCTAATGAATAAGTTAATGAAAAAATTCTTAATTGTACAAACTGAAAGTGAAATGGATAAATAGCAAAAAAGCTTTCACAACAAAATGGCAACTAGGGCAAGAAAGCATTGGAATCAGAACCAACTGGGTCACTCCAGATGGGTCCCGTCCACATCACCACCTCTTCACTGAGTCCAGAGAGGAATCTCAGAACCGCAGCTTCTGTTTTAGCAAACAAAGACATCAAGATTCTGGTTCTGATTCCGTTTGTTGGGTGCCACTCACTTTCAGTCTCTTTGAAACTGAACTGGATATAAAAGAAAACTACTCTTACGGAAAGTCACTGAAGAATAGTAGGCGCATGAAAACTTGGCAGGAGTTTCAAATGTAAAATAAACAAAAATAAAACACATATCTAAAAAAAAAATTCAACAAAAGAAATCAAGCTTGATCTAAATCGATTGGGAATAAGATTTTTGTTAGTTCTGTGTATTTTTCTGTCTTCTTTTTTGAAATCGGCAAACCGCTCAGCTCCTCTGGGAGCGCAATATTTCTGCCACATTGTTAAACTCAAGAGAGATGGAACAATGTAAACAACTATGATTGTAAACAAAACCATCTTGTGCTTTTTCTTGTGGCTTCCAAACATGCAATTCTACTACTGAATACAAATACAGCCTTTTAAAGTTATATATTTAAAAAAAAAAAACACTTTCTAATTTTGTAAGGATGCAAAATGACACCATTCACATAGGTAATATTTTGGCATCCATCAAGACCTTAGGACAACACTTAGCTTGAGCAAAACGTTTAGAACTGAGGTTGAGACACATGATTATCTACAATTATCTATGTGTTTGAAAGGTCTGCGTTTTAGGCTCTAGAGCCTTTAATTGTACGTAGGCAGGAAGGGGGAGGAGAGAGATACTCTGCTTGGCGCATGAAAACATCAGTGCTGTTCCTACATTAGTCCACCTGCAAGTACACTTTTCTTTTCTCTTATTTAAGAGAAAGACAAATTCAGCCATCTGAAAACCAGCAGGTGGAAATCAGTGAAGCACCAACCACAATCGAGAACACTGCTTTAAAAACAGTGAAAAGCTAAGAGCAACACATCTGGCCAGCTGTCCAAGCAGACACACGATTAACCTGCTAATATCAGTCTTTTGTACTTGACTTAAACTATTAAAATGCACAACGGCAAAAAATATATTGCAATAGTAATAGAAAACTACTGTGAAATTAAAAAGGGGCTCAACTTTGCCTTTTGATTTGAAGACAAAAATGTTAATATCAGAATTGTAACAAAAATGTTCTTCTGTTTTAAGAAAAATAAGATCATGCTTATTTTTACTAAAGGTTGAGTTATAGTCACATTATTAGAGGTTTGTGTTGAGCAAAAATGAGACGAACAAGGGATGTGACTTTCTTTAGCACGGTGTTCTCCAAAAATGAGTCCTCTGACGGATTATATAAATACTGGTGCAGGAAAATCTGCTCTGCAAAAACACCTTGGAAATTGTCCCATTTGGTTGAAAGGTGACACATGAATAATCCATACCAACTCACCAAAATTTGGAAGTGCAGGACCAGGCAATGCAAAAGCGCACAAGACTGATGTCCAGTGGCAGGAACAGAGTGATTGACATGCACGCAACATCGCACCCAGTTCAGTCAATCGACCTAGCTAACAGGCCATTATAACGTCAAAGTCTGACAATGGCATTTGATTATTCAATATTCTGTATTCACACGTTTAGTCTAAGAGGTGATGTACTTGGTAGTTTGGGAAAATTTGTCACTGAAATGTACCCATATTTGTGATTTGTTTTGTGGAAGGATGGATGAATAGTTCACTTTTCCCTCCATCCATCAAACCCCAAAATAATAAATATGGCTCCTCTAAATGAGCCTTGGATTTTTAAACCATCATATATGTTAAAATCTTGCCATGATAAAAATAATATAGATTTATGCACATATTGCTCCTTTGTTCTCATTTTATTTCCCCTGAAGATTATATATTTATACTTCTGCCTGTGAAGGACTGAAAACCAAAGTCAGATTCCTTGTTTGTGCACATAATCTTGGTTTATAAAGCTTTTTATATGACAGTCAGTGTTGCTTTATGAATAACTACCACATCCTATGTCTTCATTTCAAGAATTCCTACTTTCAACACAAATGGAGGGGGAGGACAATGTTTGCAGAAAGCTCAAAATTAATAATTTTCACAGCAGGAAACTGAAGCCTTGCTTCACCTCATGAAGCTCTGTGTTAATATAAGACAGCAGAACAGAAGGGGCACAGCACACTGTCAGAAACCTCAGAGTTTGGTGAAAAAGCTAAAAAAGTTTTACGAGTCCCTTAGCTCCCTTTCACAGCAATAATGTTTCACTCGTAGATTTTCTAATAACTCTCACTCTATCTAATAGCCATAATTTGCCCCCCTTTAAGTCAAGTAATGCATATTTAGAACGAACACTATTCACGGAGGGCTGCCGGTCCCCATTAGAAGAAGAAGAAAAAAACTTGCAGGTAATTTCCCTCCGGAGCAGGAGGATTAATAAGCCAGTCTGATGCTGCTGAAAATTAATGTTTGTTAGAGTCTAAGAGGATGCTGGTGGAAGCAGATGGAGAGAGTACATACGTGCAAAGTGTTAATTTGTTGACACGATTATAATACTAATCAATCATACGCTGATGATACTTAACATTCCCACCCAATATAATGCTGTTTTTCCTCTCTTATGCAACAGAGTGTTGAGTGACGGCTCTAGACCTGGACTTTCCCCCCCTCTTTTACTTTTTCCAGCTCGGTTTTCAAACTCTGTGGTAAGGAGCAGAGAGTTCACCAACAGGCTGTGTGTCAGTGGGCAATTATGAGGACCTGCTTCACTAAGCGTGTGGTTTCCACTGACAAATCCATTCACAGCCTGCAGAGAGCTGCTATTTTTGAATCCTGGCCCGCCTTGGCGTTAAGCTTGTAACACTAACATCAAAGTTCACCGAGCGTGAAAGGTCTGATTGTCCATTACAAGCGCCTGTGGTGGTATCCATCAGCTTCGGAGTGACAGAGCTGACAACCACAGAAGGAAATCATTTTAACAGGGAGTGGTACAATGTTTTTCCAAGGCTTAGAAAAACATCTTAATTAAATGTTGACAGAAAATTCCAACCAAGAACCTCCAGTGGAGGAACAAAAAAAAAAAAAAAAGGAGGTTACATGAATGCAGAATATGAAGGGCAGATGTTCGCCGTCTAACCTCTTCACCTATAGTAAGATAACATGAGGCTCGACCCAGCAGAGATCAGCCAGAGGCAGACATAACTTATCCGAACCTTCCAAACATACTTTCCACTAAGGTTTGACTTTACAGCAGTCTGGAAGATTGAACACAACTATTGCGTTCTTTAACATCTTCTTATATCTCAGTCCTTGTTGTGCCATTCATGTTTCCGGACCTGCCACCTGTCTTTCTAAAGTAGCTTAGAAGTAGCAGGTAGTGTCTGCTAAAACACACAACCGATCCATCTCCACCTCAAGCGGACAAAGAGAAGTTAAGATAGATATTCAGCCACAGAAACTGGAACTAAATAACCTTGTTTTGTGTTAATTAAAAGAAAATCATGTTATGCACAATATCAGTTGTTTTTCCCTTCACTATTGATTTAAATAGTTTCATCGGGTCAAAATCAACAAGTCAATTGATATATGACAGGAAAATAAAACGGTCCAGCACCATAGCACATACATAAACCAGTATTAAATACAAATCTAATCACAATTTAATCAATAAACACAGGCAAATTTACAGAAAGTAGGGGGTAGAAACTAATCTGTCCTATTGGAGAGAGGACAGCGTTCGTACCTTCATCAGTGGTCAGGAGTTCTGGGTTGTGACTGACCACGTTTGGTCATTATGGTTTCTTTTTTCAGTTTCCACCTCAGGGTGTTTGGAATCTCTCTCAGATATATGTTAAGACGTTCCGTCCTCCAGGAGGGACTCAGACCAAAATGTTTGACCGTAATGACATTATTGCATTAGGAAGTGGGGGGGGGGGGGACGGGGAAGCTTCCAAGCCTGAGTACATTATCCCAACTGTAAGGTACAGGTTAGGCAGCATCCTGTTAGCGTTGTGCTGCAGGAGGGAGAGTACTTTGCATAATAGTTTGCATCATGAGTAAAGAGTATTATGTGAAAATATTGGATCATCTTAAGACATACGTTCAGGTTTGGGTACAAAACGGTCTTCCGAATGGACAATGCCCTTATTAAAAACTACCAAATTAATTAGAGAGCAGTTTACACAAAGTCAAGTGTTTTTGAGTAGCATCCCAAAGCCCTGATCTTAGAGATAAAGACTTATCTCTCGCCCATTATGCTAGCAAATATAAATTATGTAACCATAATAACGCTAGACTCTAGACAACCATAACTCCAGATATGGAGATGAAATGTTTTGTGCGTTTTTTATACAAAGAAAGGTATGCATGACTTCAGCTGCATTTATGTAGCTCTGACAGAAAAATTGCACTCCATGTTGGGGGAAATCTCCTCTCTTGCCGCTTGTTGCCACTCACGTTGAGTTGAGGAGCAGACCAACTTTTTCCACTTATTTATGTTAAACCTATCAGTTCACCAACATAGAAACTGAGAAACTACATAAGTTCGTATTTACATACGAAATGCAGTTAAACTGTTTAGAAATATATGAATTAGAGGGAAATAATATAAAAAAATTGTATTTTTTTTTCCAGAAAATATATTGCACCTGTTTCTGGAGATGGCCGGTCTTTACGGTGGATAGATGTCTTAATGTTTCCCTCTGGGTTTCTTGTTTTTCACATGGTGAAGCTATTTTTCTTCGTCGTATGAAAATTGGAGTCCAATTATCCCATCTGACGTACACCTGGCTGAACAAATGTGAACTGAAACCAAACGAGCAGAACAAACTCAATTGCAAATAAGCTGTTAGCAGCTTTACGCTCTTTTTTCAAACAGCATTAACTACAGTTTTAAACATAAAAACTAATGCAAACATTTATTTTAATTAAAACAAAACAACTCACTCGGATATGACGTTGGGTAGACCTCAACAGGAGGGTTTCAGTATTTGTCAGTGCAATACCAGATGTCACCACACAGATAGTATAGGAATTGCTGAACTCCAGTGGAGGCGCTGTTTCGTCATTCAGATGTGTAATTAAAATGACGAATATAAACTGAAAATTATTCCCATAAAGTGCACATTCAAATGCGAATGAGAATATATTACATTTAACAGCGCTTTCAACTTTATCTCAACTTTTCGCTTGCACATTAATCTTAATTGGAATAGTATGTAAAGTGCAAACCTTATTTGCTTACTCAGCTCATAAACCAGTTAATATCTTCTCATGACTCTTCACAAGACAAATAGGTCCAGCAACCGTGACACAAGGAAGTAGACAGTTTTGTAAAGTTATTTCTAAAAATGAATTATTTTAAACATTTTACTTTTTGGTGAGGTTGCCAAGTGCCCCCCTTAATTTGACCAAAATACACCTTAGAGATCGTCAGCAGAAGAAAGAAACCATAGTGAAACCAAAGCATAGGTTTTCTCTCTTTTGGTTCCATCCCCACTATACACATTGCAGTGGGGACATTGTTCTGCTGCAAAAAGACGGACACTTGTCAGTTTTAGCTCCACATTTGACAACAATCAAATATGGAGGGCAACAATTCATCTGGTCATCGAACACGACATTCAGACAAAACCGTGTTAAAAACCAAGCTATTTTTTTTATTCCACTTAGTATATCCACTATTTTGTGTTGGTCTTTCAATTAAGATCACAGTAAAATTTATTGTAGTATGTTGTTGTCATGGGACAAAATGTGAAAAAAGTTCAAGTTTGGCATGACAGTAATTCACAAAGATCTAGTTCAGTCATAATAAAGTACTGTTTAGCACGATAACATCAGAGGGGAGATTTATAAATGCACACAAGTTGCCAAACAGTATAAAAGTGTCATGAAGCTTCACTCAGTTGCTGCAATGATTGAAACAGTTTTTATTGACTTGACCCACAAATAAACCAACCACCAACAGCAAATGGAGGAGTTTGTTTGAAATACAACCCAGCCACAATCAGCTATTTTCAGAGCAAAGTGCAGAAGAGATCAAACATCTCAGGAGTTTATTAGTATCCAGAGCATCTTGGATAACAACCATCAGATACATAATTTATAGCTTTCACCAAACAGCTGGCCTGTTTTGAACATGGATACAAAAAAAGAGAAAAATACTCGAATGTCTAAAAGGTTCTGAAATGCTATAAAAGGCTATAAAATGAGCATTTACAAGGCAAATGCTCATTTTATAGAGCCCAGAGACAATGTTTTGACCTCCATTGTTGTATTGTGATAAACAGATGTTGGCATCATAACCTAAGTTAAATTCTCACAAAGCTTCATGTAGGTTGTGTATTTTAGGACATCCTCAGGTCTCAGGAAAACATCCTCACACATCAGCCCAAAGACAAAAAGCCATCAGACCTCCGACTGAACGGCTTCAGCTAAAACACCTTCAGACGAGAAGATCTAAAAAAAAGAAAAGCATCAGAACAACGGCATCCAACGGGTTTAATTTAGCTTTTTATCATTTCATTCATAAGGTCTTTAACCCTTTCAAATTTAAGTTGGAAACAGATACTCATATTAACCTAAATTTTCAAATTACAGTAAAAAAAAAACCCACCACCTAAAACCAGGATTATTTACAGCCTTCTGAGGCCAAAACTGATCTAAAAGCTTTATCCTGCTCAGTCCAGCTCCTACTCTGGACAAATCAACAATCTGAAGAAAAAAAACAGATAAAACAAAAACTTTTTCTATATTGTATTGCGTGACAGTGTTCTGCAGATGTCGCTATTTTCATTTCATTTCAAGATAAAATTAAAAGCAGTTCAGAAGCGATCAGTACCTTCAGAGGTCAAAGTTTAGTTCCTGCTGTTGGTTTGTTCAGAAAAAAATTACAAAGAAGTGAAACCAAACCCAGAAAAGTGAAGCTGTGGAAACAAAACCAATGCAGGAGAAAAAAACTATGCGACTGATCCACAGTTTTGACGGGAAGTCAAACTCCGGAGACAGCTCTCTGTGGGTTTGTCTTTACAAGAGAGTTCCCAAATCAACCCGATCATGGGATTTGTTTTTTTCCTCTTTTAAATTAACATATAAACGATGACTGCTGCTGACAAGACAAAAAAATACTGCCTAGTCTGGGTAGTGAAAAGAAAAACTTTAAAAGTCTGAGGATGTTTCAAAATAGAACTGCTAACTATATTAGAAAATGCTTCGCAGCAATTATCTGCTTAGCTGAATTTCAACACCGGGTTCCGACTGCAGCAGCGAAGATTAAAATATAAATGAGGGATTAAAGAGGCTGAGGAACAATGGAGGTGAGAAGAGGAGCTAATCTAATTAAGATTTCAATCACTCAATTAGATCTGAGTAGGAGAAACAAATGGCAAGTAAATTCTTTCATCATAACAACCGGTTTAATTACTCCAAGACAGAGCGCTGACATCTGGTGTGTCCCCTCCAGACTGCTGACAGAGTGTGTACGAACACACACACGTATAGAGTAAGAGGGAGAGTTTTGCTCCGACAATATGGAGGGATTTTGAGAGTGGGAGTTCAACAAGGCCTGGGCTTTAACTGAGCCCCGACTGTGTTTATGAGCGGGGAGGCTGGCAGCACGGTGCAAAGAGTCGCATTAATGGCGTTCGGGCCGATTTTTCCCATGAGAGCACGGCTCTCCGGCTGAGAATGAGGTCACGGGCCCTTTTCGGGGGAGGAGAGGTGCGGTTTAATTCGACACACGAACACGAGGGCCTGACTGCGGACAGACAGCCTCGGGGAGGGGTTTCGGGAGGCCGGGGAGCCGCGGCGGTGGCCCGAGGTGCCGTGCCAGCAGCACACTCAGAGGGAACAGCCAGGGCTTCTCAGTACTCAGCTGCACCACTTCTTGTTGCGAGTCTGTCTAACCACTTCCTCATGCTGCAGGCAGCGAGGTCAGGGTTCAGTCAGGTCCTCTGACAGCCAGAACAGGCTGCAATAACAAGAGTGCTGGAAACAAGAACTCTCTTTCATTTTCTCTCCACAGCTACTGCCCTCCTCCCCCCGCCCCCACTCAGCGCTACTCCCACCCTCCCTGCCTTCCTTCCTGCAGCAAGACACATTTTTGCAGTCAATTTGTTTCTGTGGGGCCGCGGTATTTACAAGCCTGAACCATGGAAGTTTTATCATTATACAATGAGCTGTTCCCTGAGCATAAAGCTCAAAAACAGGCTTGTCTGGAAATATTTTTCAGTTGTACGGTCAGTGTTGGATTTAGCAAAATAAATCAATCCCAGAAAAGAAGTTTATGGAGGACAATAAAGATGAAAGCGAAACCCTGAGGGAAATCTTTAAAGGCTTTTTATGCAACATAGATATTTTGGCTTTCACGTCACAGTTTAGGTTTTACGGAGGAGAAACAAACCCTTCAGTACTTTCTGTTGTTTTCAAACAGTTTTTAGACATATCTGGAAAAATCAGATGGTAACATGCTGCCCTCGTCTGGTTAAGAATGATATTGCAGCTACACTGTGATAACTACTTTCAAATCAGATTCGTAGTAAGTTTTGTTTTGAGAGCTAATTTCTTGGACTTTCAACCAGAAATAAAAATGTAACTTTTAGACAGTGAGGGGATTTAAAAGTAAGGTGAAATTAGCCAATCACAAGAGTTCTTCCTCCCTGTGACATCACACAGCTTTCTGAATTGGTACTTTTTGGTACCAATTCAACTATTGGAGGAAACTATTAAAATACTAACTTAAAACTACAAGTTGTTTGTGCATTAAATTAATGTTAACACATAGAGGGATAAGCAGCACTGACATCAAAAGCTTTTCATGGATATCTAAAATTTTATTTAATAATGGCTAGTGAGCTTTTTCAAATTATCAAAATGAAGAGTAACCTTCGTTGCCTCATGTAAAGACTGCAGCTGGTTTTCATATCAGCAGAATGGCACAGAAGCAACAAAAACAGCTTCTGCTCTACGAAATATGCTTTGTCTTGACTAAACTGAGCGTTTAGTTATTCTGCTGATCCCTAAAAACTATAAAATTCAGCCGATATGCTGAAATTGGCATGAGAGTAGAGAGTCTTTAGAGGTAAAGCTTGAAAACCCATGAGTCAGTCCACGCTGCAGGATCATCTGTTCAGTCTCAAAACAATAGATTCAGGGTAGAATAAAACCGCGGCCAGCATGATGAAGTTGTTGCTGTGACGCTCGTATCAATTTTACAAGAACAAAGCAGAGAGCGGACACTGCAGGGTCTGGATGCTGGGGGTCGTTTCACATGTTTGTGAGTTGATCATATGCCACAAGCGGCAGTTTCACACTCCAGAGGGAGCATGTTGGTATTAATAGGTCAGAACGGTGTGTGTGTGTGCAAAAATACAAGTCAGCTAAGTGGGTCAGAGACACGGATTCAGGGACCCGGTACGGGTCAGCGGGCAGACTTAGAGGTGTATTTGCACATTTCTGGCAAGGGTATCGGCAGAATAGCTTTGCCCCGCAGGTCAGCTTCAATATTTGTTGTACGGATGATTTATAAATATTTCCCTTTGGTCTCACCAAGGGCAGAGCATCTCGCCAGGGCGAGAGCTCTCTCTGAAGTGAAGCCATAAAAGTAAATTCTGTAAGATGCCTACGTGCCTCAACACACACACACTCCCTGCAGCACCATACCCTCTCATCTCTGTCAGAAACACACACACACACACCACCAAAACCAACACACACACACACACACACACACACACACACACACACACACACACACACACCACACACACACAGACCTTAGCAGCAGAATAACTATGATCAGAGTAGATTATAAGGCACTCAGGCCGGAAACCTGCAGTGACTCCGACTTTGACTCCAAGCAGTCACCATCAGGTCGGGTTTGCAGGGAGATCAAGAGGCTCCCACGGAAATAAAAGTGCTAAACGCAGTTTAATGGCGGTAATAACTTGTTGTCAGTGAGGAAAAATTGAGCGCAATTAAACCGGTATCTTCACAGCGGGGATGAGAATTTCAAAAAGGGTTGCGATATTCACGGTTTGGAAATGTCACAGCAAACAATTCGCCTCACGTCATCTTTTTATTTTCTTCCTTTTTACAACCCGCCTTTTTGTACCAGTTGCGAAAACGCTGCTAACTGGATAAAAATTAGCTGTGAAGATTTGAAAAAAAAAGAAAGAAAGAAAAGCTCTGATGAAAAGAAAGTAACAACAGAAACAGATGTCAGATTTATAACCGGTTGCATCTTGAACTCCTGCACTCTCCTCCTGTGCGTCCAGTTGGATGGTGTGACAATACAACCTAATAAAACTCAGATCTTAACCTCTACCTCCATCCTGTGAAACTGCTCTGAGATCAGCCGACAATAACTCAGCCACCGAAACCGCCAGTCAAACAGGAAGGCCGTTTTTGACTGTTTGACCTTTTGCCCTACACGCTACTGAAATCCCAGCTCGGTGGAGGAAATGAACCCTCTGAGCCACTTCATCATCATCAGTTCACTACAAAGCAAATGTAATTCATGTTGGGCAAGAGGCAGCAAATTAGGGAAAGAGCTGAAGGCTCTGAATTAGTCTCAGCGTCTTGGTCGCCTCGAATGAAAACAATCACAGACTGTTACTCAGCCAGATCAAGAGCTGGGGATTTTTTTAACTCTCAATTGTTTGCTGTTTTCTAAGAAAAAAAAAAACTCAAAATGGACTCCCTGGAAATCACCTTTTCAAGTCTAGATGTATTTTTGCCAAGAAATGAAAGAAATATTTCTTTTGTTACCCAGAAAGTCTTTGTTTATTTAGTGTTGTACCGATGGTTATGGTCAAAAGAGGCATTCCCAGCATTCATATTAACCTTGGTTAATCAGTAGCACATTCATCCTGACTGACAGTGGTGATTGAGTTTTCTGCTCTCTCATAAAGTAACTGGAATGAATTAAATAAGTGTTTCAATGACACTCATTCATCAAATTGAAAGCACCTTTTGAATTTCTGTGTCAGAAATGTTTGATGCGGTATTGAATAATAAATGTATTTCGGTCATCAGTTCTGTTAAAGGGATGATTTAATGAGACGTGTAAAAATCTTTGTGAAAGTTTAAATACCACAAAGGGTAAAACCTGAACATCCACACGACAGTTTCTTGTATGAAGCAACGAGTTTCACTCAAACTGCCTGAAATGTTCTTGCTAACCATCAATCCCGCAACATCAATCAAAATGGATAATCTCCCACAGAATTGGTGTCATTCCTACAAACTTGCAGCATTTCTTCATGGACTCAAACCGAGGCTTCCTCAACCGCTCCAACAACTTCTAGCCGACACCCTCAGGCGTATAGCAACGTCTCCCAATCACAGATCAAATCCGAAAGTCTTATCTGAACCAAAATGCTAAAATTTCCGTTTCAAAGCAAGAGGTTGTTGTGGAAGAAGTGACGGGAAGGTATTTTGGAGCGGGATATGCAGCGGTTGGGACCCATCTGTTTCTCGCTAGGAGGGAGGAAGAAAAGCCCAACAGATACGCTAAGCATTAGCGGTTAACCAACTACTAATGAGGGGAAAAGAAAAACATTGAACTCAGATGAAACTGTTTAGCATGCGGGAGTGTATGATGTCCTTACTGGGTTCTACGGACCGATGGCCAACACTCACGTAAGCCTCATCTGTAATAACCGAGGGGATAACAATGAGAGACGATCAGCTCTGGTTCTAATCTCTGTGTGTGTTATCCCATCCCTGGAATAAGGAGAGCTGTTTTCACACATGTATCCTATACACATACTTCCACACGTTGGATTCAGCAAAAGTCCCGGGCTCTGGGTTCTGGTCTTGGCGTGTAAACGCAGAGCCTTCTGCCAGCGTTTGGGGGTTTTGCTGGTTTTCATTTCTCTGATCCCCCGCTCTCTTCCCTCATCTACCTCTCCAAGCCCTGGAATAAATCTTGGGAAAAGAGCGGGCCTCCTGCCCCCACGCCGAAACTCATTCCCAGGTGTGCAAATCCCGGGTCAGGCCAGGATCACGCTGCAACACCGCCGACGTGTTACATAGAGGGGTAACGCACGGCGGCAGATGACGAGTACAGAGGGATGCGAGGCGAACGGCAAGGGAAAGGTGAGAAGCGGGAGGTTGAGGGGGCCAAGAAGCAGAAACGGGATGAAAATTAAATAAAGTGATAGAGAACAGGCAAGAGACAGGAGAGCCCGGTTTGGGAATGCGAGCCATGCTGAAACCATTCGGCTCAAATCAGCACCATGTGTCCTTCAGAGTCTTATTATCCCATAAATGAACTTTATTGAGGCAACAAAGTGCTTTGGAGCTCTGCGAAAACATTAAAGGGGCCCCCGCCTGTCTCGGCCTGGGGCCAAGAGGAGTCCTGTTCCTCAGGGGATGCATGAAAAAAAAAAAAAAAAAAAAAAAAAAGCGGGGCCCTTGGCCGCATGTTTGCTGCCCTCAGACCGTGGGTATGTCTGAGTAATAGCCTATTAGTGACAGAGAAATAGTTAGCAATTACACAGAGCAGACAAATATGGCGCAGGCCCCCTGAACCACCTGACCCTGTGAGGGTAACCAGGAAGGAAGGATGAGAGGCGACGGGAATCGAGAGGAGGAAGAAATGTTGGCGCGATGCTGCGAAAAAGTACTTGACCCCTACAGAGATTTATTCTGTTTCTGCTCTTTCAGTCAAATCAAGAAGTTTTAGATCAAAGAAATTTTGATTCGAGACAAAAACAACTAGAAAAAAATAAAATTATATATATATATATATATACTGTATATACACAGTCCAGTCACATTAATGTGACCACCACGTACTTTCCACTTCAGAGTTAAATAACCAATCACAGAAGGCAGGTGGCAGCACAGTGCAGTTGAGCGTATATAAAGGGTGTGTGTGGGCTTCGGAAAACATTTCAATCGTTGGCGTAATGCAGAAACGAAGCGATTTATCCGACGTCCAAAAGGGCATGATCATTGGCTTTCGGGCCAAGGGTGGAAGCATTTCCGAAACGGCTGAGTTTGTGAACTGTTCGCGTGCCGCCGTGGTAAAAGTGTACCGTGCATGGCAAAATGGGACTGTCCAAAATCAACGACGTGGCAAATGTGGTGCACCACGGGCCATAGATGACAGAGGCGAACGACGGTTGCGGAGATGCGTTCGGGCAGATAGACGGGCTACCGTTGAGCAACTGACCACTAAAATGAACCAAGGGGCTACCACAAGTGTCTCCCAAACCACTATTCAGCGAACATTGCTGCGTCTGGGCCTCCGAAGCAGACGCCTGGTTCGTGCACCTATGCTGACTGGTGTTCATCGACGACGAAGGCTAGAATTTGCACGCCAGTACAGCAGCTGGACGTCCACTGAGTGGCGACAGGTAGCGTTTTCAGATGAATCGCGTTTTATGCTCCATCGGACAGATGGACGTTGGCGTATAAGGCGTGAAACCTCTGAAAGGAACCACCCTGCAACCATTGCAGGAACAGTCCAAGCTGGAGGCGGGAGCATTATGGTCTGGGGAATGTTTTCCTGGCATTCTCTGGGTTCACTGATTATTGTGGAAGGCACGATGGATCAATACAAGTACGCATCTGTCCTTGCGGACCATGTCCACCCCTACATGCGCATTGTTTTTCCTCAGGATGATGGCATCTTCCAGCAGGACAATGCGAGGTGCCATACAGCTGCCAGTGTACGTGCGTAGTTCGAAGAGCACCAGGATGAGTTTACCGTCCTCCCCTGGCCAGCAAACTCACCTGACTTAAACCCAATCGAGCATCTGTGGGACCATCTCGATCGAGTTGTTCGCGCCATGGATCCTCAACCGCGTAATCTAGCGCAGCTGGCCACGGCATTAGAGTCGGCATGGCTCAACATCCCAGAGAAGACCTTCAGGGACCTAAGTGACTCTCTTCCTGCACGTCTCGTAGCAGTTCGCTCTGCGAAAGGTGGTTATTCTGGCTTTTGACAGATGGTCACATTAATGTGACTGGACTGTGTATAACATGTAGTTTTCAGATTAAATGTGTAATACTGATTTCTCCACTTTGTTAAATAATGAATTAAATGAATTTTTGGAAAGCTGTGTTTTTAACTTGACTGGTGACGCCAGGAGATGTTTTGCAACTTCTTCGCCGATTACAACGGAGGATGTTCCAGAAAACGTTTTGTCCATCAGGACTGCTGGTCACCCATCAGAGCTTCACCATCCTGACTCTGGCAACTTTAAAACGTGTTGCATTTCCAAGACAAACATGGGATCATTTCCAAAAACCTAAAGTAATCAATGGGAAGACGACGGACATACAAAGCTATAATACCTCTGTGACGTGCAGAATATTCGGTTTAAGGAGGAACCCAGTCAATCTTGAACATCAAAGTGTGTTTACCCGTCTTAAGGGAGCAAATGATCACTTGTGAGGAGTTATATGAGGGTTTTTGTGGCTTTAAGAAGAAAGCTGCAGAAACGTTAAACTGCTTCGACCGATGAAGACTCCAAGTTTGAAAATAAAAACCATCTGGTGATGAAGCAAAGGTTATCAGAGTCCAAAGTCTGCTTTTCATTTTCAAATGAAGCCTTCAGCTCAAATCTACCAACGCCACCTCGTACTGGCCTTTGCTTCTCATTCTGAGCAAACATTTCAGGTTTGGTCAGTAAACCTTTTCGGCTCCAGAAACGTGAAACAAAACAAAAAACAAAGAGAGTTCCTTCAAACTGGGACCTGAAAGTGTCAGCTATTGAAAATCTAATCAGTTGGTCTTTCCTCGCAAGACTCCCAAGGGGAACAACAGCGCTTTTATCCGCGCTGATCAGAGTGTAAGTGCTGTATTTAACACGCGGCACAGTCACAACAAAAAGTTATCTCAATCCAGACATGCAGAAAGGCCCCCCGGGGCCCCGAGTGTGACCGGTGAACCGCAGCCGCGCCTCCGGAGAGACCGAGCGTGGGGGAGAGAAATGAGCAGCCACTGAGGTGGAAGACTGCTGCGTTAGATAACAAATGTTCATGACAGCTCAGAGGGCTGCGAGGAAATACGTGGGCGTGTGTTTGATGTGTATATAACCACCCGCCTGGCTCCCCAGCCAGCTCACCACTCAGCAGGCGCTCAGCGGACGGCCGGGGCCCAATCCAACATAAATACTGTCTGATCCTTTTTGGGGGCGACAAATTTCATAAGGATGGGATTTTTTTTTCTTCCATTTTCCCTTTTCTTTCTTCTGTGGTGAGGAAAGGGGGGTTATAATGATTAACCAAACTGCCGCAAGTGGATGCATGGGACTGATTAGGACACTGGAAATAAGATTAAAGAGATTTCTAGCAACAGATTGAAATGTATTTGCCATGATTGCTGAGAACAGCTTATTCAGGCCAGACCACAAAAATAGAGCATCATAAAATAGAGGAAGGAGGAGGAGGACCGGAGAGATTTGCTGAAACTCAGGACAAACCTTGCAGAGATTAGAGGGTGTGTGTGTATGAATGGACAGAAGGTGAAACAGCAGATGGATTAGTTCTTAGCTCATCTACTTTCAATAATCAATCACTTGGGTTTATTTAGCCACAATTAGCTCCCGAAAAGGAAAAATCTCCCACCTGCGGAGTGAGTGAGCGCCACGAGTTTTATCTGACATTCAGACCTGACCTCTGTCCTCAGGCTGCCCCTTAAGAAAAAAAAAAGGGGCTTTGATGAAAAATAAATCTATTGATGTCAGAAAGAGAAACAGACAAATCAATATAGGGGCAGGCTCCAGGATAAAAGTGGGCGCTGTGTGCCAGAGAGATCCTCACTCTCATTCCTGGGCTGATTGGCCTTAAAGTGAAACCACATGAACGGAGCCGCCGCAGGCCGCCACCCCCGCCAGGGAACATAGGAGCGCGAGGAACTCAAAGCAAACCGACGTCAGCGCTCACCAACCCTAAAACCGCTGCAGGTCGCATCAACGTTCATGATTTCCAAACCGCTCTACGTCATCCATATTTAGAGGTACATATTTCTTTAAAAACCAAAAACAAACAAAAATGAAGCTTCGCTCACCTGTTTTTTTTTTTTTTGGTCTAATTTCTCTGCAGATCGTCTCAAGTTCAGTCAGGCTGATCAGGTATCAAAACTGGAGGCCATGTTGGGTCTTTTATTGTCCCCATCTTTCCTGAAATCCCTGCTGTGTTGTGTTAAATTAACACCTTTAAATGACAAATTTGTTTGTAAAATTTGACTATTCTGAGGGGGTGAGTGGGGAAATGATAATACAAATAAAAAAAATAAAAATAATCAGTTGCTTTATGTGATGTCACAGGAGGCATGCATGTTTACAAGTTCATTTTAGAGGCTCTTAATTTGATGGCAAAACTTTACACAATAAAAAACTGATGACATGTTCTAGGAAACAAACTCGTCTATAAAAATAGTATTCACTCACTTGGATGTTTTAGCTTTTTACTACATTTACAAATCAATCAAAATTAGGCTTTTTGGCAAAAAAATAATAATTTTGATAACAAAGAACGGAGTAAAAATATGCAACATAAATACTTAATCACCACTTTCAAGTCAGTAGTTAGTAGATGTACCTTGGCTGCAATCACAGCACAAAGTCTCTGTGGATTCTGTGATTTCATTCCTTACTTAAATTCACATTCAATTAAAAAATACTTTATTGATCCCAAAAGGAAATTATATCATCTTCTTTGCAAAACTGTCTTTCAACTACAATCAGTCCAGTCACTAAATTCAGGTCCACTCAGATGAAATCTGGATCTGGATCTCTATTGAATTACATTGGTCACTATGAAGAGGATGAACATTTATGCTCATTTTGTTATATATTTTTATGATAATTTATGTAGAAATCAGCTTTTTTGTGTTACCATTTTAAAAAAAAAAAAAAAAGCCTAATCTTGTTTCTTTTTTATGATTGATTTGTAAAAGCAATAAAAAAAAGTGTAAAATATTGCAGGAGGGGGATACCCTTTTATAGACACTTAGTATTCAATGTAGTTGCTATTGTAAAGAAAAACTCGAGCAGCTTTAACTGTGTTTACAAATATTTTCTACATATTATTCCTGATATACATATTATTCCCATCCGAGAACCATTCGGGTGAGCTAAATTAAATAAATGAAATAAATTAGCCTCAGAGAGATCATGACTCCAGCTTGGCCCAAATCAATTATTACATTCCTGCAGGTTTAAATGTTTATTTCTTGCAGTTGTCTGGGCAGTTAATAGAAAATTACTTTAAATAATCAAAGTTCAAAGAGGTTAGAAAAAGTCCTGGAAGTTAGCAGCTACAAAACCTTTTGAAACAGATGGCTTCTTTTCACACCTGAAAAACGTTGACACGTCAAGGTCAAAATTGTAAAAGTATGAAGCCAAAGGAAAGCGATTCTGTAACTTTTGTTGATTGAATCACAGGAACATCAGGCGCCGACAAGCATGTAGTTTTCTATGTTAGGCACTTTTATTGACGTATGAATGTTCAACAAACAGAAAGTGTTATTAAAGAGAAACATCCAGTTTTACCACAACGGTTGGACAGTAGAGTTCTGCAAACATCAAGTCGAAACATATCCCAAATTATTAGTGTTAGTCCTTTAAACCTGCAGAACCTCAAACACCTACTGTCACTTTCCAAACCGAAGACGGGAGTGTTTTCAAGTTACTGCTAATAGGAGTTTCTCTACATAAATAAATGCACCTTTTTGATTCTTGAATTGTCAGACGTTCCTCTGAACACGTTTGTGCCGCTCTACTTCCAGACCTGCTGAATTATCTGATTCGTCAGACTGTCGTAAAGAAATTAAAGTAGTAGAAAGCTATGAAAAACATATCAGTGGAAAGGCAAAAAGAGACTTGCTCCAAAAATCACAACACAACAGCATCAGGAGTCACACAAAGCTGGCTCAGGGGTACCTGTTGCTTTAAGGCAGCTTCTGAGTTCACTGCAGCAGGAGTTAGATAAAAGACAATATTTAGTTTTCTCTCTTTTTTTTCAAAGAAATAGGATTAATGTGGTTATGCATTAGGTTTTACATTTTCATTTTCAATATTAAAATTGCTCTCCTACTTAAATTTAAGAGTGCAGAACTTAAGAGCTTGGAAAAACAACTGAATACCCCTGAGCTACAATGGTTACGTCGTCTATGGACTTGGCCTGCCAAGTCTTAGCACTAGAGGGAGCTCTGGGTTCAACAAAAAAAGTGAACATTTCACTGCAAACTTTAGGAAACAGCAGATCTGCACAGACTCCAACCCGGCATCATCGGCACATGGCCTCATGTAATCCGACTGATGGACACAAATTGACCTCTGACTCCCTTTAGGCTTTTGAGTTTGGACCTTCAGAACTGGATAAGCAGTGTCATAAAATTGAGTCCGATTCACAGGAAGTCAATTAAATGTAGCGACAGACATGAAACAGGTTAAAGGACAGATTCATATTTTTAAAATGTCACAGGCCTGAGTGAGTCGTGATTTGAAAAAAGTTGTTATTCCTTCTGGATCCATGCAAGATCCAGAATTTCATGCTGATAAAAATTTACTATAACTAAGAAGTGGCTTCGAATTAAGACATTTTTCACCATTACAAGGATCATATACAATTTTCTTTTCAGAATTCTAATGTTGCAGACTACAATTTATTTTCTTTCCAGGTAGTTTTTTTAGTTCAGTTTAGTTCTTTTTTATATATAACTTGATGCTGAAGTTGGCCTCCAGTTCTAGTCTCCAAAACCTTTAAATTTGACCTGATTACAAAAGTACTGTTACTGCTTTAAGCAACAAAACAAGTTAAAAACGCTTATTTAAGGTGGTTTGGGAGCATTAAAGTGTTGGAATTACGTCTTTTTTCATTTTGTATGGGTGTGTATTCTTCCCTCAGCGTGTTGAAAGCCAAACTACTGATTACTAAAATGTTAAACGTAATAAAGCAAATTTAAAAGCCTTTAATTTTTAATATGAATCTTATACACAAGGACTTTTTTATTCATATTTATCTTGCATCAGCTTAATCAGGAGTGAAGTCTTGAAATTCTGAAATTTTGTCGCACTCATTTTACAAATATTAAAGCAGATTCCACACTTATCCACAAATGTAAGGATTTCACCACATGAACCCAGAAGTTTCACTAAGAGTTTTCTGAAAAGAAACAATCAAGAAGTAAAATATTTAAATATTACATCAAAACATTTCATTCAAGGTTTTAAAAAATAGCTGCAACATTTTAAACAGTTTTCTTTTGTTGCACAAATAGCCAAAACTGAAATTCATACCGTTGCCTGTGGCTATTTTAAGTTTGCATATCTTAATATTTTATGAGTGACTTGGAATAAGAAGGGATAATTACAGCAACATTAGTAGATAATTAAAATATGAACCTGTCCTTAATTTCTTTTTGTAGCAACACTTCAATAGACAATGACAACTTTCTGCAGTGTCGACTGTCAGGTGGGAATGTGAAAGTAGTCTTGTGATCATGTCCTGTTTTCATTTCAGCTGAGCTTTTAGGAGTGCGTCATGAAGAAAAATAAAAGAGAAGTAAACTACTAAACAAACCCACATTTCAAATAACTTCCACATCACTGAGCTGCTGGTTCTATTCCAAAAGATTTTACAAAAATGAATCATGGCGAAGAAATAAACTGAATTTAAAGCTGGAACTGAGATGTTTCTTTAGGTAATTCAAAGAAAACACATCTTTGAGTTCGACAGCGACACACGTTTGTACCTGTAAAAGTTGTTCCTAATCTGCAGCGACAGCTTTCAGATTTAAACATCCAAGAATCAAGGTGCAGAGATACTACAGACAGATTTCAGAAAAAACCCAACTGGAAATCTATTTATAGCTATGTTAGAAAAAGATAGATGAGTAAATTGGAGAAGGCAGAGTTCTTTTTTGTCGGTTTTTGTTATGGAAACTTCAACAGACGAATTCCTCTCTCATACGAAGGATCTGTAGTAAGACGGCCTGGACGTCCTCATCCATGTGACCCTGAAAGACACATAGTCAGAAAAACTGCCTTAAAGACAAATTGTATCAATAACCACCACACTTGTGAATTTAATTGTACATTTCTAAAATGTGAAGAATTGGTTTAACATAAAGTCTGCAGCTTTTTGAGGGTGAGGAACTCACCTGTGCTGCCCTGAGAAGGTGAATCCGATAAATGGAAACCACCTCTCTGTGCTTCCTCTCAGCATCCTTATCGGGGAGAAAAGCAGAAGACATGAAAGACACGGTGTTGCTTTGATGCCTTTAGCGCAGCACATGTCCTCGGTACTGAACCGCAGCATCACATCGCTACAAAGGGTCCAGCGAATGTCAGGATATCAGACGAACCTCCATACCAGTCACTGACAAAACACTGAGCACATCAGACTTTTAACATTTCACATATTTCCACACTAATCCAGAATCCATCTTTTTAGATTTTTCCAGCAGTTTTTATATTTGACTAAAAGAAAAATCCCTATTAGCATCTGGCTCAATTAATCAACCAGAAGAATCCCTACTGGACCAATCTAGATAACAAGATAACTTTTCACTTTTTTTAAATAAAAATAATTTGCAAAATGATCAATTACTTGGACAGAAGCCAGCTAACATTGTGTCCAAAGTAAAATGACGGTCATCATCTATTTATAAATGAATGTGAAAAACCCTGTAATTTCCAGAAATTATGTTTTTTATATTTTGATTTGGAACCTCCATACTTGATCCCTATGTTTTCCGATCTCATCAGAACCTGGAGGTCTTAAAATGAAACTTGTAGTTTTCATGCCTGTGCAGAGGGCCTACATATTATATTGAATAATCCCACCAGAAATTTTGTATGCAACAGCAAATACAAGTAAATGAAACGTCTACTTTTACACAATACTACAGTAACTTCAAAGTAAATACTGACTGCATGCATGTTATTGTAACCATGCAGGATCCACTCACAGCCAGCTGCTGCTGTAGACTCGTGATCTGGGCCTGCAGGGTGTCCACTTGCTGCGTCTGTCTCTTGTTTGGTGTGCTGCTTGTGTACGTCAGCTGAGATAAACCGTTGAGCGCCTGCTTCAGTCGCTCCACGTCGGTCAGTAACTCTGTGATCTATAAACACAATGCATGTCATAAAAGTTCCCTTTAGAAGGGAAAACCCTTTTTTTTATCTCAAATGAAGCACATGTTGGTGATTAGTTGAATGTTTAAGGGCTGAAACGATTAATCAGATTAATTGCAATGAATCAATTATTGACAATCATCTATTGATTTGGTTATCAATTAATTGTCAACTGATCCGATTAATTGGATAATTTTTTTATTTGATTAATCGATTAAACATCAGAATAAATGATAGATTAACTGATTATTAAAATAGTTCACCATTATTGAAATAATTGTCAATTTAGTAATTGATTAATCATCAACTAGAGTAAACGGACACAAAAAGGTAATTTGCTGAAAAAAACCCCAACGTACTCAGAGCAGTAATTAAGCCACAACTGCACAAAATATAAATATATATACATTTAATATAAAAAAAAACTTTCGTCTGTAAAAATGTTTTCCCCAACAACTTCTCAAGCAGCAACGTTTTAGCTTCACCCAGTTCAAATTCACAAAAGAAACGCTGTAATTTCAGGTTGGACAATATTTCTTTTGTAATTTTAAGTTAATTTAATTATGCACATGTTTTAATTTTGTGCATTTTTGATTTTGTGTAAAAAAAAAAAAAAAAAAGGTTAAATGTGTAGAATGAAAAATGTGCAGAATGAACCATTCTACACATTAAACTGATACAGTTCTGAGAATAACCGATTAATCATCAGGATAATTGATTAATCGAATCAAAAAACTGTGATCTATCATCAATTGATTAATTGACAGAATAATTAATTAGTAAAATGTCCGTTAGTTGCATCCCTAGTGTGTCTGGTACCTTCTTGTCTTTAGCTTCAGTTTGTTGAGCCGAAGCCTGAATCCTCCTCTGCAGATCGGCGATGGTACCGAGCGACTCATCGTAACGCTCCCTCAGCTCCCTGACTTCCCTCTCGACTCTATGGTTCGCCACCTGGGCGGCCGCCATGTCGGCCTTTGCCCTGCTCTCACCCTCTCTGGCCTGCTTCTGCTCCAGGCGGGCCTTCTGACACTCCTGTGTGGAACTCAGCAGTTTGTCGCCCAGGCTGACAACGTCGTCCTCCAGATGCTGCTTCACCTTCCTCAGCTCGTTCACCTGCTCCTCCTTGTGGCGGATGTCCTCCAGCGCCTGCGTGGCTCGCAGCAGCTCCGACTGCAGGGCGCGCACGTCTTCGGCCCTCTGGGCGTTGCTCTCCTCCTCTTCACGGAGGGACGCCTGGAGTTTGGCGACCTCGGCCTCGAGTGACGTTTGTTCCCTGAGCTGCTCCTGAAGTTCCTTCTGGAGGACGGCGACCCTGTGCGCTTCCTCCTGCTGGGCCTCTCTCGCCTTCTTGCAGTCGGCCTGAGCTTGGTGCGCGGCGTCGTGGAGCGCCGTCAGCTCCGTGTCATAGGTCGCTATCCGCGTCAGCTTGGACTTCAGCTGCTCCTGCAAGTTCTGGATCTGAGTGTTGCAGAGGGCGTTGTGGCCTTGCAGTTCAGTTTTCTGGAGCGTCGCCTCCCGGAGTTGCTCCTCCAAGCTGGCCGACTTCTGCGCCAGCTCCTCGAGTTTAGCCTTGAACTCTTCCTCGACTTGCTTGTGTTTTTTGCTGCTGACCAAAGCAGAGTCCAGTCTCTGCTGGATGGATTCCGTTTCAACTTTAAGCTTGTCCTTTTCCTGTTTCATGCTTTCCCAGACAGATCTCTCTCTGTGATACTTCTCCTCTGTTTCTGCCAGTTTCTGCTCCAGCTCCTTCACTCGAGAGCTGTAGGTTGTTTCCTTCTCCTCGGCTGCCGTCAGTGGGATAAACTTGGACTGAATAGCTTCCTGTATGGTATCTAGTTCTGTCTTCTGGGCCTCCAGCTCCTGACTGAGCTTTGCCACTTCCTTCTGGGCCAGAGCATGCAGCGCCGACGCTTGGTTCGCTCGGTTTTCGGCCTCGACGACGGCAGCGTTCAGCTTGTCCGCGACACCTCTGTGCTCTTTCATACTTATGCACTCTCTCTTCATCTCCGACGTCACTTTTTCCAACTGCTCTTTCAACTTTTCGTTTCCTTCTTTCACATTCTTCAGCTCTTCCGCACTTTCTTTGAGGTTGGCCTCCAACTTCAAATTGTCGGCTTTAACACTTTCCAAGGTGGAGCTCAACTCCACCTTCACCTTCTCATGCTGTTGCCTGGAAACAAATTGCTCTTCCACGCTCCGTTCCAGAGCCTGCTTCTGCACCGTCAGCTCCTTCCGTTCTTTCTCTCCTTCTTCGCATCTCTTCTGCACGAGTTGGAGTTTCTTCATCAGTTCGGCGTTGTGAGCCATCAGCACGTCCATCTCCCTCTGATTCCTCTTGCTGCCACCCTGCATGCTCTCCTGCAACGCGGCCTTCTCGGCCTGAACCTGCTGCAGCTGACCCTCTGCTCTTCCGCATCGCTCGCCGGCCTCCACGAGTTTGTCCTTCAGCTCCTCCAGAGCCGCCGCCATGTCGTTCCGAATTGCCTCGTGATCCTTTATGGCTATGAATTCATTCTCCATCCTGCTGTTGAGCTCGTCCAGCTGCTCTTTCAGCAGATCTCGCTCCTCTTCGCTCTCCTCCACCTCTTCGATAAGGGTTTGGCTTTTCGCCGTCACGTCCATCAGCTTCCGTTTCAGAGTTGCGTTCTGTTCTTCCAGGGTGGAAACGATACTCTGATGCTCCTCCGCGGACATCGCCCGGGACGACGGGGTGTCCAGCTTTCGGTGGAGCTCGGCCACTTCCTCCAGCACACGGTCGTAGTCCTCTCTCAGCTCGGCGAGCTGCCGCTCCTTCTCGTCCACCGCGTTGGTCAGCAGGTTCTTCATGTTGTCAAACTTCTCGGCCGGGACGGTGTTGTTCAGGCGGGTTTCCATCGTTAAGAGGGCTTTGCTCAGCTCGTCTCTCTCCGCTGCCTGCGCCGCCAGCTCCTGGTTGAGCCGCTCCGTCTCGGCGGCCAGCTGGCTCTCGCTGCTCTTGTATTCCTCCAAGGCTTTCTCGCTCTGCTTCAGGCGGTTACGAACCCGACCTACTTCAGCCGACGCGCCTTCGTATTTGGCCTTCACGTCCTGCAGCTGTGCGCGCAGTTCTTCTGTCGCCTGGCCCCCCAGGTGTTCCTTCACGGCGATGACGTGAGCCTGCAGCTGCTTGACTTTACACTCGGAGTCCAGCATCCGCTTCTGGACGTCGCCGAGAGCGTCCTCCAGCTCCCGGACCTGCTGGTCGGCCCGCTTCTGGACGGCGTCTCGGCTCTGAGCGAGTTCTTGGCACTCGCGGTTTTTCTGGTTCAGCGCCGTCTGGAGCGGAGTATTCTCTTCTTCTGCGGTCTGCAGTTTTTTCCGTATCGTGTCGAGTTCGCGTCGAAGGGATTCCACTTCCGGGTGGTCCCAGCCCCCTGCAGTTTGGCTCCTCTGGAGTTGTCTGGAAGCAGGACGGTTCTGTGGCATCTGAAGAAAAAAAAAAACCAAAACAACCCCAAACATTTAGGACATTTTTATTGTATATAAAAAAAGTATAGCATTTAAGTGCTTTCTTTTAAGTATTAAATAATGTTAAACTGGGATGAGCTTTTATTGTATTGCTTCTTCTCATAAGAATTTTGATTTTATCGTCATCACAATAAAATTTCAGTCAATGTTAAAAGGAATTTGACTAAATTCACTATTTTCTCTTGTTTTATTCCATGAGATCATCAATAAATTGGAAAGTATGATTGAATTAAGTCTCCATCTGCAATTTAGTGATACAATTCACACTTTAAGTATGTGGTGTCCTATGTTGTCTTCTGGTTCTGCTCTGCATCTCCAGATCCAGACACAAACATGGAGAAGCAGCATTCAGTTTTTATGCTCCACTAAGTTGAAACAAACTTCCAGAAAACTTTTTAAAACTACCGAAAAACAGATTTCCCAGGTTAAAACTAACCTTTTTAGAGTTGCCTTTGATTAGTAGCAAATGGAACATTGATTAATATATTTGATGTACATTTGCTTGATGATGGCATTTGAAAAATGTAATGTTTATTGCTTGTTTCTTGATTACTGGAATAGATTTGTATGGTGTAAAGCACTTTGTTGCTGAAATGTGCGATACAAATAAACTTTACGTATGCCTAAATGATTTATATGTGAAGGTTGAACACCTCACTTTAAGTCTTTCAAAGATCAGATTCATAAATTCACATATTAGCACAGAAATACACCAATATGTGTGTTGTTAATTATACTGACCAAAATTTAAGAGCTCAAGGCTTTTGCACAAATCTGTAGAATTATTGTAGGCAAGCGATAGTGTAAATAACATTATGAAGCAGATCAGAACTTGCAAAGTATATGAAGTTTGAAGTCTGTTAATAAGTCTTAGTTAAGAATGTTTTGGAAAATAATTTTAAAGTTCACTTCATATACGGGTTGCGAATTAAAACCTACCTGGTCGAAATCCAGACTTTGAGCTTGCTTGACGAAAAGGCTCTCTTTTCCTGCAGGATGACAGCACACAACTAAAACACTTAGAACTTCGCAAACTGAGTTTGGCAAATTTGATAATGTAGCAGTATATTATTTCATTTACAAGGGAAAAGAAAGAGTCTGACCTTTGATAATAGACTGGCCTGGATACTCCCCCTGTGAATACAACAAAGAGAACATTAATGAAAACACTGCAGATGTTAAAAAATATGTGTGTAAAAAAAACAACAACAACAAACACGTTACATGCTTAGTAGTTTGATTTTTTTTAATAGTATAAAAAAAATTATTGGGGGCAAACAAACATCCATGATAAAGTTAATACTAAAAAATATTAATGCTATGGATCAAAAGTCAGAGGTGCATAAAATCACTGACCAAAGCACTCCGGAGCTGAACTCTGACAGTCTCTGGACTGCGACCTCCTTCCTCTTTGTCTTTGGCACTGAGTAACGCCTTCAACTGCTCTTTCTGATGCATTCATAAGAAAAGGCAGAGGTAGGTGACGGGGCAGTAATAAGATGATTTTATTTAACTATGAAACATAAATAATAGCAAGTAAAAAAACCTTGCGCTGTAAAAAAAACACCTAAACAGATGCTGTCAAAGAGCTATAAGCCTCCAGCAGAAATGTAGCCAATTTGACATAAGGGACAGGTTTTTCTGTCTAAAAGAAGTTTGGACAATACAAATCACACATAGAGTCAGCAGGAGATTGTACATCTCACAATGTCTCACAAGTCAGGGCACAATGCATTTCCAAGGTAGTAAATCATGTGGAAAAAATGGATCCATTGATGTTTCAAGCAGAAGCAAAAGGCAAAATAAAGTTGATCACTGAAGATTTTATTGTGTATTTTGCACAACATCTAATTTATGGTAGTTTTAAGATAAATATCTAGATTTTAGCAAAGGATGAAATGTTCTGCTTCAAGTTGAGAAACTGGATGGCCTGGTGAACCACAGGGAAAACACAGATGAAGTTTCTCATTTAAGTCTTAAAATAGAGATTTGTAATCCAAGAGTAAATTGCAGAGATCTTAACCCATCACTTTAGGAAAATGGAGCTCAGTGGACAAACACACTTTAAACATGTTTTATAGTAAAAAAAATAAAACTCAAACTCTTACCTCTTTTTGAGAATCGTCGACTGCTTTTTTTTCCTGGAGGTAAAATACATATATATATTTTATATAGCAGTAGATTAATTAATTTATCATTTATATTGAGTGACTTCATGTACAAAACAACTGTGTTTGGTGAATGAAGCATTTTAAAGTCCCTGGTGACTAGACTAGATCATATTGGATAAATATTATGGCCCCCTCATGCCAAGGCTAATTTTCACCAAAACCACATGAAAAATGACCAAATACCTGCATGAGTTGGTGTTGCAGCATGTTGACCTTATCTGTCAGAAGTTTATGCTCCAGGTGGAACTTCCTGACGCCTTCCTGAAGGGCCTCGTTCTGCCGCTCCAGATCCTAAACAGGGAAATAAATAAAATGCATAGCAAATATTTAAAAAAACACAAAATTTTGCCCATTCGTCATTAGTATTTTATGGGCAACAAATGACTTGGATTATTACTGTTGGTTAAAATGTATTATGCCAAAAAGCATGAAGTTACATCAAAGAAGTTAACTTACAAATATGATCTGATCCTTTCTGGTAGACTCTGCCACATCTGATCTGTCCACTGAAAGCTGAGAAGGAGGACATTATTTTTCCAAAGTTATGGTGGTTTAAAAAAAAAAAGTACATTTGTAACATTTTGACATGTTATCACTAGGGGGCAGTCATGATCAACTCCTGACTACCCTACCACAACAATGACAATCCAGAAATGTAGGCATACAGACACACCATTTCAAAATCATAGAAATAAAAGCAAAGTGTTACATCTGTATATAAGTGTAATATAGAGTAATGTTTGTTTTTCTCTACAAGCACATTGTGAGCGATGATGTGAGAGTAAACCAAATCCAACTGGGTTACCTGCCGTTTCCACTGTTCGATCTTTGCAGCTTCTTTTTCTGCAAAAATAAATAAATAAAAATCAAAAACATGTTGTCATTTCCTGTTTCCTTCCATTTGAAATCATGCTGAGACAAATGTAGGCATCATGTAGTTATTCAAGACACTAGCTAGAGATTAAATGAAACATTTCTTAAGCCACTGTACAGCATGATGGCACTTTCTCCTGTGTTCATCACAAACAAAGCCATGCAGGTTTCTCCCAGTCTGACCTCTGTTGGCCTTATCAAGGTGACTTTTGATCATTGCAGTGAGCTCTGGCTTGTTGCTGAGGCGAGCGTAGTGAAATGCATCGTGACCCATGTTGTCGACTGCTTTCACATCAGTGCCGGTCTTCAGCAACACCTCAACGGCATCCTTGCAGCCGAACTCGCAGCCCAAAATCAGAGGTGTCCTTAGGGAGAAAACAGAGACAGGTTCAGGGCAAGAACACGTCCAAACAGCCGCGCAAGCCTTTCGGAGAAATGTGTCTCGTTTTGAACGCTGAACAATGAGGAATTAACGTTGAATTGCGTTGGGCCAAGTCATTTGTAGAAAATTTGAATTGCGGGTAGGAAAACTAATCGTAAACATGAAAAGCAGCATTTTTTTTTCCGCTTTCTAATTTACAACATCTACATCTAGTAGCGTTACGTTTCTGACACAAGCTAATGTGTGGCAACTCAAAATAAACTTGGAACAAGATATTGTAATGTCACGGAAACCGCTTCCGTGTGAAATCCAACTCATCAACCCTACATAATCTGTCCAAAGCAGCTTTCTGCCTGCGGCTTGGATTGAAAATAATCAAAGCTGACATGCAACAGGCTTATCAAAGAGAAACAGCCCCAGGGCTACAGGAACTTACTTGTTTTGTTTGTCTCGGACATTGAAATCGGCTCCTCGCTCCAGCAGCAGCTGACATATGTGGGGGTGACACATCTGCGTGGCCAGAATCAGAGGAGTCCTGCCATCCTGCAGAAAAGCACACACAGAAATATAAAGACTAATCCAGACAATTAATTAACAGACTGCTTCAGACTTTATTTGAATTTACAAAGCAAAAGGATTTATCAGCAGAGCATAAACATTTGTCTTTCCAGAAAAACAAACAATCAAAAAAAAACAAATAAGAAGCACATTCTAAATTTAAAAAACCCAGCTCTATTATGCATGAAATAAAAAGTTCATTGTGCTTCTTACAAAATCAGAGATGTTCACAGCAGCCCCGTTGTCACAAAGAAGCTTCACGCTGGAGGTGCAGCCCGCCATCACTGAGGAGAAAAAAAAACAAAACAAGAAGCGACACACCTACGATTATTTCACTCCATTTAACAGGAAGAGGTACATGCAGATCCACTCAGCTCCACCTGCAGTCTGTGGATTTAAAGCCCGAAGAGGCTAGTATTTAAATGTCAGCACAGAAGTCTAAGATCAACTCATTTAATATGGCAGATATTAAATGCAAAGTAACTTGTGATGCAGGAATACAAAAAGAAAGTCTGGCGTTTGAGGGTATTATTATTGCTACAAAGGAGAGAGAGAACTATGGTTAAAATGACAGTAAAAGCTTCAAGATATTAAACTCAAGGTTCAGAGGTATGAGGAAGCATCTTACGCCTTCCTGAAATCAATCCCTTGTTAAAGAATCTCAACTGTCCTAGTAAGACAGCAGCTCTAGAGAAAAGATGATGCTAGAATGTGATCAGTTCTTGTGACGTTAATGTAGGAAGCAGGTGGGATTTTTTTATACGATAACGGAATTACCATAAAATCAAGCCACCACAAGAGTAGTGTGAAGTCAAGTCTGATCTAGAAGAGTTGAGTCACTGCTGCTGACTCTCCCCGAGTAGAGATAGTCATGTTAGCAGCAGCGCTACACTAAAGCCCAGTTCAGCCACCAGCAGAGTAAAGTGGAGTCTTACCGGCATCGTGTAGAGCAGTGCGTCCTTGTAGGTCCACGTTTCCGACTGGACAGTTGTGCTAGAACGTAGCAGAAATTCAGTTTGACACACATTTTATTATTTTCATTTCCCTGTTTTTCTTTCTTTCACAGAAAACCAGGTTATACATCCAGAAAGCTAAAGTGGTCATTTCAATCTTAATTTTATAATTCAGCCATTGTTTTTTCATCTGCTCTTGCATCTTCTGGTGCAGAAATAACATAAAATTTGCATTACATGACATGACATAACTCTTTGGAAAAAAAAAAAAAATCAGACACATTTCTGATTTAGTACCACATATAGCAGTAGCTCAAATTGGATTTTTTTTTTTTTAGGGCAAAAAGATCGGAATTGTTGCGAAAAAGTATGATATGAGTCGCACATGGTCGCATTCACTTGAAGTGTGAACATAGCCTTAGCGTCTTATAATGTGACACATCTGCAAACCATAAACTCTTTGCTCTAAAAGTTACAAAGATTTATTTAAAGTAAAACGCTCCCACTGTGAATAAGGGTCGAATTTCATCATCAACATAACTTCTCCCCAAGTGGCTGGCTGGGCCGTGCAATCTGAGCAACAGCAACAGGCGCCTTGCGTCACACCGGACGGCGCTGTGCTGAAATGCTCGTGATGTCTCTCACTCAGCTGGTCGAACACCATACTACTGTACCGGCGAGGGGCCGTGATGAAAACCTTGAGGACTCTAATAGGGGGCCTGATGTTGCTGGGTAAGCCCTGCCAGCTACAACCCAGCTCTCTCTAGCAACAAGTGGCAAAAATTATCTACATGCTCAAATGACCTAGCAGCGAGGGTAGGAGCAGAGGGGGGGGGATATCCTATACCTGGAGGGTTCAGGCTGACAGAGAGGTAGGGGAGGCTGTGGCTGCTGGCATCAAGCTGCTACGGGAGGTGTGATGACGGCACTAAGAATGGATGGGGTGGGGAGGCTGGAGGGGAGCGTAGGAGGGCGAGCTTGTCAACACTGCTGACAATCTCCTGCCAACAGCCACAACCTCCATTAGATCGCAGCCATGTGAGAGATGGAGGCAGGGGAAAGGTCTCCAACAATGAGAGCACAATGCTGGAGTGAAATTCCTCTCATTGTAAACACGTAAGCCCCCAGAGGGGCCCTGGTGACTCAACAGGGCCCTGATATGGAGAGGGCTAAGAGGTGAGGGCTGGTCGGTAATAATTATTTAAGGGGGCCGAAGGGACAACTGCTCCGACCGACGGGGCGACTGGAACCAAAATACAATGGCTGCAGACCCGCTGTGTGTGAACATTAATAGAGAAGAAAACACATGGATAATAAATAGCACTGTGCTGTTATTTTGTCTCCTTTATAGGTAAATAATGAAATGCACTTTACCTGCAGGAGTTTCTGCACACACCGAGAATTTCCGTACTTTGAAGCCAGATGAAGAGCAGTTTTTCCTAATGCAGACAAATGGGACAATTTTGGGTTAATTATGCAAACTCTATTCCAACACTAAGTGCTTAATGATTAATACAATAACTGTGGAAAAGCTTTATTGAAGGCATAGTGTTTGCTCTCTAATTAAGATCAGGGAAGTATAACCAATAATTGTATGACAGTATCTTTACCATCTTAATTAAGGCAAAATCCCTTAGCAGCAAGCAAATCAGCAGCCATTTACAAACATAAATGTTGCTTTTCTGTAAACCAACACAGGAGATAAGATGACACTAAGTGTTAATATTCTTGAAGTGACATCTGAAGCTTGAATTCAATTGTGAGGTTAATAAAAAAACCCAGATTGTATTGTGGTATAATCTGATCCATACATAATAACGTTTTCTTTTTTTTTTTACAGTGAACGGTTAATGCTAAAATTGTCAACTTTGGTTCAAGGCCAACATTTGCTGATCTAGTTTTATTATCAGTAACATCACCTACTACTAATTAATTTATGCAGGCAGGTGCACTGGTCATTTTTCCAATTAATCATTTAATAATATCTATGGTTGAACTTTTGTTTTTTGTTTTTTTTGCCAATTTCCATTGGTTTAGATGAGCAGCTGAAGGAAGAGGAGGGTTGATTACCTGTTTCTGCAGGTATAAAACATTTGTAGTAACTGACAAGAAACATTTTAGTTTGAGTTAGGGAATTCATTCTAGTTTTTTATAATTTAATACTGTCAGTATGTTCTGACAGTATAAGATGAAACGGATATACTGTGACAAAAAATGTAGCTCCTCTGCCTACTCCTTGTGGTCCTACTGCCATCAGTAGAAATACACCACTCACTATGAAACAACCAATCAAAGCAAGGAAGGTCTTGGCGCTGTCAATCAGCCTCATGCGTGCACTGCTCACACTCTCCCCTTTGCTCTCTGCTATGCTACAGCTCCTTCCCTACCAATGCTCAGGCTAGTTAGCGTAGCCACCAATGGCAGCGAAAAATGTTTTTTCTGAAACGGTGAGTTGTTTCTCAATCATCAGCACATTAAGCAGCGCACACATAAGAATTACTGACAACAATAAGACTTTCCTCCTAGGCAGTTGGACCCACAAGGAGCTGGAGTTTTCCACAGATTATTTCTCATACCATGACATAGTAATAGTTGAAACAAATATGCAAAAAATATTTTTATAAAAGAAACGTACTGCAGTTTAATATTTTGAATTCAATGACATATTAGCCATGGTTTATAGAATAATTTTTTATTTTATTTGTGAAGAGACATCAAGTCAGAAGTCACTTTAACCAAAGTTTCCTCTGCATACATCTGTCTCTCTTTGGAAAGCATATTTGCCCAACTAAAAACAACTTGGGCTAAATTAGGCTCAATATTCAACCCAAGTTCAATACTAATTCTCTGTGGTAGCATAAAAACATTCTGATTTCAACTATACACACGGGCTGAATATCATGTTGCACTTCAAAGGTTACATCCTGTGCTGAACCCAAACTCACCAGAAGCGTCTTTTGCAGTGACGTCGACATTGTGTCCCAGCATGAGATTGAGACATTCAAGCTGTCCTTGCGTGGCTGCCAGATGAAACCTGGGAGTTTAAATAAACAGCAAAAAGATACAACATGAAACACAAATATGAGATGGATAGACCAGCGAGGAGATGGAAGATTTAGGACAGGCTGCGCATGAAGAAGTGACCTGGTGGAGAGGAGGGGGAGGGTGAAACTTAAGGGCAAACTGAAAATGGAGACTTGGCTCCATACTGACAGCAAGATCAGCATTCTTGAGGTACACAACAAGAATCCTCCATGACAACAAGTAGGAAGATAATATGGTGTTTCTACTTTATGTGAGCACTTTTGAGTGGAACAGAAAACACACCATTCTATATTTGGTATCAGACATTTTATATGCATAAAATATGGATACTGTAAGTCAGCTAAAAATGTTAGAACTTCATTCGTCTTTTGCTTCAAATTGATACATTTTTCAAAAATATTTCACCAAGAGCAAGTTTGCCTTGAAAAGAACATTCTTGGTTGATCAATTTCACGCCATGTCTTCCATAATCAATTCCAACCTGAAACATTCCGGCTGAAATTCACTGATGTAATCCGCGGTCGCTCTGCTGCCACCAGCCATGAAGGGCTGCAAAGCCGCTGTATGTAAACTAATCTCAGCCTGTCAGCCCTCAAGCCACATGAACCCGTTTATACACCAGGCCCCGAAGTATCTGCCAAGGAGACAGCTAGGCTGTCACCTCAACACTGGCATGGATATTAAAAGCCGTGTTGATGGCGAGGAGATGCTGGTCCTCTCGGGAGCAGAGGAGGGTCGTGACCTCGGAGGGGCAAAAAAGCAGACAGGAAACAGACCAGAGCAAATCATGTTTGGTGGACACAAGTGACAAGTTCAGGAGCAGGAGCATTTTCCATATTACAACGAAATAAATCATTCTGGACACATTTTAATGGAATGACAAAGTGAAGAGGTGCATTTTCTGGAGTTATAATAAAATTATTATACGTCAGAGAGGAAGTGAGTGCAACTGTGAGCTACTTTCCCTATAAATGTCATTAATGAATAATCTGATGTTAAGTCAGGATCAGTTTAGATCCAGAAAAGAGCAGGAAGTCATTCAGAGGATGCCCAGAGTAAAAGACTTTTCCACTATTGCTCCATCAGATCTTAGCAGCAGGTCACCCCAAAACATTTGTCTATGTTACTGGCATAGACAAATGTACATTTTCCCTACACAGGAGCATTGAAATTGGCCTTTCAGAGAGTGGAAGTGTCATTTCATCTTTACCCTCTGCAGGACATGCCTGCTATTTTTAAAGGAGCTGGAAGAGTGATCTATAAAGTATATGCATGTAGCTAAACCATATGATGATCCCACATCCATTTGGTGAAATTAGCAGCTGCAACAGTGCAGCAACGCACTTTTTTAAGACTGTTTTCTGATCCTTTAAAAACTATATTAATACCTATACTGCACCATTTAAACCAGCAAATCTCTGCAAGTTAGAAGCTCTGTGGCCTGTGATAGTAGACGTAAAAATGATTATTATGAAGGACGTCAATTGTGCATGTTTGGAGAAATCCTGTCAAAAATCATTACCTTCTACTCAAGAGGCCAAAGGGAGCACCTGTCTCAGACAGGGTACTATTATGTAGACCGCTTTCCTGCTCGACCCCTCGTTGACATGGTGGCACAGAATAAGTGCGGGTTATGGGTGGGCCTGCCTCGCTGATGTCAGAGGAAAGATGTGAACTGTTTACTCAGCTGGAGGCCGAGACAGAAATGCTTAGGCTGAATTCATTAGATGGACACAGCGAGGCTAATCCCAGGCACAGTCGATCATGTACAGGGGCTAACAGTTTGTAATTAGTTCCTCCTCAGAGGTTTGTGATTACAGGGAATCGCCGTTCAACATTCTCTTGTCTGCTTTTGCGAAGGCTGGGATGCCACGGACATGTGCGGTCTGTGTGTGGCCCTGCTGAAACTATATACAGACCGTCAAGAGCTGTGATTATGGTTCAGGTTTTTTTTTTTTTTTTGCGTTTTGGACAGACTTTGGTAAAAGCTTGACCTCTTTTCCAAAATACTGAGGTCATTTGAGTAGATTTACAGTACAATAGTTCAGATCAGTCTAAACACCAGATATTGAGAATAATTTTATTTGGGTACGGCTGGTTCTAGTAAGGTCACCGTGACTGCAAAACCGTCAGCTACGGTTAGTTGATGAAAGTGGTCAGAAATAGATTCAAACCTGATAATAATAGCCGGTTTATTTGATGCATGAAGATGTTTACGCACACAACAGATGCTGATTGGTCCATTAATCCTACATAAATCACATTTAAACTCTAAATCCACACATTGGACCAATAATCAAGATATTCTGGATGGAGAAAAAAAAGAAACTCCAGTTCCCACTAAACAGCTCTAAGCCGGTTCAACATATCAGCTGATCCTGATCATTTTCTGCAGCTGGGCATAAATGAATTAGTTATTGTTGGGAACAACGTAGTGGATCTGATTCGACTTGGAAGGGAGTCATTTCCTGCAAGCACTACATAAACAGCCTCTGGTCAGCGTGGTCAAGCTTTCCGTGTCCACAAACATTCTTTATGCCAACTCCCACATTGACCTCAAGTAAGTTGGACAGAAAGAAGGGGAAATTCTAAATATACAAAAATATAAAACTGGAACGAACATGTGTCCTTCGCAGGGCAGCTGGATGAAACTTTTATTATTCAAAAATTGAACATAAAGAGAGATCAACCGGTTAGGTAATCATTAAGGAAATTCCACGCTAGATTCCTTATCTGAGGGACAGGACGTGGAATCTCACGTGGTGTGGAGTGAACGGTAATGTTTGGGCTTCTTGATGGGGAGTCTTAACTAAATTTAGGAGTTTGACTGGAACATATAAAAGGTGCTTAGCACAAATTTGCTTATTACATCAGCATACCGGTGTTTGTGTGCGTTTGTTTACTCACGCAGAGCGTCCCTCCACGTCGAGCTTGGTGGGAATGATGCCCTTCTTGCCAAGAACAGTGGCAACCTTGTCCTCCTCGCCACGTTCCACCGCCTTCATCAACCGATCATCGTACTTGTTCCAGTCTGTGTTCTGACACAAACAACAAGAAACACCATCAGACATGCAGAACCGAATGTATGCTCCCCACGGAGACTTGATTCAACATGTAAGGACAACTGCTGCCATATAAGGAAGAAGCCCTCATGGCTTCATGGGTAAAAAAATAATGGGATTTTGGTTTCTAATTCTTTTAGATTTTTTTTTTTTTTAAAAAAAGGACATTTTTGAACTTAAAAAGAACAACACCGAGTCATTTTGAGTCTTTTTCACAGCAAATGTTTGGAACACAAGTTAGAGCAGGAATATTCGAAGAATGCGCTGTACAGCAACCCCACTGAATCAGTACTCAATCCCATCAACGCAAGAGTGACGGATACAAAACATGGGAACAGAGTCCTTCTCCAAGAAAAAACATGACCTTTATACAGAACATCCAATCTCAGTACAAACAAAACAAACTTAAGAGTAAATAGATTAGAATGTAGCCAGTTAACCAATAACCGCTAATCCATATGGATGATTAGGTATTTCTTTATATTGTTTCCACTCTGTCTGACTTGAAATAATCATATCTAGAAAATCACAAATCCAGATGAATCACCGGTAAAAATAAAATAACTTAAAAACAACAAAACAGGAATACATACAAAGTGCATGGAGGTGCATTTCAGCCAGCGGCTCATCTTGGGTGAGTGGAGCTGGTCCTTGCACCGTGCTACTGAAAACGTTGCCACTTTTCCGGTTTACGAAATAAAAACAAAAATGAAGTAAAAAAAATATTTACACAAAAAAAAAGAACTTCCTTTGTCTTCTCAGTGCACTCAACCAGTGAGTGCAACACAGATAAGACAAAAGGATAAGAAGTCTTTCCAGCGGTGACCCACTAGTCCCCCCCCACCTTTTCTACTACAGGCAGAAAAGTTTAATTGTTACGATTTTCTAAGCATTCCTTTGTTGCGTAGGAGCTCAGCTCGCAATTCCATCACTGCTCAGCAGTTTGGGTGATAGTTAAATGGAGGAGGAGTGAGAGGGGAGGAAGGAATGGAGGTGGAGAAGCAGTAGGGCCAGCCCTGCCAGCACCGGGACCTGCCCTGGCCGGCAACTGCAACTCCTCCTCTGGGTAAGAGTCAGCTCAGTCTGGCTCCCTCTCTCCACCGATGGTCGCTGCTCCCACTAAGTCCCCCACCCCGCTCCTCGCTTCTCTCCTGAAACCTTCTGCTTAGCTCAGTCTTCTTCTGCTTAAACAATCCTGCTTTCTCGAGTCTTATCTTCAAACGCTACTTGCTTATCAAACCAGATGGTTTCTCCCTTTGCCTCGTCTCTCCGCTGTTCGTGGTTCCAGCTTCCTCACACCACCAAATGGCAAGGTCAGTCAGGCTCAGTGGGGTAAATATGCAAGCTCTCGGAGGTCTAAAATATCCCCCCCTCCCTGGTAAACAGCAGCAGTGCAGACAGCCCTGCAGACTGGTTACCTCTTTATTTTTTGACCCTCCAACCTTTCTGTAGAGACTAATAGGAAGACGGGAGCTAATAATACATTCTGGGCATGCCAGAACAATGAGTAATGGCTTTGGTGTCTTTCATCACTGCCAACATAAAACAAGGCCAGCCAAAAAAAATCTTGCTTACATTGCCCCCCCACCTCGCTCCCCTACAGCCTCCAAGTGAAAATATTAATGTCAGAGGAGATTGTTAGAGATCATTTGAAGTAGTCTTGGCAAAGACCCTCACAGGAGACGACAGAATCATAATAACCTCTAGATAACCCGCTCATCTTGAACAGCAGTCTCTGCAGATCTCCCCAACTCAAATTTAAGACTTTTTAGAGCCCATAAAGATTGGAATTGAACACCTGTATCTCCTCAGAAATGTACAAATGTTGTCCATGTGTAAGTGATGATAAATTTGCACTTACACATGACGAACACAAAAATGTTAGGTAGCTAGCTAGTAAGGGAATGTTAGCCTTAACTGTCACAAGTTACATGCAATGAAGAGGTCTGAGCGACTAAATTTTTGCCTGACAGAACAGTCCCACGAGAGAAAAAACAAAGTATACAGAATCTACGAGATTAAATAGTTCTGTCAAGAAAAAAATAGGGATCTGTGACCTCATGTTAAAGGCCATGTTACTATTTTTATATGAATTTTAAGGATGCAGGGACACATTGTTGAAGACAGAAGCACTGCGATCCATTCTGCAAAGTAGCAAAGCTCAATCAGGCGTTTTACACATAACTTCAGCCCCACATCCACAGCTCAACTTCCACTAACTTACTGCGACACAAATTAAAAGCAGAACTTTCACTTTTATGAGGCAAAACCTCTCAGTGGGAAAAATGCACAGACACAGCAACCCCAAGGAAAGGAGAATGCATGGAGGGCCCGTTTAATTTACGCACGGCATCAGCTCCCTGTGGGCTCTGGTTACCGCCTGCTGCCAGACTGGCGTTTACAGAGCAACAGTGATATTCACAAACATGCAAAAAGACCTCCTCCACATGACATGTCATATGAAGAAGTAGGTGTCGACTTACGAAAGCTGCTCACCCTCGCATAGAGACAAAGACGCCAAAATGGCACGTCGCCATTGCATACGGCGATCACGTAAATATCTCACACGGGAGCACTTGTGTGTGGATTTGCTTGGGAATCCGTTTATGTACTAGTTAATAATAGGGATGATAGCAACAAGGGCTGGAACAATACTTGTTGCACGAAAGAGGAGTCTAGATACCTCAATGCTTAGGTATCATTTTTAATGTCCTGTGGAAAAAATACACTCATCTTGTGACAGAATGGTTTTGCATTATGATCAGGATTGTTTTTTGACTCTGAGAACTTGGAAGGTTCTAATAACAGCAAAAAATGTGATATAGCTAGGCATTATGATAGGTTTCCTGAAGTTTTATAGAAACAACAAAAAGTTCAGCAGTCCATTCAATTCAGTTCAATTCAAAAACAATTAATTCCAACCAAAGTGAAAAAAGATGTAGGGACTCTTCCTTTAATTGCCTTCCAAGAATTATTTGAAATGGTTGCAGGTGTGGGCAGGAATTATCTCCTGTAGAGTCTGTGTTGCAGCAATAACAGTAAGCCTCTGACTGAAGTCCAGTTTGTTTTTGAATTACCATCTTATGAAGGATAGCAACTTGTGACAATAATCCCACAGAATAAAGTTTCTTTTTAAATTATTAGCCATCTGCATTTATTAACATTATTTATCGACTTTAACATCCAACTGTGAGCTTCTTCCTTAATCGGTGAATCTGGAATTAAATCTTAATAATCCTGGTGCTTTGTGTAGCAGATGTAGTTTAACCCTTCTTAAACAAACACTACCTGCTTGTTCACATTATAGATAGATTAGAGCCCTGTATTGGTTTTACCAAAGTCCACATTTAATCCCTTGTTTCCTTGTGCATGTATTCTCATTTTTGATTAGTTTTCATTTAAAAGGGTATGCACAAATTACCTATCACCTCATTCTAACAAATGGATTTTAGTTTCAACTTATTTTGACAAAACATGTGCATAAGACTTGTTTCGTTTTGAGAATTTTGTCATTTTATCTCTTGGGAAAAAAACTGCTTAGTACATATACCGTAATGGTACGCAATCCTAAACAAATGAAACAAAGACATTACCTAAAGCTTCTATTTTAAACAGAATGACCTTTGAGACATAACATCACCTGACACTTCATAAGGTAGCTTAGGTCCCTACCTTTCTTCACTGATTATTCTGGGTGTCTGTTAATACTTCACTTAGAATTCCTTGTCAACCTCACTTCAGATTTGCCCTCACTTGACAGGCTGTACATCTTTTCCAACACCTCTTTTTCCTCCCCCTCCCAGCTACCAGACGACCTAATGGGTGTCTAATATCCTTACAGATGAAATCACCAGCAGAAAATATCCAACTGGTCATGACAACAGACCGAAGCCAAATCCAAAACATAAAAACTACACGCAAATGTGTTAGATGATAGTTGTGTTCAGCAGAATGAGATGACTGATATGGTTTTAAATTATGAGTGAGAGGATGGTAGTTATCGCGGGAGTCATCTGCAAAGAGATCAAGTCATAATCTAAACCCTTTGACATTTATAAGCAAAGTAAAGGCACTAGGAGTTTTTTGGGGATTTTTAGTACAAAAAATATTAATACTTCACAAAAATGGCAAAAAGGGAATACTCACATTCCATCAAGAATGGATCAAGATTTTTAAGAAATATTAAAAAACCAAAAATGAATAAACCAATTTACACCAGAGATCAGTAGGATTCCTAAGTGTTTACAATGATTATATAACACCAATATCTGTCACCAAAAATAAAGGTGTTGGGCCTACATTTATACCACACCAATTAGACACAAAGACTTAATCAAAATGTGGAAACCTTGGCTGCTATGAAATTTACGAGGAGAAATCCCACTCTGCACACTTCAGCCTTTCAAACATTGATAACATCAAACCTGTGAACACTTAAATCTTTAACTATTTAGCTCTTCAGCTACCAGCCTTTCTCAAATTATTGTTAACTCAGCTACAACTAAGGCTTTGTTTTGAAGTCTTAGGTTATGAAGGTTGTCACTGGTGTATTTTTTTCCTCCAGAAATTAGTGCCCATTGTTGAGCACTGTCCAACAACAAGAAAAACATGCATAGCCAGGATCAAATGGAAATACCTTAAAATAAATACTCATTTATGAAGATTTAATAGTTTTTGAACTTGTATAATTTTACCACAAAGCTATTAAAAAGGTGCAAAATCCACTAAGGATAAAATAACACAAAACTAAAAGAAAAGTCATTGGGTTTCATAATAATTGCTTAAAAATAAGACTTGCAACAACTAATCATGCTCCAAGCTGCTATAAAGTGAAAATTATCACCAAATCAGGAATTATTTAGGTTTAAATTATGAATCTGGCATCAACTGCAATGCCTATACAGTTCTTAAAGGAAATTTAGTTGGAAAGATTGATCATTAATCGATAATCAATGATGGTGAGTTGGTAAAGTACAGGCTATGTCCCTCTCTAACCTACATGAGCTAAACCCTATTTGCAAAACTAAAGATAACATCGGGTGGCTCCAGGTCAGTTTGGGACTTTATCAATTCATTTCCTTATTTTTTTTATATTTATTATTTTTTTACAAGGGACTCTGGCCTGTGGAAAACCCCAAATGACCGTTGAGCTTGTGGATTATGCCACGGGATGAAATTTCTATGCAAAAGATGAAGCATAGAAGTACTTTGTTTGGACTGCTGAAGTTTGATGAATTATTATTATTGTAAAAAATATATACAATAACGCTTCAAAATAATTTTGTAGGCATTTGTTGGAAGTGCATAAGTCGAAAAACAAGCATACTGAATAAAATGGGGTAATCAGTAATATGTACAAACAAAAGCTCTAGTTAGTTAATGTGATCTGTTCCATTCCCGTACACTAGAAGGTGCCGTTTTATGTAGACAGGTGAAAAGATCTGTTCCATTCCAGTACAATAGAGGGTGCCGTTTTATGTAGACAGGCGAAAAAACTGACACAGCAGAAGAACTACTACATGCTTTTATTATAAAATATAAACCATCTGTATCTTGGAAAATGCTTATCATTAACATGGGACTTTATAAGACCTCTATAAAATGAAATATGCCAGAGTAGTTTTGCTTTAAAATATTTAGCTCAAGTTCATATGACTTATTTTTGAACAAGTTCTGTATGTTTTAATTTTTGTGACTAATAAAGTATCAGAAAATGGTGTTATGGTCATAAAACACCATATTTCTTGTAAAGCTAATCTCAGTTTGGTTTGAAAACTGAAATGTTACTTTTCCAACACACAGACAATATTCTTAAAGTTTTGACCTAGCAGTTTATTTGACCAAAGCTGTGAATTTTATTGTTGATTTAAGTAAAAAAATTATTATTTCACTGAAAACAATTCAAACTATAGATGCCACATATAGTGTAAAAAAAACTAAAACTAGTATTACTAGGACATAATTTTTGTGCCTTTAAAGACATGCTAAGAAATGACTCCAGTCACTGCGTTCTAATTTTATCATTTATCTCCACAGAGATACCTGCTTGTGACATTACACATAGCTGCATGCTGTGTGAATACCTCAGTGACAATTTGATTTATTGGTGCAATATACCACCATGGAAGTTAATGGCCAATACTCCAGCAGAGTTCAGAGTTACAGAGACCCTCAAATAGCAAAAACTGTGCCTGAGAAATCTCCACACATTATGTGAATCACAGCTGTTGCCAAAGGAAGGTGAGTGGACATACAAAACATGCAAACAATTAAAAATACAACAAAAAAAACAATCCTGAGAAACAGAAGGACATGTTGAATATGTTGCAATACATTGCGTGTGAATTGGGAAAAATGATCAGTGCGTCTTTAAATAAGTAATCGAAGTGACATACTTCCCCCCTTTTGTGCCACACTACAAACCTTTTTCATTCAACAGGGATTTTCTGACTGTCGTTTGCGGTTTTAGACCCCGCCCCATCCACATCATCCACATCCCTCTATGACTGAGGACCTGTGAACTGTGCGCAACTGTCTGGGCATGTTGTGTGTAACCGAAAACCCCCTGGAGTAAAGACAAAAAGGGCGGAGGAGGGAAAGACTGGGAGTATGTGTGAGATAAACAATGTTCAGAGGAGTGCAAAGGATAGGTGTGAAAGTGACTAGATCTAGCAGGCTTGCATTCGATCTGTCAGGAAGGGACAGGTAAGTCGATGCTACAGAGAGAAAGTCTCTTTTTGGATCAGGTCAGGTACAAACTGATGTCCCAGACCAGGTGTCAGGTTTTTGGAATATCAAACAGTGGCCACAAGCAACTATCCCAGACCCATTTACCTGGACTGGAAGTAGAAGAAGAGACTGCCACACCCTCTAGTGGTGGACAGAAAAACAACAAGTTCAGTTCATCAACTCTATGAGGATGGATGGACAGATGGAAGTCTTATGATTGCCTGGTTTTAGTTCATTCGCCCAACTGGGTGATTCCTGGTGAATATCCCTGAAGACATTCTAACTTGGGTTGCCCACGGACCATAAAAGGAGACTATTCATCAATCCATCTGTTAGGTCACACACTTTTGGATGACTTGTGACCCAGAGGGCAAAGCTTTTCCGAGCTATTTTCCCCTTGCTTCAGAGAGCAAAGCAGGAGATCAGCTCTCCAGTTGCCCAAACACCATGAACTTTGCCCTGCTAGTTTGCCAGTCGAGATAGTCTCAGCATAATCATAAAAACAAGAAGGCTGTTGTATAGACAGTTCTAGAAAGACTGAGAAATTAAAAAGGCAAAATTTATGCTCTCGCAAATGCTGACACAGACTAAGTGTATATATACTTGTATAATTTTTCTCCATTCTTCACCAGATTTGTATCTCGAGACAATCTTGTCTCTAGTCTAAAGACGATTCATTGACTTCATTTCATTTTTTGCTTTGATATGAATGGTGAGACTTTGTATAGACAGGTGTGTGCCTTTTCCAAATCTGCTTCAATCACCTGCGGTTGCATGTGGACTCCAATTAAGCTGTAGAAACATTTCAAGGATGAGCAATGAAAACAGGAGCTACCTCACCTAAACTTCAAACTTTACATAAATGTTTCACATTGTCATTATAGTACGAGTTTACCTAATATTTTTAGGTCACACTTTCTTACAATTATCATTGAACAACAATGTTCCCCTCCAGAAGAAATACACTTTCAGCATAATGGGTTTTGGTTGGGTTGGCTGCTGATTTAATTGATTTTGTTCCAGGTTTGGTGATGTACAAAATAAATAATAATAATAATAAATGATGAAGTAGACAGAGCTGGAGGCAATAAAAACCAGACAAGAAAAAACTCCTGACACAATTGGGGAGGGGGGGAACCCTGCAGGAAATTAATAATATAACGACTACCTTAAAGATGTAAAATACAAAACATAATTTGAATTTCTATTTTCAGGAGGGATGCATAAAGCAAGAGGACAAGAAATATGGGCCCATCTACCATTCATGTTTACACATGTGAAAGTATTATTTGCTAAAATGAATATTTTGATAGTCTGGGCCTCCCTTCTGAAGCTGCTGCCCCCGCGACCCGACCCCGGATAAGCGGAAGAAAATGGATGGATGGATGGATGGAAATTTTGATAAATGAGAGCTGTTGTGAGCTCATCCAAGAAAATGATGAAACTATGGAGGGGTAAAAGAAAAACAATATTTTGCCCGTGCTTGGTTACACAAGCAAATATTTGGGCATGCTGGTACTTGACACTTCTACAGCCAGCATTCACAAGTCATCAGATGCAGACGGACATAGTTTGACCCTCTCGGTCAAACTGTACCAGTTGAATGACTCTACCAGTTTGACCGAGAAGGGGTCAAACTGGTACAGTTTTTATTAAGATTAGCTCAAAAGGTGGTGTTGCTCTACTACTGGATATGTTCTCTCCTTCTCTGCCTTGGGAAACTACTTGTGCCAAGTATGTAGCACAAAATTCATAGACTAATGTGGTCAGCTAAAAAAAGAATAGATAAAAGCTTCTTGAGAGAAAAGAACAATGACATTCTTTCTTTTAAAAAATAAAATCAAATGTTCAGGGTGAATATTCTTAGAAATCAGAGGTTTCTGAATATCCTGGAATTTATAAAGCAGGTCTGGACTTGCCTGTCAAATACTTGCTTTCTTTCTTCTGACCATTTTCCAATGAAAATCTCTTTCCAAATCTCAAAAATGTCTTTAACAAAGATCAACTGTAAATGCAACATTGTTTCTCTTCACCATTTCTTGCCATTTACAAAACTTTCCTCTCATTTGATTTTTTTTTCTATAACAAATATCAAAGAAAGTTGTCTAATTTTGAACAAAGTAGTGATATCTCACTTTTATGTTATTTAGTGAAGGTGTTTCAAAAAGGTGGCTTAGAAATATTTCTAAACACTGGTTTGTTTATGCAGATGATGTGAACTTGAGTCATTTTGGCACGTGTCATTTTAATGGATTAAAAACTCAGCGTTGCAGCCAACACCCTAAAATGGCTCACTGAATTTTGAAACAGAACTGCCTTCACCCCAAGAGGCACAAACATGGTATAACATGTTGGACATGCATCTGTGAAATGTATGTTTACTGTCAAGCATCAATGCTGAGAAGCAGAATAGTTACTTATCCACTTGAGGGTAGTTTGACCTGTTTCCTGGGACTTACACAGTCCCAGGAAACAGCGTTTTGCTATCAGAAATTTGGGAGATGAAATACTTCGCATTAACTCTATGCTCTAAAGGCACAGAGTAGATCTGTTAGACATCAGGAAAACCTTTACACTACTGAACATATGACAATATTTATTATAATTTCTCCACAATTTCCTGATGATTCTCTCTTTCTTCACAATGTCCACAATAATTTTTAGCACCTCTGCCACAACAAATATATTTCAAAGGCCAGCGATAATAGAATGTCAAATTTGCATGCATCGAACTTAAAATCTATAATCCAACCAAATACCAAGACTTCGCAGTCATTTGAAGCTGCAGTCAGTGGTATTGTGATAAATGCAATCCGATATATTGTGCAGAAAAACATTTAGAGGGAGCATTGAAGCAGCAGAACCTGGAAGTCAAAATTCACAGCCTGGTTAGATTTTACATTGGTTTGCAGGGTCAAGTTGCTTTGTGCCTAGAACATAACTGCTATAAAAACATTCAAAGATTAATGTTTGATGGAGCTAATTCACTTCATTGTTATGACAGTGGCTGCAATTTCCCCTCCTCAGCAGGGTTGTTGAGTCCTTTATGTGATTGAGGAAGTGCCCTTCAGCAGAATGCTCTCCAAATCTGTTAATGTTAAAACATTTCGACAGGGTTATGAGTCTGATTTATCTGTTGCACAGACTGTAATGGCTATGTAATAATCACAGTTGTACATTTTATTGTTTATTCCCACATTTTTTCCTCTTGATTTATGTTTGCTGCACTTCATCAACTTTTGCTATGTAGCATGTATTTTCAGCAAACAAATATAATTCAGTATGAGCTATAACAAGATAAACAAATAGTTATTTGTGTAGCACTGTTTAATTTTTGGTGAGGTTGTTCTAAGGTTGCGCCTTCTAAATGGCATTCTGACAAGCATGCCAAGTCCAGTTTTGAATTTTTCTACATAATCTGGCTTCTACATGGAAAACAGATATGACAAAACAAAATGATAACTTGCATGTAAAATGCAGCAAATAAATTGGATTGTAAAGTGCTGTTTCAGTTTGACTGTAGACTACTGACAAAAAAGGAAAAAGCAACACCATCACTTGAACTAAGCTTCTGGACAATTTAGTTTTGTTACTAGCATCACATTTTTTCATAGCTTAGAGACTCTTAAAGAATAATCTGGAGACAGAAGAAAGCATGCAAACAGGGAGAGAATGGTTTAAAGAGGCTTTATCTGAGCCAGTTTGTTCCACATCAGCAAAAATCTTTGTGCTCCTGTTGCTCAGCATGACTGGTTGTATGTGCAAGTTTGTGTGAGAGCGAGGAACAGCTGATGTCAGCCCAAGCCCACCCAAACTCAGTCAGTAAACTCAGTCCTCTATCTGACGTCCCTTCCCCCCTCCCCTAACACCGGTTATCTCTCTCTAAATGATGCAACAAACACAGTCGGCTCGTATCACTCACACAGCCTGCCTCAGTTGATGATGCCATAAAATTAAATATGACAAACAATCAGAAATGCACGGAGTAACTTTATCACAACATGCACATTTGTGTTCCCTGGCACGACTCTGACAAGACTGAGCTCTGAGCTCTATGCAGCCCAGGACAGGCACAGCACGGGAACACAGACGGGCAGCTCTGCTGAGATGACCTCATGGCAGCTCCCGTGGAGCCAGACCTTAATCCTAAAAATCATACGGCGCTCGACTGCCACTTACTGCTCAGCCAAAACAACATTCAGCCGATTATATACATGTACTCGCTTACTGTTTGCTCCCCATTGTCCACATTCGTCCCGATATGTTACTCAAAATAGAGCTGCCAGGAATTGTTAATGTAATAATCAATGAGGTTGGCTGTAATAATTGGTCAACATAAATATTTTCAGTCTACAAAAACATTTCCACGAATTAACTCTTATTTTCTTAACTCTCAGCAAAAGTACCAGTTATTTTTCTCAACATTACTGTGTGCTGAGAAGCTCCTTGTGAACGTGGGCTGCATGAGTCAGTTTGCTTTATCGGACCAATCATATGGCGGGTTAGAAATGTTTTTCAAAGTTCTTAGCGATTGAAATAATTTAAATTTCATGTTATGATAACACTGAATAAATATAATCGCTGAAAAAAACCATTTAAGCAAAAACAAGATTATCTAATTTGTTTTTAAAATAAACATGTTTATTGAATGCCCCCTGCTGAAGTAATATTATATTGCAGACAAGTCTCTGACTTTCTTTTGTTGGAGAACACAGAGTGCGCACAGCCTGCCACAGTCAACACATTACAAATAGTTTTTTGGAAGTACAAACATTTAGGGAAAAAAAATTTTAAAAATCAATTAAATGCAGCTTCAGCCAAGTTAACAAAAACAAATAAATAAAATAAATATTCTGGAGCAGCTTAAATAAAATAACATACAGAGTTTTAGAATAACACCAGATAAAACTGGAAAACATATTTGATTAATTTAGAAGCAGAATTTATGTAAAAGTGACTACTGTGTAGAATATTATAACTTCTTGATAATCTCCTCCATATGGAATAACATTCAATGCTTATATTAGCTTGCTAAATGGCTGGGTTCAGTTAGATAGTCTGATTGTTGCATAACAGACATGCCGCTTAAAACCTTTAGCATGACAAAATGATTTCAAGTGTGTGAAATCTTTTAGTTTTAAAACTATATTGGTCAACAAACAAGTGTAGGATGGAACAGGGAAGGTGAGATTGAGTGGAGAGCAAACCCACCAAACTCCACTCAATCCCTAACTTTCCCTGGAATTTTCTTATATTTTATATCGTAGGAGCAACATGACATGTACATGAAATTATGCTTTACAGCCAAGTCTGCTGTAAAGCATAATTTCTTCAAGTCAGGTAACAATAAATTGAAGATATGAACGTTAATATGTTAATACTTAAAGACTTTTTGCAGCCAACCAAATAAATTTTAGTTCATTTAATTTTGATCACATTAAAATGTATCCACTTTAAACCGGAAAAAGAATATTAGCTCATACAAAAGAAAAACATGCAACTTGCATGGAAAGAGGATGCAAACAAATTATTTTGGTTTCTGATTATGCTGAATCATCTGTGCTGGAAGAAGGTACAGCACACAGATGAAGGATCAAAAGGTCTGATCACCAATTTACCAAGAATAATCATAAACATAATTTTTAGAAACATACTGAAGGTGGTGCTTGATATATTTGTCAAATTTTGCACAAAAAAAAACAATGACCTTGCAGATGATGTGGTATGAACTCAGGAAGTTCACTAATGTTACCCATGTGAGGATATGCTTTAGCATTTCTTATGTATGAAGGAATTGACCTTCGTGTTTACCCAGAAGGCTCACGCATTAAGACTATTTTCTTTTTGAATAATCGACAAAAAACAAAAGGGGGGATGAGAAATCAGTGGACCCGACAGTGAAGTGGGTGTGTTCTGCCGGGACGCCTTCTTCTATACCTGGCTGTTTAGGGTTCAGACCACAAATTAAAAAAAACAGAGACAGTGCATTCTGTTCAAAGAGTTGGTGAACGATCTTTACTCTGTCATTTAGCAAGGCTAAACAATGCCATCATTTTTTTTTCTTTTTAAAACCGGTGTTTCAGTTTGTCACCCTGAACAGACCTCTAATCAGAGAACAGATTAACATAAATAAGGAGTAAATCTGTATAATCCGAGCCCCAAAGAGTAGACATATGTTTAAAAAGCGGTAGAGCAAAAAAAAAAAAAAAAAAGAGGATTTCATCAAGCCTCACCCCTTCTGGCAAAGATTAAAGGCGACCAGTTGGGTGATGCAAAACTGCAGCCTTTAAGTCTTTAAGGTTTAGCAGTTTGGGAGATCCCTTATAGGTTTAAGAGACTGCAACATAACAACCCTTCACGGGAGTATGTAAAAAAAAAAACTATATTACAGCACACTTTTCTTCTTTTACAATTGCATCTTTGAAATTTAAGCAATTGTTTTAAAATGGTACTTCTCACACAACAAAATTATCAGACAATATTGATAAACTAAAAAACACGTCATGACATGAATATTTATTCACTTTTGCATGACAAGTCGTTTTGGACAGCCACACAAAACAATCACATCCATTTATAAAATGATGTGTCGTGTCCTTCGGAGTACTGCTGTTCTTCTCCAAAAGGATTTCTAAAAAAACTAAAGTCAACTCATGTACACTTCTGGGGTAAAATCTGCTGCAGCAGCAGGAACCCATTACTGAAGTCTCCAAAGAGTAGCTGGTTCTAAAAGCCTCGACGTGCAGCAAGAAGAAGGTGACAGAACAAAGTGGCACAAAAAGCCAAAAACGCATTGACAGAGTTAGATGTTTGATGGATTTTTATGTCTTCTCAAATAACTAACGACACATCAGGTCAAAGAGCTAAAACACATTGCATGCCACTGTTAACCTTAGGGGCATGGCTGTATTTGGACACCTTCAACATACATAGCATTTGTACTGTTGCTAAGAAATAAAACTTCTAAATACTTATGGGATTGATTTGAAATCTGAACTTGTTTAAGGAAGATTAAGCAGAAACTTTAGGCTATGATTTGTGGCTATAGCACTAGAAAAAAATCCAAAATAAACAATATCACTGATTAAGCAATTTGCCAAACGTAGATTGAAGTAGTTGTGATGGCTTTGAATCAGTAAGAAATTGTAACAATGCGAGTGAAATCTAGCTCACATACCAAACTGATATTTTAAAATGTGTAATTTGAGCATGTTTAAAACAGTAAATATCCACCAAGGGCCCAAGTGAAGTAAAGTTGCAAGAGTTAATGTTTTCCTCTGAAGCAACAACCATCTAACCCGGGGAAAAGAAATGGTTTTCTGATAAACTGCCAGCTGTGGTTCAAAATGAAATCAGTTCTCATTCAGCACAAAGTCGTTACGCAAAACGTTTGGTGGCATCCGGAAAGAATGTTTTCTTCTCCAAACCCTGCCCTCCTTAAAGAAAATGAAAACAGTTTTAAAGCTGGAGTTGGAGCAGCTTCACCTATCAGGCAACATATCCAGCATGTCCTTTGTCCTAAACACTATGCTATCAACAATACAATCAGCACAGCAACTTATTCTGCAAAACCGTGCTTCAGGGGGGCAAAGGACAGTCTTACATTTCACATCAATGAGGAAGAAGAGAGAAAGAAAATGCACAAAGAAAGAGCCAGGGGAACAGAAACATTTCAGAAATACAATCTCTCATGAACATTAACATACTGAGTGTGCATTTTAATTTTTAATAATGTGCAGAGTCACCGGGTGAGACTTTCAGATTACAGGTAGCAGATAGATTTGGAATCCCTAAAAGGATTTCAATGACTGAATCCACTGCTAGTTAAATTGGAGGTAAGTTGCTTTATAAGTTGCAGAATATGCCTGGCTATGCTGGTAGAACAGCACATACTGGATTGATTGCTTAATCTTTGATTTACTTCCTTCATTACACTGCGCTGCTGAGTCTTTGCCTCATAGAAAGTTTCTCATTAGCTCAGCGTTCAAGTCATCTGAAGGCTGATGGGGGCTAAACAAAAACAAACACCATTTGTGATGACCAGATTTTAAAGTAGCAATCTTTAAAAAAAAAAGCCTTCCACAACTAGTCAGCTGTTTCAAAACCTCTACATTTTTTCCATTATATCGTCCCTGAGCTATGGTAGATAAAAGTACTTTTTACGACTCTTACAAATAAAAGGTGCAGTGTAGAATAGCATAAACTGAATTTTAGGTTAATGCAATACCCTTTTGCACCTTTTTTTCATAAAATACTGTTATTTTGGGTCATTACCTCTACTTAGTGCCTGTGGTCTTTTAAATGTACATCTTTCTGCAGCTCTCCTAAGTAGGCAGCTGGATCTGAACTATAAAGGTGAATCCGATGAGCACAGCAGAGTTTTTAGAGCAGAACTGAGCTTATCTAATTGTGATTTTACAGTTACCCTTGTGACAAAAATACTCCCTGTACACGCTGTACGTGTGCATGTATGTTTCTGCTATGAAAGCATACAGTCCAACCACATTCAGCTGCTTGATGTATTGTGTTTTAGCTCTCGACTCATATCTGCTCCATCTTCCCCTGCAGACAGTTCTGTCTCCACGGAGTTGGAATCAGCTGATTAAAGTGGCAGAATGAGAAACTGCACTGATGGTGAAATAACACGAAAACATGTGGGTGCGTTCAGCTGGGTGGTTTGCAACCCACTCCAACTATTATAGTATTGTGTTGGACATATTTTCAGAGCAAACATGATGTGTTATACAGATAAGGTCACTGGGAGACAGAGAGAGAACAATGTTAACCTGATGCCAAGAGATGTCAATAAAGCATCATGAATCCAATTCTAAACCATATTCTTGGAAAACCACACTTCTATCAGACCTAACTAAAGTTTAACTGCCCAAAAAATAAGCTCTAAAGATGTTAAAACATCAACAAACTCTTCAGCTACATGTATGTAGTAACACTTGTAAGATAAAAAAGCATAAGAATAACTGACATAAAAAATTTAATCATTATCACCACCACACACTCAGACCAGTGCAGAGCTAAAATATGTCTAAGATTATTAACCCGAATGTCAGCAAGTCACATGGGGTGTGGTTTTTGAACATTTCTTTTCAGCCCACTCTCTTTCTTTCTGTCTTTCTTTCTCTTATCTAAACACAATATTTCACAAGAACTGTAATTCTGCAACTTTCTATCCCCATCACATTATTTCAAGCATCACTGAGTCCAACACATTCCCAAAACATAGCGTAATGCAGCCTCCCGCAGGGTGATTGTGGAGTGTGGGGTGATATTCTGGTCATCTATTCTGGCAGAAGTAACACACTTTGGTGTTAATACATGATTTTCTGCATGTACCACAATATGTACAATGTACAGGTTTCTGTTATTACATTGGCTGTCAAGAGTAGCTAAGATCAACGCACATCACTAAAACTGTGCGAAGGATTTTGCTCACGGTTTTTCTTAGGTTTTGTAAAGCCATGTGTTGACATGATTAGAACCAGATCACCATCACAACCACTGGAAGCTGGAGTCTACAAGTCTGCAAGATAAACTTTCAATGTTAAAGTCCAACTGGAAGAATAAGGCAAAAGACTTGATCATGGTTACAGTGCAAGAAGAAATCAAAACACCAGCAGCCACGCCTCACCCATTGACTGACATTTCATCAAAGCAGAACAACCGATGACTGACGAGGATATTATTTCCGTCACAAAGAAATTGAACAAACCGGTTTGCACAACGGAAAGCTTTAGGTCTCTCTGGCTCGACTGCACGTATAAAACAGAAGATTTCCTGAAGCAACAATGCAGACGTTAACTGAAACAACAAGCGGCGTGCGAACTGGTGTAGACTTCTCTCGAAGCAAAACAGCTCATCTAATCTCAGAATTCTCCCTCTCGTGCATATGTCCACGTGATCCATCACAGTCTACCCAGCTGTTTTCTGAAGAGAACTTAACAGAAATCACTCATCCTTTAAAGACTAGTTAACCTTAATTACACATTTTCTACTCATATTTACAGCAGAGAGCACTTGTCATCGTTATGTCAAATCACATTATTTTACAATGTTCTCCTAATATTGCTCTGTTGACAATGAAGCTTTACCTGTAGTACGATAGGGCAGTGAGGGAAACTGAAATCAATGTAGGAAAAAAGAAGCCTGGGTAGATATTAAATCAACCATTTGTCATTTTGGACAGTTAAAAACAGCCTCATAAACTGAAATGATTGCTAAACACACCTGGGCTGGTTTTTGAACTACATTGCTCTATGTGTGGGAATTCCTACTGCTTTTCTGGAAGGATTTGATTTTTGAAGAATGTCAACTGCAGCACTGCCAGAAATTTGATTGGAATCTGCATACAAACATCCCTGTCTTTGTATCTTCTCTGGATGCCTTTTAAATGTTGCTTTGATGCCGATACGTCCTTTGTACAAATCGATTTTCATCTCGATTCCAATTGAACTGAGCCACGTGTTAAGTTGAAGAAAACTCGAATCTAAAAGAAACAAGACACTTTTAGATTTTCTGTTGCATTATCTGAAGGTATTGAACATATGTTTTATAATTACATTCAATACTCATCTAAAAACATGAAGAAAAGAAACTCAAAATACAAAAACGGCATATGCAGTCATCTTCAACTTTTTCAAGCGAGAAATGCTTCCTTTACAAAAATAGAACAGATCCAAATGACAATACACATGAGAGACTTTCTAGAATAAAAGGCCTCGCACACAAAAGGAAAAAACAGAAACCTGAGTGAACAGAAACCAACAAGCTCTCATTCTATCAAATCCGCAGCCAGTATTAGAAGAATACCTTGGTATTTTGTATTCAGACTGCTAGATATTCAGCTTTGTTTTTTATATCCCTTAAAAGGCGTATGAGGGCATAGTTGGCATTCCTTTGCTAAAACAGGGTCTTACCAAAGCTTTACTTGCACACAGTGATTCAAAAACAATAAAGAACACAATAAAACCAAAGTTAAATGAAGGATAGAGATGTGAATTGAAAGTAGGGACAGGTACATAGGTAAATTAATCCCCAAATACTTTAGGCTGCACTCAACACAAAGTAAAGTTGGTGAAGTTGAATGTTTTCACACAACACTTTGCAATTCCTCCAAGTTTCTTTTCCATTTGCTCATACCACTCCCAGTCCAAAAATGCTGATGTTTTCACAACAATTTTCCCAGCAGGAATAGGTTATGTTCCTTTACAGTCACAATGGCCTAACTGTCATCCAACATATTTCCAATGAAACTTAATTTCTCCCAGCTTCAAGGTTGATTTATGGCTGTGATGCACATGAATAGCCAAGGTTTTCTGATCGAAATGGATCAAGTGATAAGTCACAACGCATTGTATGACAACTATGCTCTTTACAGTTGGCAGCACATCAATTTTCAATAAGCTACAGCAGCACCTCTTTCTTTAAAAGTGCCTTCAGTTCTGTCCATGTGCCTGAGGGATTTTTTTTTTGTGGTATCTCGCCTTCACGGGGGAATAAAACGGCTGTTATGAAATCTCCACACAGACCTAGAAAAATGTGAGCAAAATGTCACGACTGTTTCCTCAACACAGCTTACCGTGAACTTTTTTTTTCTCTGGAGGTCACTATAAAAGTACTGCTGGGAAATAAGTTGGTTTTCTTTTCTCGTCCTGATTTCTAAAATGGTACCCTCTGCATTTCTCTGAGACAGCGAGACAGCCTTCATTACAGGTAAATAAAAATATATACATTTTGAATTGCTGCTTTTCCCTTTTAAACAGAGTGAGGCCCGACAGTTTGCCAAACAAAGATCTTATGGGCTCCATGTCTTTGTCATGGTAATTGCTGGACAGAGGAAGCAGTGTGTAGTGCCAAAACACCCACTCCACGCCGGACTGTGCAGAATTGTAACGACTCTTAGTTAAGTAAAGTTTAGAGACCAAGCTAAATAATAAAGAATTAATTCAGTTTTTAAGGATAACAAGGAAACTATACATTTGGCAGTGCACCTACAGGTGTCAGCATTTTATACAAGGACATATTTTAGACAGGCAAGAAGAATAACATTCCTGGAAGGACTTGCATGTATCCTGGGTGCCGTGGAGCCCCAAGAGTCATTTACTAGAAATGCTACAGAAATGTCTGGATTTTGTGGGACCCTTAAAATTCACTGGTGCAGAAATGCAGTTTTAAAGTTCAGTGGAATTTGGAGTCAGTTCAGTTTTTTGTTTTGTTTTTTTGGCATAGTGTTATTTCACCAACAGATGACATTTGCCAGTAAATACTTTTGAAATGCTACTAAAAATGTGGCTTAATACTCTGCATTTGCTCTCTACTTGTAAATTATTTGCATTTATTGCAGATATTAACCTGTTTTTTCCTCCAATTTATAGTAAAATGCAAGTTTCTTCCTGGTAGAAGAGAGTTGTTCCTGTCTTGTATTTGTTCAGAATGAGGAAGAGCATTTTTTTTGTTATTGTCTTGCGTGGAGGTGTTCCATACTATATGTTGCTGTTTACTTGGTGGTGCGAGTACAGGGAAAAAGATTTGATTAAATCCGCTGGTTTCCTCTGACAGACATTACAAAACAAAAAACCCACCAGAATATTATTTTGCTGTTCATTAAATACATCCAAAGTATGAAACTAAGCCAGTATCGGGCTATAAATCTAAAAGTTCCCTACTTTAAGCTTGATTATAGATGGGGACATACTTCGGTTGTCTTGCCAAATCTTGTATGCCCTTCATTTTCAGTTGGCTTGAAAACTACTAGTTCTTTCAGAGAAACTTTTTTCTATGTCATAGTCCTTTGAAAACATTAATCGGAATCAGGAAAACAGAGATAGGAGAAAAATGGAAATCAGTGTAGGCCAAAAAAACTCAGATCTTCACACATTTAAACTGACCACGTCCTTTGGACATGTTGTTGTATTGTTCGTGATTCAAATCTAAATTAAACTGAATATTCAGCCGTCTTCTTTTCACGTGTAGTTATCGGTATGCCATCTCTAAATAATTTCAAAATGCAGCAGAGTATGATGAAGACAGTCTGTGTGAAATTAAAACTGCACTGGGTTTAAAGTGTTTTCTTCACAAATGTTATGTCTGAGAAGATAGCAAAAATGGATAGCAAGAAATAAAAAACATCTACAAGTTATTAGTGTGTTATTTTGAGGTTCACACTAAACAGGGTCACTTCTTACAGTTGATGCAGAGTTAAATAAAGGGGAAAAATTCCAAAAGAACCAAGAGATTTGTCCGAAAAATTGAACCGTGTGAGTTCTGAAAGCTTCCAAGACAACAACAGGCGCATTGATTTGACCTGTGGTAAACCTCCACTTTGTGACCAACAACAGCATGATCCAGTGGTGAAGAAAGAGTCAACAGGTCAAACATACACGGACCCAAATCCGTGCAGGGGATTTCAAAATGTCCCGCTCCACATCCGCATCTCGTGCGGAGCTGCAGGTGCTTAAAGTGTTTTTCCCAAACAGACCACAACCACCGTGGGAACATGACCGCGGATAATGTGGTCGCTAGGAAGGGGGAGGCCAGGGCTACAGATAATAACCCTGTATGGAAACACAACGCCTGACAAGAGTAGCGTTGTTCAGCTCAAAACTAGCCTGAGTTCAACGATAAAAAACAGGGATATTAGCAAAACCAAAGTAACCAACTTACTGTGATGGTGACTTCGTGTTTTTTTCCGTCGATTTATGAAGCTCTTCATCTTGTAATGTGCTTGTCTGTGATATTAAAAGTATTCTCCACCGCTAAGGTTCATAAATATACCGCAAACTAACTTAAAAGTTTCGAACCAGTAAAGTTTCTGTTTTCATCTGTTCCCTCGTCTTCACAGCCCGAGTTTCACCTGACGCTTTTAACTGTAAACGCTGGTTGCGTTCCGCTTGACAATGTGCTCGTCCAATCAAAACGGGAATGAACACGACAGTTGGCAGTTCATCCAATGGGAGCTCTCAAGGGGCGGGACTTCCCTGTGTCGTGCAGTTGGGAAACGTAGAAAACGTCCTGGGACAGAACAAGGAAAAATGTGACCAGGTTTACCTGAAACAGAGACACCCGGAGGACTGTCATGACCGCACATAATAACCCTCAAGTGTTTTGGTTCACCACTTATAAAAAATAACTTATTTGGGATTATATTAAATTAGGTCTTCTCAGGGCTTTAATCCAAATAAAGCATATAATCATGTTTTATGATCACTTAAGTAAGAATCTGCCAACAGTTTCCAATAAAAAACAGAAATATAAATTTGATTGAATCTTAACATGTTATTTGCTAATGAAATCTGACTTCTTAAGACTATGCAAATGAAATGTAACACATACATGCAACTATTTTTCAATTCATTGAAGGGAAGATAGATGTATAGGAATGATGATAAGAATGATTCACTAATCTTTTTACAGACCACGCATAATATATTTTTTTTAAAGTAAAATAGTCCAAACGTCTGATTTGTCAACTAAGCCATATAATTTTACTGCTTTTTAGACAATAGCATACTAGTTTTTGATAACTTTGATCATGTTAATGCAAATGGCATAAAGTTTGACCAGATTATTCTAGATTTTTTTCTTTCTTTCTTCAAGATTTTTTCTTCTGCATCAATTTATCATTTGTATTTGAAAAACTAACTTAGATTTTTTTTTTGGCTTGCTTTGTAAGATGTTTTATTTCTTCTTTTTGCAGTTACTCTGTGTTAAAACCCTTCAAAATCTCATGTTTTACTGTTTGGCAACAGATGAAGAAATGAAGGCTATGTTTAAAAAAACAAAACAATAAATCATTCTGCATAATTTCAAAGGTGGGCAATGGTATTTTATGCAGGATTCTTTCCAAACATTTTCATAGCAGTGTACAATTTTGACTAAGGGTAAAAGGTCATTTTAAGATATTGATCAATGTGTTTACATTTTATCAGTCTGTTATTAGCAGGAATTCCATTACTAAACTAAAAACGTTTATAAATGTTATTACAGATCATCATTTGCACCTCTAGATGTATCTTTTAAGCGTGATTAGTCTTCACTATGAGGTATAACTTATAAAGCTCTTGTACTCTTGGAATAAGCAACACAGTAAATGCGTAGATACAATTGTGCTTCAACGTAATTCTGTGGTAGGGTTTTTCAAATCTCAAAGTGTCCTCAGGCTTTTCTGGAAAACAACTCCGTAAAGATAGACCGTCTTGTGGTCTGTCTTTATCTTCACCACTCTTGCAGCACGAAACTTGGTCATAAGTCTAGAAATGGAACAAGGGCTGTCACAAAATAGTACGGCCACTTTGCAGGAGAACACCAGCTTCTAGTCTTCCTGTTCCACAGGCCTCACCTTGAAGGGACAACGTTGTGGCATGCTGATGCTTGAAACTCATCAAAGACGCAGGATCTGTGGAGACAACTGCTGTCAATCAGCTCTAAATCAGGCACCTATTATACCTGTGACTGGCACAAACCTGACAGGCCTTGAAGCTCTAAATGAGAAAGAATAGCAGCAGGAGAATTTCAATAAGGGATCTTAGCACTTTGTGTATGTAGGGTGGTGAGAGGAGGTGGCACACCAGCAAAACTTTTGCTGTCGCTCATTTCACAGATGCATCATGTTTACAAGTTATGCTTTGTATTAAAGGTGTCTGATCAGGCTTCCCAGTAATAAAAAATGCACTGCTAGATAATATAAAATGAGGGAAATGACTGAATTAATATTTCCAAACCTTTGTGTGTGTGTGTGTGTGTGTGTGTGTGTGTGTGTATTCATTGAGTTACAAAGCAACAATAAAAAAGCAAAAATTTGAAGTGAAAAACTATTTTCACGCAATTTTAGTGTTTTGCAGCTCTGAAAATGCATGGTAAGTTGCTGTTATTTGCTTTTAAAACATATTCCTGCTGTTTTACTTCTTTTCAGCAACAACTATGCACATCCTTTCATGCATTGTTTGCTTTGCTTAAACTCTGGGAACAGAGTTTCCAGAGTTTGTAGATTTCTGCAATCTCCAAAGTAGTGTCTTAAAACCAAAAACGATTTTTGAGGGAATCAGACAAAAATAGAGAAATGCTGCCCCCTTGTGTTGTGTTACATATCGCGCTGTAAGGGAATTTATTTATTTTACCCAAATGGATCAACATTTAACCCTTTCAAGACAACATCCACTCCATCTATCCAATTTAAAATCAACATCATATGTTTAACTTTATTTTTTAATGTCCTGGACATTTTTTTAACTGGTAAATCATTTTGCTTTCATTAAATCAAATGAATCCAGGGTTCAGCTGGTTGATTATTGTAAGTCTTCTGACTCCAGCTGTGCTGGGTTGTATCAAGAACCAGACTGCTGTTGAATACTGTAATTATTATTTAATAATTCATACATCATTACTTATTTAGATTTATCACAGGGTATAAAAAGGCATGAAAAGACAACATTTACACTGAGAATTAAATTTTTTTTTTTTTAAATAAACTCACATTTGCATCAGAACCCCCCCGCCATCCCCCCAAAAAACTTTTCAGATGAATATAAAATAAACTTTTTACAAAACAAATCTTGGAAGTTTGACATATACCAAAGCAGAGAGGGGTTCTGTTGTTTTCAAAAGATGACTTTTAACTTATTGCATCTTTAAAGAACAATGACAACATCACATCGTTTAAAGACATAACCTTTGCAGACACAGTAAACAATTTGGATGTTTTTAAACAACTTTTTCTTTTTTTCCTTTTCCATTTTTACAAATTGATATAAAAGCACAACATAGAAACATTTTTATTGTTTGGCTGCTAACCTTGTAGTTCGTCATTGGTTCACAGCTCACGTGGCCAAAGAAGCATAAATAATAAGCATGCAGGCACCTCTGCTAGAAAAATCAACAAAACACAAAAATAGGATAACGTTGGCTGTTGAAATGACTGTGAAACCGTTTATTTTGTCTCTTTTTAAACAAAGTGATATCAAAAGTAGGTTATGTTTTCTTCCCCTGCAAACTGTCACGAGCACCTAAGATCTTTTCGGATGAAGCATGTCAGCCGAAGTGAAAAAAGTTCATCCGACTCTTCAATCCACACTGAGCTAATGGTTATTTTTACTTGTGGCCTGACAGGGCGGTGATGTGTCTCGCTCAGAGCGCTGCGTTGCTGAGAGCTCTCACACAGCTTTGCGGTGGTACTCAGGGGGGGCGACCTCGTAGTCGCTGGCGCTGAAGAGGCTGGCCGAGTTCTTCACCAGGTACCTGGAGAAACAGTGAGACTATTTGTCACCAGTGGAGAGCAGCGTGGAATCTGCTGTGGCAGAAAAGCTCGTAGAAAGGCACAGGCTCATGAACATCAACGGAACGTTGTTAGTTTAAACGGCGTTTGTGTTTTTTTGTGTTGGACATATTGACGTTTTTATTCAGAACTCATGCAAGTTACTGAATTAAACAAAGGCAAATCATCTGCAATGAATAATCTACATATTATTCAGCTCAATGTGCAGTAAGTTGCAGCTACCGTCAGTCATTCTGATTTTTAAAAAAACGCAAAGTATAGAAACAAAAATAAAAAAGAGCTGCTTCCTGAGCAGAAAAATCAATTTCATAGCCTTCGTTTCAAAGCATTTCCACCAAGCGAGGCTGCACTAATATGAAAGTGGAAGGAAGAAACTAGTCATCTGAGAATCAGAAAAACATGACATGGAGGCTCTCGTGCCAGGAGGCGGAGCTTACTTGAGGAAATCTTGGAGGTAACTGAGCAGCAGGGCCAGACTCTTCTCGTCCAGTAAAGTGTAGGCCAACATGGCTCCGATACGAACTGTTGCATAAGAATAAGACTGAATAAGAGGAGGAGCAGAAAATTTGTTCTTAATTTAAGCTTTTAATTCTTACTATAAATAATTTTAAGAACTAAAGGTGGTTAAAACTACCACATTACATATGTGAAAACAGGAATAGGAAGAGATCAAATGAAAAAATAAACCCAAATAATTCATTCATTCCTAAGGTTTGATGTAGCCTAATTTATTTGCTTGTCTGTTTATAGAATCAAAATTACTGTCATGATTATTATATTGGTTTAAAAGTGGAACATGAAGCATGAAATATTTGGAAATAAATGCATGTAAATAATTTCATACACGTAGTTGGACAAGTGATGAGTCAATATTTCTGCCTAAGTAACAAAAGTAAATTGCTTCAGCAAATTATGACAACTAATTTTTAAAATCAGAAAGTGTTTCCCATCAGAGAAAGTGAACATAATCAACTGATCAAATAATGCTTATTGGTCTGAAATAACCTGACTGTAAAAGGAGACCAATCAGATGTTTGAGATTTTACATGTGGGTTCAAGTATCTGAAAAAAGTTAAATAGCACATGGCTGTTTTATTGCGTAACTCTATGAGTTGGACGACTCTCTGAGATCTGATTTATAGTGATGATTTTGGTTTATCTAGGATTAAGTTTGTGCAAAGACAAACAGGCTGCTACTAGAAAGGCCAGTTCAGCTTCTAACAAAGAAAATAAACTTGTCAGGTGATCTAAAATCAAACATTAGCGTGCTCTCAGTGAAATGTTCACCGCGTGATAATATTAACCGTGTTTCACTTGAGGTGCTTTTCGTTCGGACGCACCAAACAGACGCAGCAGGTGTGGAGCTCCGTACACCTGAGACATCGGCACGTCCGGGCGCTCAGACAGGATGTCGGCGTACTGCGGCCTCTCGAACTTGTAAAGCAGCTGAGTGCCCAGCATGACGTTGAAGTACTCCCGGATCCCGGCAACCACCTCGTTCACGGCGTACTCCCTGCAGGAAAGGAAGAAGGAACCCGCTGCACCAAACAGCACCTCAAAAGCTTCCAGTCAAAGTCCTGGGGTGAAATGCAGCCTTCAAAAGAGCAAGTCATCGCTTTTGAGCTCAAACCTCCTCCAACATGTTGTGTCATTTTAATGCACTTATAGAAACCAGTAAAAAGACAAGAAGACGTGGGGAGAAAAAAATACACCAATACCTGTAAACAAGCTAAAGAGAAGAAAATATTTTTCTTATGGCATTTTAAATTCAATCCACGTGAAGAGCAATTACCGTTGAGGCAACTGAACACGGAGAGCAGCACAAGCAAACCTCCTCCTGGCGTAAAGCGCAACAAAGGGCAATAAAACTGCTCGTAAAGTGGGTTCGGAGGAGGAAAGTAAAGACGCTAATGTGGAAAACACATTATGTGACAGGCGGTGTAATGAGGTGGACATGCGAAGCAAGGCTGACAGGATGTTGATGTCTCTTGTCTTTTGACATTCAGAAAACATCAGGTGGGCGGGGGAGGAGAAGGGGAGCGTCTTACTTGTTGTCGGAGTTTCCTTTTGATTTCTTGTAGTTTGCATAGTCCTCCAAGATCACCTCCACGCTCTTCTTAGCAGGCAAGTGAAATAACTGGAAGCAAGAAAGCAATAAAGGCTTTCTATTCAAAACTGAAGGTTGTGATGCACAGCTGTGTTCACGGTTCATTTTGGTGCATAATGATAACATTTCCTGAGAGCCTCAGTCGTTCAGGTTGGACCTTGATTGCTTTAGTTTTCCATTTTTTTTATAACTTAGGACACAAAATCTCCTTGTTGTTCTGGGGCCTGAAACGGGTAATGAAGAATGAGGGAAGAAGAAGAAAAGGGCAGGATGGATGAAAAGAGAGAGGCAGCCGACAGCCGATTTAACAAGTCGGACAGATGAATTAGCATATCTTCTTTGCTGTATTGTTTTCTCTCAAAACACTGATTTATGTCGAAAAATTGTTCCAAGTTTTTAGTTTGATGATTCAACATTGCAAACCAAAGACACGCTGCTGTATTGTATTCAGTGTGACAAGACCTGCTCCTTCCAGACTGTATTTATTTATTTTTTTTCCTCCACAGCATTGGTCACGAACCTTAACATTTAAAAGCCAATCGAATCCGGGACGGAGCTCTTAGGGTTGTTAGGAAGCTTCCTGAAAACTGAACAGTCTGACCTCCAGTTGAACCCAGTGGGACATGTACGCCAGGGGAGATTGGAAACTGTTTCTAATGATCTCCGCTCGAATGAACTCTCAGAGCAGAACGACGGAGCCCAAACGGGTTCAGATGTAACCCTTCCTGGCCTGACGAGCAGCTTTCTCCAAGACAATCAGAGTTTTTGCTCTTGACTTAAGCAAACCAACTTACAGACAAGAGATGTTTATACTTGGGTGCAATTTAAGCTCTTAATCTTTTGTTAAATCATGGAAGTCGAGTTTTGTTTTTCGTGCTTTCAGCTGGTTTTGCTTAGTCAAAAAACTAAAAAGAGAGATCGTTTGGTAATGTGTTGTTTATTTTTAGGTCGAGAAAAGCAACTTTCTTCAGACCTGATGATGAGAGCTGGTGAGATATCTTTTGACATCCAACACCATCTGTCATTAAGAAAAGCACACTTGTTGTACTTTTCACATTAAAGCCAGATTGTTGTTTTGTATCGTATCATCAACTGGTGGGATGAGCTCAGAGCCCTGTGGTCTCTCTGCAATCAAATGCAGCATTAGGAACGGCAGAGTTGTGCAGGTCTCAGATATAATCCACCGTCTGCTTCATTTGATAAAGGTTGGTAAATATGTCATTTAATTTCTCTCAGGAAGATTATAGCAGCAAGACAGCACACCTGTCTTATTTCTTTGTGTAGCTCTGATATCTTTCTCGTTGTGTAGTCGGGTAATTCCTGAGCTGAAGTGTAAGAAGACAGGAAGCTTGTTAAAGGGTGTTTTGCGGGTGTGTGCGTGTGTGTGGTTTTTTTTTTCACACCTGTTTCTGTCGTGTGATGAGGTCCCAGTCGTCCACCAGCCAAGGTTTCAGCTCCTCGGGAATCTTCACCTTCACCTCCACACGGTTCGCAAACATTTCCTCCTGGGTAAACACACGCCTCGTCTAATTTAAAACTGTTGCAATACATTTAAAGATTTAAAATAAAAACAGCCAAGAGATGGAGCAGATTCCTCCTTTTCACCAACTTTTCATCCATGAAGGATCACATAATTTCTTATGAGCAAAACAAAAAAACCCCAAAACAAAACATATTCCACCTGATCTGAGCCAAGTAATGGCAACAAAAGGCCACACAATTCAACCCACTGATTCCCGCAATTAGCATCAGTTACACAAAAGGAAAAATTCACAAAGTGTATTCTTTTTGCATAGAGTAAGAAATAGCAATGAATGACATTAAGTCATATCAACTGTAAAGCTTGTGCTGGAAGGGTAATGCTTTGGGTTTCATTTTGATTCACAGAATGCACCAATATGAACTTGTGGGTCAATATGGATATCTGGTATTAATATTGCTATTACGGCCGCTAATATTTTATTTTAGTAATATTTTTTACTAGTACTATATATATTTATATACATCTTCCTACTCTATCAACATCACTGCTGACATTGTTTCTTTGCTTCAATTTAAAATCCCACAATAACCCAACTGCGTGAGGTCAACGCTTCATCTAGTGAAGCTCAACTAAAAAAATATAACGCCATAAAACAACGACCTCAAACATTGCTGAAAAGTTACAATAGATGTTTTGCAAAAAATACTAAAGATGCTAAAATGGCTCCAACAAAAACCCAGGCATATGCTGGGTGAAATGCTTTGACGGTATATCGTCAGAGCTAAATAAATCTCTATAGAAGCACACAAAGTTAAAAACAATAGTAGATTCCGCTAAATTATTACTAAAAACACGTGCGTCAACAGATGGTTATTACTGTGGTTTAAAAAAAAAGAGGTGTTTGCGTTTCGCCATTGATTATTACAAAGAACCAAAAGAAAAATGCTGAAACAAGTGTTGACTGACAAAATGATGCTACAGTGTTATTACAGTACAAACCCGAGAATATTCCCCCAGTAGGTGAGGATACGTACACACTCGACTGTTGGGTCGACCCGCGCTCGTTTCTTCCGTGGTGCCTGGAGCGATTCGCCACTGCTGGTGCCTTCGCCCGACCCGGGGACTGAGCAACACATGAAGCGTGTTTAAACGTAGGTACAATCGCTATTAAATCACTTTTGATAGAGAAACACAGCTTCTCGAGTTTATAGCATCTCATTTAGCTATTTACTATACTAATTTTCTGCTGCCTACACACGTTCACTGCCATTTTCACACATTTACAGTGTCTTCAGAAACACAAACTTCCAAAGGAATAAACCATGACATTGTTTCCTTTTGCTTAAATTAAAAATGTAAAAAAAAAAAAAAAAGCTTTGGAAAGTTTGACCTAAAAACCACCTTGATGTCATGTGTCTAAACGATGCAAGAGGTTTATGCATCTTGATCCCTTCTATATTTACACTTTTGGCAAAAATATCCATGTATTACAATAGACTATCAAACTCTAAATATTTTACTTACTTTTCTGTTTTGCCTTTTTAATTTTCCTAAAATGGGTGAAACATAAGTATGAAAGACAGTCAGTATGACAAACAGACGTATCTCTTAGGATTCGACAAATGCTGCATTACATAAACGTCAAAACTTCAAAAATTGTCATTTTTGAACATTTTAGTTTTTGATGGGTTTGTTATCAACAAACGATAGGAGAAAAAGCTGGTTTCCTTTGCAAGTTTAAGCCCTTTCTACATTTTTTAAGTTTCCTCTTCTTTCAAGTGACAGTGGTTTGTTTACAAAATTCAACACACTAATCGGTTTTACCTTTCAATAAAAGTCCAATTTAAATTATGCAATGCACAAGATTGTGTAGAACATGCAGTACATTGATAATATTGCTCTGACAGCAGAAAGAGGGTCTGCATGTATATGCATGAACAGTAAAATAGTACTTCTGTAGTACATTTACTTATGATTTCCATATCTAGGATCACAGCGATTGTCCTCAAACATATATATGTACAGGAAAGCATGAAACAAAAAACAAAGCAAACTTAAAGTAAGTAAACTTACAGATCAAAATTTTTTTGCTGCACAGCAGCAATCTTCTTGCTTGGTGCTAAACCCCTCATCTTTCCCTCAACATAATGATCCCTGAAAAAGAAGGAAGACAGAAGTAGTTATTAGGAATGTGTTGCACTGCAGACATGTATAACTATATGCAGCATCGTGGTCATTACGGGTTTCCCAGCAGGATAATATTCCACGACACACAGTGCAGTACAGTCGAATAAACAGGAAAACCGTTCACAGAGTTCAAACTAAACTTTCCTAAGTTTCTATTTCAGCTCCTAAACATTAATCCAATAGAAAACTTGTGGGAGTGAATTGAAGAGAACAAAGCATAAACAAGGGCTCAGGATTTTGAGAGACAGTGCAAAAAGGAAAGGTCAAAGATTCCCCCCTCTCTCTCTCTGTTTGCTGCAACCTTGTGAAATGTTCCAGGGGAAGACTAATGGCTGCTGCAGAGGTAAAAGGCACTCGTACAAAGTCAGCAGTGCACAAATAGTTGTATAACACTGTTGAAAACAGCTGAAGTAATCAAATCAAGAAATTACGTTCATAAAAAACAGCGAGAGAGAGACAGATGTCTGGTAAAACCCTCATTTCTGTGTACAAAAGCATCAACTCACTGATTGGCCTTTTGAAGCTCTCTTTGTTTTGCAAGGTTGCTGTCCACATATTTGAGAACTCTGCTTTCAGGAACCCATTCATCCCAGCTGCAAAAAAGATTTATATAAAAAATATGAGATATGAAACACAACCGCTCTCTGATAGACAAAATAACTCCATCAGCAGCATTTGTTAGAAAAAAAATGAAGAAAAAACCACCAGGCTGCTCACTTTTTGTTCCAGCCGCTGTAATGAATGAAGTATTTTATCTGCTTGTCCTTTATGTTGATTTTGACACACTGGAAAGCAAGAAATACAAACACATTCCCCTTAAGTTGGTGCCAGATATTTGCTTTTTTCTTTTCTTATTTTTTTTTTTTTACATGAAGGAAACAGACAATAACATCCAAAATCCCTTCAGGGAGACAAACCTTTGCCTCATAGAGCAGTGGCCCATGAAAGCACAGGACTCTTTCACCTGGAAAGGAGAAAATCATCACACACACAAATAAACCAACATGCATGCTTCAAAACTGAATTTTCTATTTGTGCCAGCTGAGTGATGCATCCACTGTGTGACAATTTATAGATACAACTTCCCCCCCCCTCTTTCTCTCTCTCTCTCTCTCTCTCTCTCTCTCTTCATCGGGTAATTTATGTTTAAACGCCTCAATTTTAAAACGATTCACAACAACAAAAATTCATCCTCAGGAAGATTTTAATCGGATTATTTCGACTAAAAGCTGTAACGAAGCCTCTCCGTCCCTTCCTGGGGAGCAGCAGAATAAAAACAACAATAACAAACCCGCCCCCTTCCTCATCCAGACATTCACAGCCACCATCCGTATCATTTCCCCCCCTCCTCCTCCACACACACACACACACGCACACACACACACACACCAACCTTCTTGAAATTTCGGCTTAGGGTCCTGTTTTGGCGCCATTCACAGACTCAGCTGGTCGGATCCCTGAGTGATCAAACTCGAACATTGCCAGAGTCCATTTCCTCCAGATGCACTTCCCTCCGACATCGAGGAAGAAGCCAGAGTCCAGCTTTTACTGCTGCGGGTCACCTGACCACCGTGGAGCCGTCGAAGCCGTGGTGCGTTCAGGTGCTGCGCGTAAAGCTCCGACAAATAAAAGGCTGTCATGCGTTTTTTATCCATTGCTTGAAAAGTCAATAACGACTGTGTCTGGGCCGACGGAGGTCAAGTATGGAGCTGAATACAGCTTGTTAAAATAAATAAATAAATAAATAAATAAATAAATAAATAAATAAAATTGACTGTTAAATCAGACTGGAATCACTAGGTTAAGTGTAACTTCTATGAAAAAAGCAGAAAGAAATGACAAAGTGAATGTTAGAAGGTACTGGAAATCATGCATAACTGGAGAAAAATGGAAAAAGTGGTCAGTATTTACTCCAGGAGCCAAAAGCAGCATAAGGATATAAATAGTTCAGGATAGCAAGCCGCTGTAAGTATCCGAGCTTCTTCTTCTTTTTTGAAATTTTAACTGAGGCTCAGTTATTGTCTGACAATAACTCAGTTATTGTCTAAGAGTAAAGTGTAAAGTTTTGGGAGCAAACTGTTCTAGGCTATATATTGGAGCTCAGTTATTATTGACTTCATGTCAGGAAGGTCATTTGAAATTTTATGCTATCATAAAAAAAATACTTTCCATATTATTATAAAAAAATCACTCGGTTAATTTCACCAGAAGTCTTAACGCAACATTTTAGATAAGCTGCAGGCCTTTTATTGGATTTTTATACGTCTACTGTAAATAAAGAATCCCTACAATTCAGCCTTATAACACATTCATACAATATTTGTTACTTAAACATGGACATACAGACAGATTTAAGTTGCTATAGTAGGCAATGACATAAAATATTTTAATATGTAAAATACCTGCTCCTACAAATGATTTGATGAATGATTTTACTTGAAATGATTTGATAGCTATGGTTAAAAAAAGACTAATCTTGAAAAACTAAATACTAATCATAGAAAAACAGCATTAGCAGCATAATAACCTCATAAATCACAAAAAGGTCCTAAAGACCCTGTCTTTTATGGACATATTTTTCCTTTTATGGCGTTCCAGTGATTGACCAAAACAAATTGCGTATTCTTTCTCTCTTTTTTTTTAGAGCGATGACCGTTTAAAGAGAGAAAAAATGGCCTGGAAATCAAGTGGCGCATGTGAAAACAAGCAAATGAAATCGACCCTTTGTGGTTTCGGCGCCCTACAGGACGACGACCTACACGTTGATGTATTACATCACAGCTTCTCAGCTTTTTCTGGCTACATAAATTTCTCATGAATCCCAAGCAAACGAAGCTGTCACAATATCATGCAAGACGAATCGCAGTTCACATCTGTGTTATTTCTTCCAAATAGTAGTAGCAGACCTCCAAATGGATCAAGTGGTCATTCATGTGTTTGTTGCCAGCTGTCACAGAAATACTGACAGTCTGCTTCGAAACATTTGAGAATCCATGGCCTACATAAGAAATACTCAAATTAAGGCATGTCTTCAGAATGATGAAAGCTAAATCTGCCAGAAGATACAGGTTTTTATTTTTTTTAAATGAAGATATGAACAAAAAAAAAGGCAGCTGCAGATGCTTCTATAACCCCCTGAGGGTTGGATGTACATCTCGAAATGAATTATCCTTTCAAAACCAGTAAACATCTTTTCAGCTCCTCAAATGGTGTTTACCCGTGGATGGAGAAGTAGAGTACGCACAGAAAGTGTTCTCTTCATGCAATTCCTCTGGGAGCTTTATTGATGAGGTCCTGCATGAGAAAAACCAGAGGATGAAAGAATATTTGTCACATAAAGTCACGGGAACTAAGAAATGCCTTAGGTTTCTGGGGAAGCGAACGTGCACATTAAATTTACTTCCATTAGGTATTTTTTGGACAATGTCAGAGAAAATGCTCCATATTTGTATTGCTGACTTTATCATAAATCCTGCCTCAGACATTATTTTTTATTTTCAAAAAATAAAAACGTATCACAAGAGAGTTTAGCATTTTATAAACGATAATCTATGGAAGAAATCTACATAAAGTGGAGCAATGATTCTTAAATTCCTCCAAATCTTGTAAAAAGTTATAGAAAAGTAATTTGTAAAGCCAATTAAATTCATTTGTTTATTCTGCAAATTGAACAAATTAGTTATTGTTGATCATTGAGGACTGGGAATATACTGAACATGCACATATGAGGAAGTAACCTACACCTTTTGAGAATGAAATAAAATTTAGAAAACTTGGAACATAAAGAAATCAACAGCCTTTGACAAGGAAGCCTATAAATTTTAGAAAAGTAACACTATGTGTCCTGGAATACAATCCCAAAAATGCTATAAATTTGATTTATAAATTACAAGAACATGAAGTATGCAATACCCAAGATAGCAACATCTAAGATCCAGTTAAGCCATCTATGAATTCCATAAAGCAATCTTTATGGGAAAAAGTAATCAATAATATTAAGGAACATGGAAATACCGAGAATACAATCAACAGATTCTGGGAAAGTAGCTTGACACATAAGTGAAAGTAAAGTAAAGTAAAGTAAAGTTCATGTTTCAGGAAAGAAATGTGCATGTTAATCTATAAATTAAGTTCAAATATACTTCTCCTGTGGATTTCCCAGATCTCTATCTTCCCAGTCGGGGAAAATCTTCACATATCTGACAAATTCCTAAGCTCTCGTGGAAGAAAAAGAGGAAAATGAAATGTAAACACAGCAGAAAACCTGCAAAAACGTGAAAGTGCTGCCCCCCCCCCCAACTTACCTTTTAAGGCGCTCCAGAAGTGAAAGCTTCCAAGTGCCATTTAAGAGCGACACTACACGTTTTCTGCTGAGAAGGAAGTATGTAGATGAAAGTGGCTCCGTCACAAAGAGCAGAAAATAACCCAAAGGTATAAAAGCAGTAAAAGATTTTTTTCTCCAAAGAATCAAAGAAAAAGGGTTAGTCTGAGTCAGTGTCTGTGATGAAAGATGGAAGCTTACAGGTTCACGGTCGGCAGCTGCTTCCTGCCCTTTCTGTTCCAAAGTTTAACATTTCAAAATTGGAGGACCAGCTCTCAGCAGCCCAAGACACAGCTCCACGCTTCTCACTCAGAAAGAAAGATAAATGCTGTGATGAAATTCCCTATCTCTGTTTGTAGACAGTTTTTACTATTTGTCATGTTCTCACTATAGGATTTAAATCTTTTTAGGATGATTTAAAAGCTCCCACAAAGACCTTCAAGTCTCTTAATTCAGAGCTTTATGAGAGCAGAGAGGGATGTTCTGCTTTCTTCCTGCCCAGTGAAACCAACGTCAGTCAGAGCCGAGGTTTCCTGAGGACAGAGATAAGGCTATGTGATTGAGATAAGACAGCAGGAAGTAGATCCAGAGGTAGCTCGGTTGGCAGCATCTGTGACTTGAATTCGATTTGGGCTGTCGTGCGGACGTTACCGAGTAATGAAACGACACGTGTTCGTTCTGCCTGACTGTATGCTGGACTGCGCTGGTCCTCTGTTTCACAGAGGGTTTTTACAGAGCCCAACGACAAGTCTGGAGGAAGAACATCGCTGGGAGCGAGGAAAGGGGAGAGGAACAGCCTGCTACTGGACAGGGTATCGAGTCAGCTTCGTTTTCTCTGCCACACAAGGGTGCAGACGCAAAGTGGTCAGGGAACAACTACTTACAACTATTCATGATTGGTCTCACAGCTTTTTAGAATACAAAATAGTTTTTGTACTTTGAAAAAGGATTCTTCACCTTACTTATTTCTCTCTTTTTTGTCCTACTTAAATGTTGAGGATGGTCAAATGCTCGTTAATACAAGACAATGATGTCCACTGAAAAATTGAAATGCATTTCTCTACTGATTGATTTATTGAGGGAAAAATCCAAACCAAATATGCAAGTTGTGAAAAAAATAATCACCTCTTTTGTTAAATCATAAATAACTATGTTTTTGTTTTGATTTCTACACCAGGGACTCATACTGTTGACTCCAAAAACCTGCCTGACAACAAGAAGGAGACTAAAAATATACCAAGAAGCAACACACTGTGTCATTTCTAGGTTTAAAAAAATTTCAAGAACCCATGAGAAGCAAAGTCCCTGACATCTGTTGGTTTGGAAAACCTTTAATAAGGATTTGAGGTTCCAACAAACCTCAGAAAGAGTCGTTATCAAAGTATGGAGAAAACATGAACCAGTGAAAAACTTTCCCAGAGTGACTGACGTACCAAAATGACTCCAAGAGGGCATCAAAAAGTCATCCAGGAGGTCACAATAGAACCCAGAACAACATTTAGAGCACTGCAGATCTCGCCTCGGCAAAATGGACAAACCGTTTAGACAAGGTGGAAGGTTCAAATGTGAAAGAGCACTGCTGTCCAGACTGCTCTCATATTTCCCCACAAAGCATGTTGATTGTCTCCAGAAAGTTTGGGGAAAGATTCTGTAGACATTTCATAGAAAGAACCAAATTCCTACAGTCAAAAATTATGTCAGTATTCTGTTTCTGCAGGAAACCTCCTTGCATCTACCCGAGACAAAATTCTAGGTTTCAGAACCGCATTCCAGATGACACTTTCCTATATTTTTACTTGTACAACCAGATAAAAATTTAAAGAGCAACGGCAAAAGCAAATGAGGTGGATTAGCAGAGCTTGTCTACAAGTGATGGTGACATCCAGGACATGCTACTGTGGAATATCTTCTCTGCTTCCTGGATATTAAACTGCCAGCCACGTTCTTCAGTGTGTGGTGACAGTGGGGAAGAATCTCTCCCACCTAACAGGAAGACACCGCTAGCATAACCAAGCTAACGCTATGTTTGTTTGCCCTCCAAGGTCAGAACTTGAATCTGTGAATGAAGCTAAACATGGATAATTCATCTAAATGGCAGCTGTATTACACAGTATTCTGGACCAAGGGCTTCTCCAACACCTCAGACTTTCTCCCCGCTCAAGAGTGTTCTTTCCGAGTTTGCAATAAAAGCTTTTACAAGATGAACAAATACACTTGTGGTGGTTTAGGAGTTTCCATAGCTGCCGAACCAAATAGACGTTAGAGCCAGAGGTGGTGAGGAGAGCTGAGGCTGAGTGCAAGAGATGGGTGAAGGGAGGCAGGATAGAAAAAGGCTTCTCAGTGGGAGCTGCTGTGCAGCCCTGTTATTTTACAGCAAATAAAATGTCCCAGTGACATGAAAACGTCCCCCGATAGCTGCACTCAGTCAACAAATTCACAAATAACCAGCAGAGGACTGAACCTCATCACTCAGAAGAAGCATAACAGAATCATCAGCCGATTTCCGGATTACCTGCTGCAGTTGCTGCTGCGGAGAACAGATTAAAGGAAGCAACCCTGAGGGGGCTCCTGTGAATGATGACATTTCCACTGACAGGCACCTTTACACTCTTTGGAAGACTCCTGCTTAAACTACAACAATTATTTATAGACATATTAATTGTGCTATAAGCAGATTAAAAACCCAGGAACGGCAGTTTTGACGTGAGTTTTCTTGCCTTGGGGAAGGCTCGACCTCGGTGCATGCAGAATGTAAATCCTTCTCATTCAAGGATGTGCGAGTTTTAGTGAAACGCAGAGGACGACCGAGCGATGTGGCCACTTTTGGAGCAGAACCAGACACGTGTCTTGCTGTTGGTGTAATACAATGAGTGCTATAGAGAAGGATTTCATGAACCCTACTGAGTTGCATATGGAAAGAAGGGAAAAAAAGAAAGGTTTTCATGCTGATGTTCAATCCCCTCACTCCAGAGTCTGAAACCATTCCAGCCTGATTGTGAAAGTACAGATAGGTGGGTTGAAGTAATCAACTCTTCTCAGTTCCACTGCTTTGCTGCCCACACAGTGTCTGCATGCAGAAGTGAAAATGCAGTAAATCTCACCGCCATATGCTGTTACATTCATCTCTGCCCGTTATTCCTCCCTGTATAACGTCCAGGCTCAAAGCAGTCGGTGCTCCTTTTGTCAGCCCAGCTTCCCTACAGCCTTTTCCACATCTCTAGCCCTTTTTTTTCATACATTGGAATAGACAATAAACTTGTCCTGAACTCAAAGTGAGATCACAGCCTCATTCTAGGCACAGACACCAGCCGGTTCTGTAATTTGTATCTAATTGTACTTGTGGTTTTCATGGGCAGAATATTAAGGACTTGTTGAGGACAGGAGAGTCTCTGGCTCAGGAACCTCAGGGTCTCTGCCTCGGTTTTAGCGATGTTGTGTTGCTGCCTGTCTCTGAGTGGACCTTCGTCTTGTACGGTTACAGCAGGTGTCGGCAGCATATAAAGTACCTGAAATGAGAAGATAGTGTGCGAAAGAGCCTGATCTGTGGTACTAGCAGCAGAACTGAGTCTCCTCTGGAGGTTGAACCAGGTTTAAGATTTCAACAAATTTTAAATATCTCCAGTATTTATTTATTACAATAATGCCCCAAAGTGGAAGTTAATAACACTAAATGAAAATGTGAGACCAAATAAAGAACTCAGTCATGAACTTGTGAGATTTCAACTTTGGAGATATTTAATGCAGAATAAATGAATTGCTTATGGAAAGGTTTGTATGAGAGGCAAAGATGTTTGCTCTGCATTTGCTCCATATTTGATTTTGTTTCTACAGGATTGTTATTGTGATACTATGAATTCACCGATACAAAAATGTGGGCCAATATCGACACCCAATATTAATATTGTTGTTAAAACTGATAGCTGACATTTAACAATATTACATGTATGTAATTTTTACCTATGTTTTTGACACCGTATAAAAGCGACCACACTGCCTCTGCTGCTTCCCTGCTTTATTTAGGCATCCCATAATCCTGTGCTGGATCACACAATGTCTCTTCAGGAACGCAAACAGCAACAAATTGGACATAGACATTGATTGTTAATATCAATCCAGTTTTACTTATCAGACTTGTGCAGATGCGTTAAAAAAAAAATCCCAAAATCAGCAAATACTGATGTCAATGCCGATATATTACGCATCCCTAATTATTATGGAAACCCGGCCACTAAAGATCCACTTTGGACACCAACACTGCACACATATTTGTTAAGTTTTCCTTTAATTCACCGTGCTCTACTGCAGCGAGCAGACACATGTTTAACGTCCTGCGGTCAGACCTCATCGGCACTTTTAATGTTTTGTCCAAATGTCAGCGCCCTCCACGGCTCAGTAGATGACCTTTATTAGGCCTGAGCCCCTCGTTGTGATTAAAGCACCTGGGAACACTAGAGACACTTATCAAAATGTCAAGAAACGCCATTTTCGAGACTTGTCCGGTTCTACAAAAGAGGCTGCTCCTGAGAATCAGTCACCTGATTGTTTTAGGGGGTTTATGTGTGTTTTTCAGAAGACATGAAGACATCTCACACATCACTTTGGGTCATGATAAGCTGCTAGATATGCAATAGAGTGCAGGAATTGGATCATCTGCTGAGTTTTGCTCACCCACATTAACCATCCATCCATTTTCTATACACCCTTGTCCCTTAGTGGGGTCGGGAGGGTTGCTGGTGCCTATCTCCAGCTAACATTGCAGGCGAGAGGCAGGGTCACCCTGGACAGGTCGCCAGTCTGTCGCAGGGCAACACAGAGACACACAACCATGCACACACACATTCACACATAGGGACAATCCAGACAGACCAATTAACCTGACAGTCATGTTTTTGGACTGTGGGAGGAAACCAGAGTACCCAGAGAAAACCCACACATGCACAGGGAGAACATGCAAACTCCATGCAGGAAGACCAGGGCTGGGAATTGAACCCAGAACCTTCTTGCAGCTCTACCAACTGTGCCACTGTGCAGCCCCACACTAACCATTCTCTTCTTATTATTTTTTTATGGTTTAGATAGAACATCCATCACAAACACAGTACCAAAATACAAAATGATTTGCATGTCATTAGCTGAAATAAGTGTCAAACAGACACAATTTAGTTGGAGAAGTTGCTGCTTCTATGTACAACAGAGAAAAGATGCATCATGCTTTTGGTTAGCAGGTTTGAATACAACAGTCAGAGCTAGCTTAGCAATTATTTAATTATTAAAATTAGCTTGGACTCTTTACGACTTTCTGTAGACTTGAGGTCCTAATACTGTTGTGATTTTTCTGTTATCACTCCTTTGTTGTGTTAGCAGTGAGTTTTAGGTCATAGTGTCACTGGACGACCCGTCTAAGATCCAGCATTCAGGGTTTTGGACGAGGGAAAAAAAGGCTTTTTATGGATTTTTAGGATTTTTATGCTTGCATTGTCCTCTCAGTACTCAGGGGTCTGCAATGCTAGACCTGAAATCTGTTCTGCAGGTTTTAGACTAACAAAATTACCTCTTTAGAAAAGTTTAGCAAATGCCTGGTTACATACCACTTGTTTGATCCAGGTGTGCTGGAGCAGGAACGCAGCATCGTCCCTGACCGTCTGGAGTAGTTTCCGTTTTCTTTATTCAACCTGAAAACACTTTGGCACCGCACCACCCACTGTCCTGTACGTCAAAGCAATAAATATAAAAGTAAATGGTTGAAAGTGGTGAGAGAAAAACTCCAATGCAGAATAACTTTAAGTCCACTGATGCTGAAGTCTGAAACTTGGCCTTGCTCACCTGTGAGTCAGTCAGCTTAGCCCCCCAGCTCCAGGTTTCCCCCGCTTCACAGGACATTGCATCACAGTGTTACATGTATCTCTTGCAGACTTACACTAACCTGAATGGAGTTTGCATAACCCAACAGAAGCTTCATACAGACATTTACGTGGATAGCAGGAAGAAATTGTAAAAAAACAAAAAGAAAAAAAAGTTCAAGTACATCCTGTCAGTACAAGCTGATGAAGAAGAGCATTGTGTTAAACACAAAGTAGCAACAATCTCAGGGGTCACCTTCTGTGGGATTTAATCACTGTCTCATTTTAAAGCTGCAGTTTGTGACGTTTATAGAAAATTATGTGTTTTTTCTATGTTCTGAAAGCTGTCATAAAAGTATATTTTTAAGACAGATAATTTGTGGGAGGAAAAAAATAAGCTACTCTGCTTCCTCCCTGTGGTCCTACTGCAGTCTGCAGTAATACATCACTCAGTCAGAAACGACCAATCAGAGCCAGGAGGAGGGTCTTAACGCCACTAATCACATTTGTGTACACATATTTTTTCACAGATTGTCTGTCTAATATTATACTATCACACCACAGTTTTAAAAAATATGTAAAAAATAAAAAAAAAATTGAACCATTAAGGAATGACTCCTCAGTTTGTTAAAGAAGTTGCTTGACTTCAGTATTATCGTAAGGCAACAAAAACTGTTTGGCATTTCCTTTTCAAAATGTTAAAGTTGGAAAAGGAGTTGACAAGTTGACAGTCATAAAAATATTTTTCTCATGTTAATAATAATAATAATAATAATAATAATACAATAATAACTCTTAGATTGAAGCAGATCTGAAGGCTACATTCGTTACAACACGTTTATATTTCCATCAGAATAAAACATGATTATGATGCTCTTTAAAGGTCATTCCACCTAATCACAACAGAGAGGAGAGCTCAATAAGCCACTATATACTTTATCTCACCTACACACAGAGCAGAGCTGCCACTGGATGAAAAATTGAAAGAAAAACACACACACAGTGATTTTCAAGGTCAGACTTGGACGTTAAGCTGAGCCTCGTTGAGCCGATACAATTGTGGATTTAGGTCCTGACCCGATGAAAGCTGTTTCATACCACAGTTACGTCAATGCAGGGTGCTGGGTTGCTTTTTTTCCCCCTTTTAAATTTTGACTACATTTATTTTAGACATTTATAAATTGGCTATTGAAAATCGATGGATGTGTAAAATTTCACACATCCTCCTTTTTTTATTTCAATTTGTTTCTAGGAAAACTGGTAACAGGAGCAGCAACTAAACAACTGCATGATAACAATGAGCTAAAAGTGCAACGGCTTGTTGTATATTTGTTTTAAATTACGTCGGACTTTGACACTCCTGGTCACTGTTTCCGTTCTGAGATTTTACAGAAGAAAAATTTATTTGAACGATGAGGACAAGATTAATAAAGATGAAAGTATTGGCTTCTAAGTTTGTCATGGTGGTTATTTTTATGAAACGTATCTCGTCAGAAATTTGCATAGATTCACCTTGGATACAGATGTTCAGATTAATTGTGTGCTTTTTAATGCAATCACATATGATGAAATTACAGCTACAACAATCACATGATTAAAAAAATACCGAGTCATGATCTAAACAAGAGATATTCTCCATGAGCTTCTCATGAATAAGGAAAAAGCCAAGCCTAAACAGTTTCTTTGGGGACCAAAGAATGGCTCAACTCAATACTTTCTTCCTGAGTAAATGAATAGGGGAGTTTAGGAGGCAGACAAAACACCAGATGTTTCACTGCTTTCGGCTCTTTTTTTGGCACTTTGAAAGAGTTCAGAGGCTCATTTGCTGTCAGCAGCTACTCAGATTTGAGGCTGAGAAACAAACTGCTGAAAAACAATCTCTTAACTCCAGACCTTTTTAAAATGCCATGCGGCGGTGAATTTTTCCACTAATAAATGTTTACCGAGAGGGTAATGAACTATAGATTTTCTATCTCAACTGGTTTTTCTTTTTTTCTTCTTCTTCTTTAAAGTTCACTAGAAAAAAAAGAACATACGTTTTGCGCATTTAGGATGATTACATCACCGTAGTTAGAGCTGGCACAAGGAGGCAAAACGGTGGACAAGAAGCTTGTGATGTTTTTGAAGCATACAAGTTATATTCCAGTTGCAAAAGAGTGAAATTTTACAAGTTTTAGAGTTTGATCCTGATCAGCAATGTTTACTGGTAGGGCTGAGATTATGAATCTACCAGCCCAGCTGATATTTGTAGCAGGGAAAAGAAAATGTTTGAACTTGATAAATCATTGACCAGATCAAACAATTTTGCCCAAATAATCACAGATGGTTGTTATAATTTGAGGTGGTCCTGTTTACAAACCAATTCTGTGTTTCTCTTTTTATTTCCGGTCACCATTTTTTCCTGAAATCCATGCAGTGTTCTCACACACACACACACGACTAAAAGGTTTGGCTGCATCTATGCAGGTTGCACACACACACACACACACACACACACACACACATATACACTCTTCTTGGAGGACTATTAATAAAAAAAATGTAAAGAAAAAGAAATCAACAACAACAAAATGTTAACAGACGTGGTCAGGAAAACTACGCTCAGCATCCTCATGACCTGTGTGATGTCACAAGAGGTATGTGCCTGGCAGAAACCTAGTTTTGGAGGGCAGAATTGATTTTTATATTATATTAAATACAAATAAGAAGAATGGGAAAAACAACTACATTACCCAAACATGTTATTTAGGTCAGAAACTTCATGTGAAGTGACTGATTGTTCGAAAAGAAAAATCATGCTGTCAACTTTAACCTTCGGAGTTCAGATCTTGAAATCCTTTCTCACCATTTACTTTAGGAACGGCCCTTAAAGCTTCCAGGAGGACGTTTATAGCCCTCCTCTAGGTTTCGGCTGTCCCTGCTCTGCATCAAGATGGTCCTGTTCTGCTGCAGTGACGGGAGCTGCGAGGCTGCGGGTGAGTTGTGGACTTTTTGCTTGTTTCATATTCTGGTCTGGATAAGCTTTTATTCTGATGACAGGGTATCTGAGACCGACATGCAGGAAAAATTAAGACCTCGCCAATCAGCCAGGTTCCAGATGGCGGAGCGGATGAAAATCTGATGGCTCTTCCCTGCCTTTACATTTTCATCAATTTTGCAGCTCGAAAAATTACGACAGAGTCCCTTCAGTGTTGCACAGTGGAGCAGCTCACAACTCACTGGTCTATCTTTCTTGTACTTCACAGTGCAAGGACAGAGAGAAAGGGACATCTGTTCCCTAATGTTTTACATCTGGACACAAATTCAGATCTTTGGTCCTGTTTTCTCTCTGATGTGATAAACTCCAGAATCTCCAATCACTTCCTAAATGGTGTCATTCAGTCTGACATTTTCTTTCCTCTATTTCTAACAAGCTTAAAAAGGATTATCCTGCTATTTTCTCATTTACTTCATCTCACGTTTTAATAAATAAAGTTACTCTAGGAGTCTAGGTGCTTGTCAAACTTGAAATCTGAGGCATTTCTCACAGACTGATCCAAACAAATTAGATGCATCTTTATGACAGGATTCCATCAGCTAAAAGCTGAAACGACATGCATTTCGCTTTAGATGTTAGTAAAAAATGGAAAATAAGTCAATGCCTAAAGAAAAACACAATAAAGACCTTCAGAAATCAACATAATCAAATGAACATTTATTTTCAGCTGAATGTCAGAGACCCTGGAAGCACAGCATGAAGGAAAAGGTGTTGGTTTGGGGTTTCAGATTGTGGTCCTTTCTCTTGCTTTGGACAGTAGCTGCCTTTACAGCCGTGTTTTTTTTTTAAAGTTTTGTACTTAACTAGGGATTATGTCTCACAATTATTTACCCTATATTTTATAAATCTCTGTGTGTTCTTTCATATTTCACAGCCTTGCAACAAACAACCTCTGAAGCCTCTGAAGTTTGTTGGAGAGAATTAAGAGAACAAACAGCATAATGGCATAATGACGACCGAGGAACGCAGCAGACAGTTGAAGGGAAGTTTAAAGAACATCAGAAAGCTCTGACCTTCCTACGGAGTTCTGCTCAAGCCGTCAGCTGAAAGCAGAAACTGCAGCCTGTTCAGCCTGCTCGCCTGAACTGACAGGCCAGAAGCAGCCGAGAGGTACACGACTCTGGAGGAGCTGCAGAGATTCACAGGTGGGAATCCAAAAGAAAATTCAAAAAAATGTAAGCCTGCAGCAGATATTCACATTTCTGCAAAACTGTGACTCTAAAGACACAGCCAGAGCTGCAAAAAGAATGGTTTAGATCAGAGCAATTTCTTATGTGGTATGGAAATGTAGCAAAAAATGACTTGAGGCGGTTTAATACAAACGAACGCCACGCTTTTCCTTTTCCTTCAGTTGTGAACAAATTAAATTAAAAACTACGCATCAGCATAAAGCATCAGTAAACCATATTGAAGTTTGTGGACGTGACGCGACAAACGTGCATGAACACTTTCTGCTCTTCCTCTGATGACTCTCATCCACTCCCAGTCCTCAGCCATGTTTCATTAACGTGAACTGATTTAGTGCCTGGTTAATTATTTCACTTCCAGTGTGTGTGTGTGTGTGTGTGTGTGTGTGTGTGGATATGCTCGGCAAGTCATCAGTTATTTACCAACTACTCTTTCATTTTCCAAAAGAATGCATGGCCTCGAAGGGAGTCACTTTAACAGGTGAAGATTAGATGGAAAATTAATTTACAAAGACCTTTACACTTGAAAAGACTAATTTGCAAAAAAGATGTAGCAAACAACCCAAATGGAAGGACATCAGTACTTAAATGCTTTTTCATGTCCGTGTAATCTTTTGCTTCAGTTCAAATGTGTCAGAAAAATATCTCTGAGGTAAATGAGCTAAGGGTGTCAGATAGTCAGTGAAGGTAACAAAAGTCTTTTTTAAATAAAGGGAGTATTTTTTAATAAAAAAGGAAAGAAAGAAAAGCAGCACTGAATGTGGCACAAAATGAGGCTGTTAGTAATTGGTCTCTTTCTAGCCAAGTCATTTCATTATGCATTCAGTTCAGTCAATGGCTAACCCAGTCCTTTACATGTATGCGACTTGCGCGTACATGTAACTAATTCCCCTGTGATGTTTGACACCGAGGGGGAAATCGGTGCCCATTTCAAAGGCTATTTCCGCTGCGTACAGCTTATGTTTCAGCTGTTTCACACAGATTTTATCAGCCGTTTCTATCAGATCAAACCTTGACTAAAGCAAAAATATGTAATTGTCATCGCTCTTTAAGACACTTGGACAATAAATAAATAAAATAGTCTGAACTTGCTGTATTTTATTGGCATACATATTTGCTGCCTATTTACAACAATCATTTCAGCTCTGATGTTTTTTCCTTTTGTTGTTGTTGTGGGGGAGAAAACTGATGCGCACGGCTCCATCAGCTTCCCATAAATGCACTTATAGTTAAAACATTCAGATGAAAATGGAAAGTGACTGACCACACATAATCAGCCCATGATACCAAAAGCACAAAAATACACAGATGATTGTGATGCGCTTTTACGCACGACCCGTGGACGACTTTTTTTTTTTTTTTTTTGACGTATAAATATTCACGAAGCAACGTAGCAAATTAATTTCCTTATAATTTAACGTAAAACATCCATGTTGTTCTGAACGGGGTCAGAAGAATCTTCTCATAAAAAAATGAGCGACAAGAAGCGTGTTGATGGGTTCCGATTTGCGCATCCAGTGCGCCTTGGTTACAGTTTGCCGAACACATTACGCGCGCCATTAAGTCGCTCCCTGAGCCTTTAAAACCACTATGTCCTGCGGACCAGACCCCGCAGTTTGTCCCGAAACTCCTTCCTCATGAGGCAGTAAATGATCGGGTTCAGGCAGCTGTTGGTGTGCGCCAGGCACACGGTGAGCGGGAACACGTACGTGTGGACGATGTAATACGCACTGTCCCAGTTGGCAACGTTCAGTTTGACCAGGACGCTCCACAGGGTGATGGCGTGGTTCGGCATCCAGCAGAAGAAGAACGACAGCATGACGATGGTGATGGACTTGGTCACCTGGGCTCTCCGTTTGGGGTTGCTGGTTTTCATGCTGCGCTTGCGGATGATGCGCAGCAGCATGAAGTAGCTGACCGACACGATGGACATGGGCAGAACAAAACCCACGACTATTTTCTGGATGTGGTACACCGCCAGCCAGTACTGGCCGCCCGGAAACCTCAGCAGGCACAGTTTCTCTCCCGTCACGTTGATGACCGTGGAGAAAATCGACGTCGGCGCGGTGGCCACGGTCGCCAGAGTCCAGATGACCGCGCACACCCACTTGGCGGAGCACGACCTCTGCACGGTTCGGTTCTTCAGAGCCGAGGCCAGCGACCAGTAGCGGGTCACGCTCATGGCGGTGAGGAAAAAGACGCTGGCGTACATGTTCATGACGGTGACCGACAGGATGATCTTGCACATCGCGTCTCCGAACGGCCAGCTGAAGTCCATGACGGTGTCCACGGCCCAGAAGGGCAGCGTGAGGACGAACTGCAGGTCCGTCACCGCCAAGTTGAGCACAAAGAAGTTGACCCTGGACTTCCTGCGCTCCTGGGTGACCCTGATGAAGAAGAGGACCAGCAGGTTGCCAACCAGCCCCGCGGCGCACACCACGGAGTAGACGAGGCAGATGAGGAATCTGAGGACCGGACTTCCGTCAGCCGTCACGTCGATGTCCTCCAGGTTGCTGAAGAGGTCCGGCCTCAGTGACCTGTTCAGAAAGACGCTCTCATTGACTTCACTCATACTGTCAGCATCTGGGGGGAGGTTTAATTTAAACGCCTGGACGTTTATTCCCAAACAGAGTCGGAGCTTGGAGTGCTGCCATCCCAACTTCTCATCTCCTCTTGAAGACGCACAATCGTCTAATATGACAGCCTGCGGCTCCTGGTGACAGGACAGTTCCACCCACCGTCTCTCTCTCTCTCTCTGTTTTAGAAGATGGGTGGGGTTAGATGCTCATTGGTGAGCATCATGCAGGCTGGATCCATCAGGCTTTGCGCGCAAACGAACGCAAATCATCTTCTCCATAAGCATGAAAAAAAACAAAAAAACATAAATGGTTTCGTTTATATCTAATGGATAAATGATGACGTTGTTAGATATAGTGTACCTGAAGCCGCTAAGACGCACATTGGATGTGTAACTGAGCGAGTCCCCTTCAAAATAAACTGAAAGTTCATCAACAACTCACTGCTGCCACCCAGTGGCCAAACGACAGCGAAGGGTCACATTCATCTGTAAAAATGCCAGACGTTTCCAGACCAATTTTCAGTGATTTACATTCAAAATACAAAATTCAATATTATGACATCTCAAAAAAAAAAAGAGAGCCTGGAAGGAAGAAAGGAAAAGGAACAAGAAAGGACACAAGGAAGGAAGGAAGTTGGAAAGAAGAAATGATAAAGTGAACAAGAATAAACAGAAAGGAAGTAAGAACAAAAGCAATGAACAGAAGGGAGGAATATGTAAGGATGAACATAAAGGAAAGAGAGAAAGGGAAGAAAAGAATGAAGGATGGATACATTGAAGGAAAACACCAGTAGAAAATCTTACCAAGTGTTTGGTAAGATTGAAAAAAGACTAAATCAACTGAGCAGCGACTTTTCAGCAAGAGATAAATTATTTTATTTTTTTTAAACAGAAAATAAAAAATTTCCAGAAATAAATGGAAACACACAAGATGTAGCAGAATGCATTTTATTACATCTACTTTTCTACATAAACAAGTAACATTCAATAAGTAAACAATTTCTTCCAATGCAGGTAATAAATATTTTTTTCACTTGGTATATTTGTACAAACTGACATGGGTCTACTGTACACCGTCTTTCTCCTTCCCTCCATGAAAAGCCTTTTTAATTTATTTTCTTTTTTTTTTTCTTTTTGTTAAAACAAGTTTTTCTTTCTCTCAGATTGGAGCTGTGAAACCTGTCAATAAGGCAGTGAGTGCAGACGTCGACGCGAGTCCGTCTAAGGAGATCATTTCTGCTGTGTGAGACTCTTTATTGGCCACAGTCGTCTTTTTTTTCTTTGTTTTTTTTTTGTTTTACAACTTTCGTTTTCTAAAAAATATATAAATTATTTTTATTCCTTTCGCTCTGAAGTGACGCGCCACACACACACACACACAACAAACAAAAAAAACAACAAAAAAAAAAAAAACAGAAGCATACGAGCGGACATCGAACGGCTCACGTTCGGATCTGAACGTTCAGTTTTCAGGGTTTTCCCATACTGACAGAATATAAACACTTTTTTCCCTTTAAGTTAGGGTGAGGATGACCAAAGAGAGGAGCCGCTTTCCCAGAGTTCACTGTTAAAGTGAACTAATTTATTATTTTTAATAAAAAATAATAAATTATTTTTTATTCAACTGATTAATAAAAAATAATTCATTATTTTTTTATTAAAAAAATATTTATTTTTAATGAATTAATCATTTATTTAAAAATTATTATTATTATTATCAATAATAATAACATTGGAGGGAAACCAGGAGGAGATCCAACTCTGTGGTTCTTTGGTAATCCCACACAGCCTTGTGACGTTAGAGCACGTTAACAGAAACACATTCACCACAGTTTGCTCTGGCGCCCCCTGGCCGTCATGAAGTCAGCAGCATGACGAGCCTGAGGACAGAAACTTCAATAAATTAAGCCGCAATCAAATGCTTTCAGTTACAGTGACTGTCTCGTCAAGTATCCCAACACGGGAGAGGAGGGGGGGAGCAACAGGAATCTGGTAACGCTTTATAATAAAGGCACATGCTGTCTATGAATCTGAATGATCAGCTTAGCAATTAATGATTAACCGACTCTCTGCAGCTCCATCCAGAAGCCCAGCAGGACTCTGCTTTGCTTCTCAGGCCAAATGAAGCTGGTTTTAAAATGTTTTATTTAGAAACAATGTCCTTTTTTAGTTTAATAAAATTCTCAAATGGAGATTTTTTTTTGTATTTTGTTCTATTTTACAAAGGATGTTGGAGGAGGAGGAGGAGGAGGACAGCCTGGCTGTCTCTCAGCGTTCAAAACAAAACTCAGATACAAACAGCTCTTTCGGCTGTAGTTAAAAGCAGACGGGAGCTTTTCAGGCCCTCTCGATGTATTTTTCAGTATTGTTGAAGAGCGAACAGAGAAGCCCTGAACCGGTGCCAGATGGTAAAATGAGGTAAACGGGCAGAGCTGGTGTGAATATGTACAAGGCGGATCTAAAAATGAGACGGTTGTTTACCGACGCGTGGCCTGCAGGCATGGGGGAGTCTCACTATGGCAACCTGGAATAAAATCCCGCAGTGTTCCCTATGCTATTTACTTAAAAATGTATAAAAAATAATCTAATCGCTTTAAAAAGAAAAAAAAAACAACCTTACAACATGCTTTAGTTTCAAATCAAAGACATAATCAAATTTTGTCTGAACAATGAAAGATTTAGGAAAAAAAAAAAAAAAAATCAGCTTTTTGGTATAAGCCACATGTTAGAATACATTTTTAAATTAATTATCTGTATGACTTAAAAATCAAATTGCACACTTAATAATTTACAATATACTAACAAAACTTTTAAAAACTGTTTTGTGAGTACCCTGGCAGTTTTTTTCAACTGATTGTGTGAAACATATTAAGCCATATGTTTGTCTTAGTGAAGGGTCAAAATAAAATCCTCAGTGCTGTATTTATTTGTAGTGTCTTTTAGTCTTTTTTTCCTGAGATGCTTTTTCATGTTTACCTTTTATCAGGGAGCAGAAAAGTGAGTATTCTCTTGTTTTTGTTTGTGGTAAATGTCCCAATTAAAGACTTGTTTGGATAAACGACCAACTATTTTTATGCTTCACTTATTGGAACCAGAGGTGGGTAATAACTCGCTACATTTATTTTAAGTATCGGTTTTCTAGGGTTTATTTTGAAACAGATTGATTTGGAAAAGCTAAATCTTTCTTCTGCCTATAATTAGTTTTTACTTATTTTCATATTTTTCGTTTTTGTCTGTAAAATACCACAATGTGAACATTACTTTAGATTTCTGTTTGTCTGCTGCCATCAGTTTTAAACATGACATCAGGTGTACATGGAATACTGTTTTACTCTCACATTCCTCATTTCTTGGATGAGAAGATTTTACTTTAAGTTGAGTAAATTGCTAACATAGTGCTTCTTTTGGTTGAGTAAGACGTCATGTTACTCTACACATACCTGACTGTAACCACTAAAAGAAAACGACTTTGTGCAGCTTAAAAACTCCCATCAGATGCCTGTAGACATCGTGGACTTCTAGAAAAACCTCGACAGGTCATCCGTAATCCCTCAGTCCTCCACCAGGGGGTGAAAGACAAAAAAATGGGGGTAAAATGTTGCAGGTTTTTGAAGGAAAATAAAACATTACGTTGTAGAGAGTTCAGAAATATGGCATAATTAATGGTCGGTTTAGCCAAACCATAGATTAAACATTTGATAAATTTCATGGTACTTTGAGTTTATGCACAGAAAATAACTGAGTTGTCTGTTTAAGAGCAACTTGTACTTTCCAACTGCAGCTTCAAAACAGCATCAACACAGAAAGCGATAGGTGGCGCTAGTTCTCACACCTGCTCCTAACAGACAGGCACTTCCTCTCTGCACGTTCAAATTAAGAGGACATAAAACATAGAGGAAACCAGCCCCATGCCTACTACCGTGTTTAATGTGTATCATCTTTATTCTTTATGTTATTATCTGCCAAACAGCTGAGGCTGATGGGAGTCTCGGAAAACTACCTGATATTTGGATTTGTCTGCTGGGTTGTGCAGCTTATGTTCTTGTTTTTGTTCTGCTCTCCTTTCTACATCGCTGCATTCCAGAACACACAACACAATTAATTCAAAAGAAACAATTAATCATGCATGAATTAATTAAGCATTTGTTTTGTGCCCATAAAAGGATTACCAGAGTCTGCTACCGAGTAAAATGCACGGTGGCATTTATTTCCCTAGGGAATCATCACAACACCTTTCTGAGTAGTCGAGCTGCTGCTAAATAATTATTCGACGCATATTAAATAAAATCTTTTCGCCACCGGCTCCCACATGACAGTGACTCACACTCGCTTTCAGCCACTGAGCAAATTGTAAAAAATAAAATAAAAGTTCAATATACAGACACGAAGGATACGAAATAAATAAAATACTGCACAACACAGGAAAAGTACTGAAAGAACTTGTTCCAGCAGATGATGGAGTCATACGGAGAGGCAGGAGTTGGTTCCCACGAGAAGAGCGGGGAATGAAGTTAGAAATGCCGAGTGGATGGAAGAGGGGAGGGGGAGGAGGAGGTCACCCCGTGTCAGATCCCCGTCCGGTCATCGAGGAATAGGACGGGGCGGCGGGAGGAGGGAGGTGAGGCGACGGGAGCCGCTGTCAGAGCCCATTATCTCATGATCGCTGGGATAATTAGGCGCTGCCTGTCTCCGGCGCCTGGAAGCGGGACGTCAAAGAGACGCTCATAACGCCAGACGCTGGGAACATTTAAAGGATGACGGGGAAACACGGCTTCCGATAACGACAAACGAAAGTGTGTTTAAAAGAAAAAAAGAAGTACATTCACGAGCAAACCATGCGTGAAAACAGCGAACGCTGCTTTGCTCCAACACTCAAGGCTTTCTCCTGACAGACCATGCATTTTTAAACCGTCTAATTCGGAGCGGAGCGCCGCGTTGACCTGCCGAGGCCGCCGCATTTCACTTCTCAAGACGTCTACTGCAAGCGCTCCGTCCCGACTCAACTTCCCCTCCCCTCCCGGATGGGTGCGGATAGACCACTTCAAAAACGTCAGATGCAAAAAAAAAAAAAAGTGACAATTTTAAGACATTACTTTAAGGTTCCTCAAACACGCACACATAGTAGACAGGCACTGCTTTAAGCTTGGTCGCATGCTGTGGACGCCTGTGTCTTTAAAAGGCCCGGCGTCGCTACGACGACTTCGTCGGAAAATCCTTTTATAACAGTCAGCCGCAAGAGACGCAAAGCAACACACTGAACCCGAAGAAACGGCCTGAAAACACTGACACACACACACATTCAACAGCACTCAGATCACTTTCATATTTGTACCTACTTTTTGGCATTGTGCAAAAAAAAAAAAAAAGAAAAGAAAAATAATATTCCAGGTAAAAGTCTAAATTGGCAAGTATAAATAGCTTCAACAGTTTAAATGCTGTATGCCGGCAGATTCTTTACAAGGAGTGAAAACAACCAACACAGAATCAACCTGAAAGTCAAGGGGGAATGCATATTTCACTGTTTAAATATCATACATAAGTTAAAAAGAATATTAAATCTACTACAACATGATTCAACTGTTAATTCAGTCTCATTATAGAGGAGAAAAAATACACAATGAATCTGGACATGAGGTCGAAGAGGGAGAAAGAAAAAAAGGAACGTGGTTGCCGTCGGAGATGCGGATGGAAAGTTAAGCAAACATGGCAGCAGGTGTTGAAGGGAAAGGAGGTCCAGTCCTCCGCCTGGAAACAGCGACAGAAGCAGCTCACTACACTGAAAACTTTCCCGACATAGAAAAGTAACAGAAGAAAATAGATTTTGTTCTCTGGTCACGGTGCTGCGCCTTGTTTTTGTAGAAAGGGAAAAAAAACAAACAAAAAGAACAATAAGGAACCCTCCAACCTTGTGTTTTTTTCCCCACTCGGGCAGCATCTCCGCTGTTTGTGCCAAGTTTGTACCAGTAAAGATCAGATATGGTCCAAAAGTCGGACTGGTTTCTCATCTGTGGTCCGCATTCCTGCTCTTTTCCCCTCCCTTAAAGTGATGTCACCCACTCAGATATTTAGTGCTTTTCTCCACATTATGGCTCCAAAAAGGCTAACAGAGTTCGATGACTTGATGACGTGGGGCCGGTCTAATCTCTGGAGCAAAAAAAAAAAAGGAAAACGTTTCCCCTGCGGTCAGCACCGGGTCCGACGTGGTACTGCATTCACGCTGGGCCCAGAGCGTCACCCCCGCCTCGGGTCAGTCCAGCGATATGACGTCAGGTATCCCGCCGTAGATAGCTGCCACTGCCGCTTCGGCGCTGCTTCGACTGGCCACCACCCCGGGGTGTGTGTGTGAGGGGTGTGAGGACGAGTGCGAAGACGACGAGTGTGTGGAGTGAGTGTCTCGAAGGCTACTGGATGAGATCAAGCCGCCGCCGCTGCCAGCGTTGCTCACCCCGTTGGTCGGCACCGTCAGCGAGGGGTTACCTGATTGGTCGAGGAACAGCTGGGAGGCCGACGAGGAGGTGCTGTAGGGCAGGAAGCGGTTGAGGAGGAGCTCGTGGTCCTCTGAGGCCGAGGCGGCGGCCGCCGCCGCCATGACCATGTTGTAATGCTGCAGGGCGGCAACGAGGAAGAGCTGTTAGTGGGACAGCATTTTATGTAAATGTGTGTGTGACCGTGTGTCTTCTTTTTGTCATGTCGGCCAAAATCGGCAGCTCAAAAATACTCACAGGACAAAAAATATATATAATTTTAGAAAACTAAAACGACCAAAACTGTAATTTTTTTGCACCTTCTCAGCAAGCAGCTAAGTGTGAACTGGTTTAACTAAATGAAGTAATCCGACTCTTTTGTAGGAACTGCATCGTAGATCCAAAACTTTAAGTTAACACAAGGCATCCCGTTCGCTTATTGCCATTTTGGGCTCGAATGAAGAAAAGTTAAATAAAAATGTTGTCTATTTTTAGCATTAAAAACAGGATGTAGGTCAGTCTTCATTTGAAAACGCTTCCTGCATTTATCCAAGTTTTACTGCAACAATTAGAAGCAGATTTGGGTGCACCAAGGTGTACTTTAGAGTAGACATGTTCATAGTCACCATGGCAATTCGGGGAAAGCAGAAAACGAGAAAAAGACGATCACTTTGTGTTGCATTTAATATTTTTTTAAAAATAGATTTCAATTTAAAAGTTGTAGTTTTGATCTAATATATTCTTGAATTGTGGCAAATGGCCGCTGCACCCCACTTTGAACACCTTTAATGTATATAAAAAAAAACTAAGGAAACAGTTGGCAATATTTTGGTGTTAAATATAATTAAGCCATTTGCTTCTGACCGTCTTCTCTTTCAAGGGTGACATGTTAGGCGAAACATTTCCAGCAACGTGAGTCATATTTAAAATCCCTTCAGTTTCATTGTTTCAGGCTGGCAGCAGAAATCTCTGACACTGATACAGCATAGCGATAACAGCAGGATATCGCACAACCTTCAGCTAAGTGCCCCAATGTTTCTTCTGCACCAGACGACTTTCTTTTATCAAAGGTTTTACTCTCACAGGGTCCCTGTATGGATTGAGACTTAGAGCCAGTAGTAAAAGTAGTAAAAAAAAAGGGAACACAGAGTACAGGAAGGATTTTATGTGAGGCTTTACCCCCATCATCAGGTTTCAGACTTGTCAAATTAAAATTTTAAGTGGCTTTCTCAGAATTAGGAAACGTCTTTTTAAATAATTTCTTTTTTATGACGGGGAACATCTTGTCACTGAGAACCCACCGGTAGCCGGCTTTATATGGTGAAAGTAGAGAGGGTGATTTAATAACAACTAACAAAAAAACATGAAAGTTTTTAAGGAACGTGGGGTATTCCTGTGCTGCGTGACACAGAACACGGTTGAACATACCTGATGATTGTCTCCTTGAAGAAAAGAGAAGAAGTTCAACTCTGGAAAATAAGCACAAAGGAAAGTCGGTGTTGATTACGTCTAGAAACTGGAAGACGGCACAAGCTGATGTAAACCTGCAGGCGAAAATGGTTCAAAAATGAAGTGGAAATCCTCAGGTGAAAAGTTCACAAGTGTTTTGTGGACGGGTCTCACATCAGGTTCGCCTGCCCACGAAAACAAAAACCTTTTCCAGCTCATTCTTAACAAAGCGTTCTTCTTCTGCGGTGCCTGACAACTATTGTTTAATTGGTCCAAAATTTACAGATAAGGTTCATCCATGTTGTTCATGTTAATACTTTTCCAGATCCAAACTTTCTAGAAAACTAAGTAAGAGGACAAGAAAGTAAGAAGAAACTGAAAACAAGGGAGGAAAGAATGAAAGAAAGGACAGGAATAAAACAAAGGGAAGAAAAAAAGGGAAGACATGACAGGGGAGGGAAAGAAGTAAAGACAGAAGGTCAGAAGAGAAAAAATAATGAGGTCAGGGCCAAAGGACATATGGGAGAAACAACATGAAACAGATTAAGAGGAAAAGACAGAAAGAAGGAAGAAGTACAGCAGAAAAAATACAAACAGGGGAAACAAAGAGAGGAAGGACACCAGACAGGAAGGGCACAGAGAGGGGCCCATATAAGGAAAAAAGAAAAAGAAAGGAAGGAGAGAAAAATGGACAGGAAGGGAACTAGAGGAAGAAAGGCCAGAGAGAAGACAAGACACAGCATGACAATGGGACAGGGAATAAAGTTCAGATCAACAGATATTTCCCATATTTACGGAAAACGTTTGTGGATTCCTGAGTGTGTGGGGCTGCTACCTGACAGGTCGTTGGGGGTGTGGTAGTAGGGCCTGTAGTCCTGGATGAGTGGGGGCACCGGAGGGATGTAGTTGGTGTCCATGGCTGGCATGCTGGGGGTGCGGCTGACGGGAGAGGCCTGGTGGTGCAGGTTCAACACCCTGCACACGGAAAACACAACGAGGTCAGAGGACTGCTGCACCGGCCGTCACACTTTCACTTTGTGCAGAATGCTGGGGGTTAAGCCAGCGTGCTGCACCCTGCACCGAGCTCCAAACACCAAAGCAAGATTCATCAAGGCCAAATGAAGCAGCAGAGTCCTCACGAATGCTAATCTGGCAGAGCATCATCAATTAGAATTCATCATGACAAAAATAAATCTCCATTTTTATCGTGATAAGAAATTTTTTTTGCAATAAGTGATAAACGAAGCGATAAACGTCCACCCCTGATTCTGTGGTTGACTCACCCTTTGTTTATGACAGGCGGCGAGGTCGGAGACAGAGACGGACACGCTCTCTTGACTGGAGGAGGAAGTGTTGCAGAGGAAGGCGGAGGAGGAGGAAGAGGAGGAAGAGGAGAAGGAGGCGGCGGCGGCGGGGAATCTGGTTCTTCTTCGTCCGAGGAGCTGTCGAGTGTCAGGTCGATCACTTCCACCTTTTTGCTGTGGCTGCTGTCGCTGTGGCTGGAGGACGAGGAGCTGTGCTGATCTGAGCCTTCAGACGTCCGACAGGAGCCTGAGGGGAAGCACAGACGTCTCGGTTTGTGTCGGGATTTACAGAGAAAAGAGCCTGAAAAAACCCCGAAGGCTCTTTGAAGCTCAGAAAACTCATCTGAACGTAAAACCTAGGGTGTTGTTGGCATAAAAGGCAGTTTGTTCAGAGGTAATATTACCAACGATTTGGCAAATTAAAACCAAATAGCAGAAGATAAAAGTGAATGTTTGGTTTTTGTTTTTTTTAGCAACTTTTAGTAAAAAAAACATTAGCTGAATTGGCTTCTAGTCTCCTCTCCTCTCATGTCTTTCACTTCCCATCCCACAAAACTCACCATCCAGCCCGTTGTTAAGGGAAGCGGAGGAGACCTCCTGCACTTCCTTCTTAGACCTCATGGGGGCCCAGCTGCCATCCTCCTTAAACTGGATCTCATCACAGTCTGAGCAGCTGTTCAAGATCTCCACAAAAAGTCTGGGAGAAGACACAGGCAGGCAAGGATTAGCTTAAAATAATGACTTAAATGAAAATCCGAAATCAACCAGATGATCTTAATCGTATTTTTTTTTTTAAAAGCATCTTCCTGACCGACGTTGGATATTTTCTTTCAAAGTTCGTTTAAAACGTACAGATAGAAAGGAAGTGACAGGCTTAAAAAAAAGAAAAAACGACCGCAGATCAAAAATGTCTAAAAGTATTGGCTTTAAAGAGGAACAGAAATGAAGCAAAGAAATATGCAGCAAATGGGAACAAGTTGTCTCTTTGAGACAGGCTGTGATGAACAAGTGCCTGAAGATCCCATATAATATTTAGTCATTTTGTAAGAACCATCCAGTCACTGAGAGACGGTTCATCCCACTTTCTGTGACAAATATCAGATATAACAGCTTGACAGACAGAACATTTCAGCAGCAGCAACTAATTTGTGGAATAAAAACCTTTACTTAATAAGAGATCCGACTTAAAATGGGTTTTGTCGGAAAGCGTAACGATGCAATTGGCTCACATGACGAGATGTTTACATGATATCGTTTTTCATACAACATGACGAGATGTTATCAACGTTATATACAGAGTTTCTGCATATAATGTGGTTTGCATGACTTTCTCAGATAAAGTGGTCCGAACGCCAAAGAAAATGAGAAATAATAATGCTCTTTTTAGTGTTTTAAAAAAAATGAATAAAAGTTTGGAATTAATACAAATTCAAAAAAAGAAAAATGACTGAAGTTCACTATGCATTTGTGGCAGTGAGAAGGCCTTAAATATGGAACCAAGAAAAACCAGAAGTGGAAGAAAAAAAAAGAAAGAAATAGCAAAGAAAGACAGAAAGAAACAAACAAAGAAGGAAACAAATAAATAAAGAAATAAGGAAAGAAAGAAAGGAAAAAAGAGAAAGAAAGAAGAAAGGAAGCAAAAATCTAAGAAATAAAAAGAGAAAAAGAAAAACAAAGAGAAAAGAAAGAAAAACTATGGAAAAATCTATCTTTTAGACAATCTGATATAAAATCTAGCATTTCCTACACTCTAACATTCCTTTTCTAAATATTTGGAAACTGCAGAGCAACCATAAACATGTGAAGTCACGTAAAGATCAAACTTGGTCTTCATCAGGGTCTGCTCTGACAAATCTTCTGCACTAACTTCAACTCTGCAGCTTCAGTGTCTCCGTCTTTCCCTTGGTTTTATGGCTTTTAAAATGTTGCTGTTTTATAAGGTTTTCTTTTGTAAAATGCATCTTTTTTTTTTGGTGGACTTGTGGCTTTGCTGATTGGTGGAGAGATGCTTGTTGCGCTCAGAGCATGACGAGGTTTACTCAACAGAAAAATGTAAAATAAAGGCCTTTTAGCCCTTTTCCAACATCAGTATATCCATTGTGTACTGAAGCATTTTATTACCACCTACTTTTTCTTTCTTATTTCCTGCACTGAATCCTTTTCACTAAAAGCTTCGTGCATAAAGAGTTTCTGTAAGAACTGCATGAATATGGGAGAAAAGCAGTCAAAGTCTAAGTTAAAACACGGAAACAAATTCAAAAAGCTTTTTCCCGTATTTATTAGAAGATTTCAGGAAGCAAAGTTTTGAAAAATAAAAGGATACTTCAGAGAGATAATCACCACATCTCCTTCATAAAACCCGGAGACTGTTTGTGTCTTTGTTTGACTTACCCGTCGATGATGAGATGCTCATACGGGGCCTTCTTGTCACAGACAGGACAGACCCAGGTGGGCTTCTTTTCATTCATCTGGATGTAAAGCGTGGCGTCGAAGCACTGCAGATGGGAGCAGGTCAGCGCCCTGCACGGGATCATCAGCCGCATCTTCCCCAGCTGCACCGAGATCGCGCCGACGGGCGGCGAACCCACAGAGGAAACACGCAGCACGGATTAAGGTAAATTACACTCCCAAGTGCCATAAACATGCCAAAACCGCAGGACAACACAGGACATATGCAGACATACGGCATGTTGAGCAATATGTTGGCTGGATTAGATTTTTATTTATTTATTTTTTTTTACACAAGATGAAGCGTATGAGGAGGAGAGGTGGTTACCGGGCAGAGCAGGGACACACGCAGGCTGGTTGTGGCTATTTCACTGTCAGGGTCCGCTGTGAGCTTCTCTTTGACTGCAGGGAAGAGGAAAAGGACAACGGCGCCGCATGAGTCAGCAAGAAACAGATGGATGGAGCCCTCCTTCCAGATGTGCTCGCTCAGTCACTGTCAAGACACCGGGCCGGCGCCGTGAACGAGTTCAGGAGCTCGTCGCGCTGCACCACAACCTCCAGGTACACTTTGAGACTCTTAGTTACCGTCTGGCTGCAGCAAAAGCAGCAAACCTTACTTTGGACCGAGGATGTTTTCCATTAGTTTTAACATACACAGCGATAAGTCAGAACGGTGAAAGACGCTCGAGGCACTTTCTTTATGCGACTAATTATTCGTCCGAACCTGTGTCAACTGTTTTTGAATAAATACGCGTATAAAGTTGGAGATTGTTGGAAAAAACTTGAATAATTATAGCTGCATAACTTAAGAGCTAAGAATTAAACACAGTGTAAAAAATATGCAATTCAAGACGATATTCAGAATTTGTTTAGAAACTGATAAATTTACCAGTATATCACAATGGGTTACCTGTTAAAATCCCTGGGGGTTTTAGACGTAGAAAGTTTCATGATTGTTTTTAAAGTTTTTAAGGTGCACATTCAGCAAAAAAAAAAACAACCAAATTTTTTGGATGAAAATATATTAAAACATAAAAACTATATATAGTCATTATATTTTAGGAAAATTATTTCCTCGAGTTTTTTTATGCTGTGCAGCTGACAGGATATTTGTTCTTACTATAGTTGTGATGCGTAACCGTGGATGCATGCTGCGAGACTGGCATTCAGCAACAAGACATGAAATGAGTTGCAACATTTAGTTTCCCTACGAGATAATCAAGTACTTTCAAAACTACATTGAATTGAACAAGTGTCTCCACCCCTAAATTAACACTTTTTTGACCGTTTTATTTAGTCCCAGCAGCAGGGGTTGTGTCCTTCAGTCACTCTTCTTGTGCCTGACCTATTTGGCGCTGGGATCCTTAATGATGGAACCCAGGGAAGGCCAGGTTGTATGAGAAAGGAAAGCTACAGAAAGCTTATTTATGTCTGCAAATTAAAGCCTCACGATGAGATCCGACGGGCGGCAGACGCTGAACTTCTCATAGCCTGAAGGTGAGGATGCGGTGGAAGTGAGGTCGGCTTTGGGGAAAAGAGGGAGCGCCGATAAATCTTTTGTGTGTCACAGACTCCATTTCTTTCTTCCTGTATCAATGCCGGTCACCGATACAGAAAAGAGCGGTGTAACGCGAGGCGACCGTTAAGCCTGGTCTTTTTATATTTTAAACAAAAACTGTTATCTTTTGAAGTTTATTTTTTATATAAATCCTTTTTTTTTGGTCTTTTGAAACACAAAACCCAACTTTACTGGTTCTGCTTTCAGGGTGACTTAAGGTTCTGCCTCCAGGTCGTCATGACTGTAACTGTAAAACTGAGGAGGAGAGGAGGGCGGGGGGAGCTGTCCACCATGATAACCAGGAAAATGCTTGAAATCTTTCAAAATCCAAAAGCTGATGTTTTGACAAGTGACCGAACAATTTCACATCGCTTTTAGCAAAGTATTGGATCAGAAACAGATCTGTAAACTGTCAGAGGAAATGTAAGATGCATCCGAGTTCGCAGCTAATTAAAATCGTCCCATACATATAATCATAACAATTGAATCAAACAATATAATCAAACAGTTGAACAGCAACTCATGTAAGTACATTTCTGCTTAAATCTCCTTTAATACAATGAAAAAAACCTCCCAGCTCCCATTTAGTCTTTTTAGTACTTTTGATTTAACGTGGAGATTAGATCATTAGCAACTACTTCTTTCTTCTTTTTTTTTTATTCCTCCAGAGCTGAGGACAGATTTTAATCAGAACAGTTTTATCCCTAAAGCATTCCAGCTTATCGGATCAGTTCATCTGTGAAGAGGGAGGCTGGCGGTTCTTACTGAGCGCCCTGGAGTGGTCTGGGTTTCTGATGCCTTTCGCCCGCAGTCTTTGTAGCAGCACCGTGGAGGACTGCTGCTTCACCAAGTAAACCGCCATGGAGTAACTCTGCACACACAAATTAAGACACAACATCAGTCACAGCCAGTAAAAGTCAAAAAGAGCTGATTTACAACTCATTACTTATCAGTAACACTTTATTTGAAAGGGTGTGCATAAGACTGACATGACACTGTCATAAACATAAAGAAGTTTTTATGAATGTTTATGACAGTGGTCATGAAGCGTCATTCGGTAAATAATGACACTTTTAATGAAAAGTTGCTCTAAAAGTTTGCATTGAAAGTCTATTAAAAATGCCAACTTTGCATTAAATTATCATAATTTACTAAATCATGCAGGTTGTTTAATACAAAAAGAAGAAAAACAAATGTTCAAAATAAATGACGTGAATAGTTTTAGTGAGATTTTTATGTTAAGAAAATAAAAAATATTTGAAACTTTCAGAGAAAAAAAGGGGATAAAAATGTGAAATCAGAGGATTTTTACAATAAAAGTTATCAATAACAGTTGATAAACAAGCATCAATTTAATTTCTCTTTTCTATAATTATTAAATTTGCTTAGTATAAATGCTGCCTCATACCTTCTGACTGAAGTTGGCTATGCTATGCTAGCTTGAGAAGGAGCTTGATGAATCCAACTGGCAGCCAACCAGAAAGATGAGCATGGCAAATTTTAGTGGATTATTTTACCTTATATTTTATAATAATGATGAAAAAACAAATTGGATTTTTTCAGACCCCTCCACTTTGAAAAACTCAGTCCTAGGCAATGAGAAAGAACAGACGGGTTTATCTCCTACCCTTCCGATCTCTGCAGTCCACGATACCACGATGGTGTTTGGGACCGTGGTGGACAATCTGACAAGTGAGGTAATGTTGATCGGCCGGCTCGGCCGCTTGGGCTCGACGCCATTTTTGGTTGGAGGAAGATAACCCTGAAAACAAAAAGACACGTGAGACTCGCGGTGAATCTCGCTGATCGTTGACGTCTGCAGACGCCGAGTCGGCCAGGACTCCTCACCGGCAGGTTGCATGGCTTCCCGTTGACTTTGACACAGAGGTTGGGAGGGAAATGGTCTTCCTGAGGACAGCTTGTCTCCGACAGGCAGAACCGGAGCTGTACCTGAACTGAGAAGTCACATTTGGTCCCCGAGATGTCCCTGTGAGGAAAGGCGACGACTGTCATCAATCAGCGCAACCTGACATGTTGTGGGTTATTACTCAACAGCGGCGCAATAATCGGCGCTGTACTGACATAGAGCTGCTGATCTGCTGGACCTGCTGCGGCGTTAACGCGAAGGCGAAACACGTCTCCTGAAACCGCTGGCTGTTGTCTGACGCTGCGGAGAATCAAAGACAGAAGAGAGGGGTTACAAGTAGTGGAAGTATCAAAACTCAACTTCATCTCAACTTAAGTAAAAAGGGAACATATATAACAAAAAAAAAATTGTCAATTTGATGGGCAGGGCAGGTATGAAAGCTTAAGCAAAGTTTAAATTTCAAATAATATTCAATAACAAAGTCACGTCACGTATTGTCTTACACATTCGTTTTTAAAACCATGTTTTCTTTCACCGTTTCCAAACATCCTGATTTTACATTTGCCGATAAAACTCTGCTTGATCGATGACCTCAATCTGTGACTCCTTCTGCTCATGAAACCAAAACTGAGAGTGAATAGCAACAGTAAGCCGTTGTGCTAAAAAATAAAACGCAAGAGGAGAGCGAAGATGTCTGCTCGCAGCAGGGCGCCGAGATTTTCATTCTTGAAGAAAATCATTATGCGGTTGATCTCATCTGCAGTGGAAAGACCTGCTAACGAGCGGCTGGATGTCAGAGGGAGACCTCACACTGAGGTGAGGATAAAAACCTGCTCTATTTATAGACCCACCCACAGGTAGTGGAAATAACCGGAGCTCCCAACCCCGGCCAGCAGGTTCGCAAAGTTAGAGAATAAGTTAGTGTGGGAGGTTAGCGAGAGACAAAGAGGCGCTCTGTATTTAAATATATTTGCAAAAATTGAGCTACGATGGCCGTATTTTACTTCTCTGAGCACTTCTTCTACTTCCAGGGGACTGTAGGAGGTTTGTCTGGACATAAAACTTCCTCAAAGGTAAAAAGGTTTGTAATAATTGTCTCACAGAGGCTTTGCATGAGCTGCTTAGTCATCCGGGTCCTGCTTCCTTAAGCTTCCTTTCAGATGCCTGATGATTGTCTTGTGGCCAAACCGGTGCATTATAAAGAAAGCATGAGCATCCTGACTCGGGCCGGGAAGTTTTGGGTCTTTATAAGTGGATGACTTAAAGAGAAAAGGAGCTAAAATGAGGCGCTTCGGTTTAAAATACAGCTCATAAATAACTACAGAGACACTCTGGGTTCCCCTCATATGACAGATTTTTAGAAGATATGCCAAACTATTTTCAGCCAGAAAAGAAACGAAAAAAAGAAAAAAAAGAAGCAGCCTCACAGTTTGGGGCATTAAGAATATGGAGCATGCAGAATGCAAGCAAGCCGAGGCTGATCTGTCCAAAGGTGCAAAAAATTAGTTATCATTACTCACCAACACATCAGCATTTGTTTTAAATGATTGCATCTTAAACGGCATTATTAAAGCTGCAGCATGTGGTATTTTTAAAATGGTATGGTTTTTTTGTTATTACTCAGAGAGGCAAGTAAACATAATGTGAATGTTTTAATGAGGATGCTGGAGTGTCCAGAGATCTCAGGAAAGATGCTGGAAAGAGAGGAAGACTCTGGCTGGAATTTGGACCAATGACCTTCTTCCTGTAGTCTTAAAAATGAGTCTCAACAGAGCGGAGCTGAATGTCACACTGTTCTGGATTAGTATTAATTGTGCCTTTGTATGCATTTTAACAATTTTTTTTTTTTTTGTTTAGACGCACCGTTTTAGAAACAGAGTTTCTTTTCTGGAGAAAAAAAAATACTTTGGAAAACTTGTAATTGAATTATTTTCAATATACTGCATGAACTAAAACAATGATTTTTGCTTTTTTTACTACTACTATTTAACTTTTTTTTTTTTGGATAGACTTTATTAAACTCAAAACTTTTGCATCATTCTGGACACCCAGTCGGGAGCATGTGAAACTGCACAGCCGCGTACACAAACACAAACTCTCAGCAGGATTAGGTCCATGCCGGTAATTTATTTCCATGTAGGCGTTGAGGGGGCTGAGAGCTATGGTTCCTGTGGAGGATTTAACAGACCAATCCTGTTCCTCCTACCGTCAGCCGTTCAAAATGCATCTAATTTTCTCAGTAATGACCCATCTCGCCTCCCACTCCTTATCGTTCATGTGCGACGCGTTTAACTTTACATCCATGTCGCTGCGTCCTTTGAGCTGTAGCCTGTGTGCTGCAGAACAAACACGAAGCGTGAGTGTGCTTTCGAACAACAGTCTCTCTCCTCTCCTCTCCGAGCACACAGGTTATAAATAGAAAGTGCTCTATCTCCCCTCCTCTCTCTCTCACTCTCCAATCACTCTGAAACTCACCCTCTTGTCTGCGGTAGTGGATTTTTATTTATCCTTTTGCTAGTGATTCAGTGTGCCTGGCCAGTAGATCCAAGATGGACTCCTTCATCTCAAGACAAAACTTAAGACAACGGTTTATTTAAGATGTAAAACAAAATGATCAACTTGATGAGAAGGAAATAATAGACGCATTAAAAACTGTGAATTGGATCCACAAAGCTGCTCTTTCTCCCCTTTATTTATGCTGAAATAGGATCTGTCACATTTATCCCCTATTCTCTGAAACTCAAGGTCCTCATGACGGTGCACGCTTCCTTAAAAGGAGAAATTATAAGTGCTTTATTTGCCGTTAGAGGGCAGGATCATCTTTCTCAGGTAAATACGAACTAGTCTCAGCGTCCGGTTAACTTAGTTCTGCATAAACACCAGAAAAAAAGGGAGGCCTTTTGAGTCCAAAAGCAACAAAATCTGCCTCCCAGCTGCAGTGAAGCTCATTAATGAAGAATGCTGTTTACAGTAGATGACAGGGATAACCACACAGGATGATGGAAAGCAGCGAGGGGACAGCAGAGTTTAAAATCTGTCATCTTCGGACTGATAACCGGGCCGAAGAGATACTTTGATGCGGTAAGTGCATTTTTCTGTCTCGTTTCGCTCAGCAGCAGCAGCAACAAACTGCACCTAACATTAAGCTGCACAAAAAAAAGCAAAGAGTTTTTATTTTATGTCCTCGGCATCTCATCGAAACCCAGAATCCATAAAAAAAATTAGAGAAACATTGTTTCACGTGACGCACAAATAACTTTCCCTTCCTCTGTTTTGTTTTTGCGTACTTATGCAAGGCCAGAAAATATTTGAATCAAATTCCTCAAAAACCTGGACCAGCAGATTCAGCTGAGCTCGGATCAGGAAGCCAGCCTCTAAATTGAACCGCGGCATCAGGTGTTCAGCAGCAGACAAACATTAACATCAGATACCAGAGACAATTTCCAGCCTGGCTCATTATTAATGACCTGTTTCCTTTCCCCAGTTCAGTTCAGGGGTTGCTCCTGTAAATCGGCACCAGCTCTGGGATCTAGATTTTGTTTTTTAAATTCCTTATTTGCTCCAGATTTTAAATAATGATTAGGTTGAATATAACTTAGGACAGATGCAGAGATATCGCTTTGTACCTCCTAATCCACCGAACCTTCACTTTGTTAGCAAATGGAAATAATTTCCTCAAAATTTTCTTCCCTTAGTGATGAAGTTAACCAAGCATAACATGTAGTTACTTGTTTTTGCTTAATGGCACTAATAATCAGCATATTAAGTAGTACACTCCTGGGCTGACAATAACGCAACTTTAGATTACATCAGCATGTGTAATCCCTCAGGGTAGTGTTGAAAAGGAATAATTTATCTAAATTAGAAAATACAATTCTGTTCTTTTCCTTTCCCGGTCCTGGATTCTCGCTACCATCTTGGAGCCCACGTGAGGAGACAGAGGCGTACGCAGCGTGTTGGCGTCACAGAAGTGCAGAATTTAATCCAATCAGAAACAAAGTATCAGACATGACAGAAAAACCCAGAGACTTACATTTCGTTACCTGAGATACTAGTAGACAAACATATCAGAAGACAAACGAACATACGAAGACGTCTTCGGGAAAAGAGCCAGAGCAAAAGCAACAAAGATCGGCTATTTTCTCAATTATTTCTTCCTGTCCTCAGATTATATCCCTGAGGGAGTGTTCTGGTTTTAGCATATTCAAACAAGGCGTCCCTTGTCTCGACCAATTAGAAGTTGTCTCCGACCGCCTTCGAAAACGGCACCTCCCTTCAATTCTGTTCGAGCGATCAAAGAAAAATTTCTTTAGTGAAGTTAAACAGATCCCTCAAGTCCTGCTAGTTTTATGACTTTTGAATGTCTCAAGAAACGTATTTGGAATTCCCTGTTAATCCACCCAAACAGATAAAGGCACATTTGTAAGCTTTTAAACAAATACTTTTCGGGTAAACTGCAGGTCAATGTGCCCGGATAGGTTATAAATTTTAAGATATATTCAGGTTTATTTCACTAAATGATGTTATCTCCTGAATCCTGCAGAGTTTTCTCCAGGATCTGGCTCCTTTTCTCCCAAAACAAACCCTTAATCCTATATTTGATTCAATAAGAGTTATCTCTGAACTTAATATGCTTTTGCTCTGTTATTCCTCCCAAAGCCTCCCTGATATTAAACTCATACAAAACTACAAGAAGTAATTAGATACAGTTCCTGTTTCCTAATACTAAACAAAACATTTTCAATTGCATTCATCATTGACTGGTTTTAATTCTACAACTAACTAATACAATATTCAAATAAAATATTCAGTGAAAGCATGCAATATTAAAATATTTTATATGATAACAGTCTGAAAGTTTAAAAGTTCACAGCTTCAAAGTTCAGAAGTCTATAGGTCAATAGTTTACCATGCCAATGTTCACTGAAGGCTCTTTATTTCCTGAGACCTGAGTATCTCCTGTCCTCCCTAGATGTCTGAAAAGATAGGAGCCTATAGCTCCACAGATATATTGTTTAACAACGTCTTAAAAGGTTTTCTCCATCCATCACTTGTTCTTTGATATTTTGAACCCAGTCATGGCTCTTCCTGCCAATTGAACTCACCCACACAAACTTCTTCAAAATTTAAGTAAAAGATTCAGCTAACTAAACACAAAAAGATGGTTATATTTTCTAAATGCTAGAAACGATTATATTTCCTCAACAGTAGCATCAGACATTTATTCTGTTATTTGTCTCTAAATCATTGTGTGCAACATCTATGGATAAAGAAACCTGATTCTTTGTGGAGTTTTTTTTTTCTTTTTTCTCCACAAAAGCTGCTCTGCTGCTAGGCCAGGGCTGGCTATTACCAGCTTCTGCAAAAAAAAAAAAAAAAAAAATATATATATATATATATATATATTTTCCAGTAGAAAACCATCAGTTTTTCTTTTTGCATTTACCTGCAGACCATTTTATAAAATGTTTTTAAAATTGGTGCGTATCAATGCTCTCTCTAATCGTAGCTGATTATTTATGAGCAGCGCTGCAAATGGAGTCACACAAACCGTCTCACACAGCGTTCATTAACACCTCCTGGTGATATTAAAACTACCCAACGGTCTAAATGAATCGAGTTGCGAACATTGCGGATTGTTCTGGAAACAGTATGGACCCACTCGTAATGTGACAAACGATAATCATAAACAGGAGGAAAAAAATGAATAAATGAGTCGGTGGTTGTGTGTTATTCCAGTAAGAATCTGATTATTTCATTCTTGTTGTGCCTAAGTGTTTTTCTACTTTAATTTTTTTTTATTGTTGTTGTCATTGCCTGTGATCAGGTTCGCTCTCATGCCGCACTTTTAAGAGCATACCAATCCATTTGAACAATGTTGCGCTGTTACCAAAGCGGCTTTCTACACAAACAGAGCAGACTTTGATTAAAGCAGACTGTGAATGCTCCCTTAAAATGTTTTAATGACATTTCCAGGTGGTCCAGAGTTCCACTGGTTTGGCTCACACCAGACTTCAGATGGCAGACTTAAAACCGCCAACAAAACCGACTCTGGTCGGTACCGTCGGGCCTGTGGCGGACTGACCGCTGCACTGATGCTTTTATGCTGCACAATCAGTCGCTAGCCTCTGGAAAGTGTGCTTGAAAGTGAAGCGCTCTAGTTGGATTTTCCACACATAAGCGAACAATTTATTGACCGGATCCCGAGAGATCAAACTTTTAAATGTTTATGGTGGGTCTGTGCACCAGATCTCAGCAGAGGTCTGTCCCTTACTTACCTTACCGACTCACACGATGTGTCGTTTGCATAACATTTTTTTTTTTTTTTTACTAAAGCTCGGTCACATATTTTGTAACTTTCTCGTTTACTGTACAAATTTTCATGTGAACTATCCAATCTTCCTCTGTGAGAAGAAAAAAAAAGAAAAGGAGTGAGCCGTTTGCTAGCTTGTGGCTACCGCGGCGCACGTTTTTGAAACAAATGAGCTTTCTAACAACGCAAAAGAAGCACAAGCCCAGAAAGTCTGAGCTGCTGATTTCATTCTCCCTTTAAGAGAAATAGCATGAGCTAAACTTCAGAGAATGTGCTCCACTGTATAGCCCGTCTTCAGCACAACAAAGCCCAGCTGGAGTTTATTAACTTGTTAGTGGCTTTGCTACTCCCCCCACCCCCCTCTGCACCACAGGCACAAACACACAAAAAGCCTGCCAGGCATTGTGCACCAACACAAGATAAAACAACATTCAGCAGCAGAACAAAGCCAGAAATTCTTTCTTGTGTCAGTCAAAAGCGAAATTCTGACGCTGGAGGGGATCTGCAACAAAAGGTCAGATCTGGATGTTTCGCCCACACTTCAACACAATGACAACTAAAAATTGTTCCACAAATGTTACTTTGCTGCCCCTCTGACAGCAGTAATTACCTTCATTATCTGCATATGGATGTTGTAAAGTAAGAAAAACTGACAAGGCTCATTTAGGGCCACTAAGGCTGGCATTTAAGGTGTCTGGGCAGTCAGTTTGCTCTGCAATCTCCATTACCAAACGCAGAAGGCATTTCAAATCGCCTTTAGGCCATGGCTTTATATAAAAAAAATAAATAAAAATCCACATGGACATCATTTTATCCTTCATTCACTGCAAAAAAAAAAAAAAACCTCTTAATGAATCTCTAGAGGAGGAAAATACTTTTCGCAGGAGACGAATGAAAGGAGCGGAGCTGCAAATGTTTACGATTTTAAAAAGGGTTGAATGTGTCTGATCAAACAACTCGCGGAGCTGATGATGAACCAACTCAGACAGAATAATGCAGGCTTAATAGGCTCGGCGAGATGGAGGCCATTCACAGCAAGCTGTTTATAGTTGAGTGCAGCCAAGGCTCTTTTTGTTGATGTTCATTTGCTGCGAGAAGGCGGAGTTGTTGACAGTGAAATGAAAATTTTAGCTGGAGGAGGGTCACACAGAGGTCAGAGTACGAGACCGATAAATATCGGCTTGTGCTCTCGCACACAGCAGAGTGGTCAAAGGGCTATGAATAGGAGACAGAAATACCCACCATGACGGCCTAAACAAATTATATTACAAAGCTTTTACACACAGGTTTCTTTGATCTAAAAACTTTTCTCCACCTTTAATGCGACTCAACTGAAACACAAATCAAATCTGTTAGCTGAAGCAGCTTTCATCTAGATGATTAATGTGACGCAAATAGTTTACTGGTCCTTATAATTCAGTTTCACCATTTATTGTGAGATAACGCAAAAAAAAAAAAATCTTCCGTGGGGGCTCCCAGAAGATCATATCAGATGAATAAAAAACAAAACAAAAAAAAAAAAAAAAAAAACACAGAAATAAGATTTAATAAAAAGTTTGTCTAATATTTGCTAACAAGTTATTTTCAGAAGATGCTTTTAATCTGACAGACCAGCCCCGGATGAACACAAGTTCTCATCGATTGACTGAAGCACAGGGGGAAAAAAAGTTATCATAATTGGAGAAAATATGGGAAAACGAACAGATTACAAACACCAAAGGTTTCTCTGAAACTGATGAAAGGAGTAGAAGCAATGGGTGAGGGAGGCTGACAGCAACACTGAGGAACTTTATGGCAATTACTGCAAATGTTCTTCATTCTGCATGTGATTACAACAAACTCCTGAAATCTTTGTGTGGGAGATGTAAGAGATATTTTGCAAGGCAGAGTGGGAAGAAAATATGACCAGGTTAAGATCTGGTATGCTGACAGACTATTAGCATAATGCACAAATTAAAACAAATAGCTGATTCAGTAAAGTATGAATTTAAGGGTGTGCACACATTTATTCAACTGCGTCATTGTACCTTAATTATATTTTTTATATTCCCACTCCAATAAACAATCTCTGAAATAGAAAAATAAATAAAAAAGGGTGTGGCAATGTATTATATGTGTAAAAGCTGGACTGTGTTATCTTACACTAAATGCTAAACTCCTTAAAGCATGTTTTTTGATCTTCTATAGCTTTTTCTCCAAATATTCATAAAAGAAGAATCTAAATCATCCACAGCCAAAGAGTAAAATAAAACAGTTTAGCTTTGTCTTTTGGAATTGTTTTGTACAGCAATACATATATTGCTGCAAAATGGCTCACTAAAATTCCACTACACTTTTCAGAGATTATGACTTTCATATACAAGGTAATGGAATAAGGATTCAAGCCTGAACCTTATGATTTCTGTAAATAAAGGGCCCTGTTGCCATAATAACCTTTAAAAATTACAACACTAGACTTTTTAATACCACCTAGAAACCCTGGATTTCATTCTTTTGTTGGCAGCGGAAGCACAAAACGAGATGCCCCACGGTCACGTCCTGCTATTGTTACGACGGACTACGAAAATGATCAATGTGCTGCATTTGATTAGATCTACTCTGTGAACTTTAAGAGTGAAATCTTATGTGGAAGGCCAGACCTCATATTTGAGTTTCTGATTTAATAATTCAAAACCGATACAGCTGCACTGTGCTGCTTTGATGGAAGCGAGTTGATAATTACATTCTGACAAAGTTATTTCACAATAAAATAGCTGATATGACTGAAGGGTGAAACTGCTTCTGATGCCAAGTTTCGAAAGCTTGGCATCAGCCAATCAGCAGGAGAGAAGAGCCACAGAAAAAAACAACAACAAAGCACCTTAATAAAGAAATTAAATCTTATTTCATTAGCAGTAATAACCTCTCTCTAAAGGCAGCCTGTCACACTAACAGAAGATGTGGCTTAGTTTTACTCATTTCCTTTCTTTCTGTTTTTTTAAGTTTGTGTAATAAAGCAGAATATTTTAAATATTTAAGGAACTGGAGGAATGGAGCCGTGGATTTTCTCCTTTTATCAAAATGGACTCGGGCATGAAATGAATAATAGAAAAAGGGAACTAGACATTAGACAAAGCCTACCCAGCTACAGGCCACAGAGAAAACTTTATACTTATACTTTATACTGCCCATTTGCACGGCTTTAAAGCTTGATGGCACTGATTTGCTGAGGACTCCAAACTGCTTGTGATTTTTGTTTTGGAAAGAAACGGAGAACATCTGTCGTCAATGGCGATTAAAACCAAATCTAAAGTTTATTATCTTAACTGGTGGAAAATGTTGCAACCGAGATGCAAACTATACATTTTATGTTGCTGAACAAATGTTATGACTATTTTTATAATTTAATGAAACATTTTTTTCCCTTTTTGTTTAAAAATGTAAAGTTTGTAATGTTAATTACAAATCATGCTGCTTATGGTTTTGCCCTAAACCTATTTCTCTAATTAGATGCTCAGCCCACTGTTGGCTGTTGGCTTATCAAATAATTTATTGACACTGTCTAACTCCTGACTGTACAGGGATTGATTATAATTCACTCTATTAGCTACAGTGGAAGATTGGAAATAAACTATAATCACCCAATTCAGAATCATCCGTTCATGTAGGCGGGTCAGAATTTTCTTCATAAACTCTTGATTTCTTCTTAGAAACAAGAAATTACAGAAGAACTATTTATTTATTATTTAATTTGTTTGCATTAATTAACATTACATTGTTACATTTTTAATTTTATTTTAATCTGGTGTGAGGGAATGGTTTTAAGAGTGGCAGGTGAGGGCAGCAAAAAAAGTGACGACTGGTCCCAAAAATATTGGTAGGATGGAGAATACAGCTGAGGGTGGGAATTAAATATTTCAATGAATCAAATAATATAATATTAATATTTTATTATTATTAACCAGGAAAAAAAATCTCTTTTACAAAAAAAATTCAAATCAAACACAAAAATAGCAACTTAATGTCTTACCAGACATAAATATATGTATGAATTAAAATATGACTACTTTCATGAACACAGGCTTTGTCATAGAAAAAGGTCATAGAAAAAAAAAAGAATGAAATGCAGAGAGAAAAGAAAATGACTCCTTCACTTTAGGCCCCAACTTTGTTGAGGAAGAAGTAAGAGAATATCCCACCGCCCAAAAATCAGGTTACCCAGACCCAAACCAACGTGAGGAAATTACACAGAAAATGATTACCTTCATAATAAAAGCATGCAAGTTTTATTTTGAGACTAGTGTGTCACCAGAGAGTAAATAATTTTTAATTATATTACTTTAAAAAAAGTCACAAAGTGCTTCACAAGAATAAAATAAATGATAAAATAAATAATTGAAAGCCTGTATAAATGAGAGAGCAATTGGCGTCTGTGTGCTGTGTGCATTTATTAAAAGAAAGACGCAACTGCAGCATTTTTACTTATTTTTATTACTACTCAGTGAACTATTTCTTCAAATGTTTCTTGGGAGTTTCATTTATTTTTGTAACATTATTGCATATTATTTTTTTACACATGATGTATATTTTTTTACAGTGCAGTTATAACATTAAAAAGATCTATTTTTTTATTTGAATGTGTTTTATTTATTCTGTTCTAGCTGACCTGCAATAAAACATTCAATGGACATACATTCATTTAACCGTAAAGTGCCGCCTCCAGTTAAGTGGTGGGTGCAGACAGGATTGGTCACAGACGTTGCAGGAGTGAAAGCGAGAGGTCAGGAAGGTCAGGAATCCAGCGGGAGCAGAATAACCACGCAGGGCTCCATCAGAAGCTACGATTAGCCACTTACAGACTAACGTCTTTCTTTAATATCGACATCAGAGGTACACAGGCCCTGCATCCTGTAGAGTTTATTTGTTTTTTCTTTCCACCAAAGTGGGTCCAGTTCTAACTCAGGTCTGGAGAAAATGCTGCTTTTTAACAGCGTCTATAAAAACACAGCTCTGGTTTTCCACTGCCGGGGAGTCGAGATGCAGCGTCACTGAAAACGCCTCGTTCAGTAAAAACATTTTGTCTTTTTTTCCGTTTAATTCATAAATATCCTAAAGAGAACAAATACGGAGTTTCATCAAACAACGTACAAAATTCTCCGGTGAGATTTTCTTTTTGGTATTTCTGATCATCCTTTATGTGAAGCGTTTAATCTGTGACTATATGCAGATGTTCAGGTTTTTGCTGCCCTTGGTCTTAATTGTTTCCAGCTGAGGCTGAACTTCTAAATTATTTATTTTTATGTATTGTGAACACACCACAGGATTTCAAGAGTACAGTGGCGCTATCATTACACCGTCAAAAACATATCAGTGTAAACTAGAAAAAATAATAAAGAAAAATCACACTTACTCAGCATTTTACCATATAATTTGTCATAACTACAGAGTGTTTTCTACTGTCAGTGAGAGAATAGTTTTCTTTTTGTATCCTGCAGAGATCTCAACCTGACAGACACACTGAGGGGATTGTTCCACATAACATGAATCATAAGACATAATGCAGACTGCTTAGCTGACTAAAGTCTAAATTTAAAAAATAAAAAAGAAAAATCCTAGCAAATAATAATAATAATAATAAAGAGGGTTGAAGGTCTAGATTTCACAAAAACAATCAATAAAAAGAGTCGACTTTGAAGGAGGGGAAACGCGCAATTTATTCAAAACCTCTGTCCTTTTCCGTAAGATATGCTGATTTAATCATCGTGTGCGTGCTTAATGATGACCGCAATAAGGCATTTTTCTTTAAGAAGGACAGCCAACAATGGGGATGAGGCAGAGTGCAACCCGTGAGGTCGTCATGGTAATCAAGGAGAGCATGGAGGAGCTAAGACCATCGAGCGGAGGATGCTGGCAGGGCTGAGCTGTGGGCTGCCTAACCTTTATTCCCAGAGTGATAAGACTCAGCAGAGGACTCCACCACAGGGAGGGATAATGACACAGAGAGGGGGGGGGGGGGTGGGGGGCAGAGGAGAGCAAGATGGTGTGAGAGTGATAATAACTACATTTATATGCACAGAAGAAACCCAGGTATTGAGACAAATCAGTGTGAGGCAGGAAACCTGAGAACACGCTCCGACAGAGTGCTGCGTTTCCCTAACTATAAACTTGATGTATATACGCAGCATTAAGCATTCAAACACTCCTCTACATGCGTTAAGCTCAGCGGTCGTAGTTTAGTCTCGTGAGTTGGATTGTTTGTTAGCAGCAGAGGGCGTTTTAGCATGGAAAACTCATATCTGGCATCACATTTGATTTTTTTTTTCTTTCTTTCTTAGGGAGGTTGTTTTATTGCATATTTTCATTACCTCAATTGGTTGTGGGAGAAAAGCTCATATGACACAAATCCAGTTTTATATTTAAAAAAAAAAAGAGCCAGAAGCATTCCAGTCAAATCTACTTAACTAGAACCTACAAAAAAGAGCCTCAGTTCTTATTAAATCCAATTTAGGGACTTAGGAAATATCTTAGAAAATAGCACAAGTCATCTATAGGCGCAAAAATTAATTACTGCCTCTGACCAGTGAAGTGTTGTTAAAATTTAGGCAAAGAGTAATATAATCATCGCCCAGTTAAAGGGGCAGATTTATGAAGCTCTGCTGTCGGGAACCGAAGGGAAAAAAATAAAGAATCAGAGTTCAAATCAGTCCAACTCTTTCATTTGTTACCCATCTGTTGCTAGTAATAGATAAAGATAAAGGTAATTTTATTTATTTACATGACTTAGAGGAAATAAAAACAAAATAAAAGAAAAGTGAGAGAAAAACACATTTATTAACTAATGGAAAAGAAAAGTTTTGGTGTAGAAAAGAAGCACTTACTTTTATGAAAATCACTCACAGACCAACACAAGACAGCGTCTATCTTGTTACATATTTTCGTTTAGTTATTATTCTTGCACAAATCAGTATTCACTTTGATATGAATTTGCTGATTGAACATTGGCAACAAAATGGTTAAAACACCCAAAAAGGTGACAGATTTTTTTAGGCACTGTACCTTCGTAATTTACCTTGTGTTCCAGTTGTGACATAAACATTTGTATAACCTACTATGACATTTATTGTTTCACCAGAAAAGAAAATCCAGAGTAAGAGAGGCAACAAATAAGGATAAGGGAGAAGGGGGGAAAAAACAAATAAAAAAAGCAAATGGAGACAAAAAAATAGGAAGAGACCAAGAAACCAGCACAGAAGAGATGCTATTGGGTAATAAAAAAAAATGTAATGCACGTGGGAGAGAGAACAGCTCTCAAAGCAAAAATATCTGCTTTATTAATGGGAATTAAACCAGGTTTAGAAGGTCTCAGCGATGAGGGTAGAAAGGGTTTGTCACCTCAAAGCTTCTCCTTCCGGCAAACACAAATACAGAGTTTCATCAAACAAGTACAAAATTCTCCGGCGAGGTTTTTTTTTTTTTTTTTTTTGCCTTTGTCAATCATTTTTTTGTGCTTCTCTGAGACCAGTAAGTGCAACACATGCATTATTTATCGGAAAGTCTGTTTCAAAAATATTGTAAGTGACAATGCTCGATTCAAATTCAAATAAGGGAGGGTGGGTTCTGCAGGCACAGGTGTACGCCTGTGTGATTTCATCACTCTACATGCAAATTTCAACCAGGGATGGCCATGGAGAGGAGAGAGAGAGAAAGAAAGAGAAAGTGGGGAGGCAGAGAAGGAGGGAACACGTGCAGGAAACGGGGAGAAGGAGAGAGGGAAAGCAAAGGAGAAGGATGGTGTGATGACAAAGCTGCAGGCGCAGTGTTTGTACATGCATCTGCAGGCAAATTAATCACAAGCCAGCCTCTTACTCCATTAAAATGCTAATGTAGGAAAATCTAGACATTTTCATATATTTGCAATATATCCCAGAGCCCAAAGATTGTTATTATGCTAAGTACAGGCTGGCTGCCGGATGTAATGCAAAGACAAATCTAACCAAGATAAAAACCCAGATGAAATGTCTTTTAAGTAATGAATTAAAGTGCAGAGAAGTGGCATGAAAAATAACTGAAAATGAGTCCAGACAGCAGAAGATTCTCAGCGATTCCCAAAGCGCTTGATCAGCTGCTAATAAAACATACAGTTATGGTAAACCGTACAGATGAGAGGATGGATAGCCGTCGTGTATCATGAGATTTTGGGTAACAATCTCTTTCCCTAAACTCAGAAAGGGTCAGTATCTGACCCAGCCCTTGGCATTGCAAATGTGTGCAAAACTGTTGATATTTTGCAACATTATTGTTTTTAAATAGCAATTTCTGATTCTGTTAAACAACAAAATTTTAATCATATGTGAATACGTTTGCTGACGATTTAAGTCATTAAAAAAAACATGCCTTGATGCTCCACCTAATTCCTGTCATCTTCTTCCAGTGGCAACATGATCATGCGACTCGTTTGATACAAAATAAGTGCTTCCATTGCACTTTTGCAAAATAAACCAATTTTGATACAGCCAAAAAAGAAAAAAAAAAAAACTATCATTCTAGTGACTAAACTTTTCAACCAAAAATAAGATTTTTTTTTTCAGAATTGGTGTGTTTCAATTAAGCAAATTTCTTTCTGAAATGTCAAATTGCACTTTTATACGGTCAACAGAAAACGCAGCTACTGACCTAAAAACACAGAGAGTAATTAAGGAGTGGCTCCCTTCGAAGAATTTCAAGTTCCTGGAGTGGCCCAGCCGGTCTCCAGACATGAAACCAATATCAAATCTTTGGAGGGAGGTGCGACTCCATGTTGCCTAGCAACAGCCCTGAAACATGAAAGATCGGGAGAAGATTTATATGGAGGAGCGGAGCAAAATCCCTGCTTCAGATCTGGTCGAGGACTGCAGGAAGAAACGTCTGACCTCTGGTTTCTGTACCACACGTTCTATTGTATCAAATACTTCTTTCACGCAACAATTATTTAAAAGCCATACAGTGAGATTTTCTGAATTTTTATCACAGACACCGTTTCTCACAGTTGAGACGTAGTTATTTATCCATCAGACTTCAGCTCCACGGAGAACATCTTCATGTTTTTGTAGAGTCTTCAAACGGCAACTAAAATATTCTGTCCTTTTCTATCTTCATGTCTGCACAGTCGCATTCATAACAGGACTGCAAATATGTAAAAAAAATTAGTCTATAATTTTGCAATAGCACACAAAAAGTATACTGGGTTGTGACGTAAAGCGAAATTTGAAAACTTTTCCACAGCAACAAAACAAACATCTAACCACATTTCAGGAGTGACTGTACGAGTCAAACCAAATTTTCACACCCGATCGGCGTTAAAACTCGATTCGATTGAGGACCAGAACCGCAACAATTGTTTTATTTTCAGCTGGCAACCAAACCTTTTGAAAAACCCTGTTTACCGCCTCGCTTGTGGCGCTCCAGCTTATGAGGTATGAAAAACCTTTTTGACTTGTTTCAGATAAACTACCACACACTTTAAAGAGAAAAGGCATGTCTGTTAGGGGGGGGAAATACTTTTTCACATGGCAAAATAAATAAATAAATCTAAAGAATCATGGTTTAGCACATCCTGAGACCTAGGCCACGACTGCACAACGCCTGAGACAAAATATTTATGCGATCATTTACGAGGGTAAAACGGCTTCTGCTGCGCTCGTTAACTGATAAACATTAACAGCCGCAGTCACGACCGATAATTACAAGAGATGTTTTAGGTTCTTTCAGCTTCATGGATTAAAAACGCCCCGGTTCTATTTTCACTTCCAGTTCTAGGGGACCCAGAGTGTTTTGTGTTTATTCTGAACCCTTGAGAGAAGTTTCCTTTGCCCCGTCAGCCCATTTTACCAGGAAGTGCGACACAGACGCTGGCAGGGAGCCTTTTTATATAAACAGGCGAACTACAAAAGTCGGTTTTTGCGCTGCCTGCCGCTGTGATTATTATAGGAACAATACGCTCATATAAATATACACAACCTCTCTGATAATATTTTTGGGTCAGTTTCACGCTCATAAGATATTTTGATGAAAAAGATACGGAAAGAAAACAAACAGAAGTAGGAAAAAAAAGGACTCGAACTGTAAAGATATGCAGCAACGTAGAGGCTGAGCAGCAGGACTTGGTTTCCGTACACCTTGAATTTTTTTTTTCACGTTTTGTCAAGTTGCAACCACAAATATCAATGGATTTTGAGAAAAGTAGTTTAGACAGTGAGGAAGAGGAACAAAAAAAAAGTTTGTAGCTGTCTTCTGAGCAAAAAAATGTTTGAATATCTGTTAAAAATTTTTTAAGACTATAAGCAGCCGATTATTATATTGCAGTGGTGTTGACGAGTCAACGCAGGCGTTCCCTCAACGCTTTGCAGGCGTGGAAGCGGATCCACGAGTCGGAGTTGATCAAGTGAAATAAGGAAACTGAAAACTGTGGCCGCATTTCCTATTCTTCCAGTGTTGAAGTTGAACTGAATCCCTTCCATTGCTGGATGATTAATGAATCTCTGTGAGATCAAAGTCAGACGTTTTATACATCTGACTCCTACAACAGCTGAAATGATTCATCTATTCATTGCAATGAATTTGCTATTGAAATAATCTTCGACTAATTTAGTGATTGATTAATTGGATTCCAAAAAGGCCGTCAGAAAAAAGCTAAAACTGCACGAAAATATAGGTACCTTTTGTGATCTAAGATTACAAAAACTTTTATTGTTCAACACAAAGTTTCTTAAGTTTTAACTCCACCTGATTCAAATTCTCTAAATAAAACTTTCTATCGAGTCAATCATTAATTGTTTAATCCAATAAATAAACAGGTCAGTCTGACACAGTGTTCATGTTGAGTCAAGCAGAAAGGGCTGAGCTTTTCACACTTTCATGCCATTAGTATTTTTCAGCTGCAGATCCATCCTTTGCTACAAATGACTAAGAGTTCACAAAATGAATCCTGTGTTATTGTACTTTAGGCAAAAAAAAATTTTAATTTCTCATTTAAAAATGGAATTTAATTGTTTATATGTATCTTCTAATGTATTTCTAATATTGTTTAAAAAAAAAGGCCTTCAATTAAAACCCTGCAGAATGTGCCATTTTTTATAAATCCGATTAATCGGTTAACCGTCAGAATAATCAATAACTGAAAATCTTTAGCAGCTTGCATAGTCTGGTGTATTCTTAAAGTCTGCACTGGATTTTATTTAAAGGGTATCACATTAAAAGAGGCTGAATGTAAATGCCAGCCACAGATTTTAAAATTGCATTTATTTATTTATTTAAAGTTACTTAGGATTGGTGCATCACACATATCTGCAGCAGTAAGAGTACTCATGCAAGGCAATGTACGCCAAGTAAATAGATTTTGTGTCTTTACTTTGCAGACCACAATAACTCTATACCTACCTAGACTTGTCGGCTTGATGAGTTCGTCGAGCAGGTCGTAGAAAGGCAGCCTCTGGAGCTTAACATCCGGGTGGACCGGGTGCAGCGAGGCCGAAGTGGGCAGGTGGTGCGTCAGCGCGGTCAGCTCGTGCTTCCCAGGTCCGAGCAGCGAGAGCGGCAGTAAGGCAGCTGGCGACGGAGCGCCGCCGTGGCCGGCGTGGCCTTCGTACGCCAGCTGCGTCAGGCCGGCGGGCAGCGCCGCCCCGCCTCCCCCGACGACTCCGACCGACGCTGGGTGGTGCGGCCCGGTCAGCGCCAGCTCGGGGTGGGAGACCATTTTGGCAGGGAAGCGTCTTCGGTAGAGTTCTTTGATCTTCATGTGCACGGCGGGACTGCAGCCGGATTTCAGCAGGTGGAGAGCCTTGGTCAGCAGCTCGTGCTTGCGTCCATGTTTGTTGCGCCCAGCGTAGCCCAGCAGCACCTGCAGCTCCGACACCCGCAGGCTCATCACCATTTGCTAAGAGAGGGAGAAAAAATGATGAGAATAAACTCCTGACGTGTCACTTCAAGGCTAATATACCACGACAGCTGAAATGGTTAATTGTGATGAATTGAATATTGGAATAAATGAGTAATTGACTGATTAAGTGGAATACATAAAACAAAAAAAAAATTATTTGCACTTATAGCAGTAATTAAGCGGCAGCAGTACAAGATACAAGATCATCAATGTCCAAACCACTGTGTAAGTGTGATAAAATCCCAACATTTGACTTTAACTTAAAGTTCATCATTTATCTACAAGACGTTTCACAGAACATCTTGCTCCAAAGCTTAATGCCCTACTTTTTTTTTTTACCAGCCTGTACCTGCCTTATTTCAGCTGGCTGCAAAGTTTGGCATTTTACCCTGAGGGTCCATAAGAACTGACTCACATTTGGAGCCAGACCTCAAATTTTTAGCATTGCCACTTCTTGACTTTATTCTTTTGCTGCTGTCACTGAGGCGCAAACGTAAAGTTTTAATATTTTAAGCAGACTTCCACAAAATAAGCAAAGAGAGTAGAGTTAACGAAAGAGAATTATCAGATGGAGCAACAAAAAGCCCAACAAAAAATAACGTGTGGACAGTTTCACATAAATTGATAACCAGTTAATCAATTAATTAATACTTCTTCGCTTTAAATGTGGAGATGGTCTATCTGTGTGGAGAACTAAAACTCAGAATTCAATCTGTAGTACTCAGAGGGATAAAGAAAATTACATATATGATTTAAAAGAAAAAACAACCAAACTAAAACAAATATCTTAGAATGAATCAAGAAGCTAAAATCCTTCTCTGAATGACATAAGTTACATATGAAACCAAACATGGAGGCAGAACAAAACCCACATGTTCACTTTGAAAGACAGTAGGTTGTTATTCATCATTAAGCTGGTGTTGCAGTCCATCGCCCCCTGCTGAGCCACAGAGTTTTAAAACACATTGGACAGCATTAAGCCTCAGCACACCTGCATCTCCCCTCGGTGGGGCAATTAAGGACATTTCTATTCTTTTTGTGTTCTAGAGGGGGAAACGTTGAGAAAAGCCTAGTGTGAGTGAAATGCCAGCAGCAAAAGCTAACCGCATTCAATTGATTCCCAGTAAAACACGAGCACAGAGTTTTTGTTCTTGTTTACAATGGTGAAGTGGGGGAACTGGTTTGGACTCTCACTCAGTCTGGCCCCTCTCAGCCAACGTGACCTTAAAGTAAAATAAAAAGCACTAAAGAAACAAACTGTGCAAAGGGAAGCAAACATTTAAAAACAAAAATCCTCAATCCAAGCCTAAAGACTGTAGGTGATTTTTTTTCTTTTACTTTCCCTTTTTTATACAGTTGAAAATCAGAAATGCCAGAGTTTCATGGCACTACCTACTCCTGACCTGTTGCTGCACACTGACTGATAGCTGGCTGATAGGAGGCTAAGGCATTCTTCCCCAGAAAGTAAAATTTACCCACCACCCATCACTCTAATTACAGTTTTATAAAAACGTGTAGTTGAAAAACTGTGAGCAGCGTGTGTGTTAACAGACGCCTGCAAGTTGCTAAAGCACAAAGCTTGACTAATTAACCAGCTATTATCAGCTTGTTATGCTCCTGGTGTAACTCGACAACACGCAGAAGAGCAAAATGTTGTTCAAGCATACTTGAAAACTCTGAATCTAGCTGGTGCTTATTCTAACTTTCTGCTTTAGTCGAAAACAACTGAAACAACGAAGCACAGATAACATTGTTATAAGTATTACTGATTGCAAGCAGTTATGATTTTCTAAGCCACAACAATCTGTTGACATAAATATTCTTAGTGTATTATTTTATCTTTTTATTTCCTTAAAAGGTTTACCAAAGCTTGTAACAGTTTTCCACCAAATCGCTGTTTCAGGGCAGTTCTGCAGCCTGCAGCTGTGTGTGTGTGTGTGTGTGTGTGTGTGTGTGTGTGTGTGTGTGTGTGTGTGTGTGTGTGTGTGTGTGTGTGTGTGTGTGTGTGTGTGGTCTGTGTGTGTGTTGGGCGTGTGTGTGTGTGGTCACGTGTGTGTGTGTGTGGCTCATGTCAGTCATGTGCAGTTTCAGTTATTGGTCAAAACAAACACGGTGAATAAAATGAGCTGAGATGCTTTCGATGCCAAATCTGTTCAAACGTATGAAAGTGCTTCAAGTTTAGTAATAATAAACAGATAGGTTTTCTTCTGAAACACAGACATAAGGAACTGAAAGCTAAACTAGAAAAACCCTAAATAATAAACATTCATTAAATACAAGGCATTTTAAAATTAAAACCTCTGTTATTGACTCTTAGTTGAAGGATCCCTGGTTAGTTGAAGGAATGTTAAAAATAACAATTTGTACACACAATTCAAAGTTCAAATAAAAGCTGTTATTTTTTTTGTAGAGAAAATCTTAAGAGATTCTAAAGCAGAAATACCAAGACACTATGCTTCATTTTCAAAGCAGTCAATCTAGGAGCAGCGTTTATTTTCCTTAGTGCTGATTGGCTGGTGCTTGAACTATTAAATTTAGCAGCTACAGGCGTCTTTAGAGTAATTCATGGATTTCAGCTCTTGGTGGTCAGCAATGATTCAGAACTGTCAAATACCAGGGGTCAACTGTCATTTATAGGGGGAAAAAAATCTTTCAAGAAGGATAATTGATTGTTTAGATGAATTATTAATTGTGGTTATTGCAGTACAAGTTTCACACCAACTCATGCATAGAATAAACTCAACTCTGCGGTTCTGTTAAGAGCTTCACGAATGCAAAGAAATATGTAAAGTAACAGGCTCAGCCACGCTGCCATTTCCTAAAAGAACAGCATTTCACGCAACCACACCACATAAAAATAAAGATATCAAGTTAGAAATTTCCAACCTGTTCACAAAAGCAATCCAAGTTTTGCACAAACAAGTAAAACAAGAATAAACAATGAACAGGTCTTTTTAAGCAAGACTATTTTTTGGATTGGATATGAACCCACAAAGACTTTTTTTTCCTAACTTGATATGAGGCTGCGAGCCAAACTCCCACGGGACAGTAGGATGGAGCAGGTTCAGCAATAGCACAGAAAAAGGAAATAAATAACATAAATACCCAGTGTTAGGCTTTAACAAGAGTTTGCAGAAGAATCATTTCACCAGACCAAATTATATAATTTAAAGATTGTACCTTAAACTCTGTTCAATAAACACAAATTTCATATGGTTTTTACAGTTTAACTACCAACATTTCAAAAGATAAAACTGATTTCAAACTCATGTTAAATGTCACCGGGCGATATTTTAATTTTAGGACATAGTGCCCCGTTTTAAGTAAAACATTTTAAGAACATTTATTCTCTAAATTTTTCTGTGCATAGAAAAAAATTCAAACAAAAACGCTATAAACAACATTATTAAAGCTATTCTAACGTATTTAAAGGATTGCAAGGTATTCATCGGTACTTTTAATAGTTGTTGCATTTCTGCTTTAGAAGAAAATGCAACTTGAACTTTTTATATACGTTTCGTTTCCGTTAACAAACCGGACAGGCAAAAACAGCCTGGGTACATGTACATTTTCTTGCAAAACAGTTTGAATGTAGCCTGATTAAAAAGTATTAAACAGTTTCATGCAATAATGTTCACATGAGCCACATAACTTATGTGTTCTGCATTCAGTTGACATTTGAAATGACAGATATATATATACACACGACATATGTGGGCTATTTTCTGTGACCTAACCACAGCAGCTGCTTTTTATACAGAAACATGTTGCAAAAGAAAAAAAAAAACAAAAACACTTTCTGACGGAGGAAAGACACTGACTGTATCACCTGTCTGTTCTTAAATGAATCTATTACAACGGTAAAGTTTGGTTTATATTGTTTTGTCCTGGTTTTTTCAACTTCTGAGATAACACTGAAGACTGGAGCTTTTTGCACTTTGCTGTCCTTGGAAATGTCAACTTATTTTTATCTCGAGGGCCTCAGGTGTAAAGCAAACCTCTCACGCTGGTTCAACCACAGAACCGAGCTGTGTGATTAAAACCAAAGCGCAGGAATAATACCAGTAAATCTGAACGGAACAGAAACCCCAAACGATTCACAATTTACTGTAAATCATGCTCCACTTTTGCACACTGAACTTTCACTTTCTGCAAATGTCGCAAAAACAATTTCTGTTCTGCATTTATAGGAAGTCTTCCCCGTACAACTACTTCATATAGATTTAGATTAATTACTGTTCAAAAGTGTTTCAGCCTCATCCAGTTTGCTAAAAAAAGAAGAAAAACTTTGGTCAGAACTAGCCCCACTGGCTCATTTGAAATTAAATTACAAAATGTTTCACTGAAGGAATAATAATCAGTCTTGAGTGCAGCAATAAACAAACATTTGCTTATTTAAATAAAACGGGTTTATAATTCCTACAGATTTCTGTTGTTTCCTCTGTGCGTAGCTGACAATTTCTGCCGTAGGCATCTTATTAAAAATGACTGAACGTCAACTTTGATTATATGGGAACTTTAAGTACTACTCTATACAAATAATGAGCCTCCTAACCATAGTAGTTGATTTTAAATGCAGCCTTGCAAGAAGCTAATAACCCGCCTTGATCATCTCAACCCGCTCTGCAGCGACAACGACGGACAAAAAGTCAAAACTGGAGCCAAAAGTGACATACTGCATTTGGATAATAGTTATCCAGGAACCCAGCAGTGTCTAGACTTAGTACTGCTGATTATAAGTGGCTTAAACTACCCAGAGCAGAAAAACGACGACCAGATTATTCACAAGGCTGCAAGTAGGCCAGCATGAATTTTATGTGAAGATCTTTTAATTAGTCAACACTTCAACAGAACATTATAAATAAGGATTCTTTTGCAGACAGCTACTAAATAGGAAGTTTTCTGACTTTCTCATAAGGAAAACTTGCTACTGCTAAATATTACAATGATGATATTGAATGGGATGAACGGTCATCTTCCCCTCATGACTTTTCTCCTTACGTTAAATGTAAAGTGTTGGCTTTCAGGGCTATTAAGGTTTCTGGAGATTTTAAGAGTGTGAATGCCTGGTATCAACAATTTAACATTGCATAGATCAATACTGCAATTTTTGCAATGTTGCTGTACATTGTGTTGTGCAGCAACATTGTGTCAGATTTAAAAAACGTAAATATCTGAGTTTAATCAAAATTAATGAATCTGAATTGAGCATCCTCTGTGTTTTTCTTGCTCATATAAACCATTCCTTGCTCAGCACCTCAGTGCTCCTTCTTCTTCTTCTGCAGTGGTTCAGTGATGTCTCTTTCCAAGATGGAGACATTGGAAATACCAAGATTTCTAAAGATTCCACATTTGTCCATAGTCAAATTTTCAGACTTCTCAGAATTTTTATGTATTCTTATAATATATAAAATACAAACATACACTTTGAACATATGGCAGACATTTCTAGCACAGAGAGAAGAGTGGAAAGAATAAGGAAGGAATAATGAAGGATGGACACGAGTAAGGAAGTACAGGGAAGATAAATAAAAGACGGGGGAAGGAACATTTTCTCTGTACTTTAGACAAAGGAATCAGGAATATTAGAAACACAAACATTTTTCCATATTTATGTGAATCTATTAAATACTGAAATCAGATTCCAGTTTTTCAGACTGTCTGGGTTCCCTGCATTTCTGTTATTTTCTTTCTGCATTTTGTTTTTCTTTCCTACAGAAAATACTCCTGAAGAAGTCCTGCTGTGTTTTCCTCTCCTTAGACTTGGACCTGAATCTGGATGAAATATGAACATGACTGAAGTACTTGACTGGAAAAAGTGAATTTAAATTGAACTGGAGTTAGAGATTGAAGTGAATTGCCAATTTGTTTGGTAAAGAGTCTTGAAATACGGATCTCTTCTTTTTGTACTTAATCTTTATTTACCTAGGAAGACAGGTTGGAACAATTTCTTATTTACAATGCAGCTTCGCAAAGGGCAGGGGCTTTTGGGGCAACAGGTGGCCTCCATCTACTCTTTATATTCAATAATGCCACAACAAAATGTTGATTCGTTCAAGTTAAACTTGACATTCGAGACAAACTTACTTATATATAAACCATCTCCCTTTAATCAACAAAAAATCCTTAATGTTATACACGTTTCCCACCAGGCACTTATTTTTTTATGAATCATATCCTACTACCTCTTGAACATGCACAAGTCTCACCTGATGAAGTGAGACTTTAATCGGCCCTAACTTCTGCTTCCTGAGACGTTGGCTGCAGAATGACGCAGGTCATGGGGTCGTTTAGCACCAGAGGTCTGGACTCCAACCAAGATTGACACTTGTCTGAAGCAACAGAGCTGCAGTCCGCACACCCAGCATCGCACTTTAAGCGCCGCCGCCACATAATGCGGACCATGCAATTTCTCACACGGTTTTAGTAAACCACTGAGACCTATTCTAACACCGCACACCACTTGCAACCAAACTATCAGCCCAAAAATGTAACGAAAAGACGACTCTTGTGCAAAACAGAAAGTTGAGGCTGCACAGTGTAACAGGTCCACCCAGAGTAAACCAGACCTGTTTTCTGTCAATACACAGAGGCGAGCTGGAGGCAGACGCCCATATGTGAATGCAATTCTAATGCCTCTGGTCTGAGCCACACTGCAGTCATAAAAACACATCATTCAAACACAAGACAGCAGGAAGCTCAATCACAGGTGCAGCCGCCTATAGACTCTTGGTGTGTAGATATGCGCTTCGTCCACGCCGGACTAGCATTCGGATAACTCAACATGATCTGAACACGAACACGCAGTTTATCAATGCTTCTGCTGCCAACATGAATGAAGTTTCATGAAATATGCATGTAAATGTGTGTGTGTGTGCGTGTGTGTGGAGCAACGTGGAGAAATGGTGACACTGGCTCCCGATCGTTTCACACACACGCCAAGCCCGCCTCACCTCCCCCCCCACCCCACCCCCGCCCACTGCTGCCACAAAGCAAACACACACAAAAGGAAGACAAATACACAAAAGCACAAACACAGCCTCAAATAAACCTGGCGCACACACCAGCGCACACCGACATACAAACACTTCCACCACATTGCGGATGTGTTACATTCCTCTGGCTTCAAAAAATAGAGGGAGAACAAACAGGGAGGAGGGAAAAAGAAGTGGCAAGGGAAGTGTTGGAGGAGAGACAGATGAACAGTTCACTGCTTGCCCCCCCCTTCCTCCTTTTCCTTTCTTTCCGCTGTCAATCATTCTCTTCAGCATTCCCGGTCAGCGGCACGAAGCTTCGAGCTCTGTTTAATGAATGATTTATTTCAGAAATCTTTCTTTGTGCACAATATGTTTTCCACCAAATGTTAAAAATCTTTCTCATCACTTTTTTTCCCCCTGTAGACAGACGGAAAGCTTTGTTCTTGAATGAGGAGCAGAGCTAAAACCAACAGATGCCGCTTTGTTCACATTTCTTCTTCTTAAAGCTAAAGACCTATGGGGGGAATAAATCTTAAATGATAAACAGCACCATCAAATTCTGTCTCGTTTCCTGAAGCTAAATTAGTGCAACCGATCAGCAATCAGTAGGTCAAAAGTGGCAAATCAAATTACTAACGCCTCAACACTGAAAAAGCCCACTTTGTTTTGATCCGTGAATGCATCACTAAACAAATTCACTGAGGCACTACTTTACAAATAAATCATTTATATGTTAAAGACATATGCTTTAATGGAAAAAGGTTATTATTTTCCCAACTATTTTTAAAGCCCCATTTTTACAACGGATACAACTTAATTTGCTTCAGTTACAGTAAAAGGTATCAATGTATAAACATACCCTCAAATACTAGGATAATATATAAGGCCAAAGCAAGATTAAAGAGTGTAGTTGCTATTCATTTTAGGGCTTTAAAGATGGTTAAAAAAAAAATCCAGATAATTCACTGAAACTGTGAACCAACCTATTGTGTAAGCTCAATTTAAGTTCAAGTGAGAAAACATGACTTCAAAGTACATTATTTAAGAAATGAGTTAATGGATGAAACCAAAAACACTGTGAATGATTCAACAGGGTTAGTAGGAAAAAGAAATCAAAGTGTGTGTGAACCAGCTGGAGGTCATGTATCAACAGATGGTAAGGAACAAGTTTCCTACAACAATTATAAAGACCAAGGAATGAAAACAGGTTCAGTTTGCTTACTTTTGTGAAACAAAGATAAACATCACACAATTATTAAGGAAACTAGACCCTAATTCAGATTAGGGTCTAGTTGTACAGACCCTAATCCTAACCCTTTATTGATAGTCTAGTTGTACAGACTATCGATGGGTCCCACTTCTTCGCTACCTTGGGAAAGCTTGCTTTATGGTTCTGGACAATCTCAGATCCAGGAGCAGCATCGTGGCTTTCGTTCTGGCTGTGGGACAGCGGACCAGACTGCAGAACCCTTGAGGGAAGTTTGGTTCTCCAATCCACAAGGGTCCCAGAGGTATTTGGCAGAGCTTGTAGCAGGAGTACAGGGTTCCCAGGATGCTTTTATGAGCCATCTAGTAAAACTCGATCAAGGGCCACGTTCGCATTCCTGGCACACATTCGAACTTGTCTCTATTGTGAGTTGGATTCCACCAGGGCTGCACCTGGTCTCTGATTCAGTTTGCTCATGGACAGGATTTCAAGGAGTAGTCACGGAGAGGAGTCTGGTCTCTTCGGGTACGTCAGAATTTGCTCTGCACTTTCAGTGGAGGATGTGGTTCTGTTGGTGTCTAGAGGGGATGACCTTCAGCGTGAACCAGAGTGGCTTGTAGCTGAGACTGAAGCAGCCGGGATGAGACGGCTCCTCTATGTGTGAGACAATAGTTCTCCACCAGAAAATGGTGGATTGCTCCTAGTAAAAGGGGCTCAACTCCAACGGGCTGATCTGATACAGGTGTTCCTAAGTGTGAATGAGCGAAGTCTATGCCTTAAGATGCTTAAACTTAAGTTAAAGTTTATTGGTTTCTTCTTACGAGCTGTTTAGTGGGGGATGGACAGATGGATTAGGGGATCATCTGCAATGTTACCGCTGCTCTGGTCTGTTGTGAAAGAAAAGCTGAGTCGAATAGCAAAATTCTCGATGTTCCAGTCTGACGACATTCCGACCCTCAACTCACATCAGACCAGTCAATCCCCAGAGATCAAAGGTCGTGTGTGCTTTCAACGCATACAGCTGGAATTATGGAGCCAAAGGGGCGTGCTCTACAACTCCCGGCATTCAACAGGCTATGGCACAAAGAACAGCAGAGAAGACTAAGTTCTTTGGAATGAAAGAATGCATTCAGTGTTTTAAATATGAGCAAAGTTGCTGTGCACCGTCCTCCACATTAGCAGGGATGGCATCAAATTGTGGACCAAGATATGCCTCTGCTCGATGTACAGAACAGATTCCTGATGCAGCTGCCATCTTTGATTCATAAGCCATATTCAATCCCATTATATTGCAGTTCATAGAGGCTATCAGTTTGCAGCTACCTCTTAAGTTTATCGGAGGAATAATTATAAAAGACAATAATAATATTGGTGGGTGAACTTCAACCATACCATCCATGTTGGGCCATCTCGGTTTATGAGGATGCAAATAAAACATTATGATAGGTACTTGAAGGTGTCGAAATTCATGAAAGCTTAAATGTTAAGAAAGCAAAAAATTTATTTTGCACCTGAGTTTCCAAAGAAAAATATTTTGTTGATTTGAAACTAAAGTAAACATTAGTTATTTTTGGGAAGACATGTACTGCATTTAAGCAAGAGTTTGGGGAGAGGGAGAGAAAATAATGAACTAGTTTGATAAGCAAAAATAGTCAGTTAAAATATTGTGTTCTGTCGCTTTCTGACTGAAAACTTTTTCATAGTTTCATGTGATGTACAGGTAGCTATACTTAAAGCATGTATGTATGTGACCTCTATTTAACCAGGTACGTGTCAGTGAGATTAAAAATATATTTTTCAAGTAAGACCTGACCAAGACTGGGAGCAGCACAACACCAACAATTACAAATCTAAACTACAGGAAAATGCAATTAAAATAGAAATATGGATAATAAAGGGTGAAAAATAGGAAAAAGCAAATATAGCCATAACGGTAAAAAATAGGAAAAATATACAACTTGACAGTACGAAAAAAAAACTGAAGAAAAAAAAACGTATTTACTAACTGATTAATAGAGTAAATACAGCAAAAGAGACAATTTCATTCGACTATAAGTCTTTCTGCAGTTGATTCCAGCAAATTGGGAAGATTTTTTTTTTTTGCCTTTTGCCATAATCATTGTGAACTTTAGACAGTTAATAAAATAACGCAAAAACTAAACCTCCTGAAAAGATGCGTCAGACAGTCACTGCTAGTGACTGACTAACTATTGATCAAAATTCTCCTGAATTATGATTCATTAAGGGGCGGGACTAACCAGGAGGAGAGATGAAGGGGAGAGAGACAAAAGTAATGTGGAGAATCCGTGGAGTCTGCAGCAACTTTTGGAGGAGTTTGTTGGAGGTCTGCTCAATAAGTGCAGCAACTTTTCTGTGCATTGAAGGGACATACGTTGAGCTGGCTGCTGGGGTTTTGCATACGAGCCTGCTGAGAGTGAGATTGCTGAGAGCTGCTGTGCAGTGCTTTGCGTTTCCCACGACCTTTACGAGAAACGTGTGGATTGTTTTCTAAAAGACAAGGCATCAGAACCTTATCTGCACCAGAAACTGTGGCTCAAAGACCAGTGGTGGGTGACTACTGGATCAGGACTGCAACAGGTGGCTTATTCAAAATATTTTCAGCTTTTATCCGTTTTATTTTCTGAAGGGGCAGCTAAGTAAAAAGTTTAGTTCACAGTTATTTCATTTCACTGAGACCTAGGGACTGTTATTTGCTTTTTGGAGAGTTAAAAGTTGGCTTAAAATCCCTAAGAGTTTTAAAAAAAGAGAGGAAAAGTCCTGATTTCCAAACAGTGTGTATCAGAGAATATTGTATTTTTTGGGGTTCATTTTGAGACTGAACAAGAATAAACACCTGTCTTTTATTTTTAGTTATTTAGCCAGACATAAACACCTGTCCTTTATTTTTAGTTATTTAGCCAGACATAGGCTTGTGGGGAATGTTGTTTTAGGGTTTAGTATATGGCCTATTTTGATTTTGGTACTTTAGTTTTACAAAGTCTCATTACCGGATTATCAGACATAATTATGTCAACCAAGTGCAAAGAGTGATAAAATATCAATAATTAAAAATAAAAACAACAACTGCTCCTGGGATGCAGTGCAAAATAGAAAGAACCAAGAACTTGAGTGCTAACTAGTGCTAAATATTTATACTTAACTATTGTTAAGCATAAAGCGCTCCCATTGTTTTGCATATGCACATGCAGATAGCTGCTTTTGGACATGAACAAAAGTTTAACATTATACAATTCCCAAATCTAAGCAGCAGCAGCGGTACACTGAAGTGAGGAAGTTAAGCAGCAACGTGTGCTGCTCTTTATTACTTCACTAAACAGTGAACTAATATTCTTTGACATGAGTCTTAATCTGTTAGCCACAGAGAAACTTTGAAAAACAAATGAAGGTGTAGTTGCAGCACATAAAGGTTTGACTGAAAACCTGAACACGAGCAGCATCCCAGAAAGCAGCCAAAGTGTTGGTTAAACTGTGCCTCATCACTTCCCACTGCCTGCACACCATGCTGCAGCTTTACGGCCAATTAATGCTGCCTTTAAACTCATAAACAGTTCCACCCGTTTCTAGCGATGTTCAGACTCGCTACCCCTCGTGCTTTCAGTGCGCCTAGTAGGTTGACTTGAGTTTGAGCAAATGGCAAACAGCAACGGTGGAGAAAATCTTGATCATGTCAATTCTCTGAAAAACACATAAACAGCGATGCTTGGCATGTTGCGTTTCTGTAAAGGTCCATGAGCCGCCTGAGGGCAGACTAAAATATGCACAAGACAAATGCAGAAGAACAACAGAAGCCTCTTCAAGTTTAGACGTGAAAAAGAACCAAAATTCACTGGAAGGAAACAGGACTCTAATATTCACGAGTAAGCGCTGTGTTGTCAAAAATAGCATGGAAGACAAAGATCTGATGGTTATCTTTTTAAAATATTCCTTTCATGACCAAATTCCAGACCAAACTTTGCACATTTCTGAATTTGTTGTGTGGTTGGGTGAAAATAATGAGTGTCAAAATGGGTTTACTTTATGATCTCATTTTAACATCATCACTAAAACATGTCTGTAAAATAAAAAAAATATATATACATATAAAAAAAACACGCTGTGAAAGAAAAACCGTCCGCTGTGTAAGACGAGACGTTATCTGGACTCTAAAACATCACCTTTTGAGCCTCTTTCCATCTTTTTCTAAAAAGAGGGTTTTATCTTTATACAACCTGTTGCACCTCATGGCCAAATGAGCAAACAGACTGTTAGACTCCCAGGAGGGAAATTATGGTAAAGCTTTAGTTTCTTTTAGCTTTTTTTGTTTTTCATAACAAGGACAGATATTCTCTTAAAGAGGGTTTTGGACTCTTACGGCATGTTGCAGTTTTGCTAGTGCAATATACTGTTTTTGTTTTTTGTTCACATGTAGTAATTCTGGTCTGGAACTTAACCAATGCATCAAGGGTTTAATTATTAATTAGGTGACAATAAATACGTCAAACCACAAACGTTTCTACTTTCTCTATGTTTTTATTCGTTCAGCTTTGTTCTTTACACACCAGGAAAAAGGAGTTAACAGCATTTAGTGCTGCTAAATGCTGTTACCTCCTTTAATGTACAAAATTATGTCCAAAAAATTCCAAAACTTGACAGCTGTAATAAATGTGTTAAAAGTAAAAACACACAGTTTTTCCAAACAATAACACCTAATAAAATACAGGAAATCCTTCTGTAGTTATAACCAGAACTGAAAAGTAATAGATTAAAATTGCTCCATTTACAGGCAATTTGTAAAATGAATGTCTAACCATTTAATCAAATAAATGAACATAAAAAGTGGTCCAACACATCACAGAGAAAGGTGGATCCATCAAGCAGAAATATCGACACTCAATAATTTTGTCCCTGATGGCCAATTTGTGTAACATCTCCTGACAGCTGAGAGCCTGTCATTTTACGTCAAACATTATGAGGGTAAAATTATGCACAGCTTTCGGACCGACTCTGAAACATTCTCCAGGAACTAATTTTTTTTTTTTTTTGCTTTTAAGGGTTTTTAAGACCCGCAGACACCCAGCAGACTCCTGTCAGACTGAAAAGCAGAGTGTAGGGTAATAATTTTCTGTCCAGAGCTGGCGAGAATGACGGATGGAGTGAGGGTGGGGGATGGGGGAAGAGAGAGCCTGCAGCTGAGCCTCCAAACCGAATGAAATTCTCCACAGCTCCAGTGAAAAAACCGGAGGGAGGGGGAGGGTGGGAGAGAGAACGGGAGGGCGGCGAAGCCGATGGCGGGGGTCTAGATGGACACACGGACACACACACACACACACACACACACACACACACACACACACACACACACACACACACACACACACACACACACACACACACACACACACACACACACACACACACACACACACACACCACACACACACACACACACACACACACACACACACAAAACATGTCTGAAATGAGCATGGCACTAATGCTGCAGCAACTAAATAAAAGTTTGACCAGAAATTAATTATTAACACGTATTTAATATTTTAAAAGAGCTGATTATTTGCTTTATAGATTTGTGAAAAAGAACTAGGAAATCCTATTAGAGCTTGTGGATGACCAAGATATTAATGCATATTAATATTTTATCAGTTAAAAAAGACAATCATAAAAAAGACAATCAAGTAATTGACCACTTCCATCCATCCATTTTATTTATACCCTTGTCCCTTAGTGGAGTCGGGAGGGTTGCTGGTGCCTCTCCAGCTAATGTTCTGGGCGAGAGGCGGAGTCACCCTGGACAGGTCACCAGTATGTCGCAGGGCAACACAGAGACACACAAGACTAACAACCATGCACACACACACACTCACACCTAGGGACAATTTGGAAAGGCCAATTAACCTGACAGTCATGTCTTTGGACTGTGGGAGGAAGCCGGAGTACCTGGAGAAAACCCACGCAAGCACAACGAGAACATGCCAACTCCATGCAGAAAGATCCGGGGCCGGGAATTGAACCTAGAACCTTCTGGCTGCAAGGCAACAGCTCTACGAACTGCGCAGCCCTAATTGATCACTTAAAACTAAAATATAAAAAAATTTAATTTAAAAAAAAATGAATTCCTGGTGAATTATTCCCTAGATAAACTGGCCAGCGTTCCACTCAGATGAACATGATGTGGTTTTTGAACTTTTTCCCTTTAGACATTCAGTTTGATTCTCCTGACTGCTGCAGTGAGAGTGAACATCATGGCGACACTGAAAGCTCTCTCGGATTCTGACTGGTTTTTTCTGAATGTCTACAATAACGATATTGGGAGCATTTGAGTTCACACTTCCACAGCAACCGTTGTTGGCCTGCGTCTCATTTGTTGGGAGTTCATTTTTTTCCCAAACGATCTTGAACGCATCAGTCACGCCTTCGTCCCTGCCCATTTGGAAAATTCCAGATTGTTTACTTAGTGAAATGAGGAAGCAAGAAGACTCAGAATCATAAACAGTCCATTAAGAAGGCGACCCAAGACCAGGACTTCTGGAATCATTTTTGGGAAAAACCAAATTCAGAAATCCAAGAATAAAAATATGTTGAATAATGAAGTATGGAAGTGATATGGAAATGTTTGCGGCAGAAGGACTTTGCATGATTTTCTACCTTGTATCAGAGAAAAATATGAGAAATCTGTAAATAAATTAAAAGTTGAGCTTAACTAGATCCTTAAACATGGTAAGAACCCAAAGATGCACGTAAACTTGCAAGGGACTGAAAATCAAAAAGTGGGAAGTCCTTGCTAAATGTTTTGAAATGCTGTGGGGTGACTTGAACTGAGATTAATCCAACCAACTATTAGCGGGCCCCACTTTTTATAACCTTTTCCTGAGTCAGTAAACACAATCATATTGATTTATTTTGTTTAATTTGTACGTTTCATTCTGACTGTCAAACCAAAGAGAAGATTTGACACCAACATGTCTTAATGAAGAACTGCTTCATCGTTTGATCACATATATAAAAATAGTGTATATGACATTCCTGTCTTTGACTTTACATAGTTCTGTCTCACTGTTTCTTCCTGATGCCGCCAAGCCGAATTTCAATAAGTTTTGTCATTTCCTGGAAACGAATAAGCTAAAAACACTTTGAATGACTCATCCTGCTCGGCTCCTGACAGCCTGTAATAAATTCCATTCATTGAAATGATGATGAGATTCAATCAATCACAATAGAAAGTTTATTTCAGGCAGAGTTTGGACCACTTGTTTTATAGGAAACATTTAAATGCGAGTATTACCTTGTTCTCAGAGTGGATCAAAGTTTTATTATTTACACTTTCTTCTTTTAAATTCTGACAAGGCGAGTGGTATTGTCTTTGTACCAGAACTAATGAAAAATAACTTGCTTGAATAGTCAATCATTTGATCTGAATGTCATTAAACTGGCCTCTGATAATAAAGAACCTCTGTGTTATTTTTGACCAGCATATGTCATTTAAATCCCATATTAAACATGTTTCTAGGATTTCCTTCTTCCAGCTCTGTAATATTGCCAAAAAAGAGAGATCCTGGAAAACTAGTCCACTTATTTGTTTCTTCAAGACTACTGTAATCTTTTGCAATCAGGAAGTTCTCAGCTAATCATTAACAAATTCAAAAATGCTGCAGCTGGAGATCTGATTAACATTAAAATATCCATAAATGTCCATATGTTCATAAGAGAGCACTTTGCCTCAGTCTGCAGGTTTAGATGCTTTCTAAAAGTAGATTGGGAGGCAGATCCTTTAGTCTTCAGGCTCCTCTCATGTGGAAACAGCTCTCAGTTTTAATCTGTGAGAAAGACACCCCGTCTACTTTTAACAGTAGGCTTAAAACTTTTCTTTCCAATTAAAGTTATAGTTAAAATAACTTCCTCTCTTATGCTTAATTCTACGGATTAGACTATCTGAGCTATCTCTTTACTTTTGTTTACTTTCTTCTCCTACCACGCTCCAATTTATGTCATTGTTAACTACTTTTTGCTTTTCTTTTCTACGTCTCCCCAAACCCCCGTCGGGGGTTCAGCCGCTTGTACCGAACCAGTTTCTGCTGTTAAAAGAGAGTTTTTTCTCTATGCTGCTACATGCATGAGATGAAATTACTTTTTATTTTTAAAGCACCTGAAATTACATGCTTTTGTCAATTGAAACTATAGAAACAAACTGAACAGAACCCAGTGTTTCTGAAGTAGGTATTCGACCGAGTAAAGCTGTTTCTGACCTGCTAAATGATTAGCTCACCATGTTGTTTTTGAGCTTTGTGATTTTTTTTTTAAGCGGAATGTCCTTGACTTCAGTCCAAAACCTTCACAGATCAGATAACGCATGACAAGGTCAGTCAGATATTGTTTCAGAGATTCAGCTGGGATCAGAATATCAACAAATACCCTTGGAAAAGTGTTTTCCAAAGCTAAATTTCTTCAAAGTTGTATAACTTTGCATTTTTCTCACACAGTTCAAGATTCCTGTAAACACCTGATTATATTAAAAAAACAACACACAAATAACTAAACCGAGTCATGTGCGTTTCATCTTCATTCTGACACACACCTAAACTTCACTGTCACAGAAAACACACTCTTGTCAGCGCTGCGGTGCTGCAGCTCGGAGCAGTGGCCTGTGCTGAAGCCGTAATGAAAGGAAACAGGCAGCATGGACGCCTGTTTGATGAGGGCAGACGGGATGGAACTGGCCAGCGGCCGACTTGTCCTGAATCGAACGTTTTATCTGTCGGGAGACACAGTGGCCTCTGAAACGGGCGACTGGTTGGCATCGCGGTTAAGTTTCTGAGAATATCTTCCTCGGTAAAGGTTACAAGTGCCAAGCTATTGTTATGATTTATTTTTCAGAGAAGAAAAAAAAAGCTGTTCCAAACTGATAAAGTGTCTCGTTTTATCAAGCTTTTTTTTTTTTTTTTGAGGCCTTAGGGAAACAATAATGATTTGCACATAACATGCTAACAGAGCCTGAAAACAATTCTGTTACCTTTATTTTCTTATCATTGGTGCTAAAATGTAAATCAAAGGTTAAGATTTCTACTAAAAGTATTGGTAGTACTTTATTTGATGAGATGTGCTTAAGTCTGATATAATATTGTCATAAACATGACATAACACCTTTTTATCAACATCGAAGGAGTCTTCATTAATGTTATGACTGTTGTCATGGAGTGTGATTTGGTAAATAAGGCACTTTTAATGCAATTTTGAATTAAAAGTGTCATTATTTACTGAGATCAATTAACTTTAAATTGCAATTAACATCTAGCACTGAAACTGGAAGAGATTCAACATAAACACAACAACAGAAACAATAAATAAAATGAATTATGAACTCTCTGTAAACAAAAATGCCATTCAGCAAAAAGTCCCAGCTGAGACCAAAGCACCAAATTGAAGACTCAATTCGTCATCCAGTTTTTGGTAGAAAGAGAGAAAAACAATAAATCGCGTAAATAGAGACTGAGTTTGCTTCAATCTAGCATGCGACTAATTGCCTTATTGCTTCTTGCGGCATGTCTAATACAGCTCAGGAAGAACCTGTTTGGCCAATCAGATGGACACCCTGCTGTTGAAACCAAACTTGTCTTAACCCTGGCTGGCTCACTGACTGGCTGCTTAAATGCTGAGAAATCAGAGAGAAAACATTGATGACGGGAAACAAGCAGAAGCGTGAGGAAAATGTTAAATACAGCAGATATTTTTACCATCTGTTGTATTTACCATGTATGTCTACCTAACAAACACATTTGAGAAACTATGCATGTCATCAGCCAATACACACAGTAGTATTTCTGTACTGGTCTCATCTTTTATAAATGTTATTCAGTGTAAACTACCACAAAACTTTGAGGCTTGAGGCTATTAACATTTCAGTAATGTTACTGCATGCATATAATTTTCAAGGCATGCATAAAATCTTGCAGTTTTTCTCTGTTCAAGTTATATTTAAATGACAGTCAACCTTTAGAGCAGTGGCTTCCTGAACTGAAATTAGAGAGTAAATTCAGCCAACTTCCCCTGTACAATTTAAAATTCCACTTCATTTTTTCCCTACAAAAAAGAAATCATTTCAGATATCACTTGCAATGCAAAGTATTACAGTTCAAGTTGAAGCTACATGCAAATTGCAGCCACGAGCTCCAGACCCGACACGCAGCGAGTCAACACCGACGTACTACCGGACATAATTAAGCTCACGGTGATCGCATGTGCCGGCCAAATGGTTTATGCATGCACAAAACCTCAAGCGCAGCTCTCAGCCACATGACAATCATATGACACCAACACAATTATATTTTCCCCCGTGTGCATGTGAAAAAAAAAATCTGCGATGGTTCCAGGAAGCCTTAAAGTTCAAAACCCTCTTTAAAAATACCAAGGAATTTCTACCCATGATTACTTCCTGTAACCATTTAACAAGGGGAATGATTAAAATGTTGAAATGCAAACATTTCTTTTGCTTCCATCGCACACGGGGACAAAAAGAAAAAAAAAATACCATGAGTAGTTTCTTCCTTTTATGACGACACAGAGTAGTAATGCAGTGAAACGCGAGTCTCCGGACCACGCCTCGTTTTAGACGCCAGGCCTTCGTCACTCCCCCGAATTTACACTGAAAAACCTTTAGGAAAACGTCTGCAGTCACCAGGGTGGGGGCGGCGAACATCCATCACTGTGTATGAAAACATGTGGATTGCTTCTAGGGCTCCTACTGCAATCAATTATCTAAAACAAACACTCCAGCTATAACTTTATGAGACAGGCCTCTGGGGATTATGAACTAACAGTTAATCTAATTACCAGGCACACTGCTGGCAAATGCTTCAACTGTAAGAAAATATGAGCAGAATATGACCCATTTACAGCTTGGATTTGTCAAACGAGAAGCATTTTGGGACATGTATATATATCCTGCAAACACAACTTCCATAAGGTGTTGCTTTAAAAAAAAGAAAAAAGAGACGTAATACAGTCACAACCAAGACGTTAAAAGCTACATATTTAGCTTTTGTAAGAAGAATTAGGCTTTCAGAGAGCTGTTATGTTTTGAATGTGAAGTCTGAAAGCAGCATGAGAAACTTTGTCAAAGTCTTTTTTCTTTTTTAATTTTTTTAATTAATGCTTTTAAAAAAGCATTAATAATGGCTAAAAGACAATAGAAACTGATTCATTTAATTAATTTGAATTTCTTTAATCAGGAAAAGTATTCATTTTTAAAAAGAAAAATAATACATCTATTGATTTTTACTTCTTAAGAGTTAAACCACACGTGTTTTGTTTATCATTTACTTCTGAGGAGACAAACTTTTTTTTTTTTTTGTAAATATTATGAAGCAGTCCTAAAGGAAATCCATCAAAAATTTGAATCAGAACCTGAGCGAAGCATTCAGGTAATTATCCGTTTTTTTAAGCTGTGTTGACACAACGCTGGACGATCCCTTGAGTTATTTATATCTGAATGATTCAGAGGTCAGGGTTAACTGGCTTATAGAACAAAAACAACATTCCTAATAAAGTAGTCAGGTATTGGACTAGACAGAGCAGAAGCAAAGCGCAAGTGTCACGATTTGTCTTTAAAAATCTGTAGAAACACAACAAAAAATACCAATGAAAATGCATTTTTAGCTTAGAAGATGATCTGACTCATTGTATGTAAAACATAAATATGGGATGATTAAAAACCTTGAAGTGTATGAAAAATAGTTGTCAAAAGTTTTCACTAAGCCTTATTTGAGCTCCTGGTACGATGGTAAAGATTTCCTAACTGCAATCAAAGTAAAAACATACAAAATGAAGTCAATAATACTACAAAAATCATGTTTTATAATAATCACATTAAAAAGACTCAGGACTAACTGGATAACGAAAGGCTTTAATACGCTGACTAGGGGTGCCCTGGTTGCAGTTTTCTGGTAGATCAATGATCAATAATCAGCTTGACTTGTCAATTCCAATTTTGGTCAATATCAATATTTTTTGTGTCTAAGTTGGCAATATAGGGCGATTATTGCCCCAGTAAACCCTCTCTCATGGTGGAGGAAATGGGGACTGTGGCTAATTTCCACACCTTTCCAGCGGTAGATAAAAAATATACTATTATTTTCACCTGCAAGTATCGGAAAATCTCCCATAACGACAAAAATCAGGCTGGAGTATCAGAGAACAGCGCTGATGTGATCCGCTTTGAAAAAGTAAGTTGAATAATAATGCACAATAGTCAAATTAAAGACAAACCAAAACCTCTTGCATGTAATCACTCTGTTTTTCTCTCCTGCTTGGCTAAATTACGCTCAAATCTGAGTTTGTTTCGTTTCATCTTCAAGCAAACAAACCCAGATAAACAAAATCTGGAAGCTTCCACCCTAAACACAACCTGCAGCCATAAACAAAAATCATGCAAAATCAATGACTTCATTTCACCTGTTCCTGTTGTTTAGCCAGGGTAAAAAAAAAAAAACACCAGGTACTGCAAATCCTAAATATCTGCCTTGTTGTTATCCAGAAAAACACAGCTGAGCTCTCTGTGTTTACTTGCACGGCTAAAATAAACCTGTGCAGTTCTTTCATTTGGTTTTAAGAAGGTGAACAGTACTGCAGTTCTTCTGAATCCCTGGAGGCTGGGAGATGGTGAGGCTCATGTTGTGCCAGGCAGTCTCTGCAGGATGTTGTGTGTGTGTGTGTGTGTGTGTGTGTGTGTGTGTGTGTGTGTGTGTGTGTGTGTGTGTGTGTGTGTGTGTGTGTGGTGGATGGGGGGTGGAAGCAGAGGTTGAACACTACCTGGCCATTATATAAAGCTCCAACTCTCGGCTACAGGGCTCTGTACTGAGCGCCAGCCTCCTCCCCATCCTCCTCCCCTCTTTGTCCTCCCATCCCCCCCCCTCTTAGCCTTCCAGCTTCTCTGACTCAAGCTCAACTATGAAATGCCTCCGCCTGTTGTTTTCTCCCTCTCTCCTCTCTCTAGAACCCCAATCACGGTGTGCATTGTGGCTCAAACAAAAGAACATTTGTGGGGGGGGGGGGGGGGGGGGGATAAAGACGGCAATGAGTGCAGGTCTTCTTCGTAGCTGGATTAAGATCGGGTGACCCAGCTGGACGTAGTCCTGAAAGGTGTCTCTTTTTAATCATTAAACGCCATTCATCCACACCTGAGGCTACTGAGGTCTAGTCCCAGCTTGCCACGGGAAGATAGACATCTAAAACCAGCTGTGTTCAATGCCGAGCATCACGAAATGTTGACAAGGGCGTTTTTCTGATCTGAGGCCAAGATGGCGAAGGTTCAAGTCACACCGTTTTTTAAATGCTAGCAAAATGGCCTGTGACCAAGAAGAACCACATCTCCTGCTTTGTAAAGACAGAATGGCTATCTTAAAAAGTCAAAGCTGGATGTCAAAGACGGAAAAGAGGAGCTGTGCTCTCACTCTGCTGCAGCCTTTTAGTCCAGCTTGGTTGTCAGAGGTCGGCAGAACTTGAGATGAAGGGGAATGGCAGAGACGGGAGCAGGAGACTACAGGCTGGGCAGGACCACAGATGCCTTTTATCTTGAGAGGGGCCTCTTTGATGTTTGACTGCATATACGGACCACGTAGCTGTGGTTACGTTGCTGAGCTCCGGTCCAGAGTTTCATTCAGAGGAAAGACGACAGCCTTGATGTTTTCTTAAGATTTCATTTCCTTTCTGCGTCATATCTAACTGCAAATGTGTGACAATGATGCAGAAAGAGGTAAAAATACCAAATTTACCTGGTTTGTTGCATCTTAAGTTAATGACTAAAGCATAAAATTATATAAGACATGATCTCCTTTATATTTATGTTTTGAGACTTCCCTTTAATTCCCTTTTCTACCTGTTCATCCATCTTAAGAAATGTAGTTACCTTGAAAACGACCTAGATAAGTGGATTCAGTCCCAAAAAGACTCCATCCATGACACTGACATGCACATGACACTGCAAACCAAGTACTGTACTTTGAATAAAACCTAAGTTTTAATTGAAAGTGAAATCAAAGCTTTTCAACGTATCAAATAGCTGCAGTAATTGAAATGTTTGCGACGTCAATGTATTCAATGTCACAATCATAAGAACTCTACTTGATCTGATGCACGTCATGCACATAATTACGGGCGTAACAATACCTAAAACTCACAGGACGAGACACGACAATGATTTCACAAGAACAAGGTCGGATTTTAATATCGCTTTCAATAAAACTTCAAAGATCGAGTTTATGCTACAAGAAGGCCTTTATTTTGCATCTTCTATTGATTTCACTAGAGATTAAACAAACTGACATCTTTCTTGTAAGGATTTATATTTCTCTCTGCAGATCTTGGCGCAATGCTTCAACTACGCATGGTCTGCAGTACAACATTCACCACTGCCCTGTTAGTACTGGTAGTGTGTGATGCGACTGCGATGTAGCTCAACGTGCTCCTAGATAAAGTCATTGGTTGTTACAGCGATTCTCACTACCTCTTCCAACGTCTGAACAATGCACTGTGCTTACGTATGTGTCTTGTCTTGTGTTGCCATTTATTGTTCCTACTGGGGATGAACTGATATATCGGTGCCGATTTCCCTAATTTTGGGAAATCGGTGATCGGTGGATTTTTACATGTGAAACCAATGTTAACTACCAATTTTATCTACCTTAGCAACGGTATGTAAATCAACTGCTATCTTCTTCTGCTCTGCTGTGAGAGAAGTTTCATGAGCAGACCGCCCCACCAGATCAGCTCTATATGGTTGCAGTTAACAATCGTCATCTCACTGTTGGCAACTCAACTTTCTTGGTACATTTTGCAACATTTTAGACAAAAACAAAATTGATATTGGCCAAAATCGGAATCGGTACATCAGACTAGATTGTTAATCCATAGTTCCTGCTAAAAACCCAAAATGTTGCCAGTCAGAGGATTTAAGAGTAGATACTGCATCTCTGATGAGGCAAAATCATACTGACCGCAACTGGCTAGCGCTTGCAAGGCAGCATTCAACTGAACGAGAAGTACTGTGATATTTCAATATCGGAAGATCTTGTACGAGATCTTACAATGCTGCATACAATATACCTCAAATGTTGGATTTACGTTAACTTTTCAGTGCTGAAAACACAAATAATGGACATCAACATCTTTAACTGAAAATCTGCGATTTTCAACAAGGACATAGATCTTGTGAGCAAGATGTTAAAACTTGTAGATGTAATTTAAAGGAAACAAAAAACAGTGGGGAAAATCTGGGGTAATTGCAGCCATATTTGTCACAATATTCAACAATATTGCATGTTTTTCTAACATGCCATGCTGCTCCAGTTGAAGATACCCAAGTGTTCCTACTGGGAATCCAAAATATCTCACAGCATCTCATAGAAAAAAAGACATAGGAACAATGTGGCACATTTCTACCTCATCTAAAAATCTATGCAAAATAATAATGCATATAATTTACAATCTATTCTAAGATTCACAGTCAGCTCAATCAGATAAACCTTCAATGCATTTTTTTTCTATTAGCAGCTGATATCCTGAACCTCGCAAAATGTGGTGGAGACTATATGATAGAGGACACTACGAGTCACTTATAGCTCACATTTTCCTACAGGTCAAATGGACCTTTGTCTTAACAATCCACGCCGATATTGTTAGCTGTGATTCTAAGAATAGTTTCCTGTTTTTAACGGAACAAATCGATTTGGCCAAAGATCAGACAGTAAAACAGCAATCTCAGGAAACCTAATGATAAATATTACAGGCAATTAGAGTTGTAAAAAGGTGAAGCAGAGGCTTTATGAGATTACCTGGGGTAATAAAGGATGAAGAACTGTACACAGCTCGTTATAATTCAGAGACGCTGCGGTCAATAAACAATACCTTTTATTTCCCCAAACAGCTTTTCTCTGACAAACAAAAACAGAGATTACTTTAAAACTCTGCCACAGACAAATGGTCCACTAATTAAATTGATGAGGATAAACAAACAAGATGTCGCTGATTTCATCAAACTAACCTTTATCTCGCAAAAAATGAACTTGTTTTTCAGTTAATCACTTGATGATGATTACCACATTGTGCGTTGCTGTCTTCTAATTTGGAGATTTCACAAGTGGAAGACAGAGAAGTCTGAAGTTTTCTTGCATATCCAAAAGGATTGGGCCGCTCTAAGCAGACGTCTTCCTAAAGAATGAGGAGCGTTTGGTGAGTCACTGGGTTCAGCACTCCCCAAGGTCAAAAAGTCAGTGTAGAGGCTGCGACTGGTCAGACTACAATAAAAACATATTTTCCAGTAAGCGCGAGTTATTACGTCATCTCATCTGATGTGTTTCAAGACGTAAAATATTTTCTTCCAGAGTAGATGGATACTTCAGTTTATAACCTCCTATTTTATATTCATCTAATGCAAGAAAAATGTAAAAGCTCTTTTACCAGAAGTGAACATTTACTTATTTCTCATCTAAAGTAAGACCTGAATGTAGCAGATTTAGATTGAAAATTATTTTCAAGAAAGGCGTTTCAGAGGAAAAAAAGATGGCAGTAGATAGTTAAACAATGCTATCTACTGCTAGCATCACAGCAGTGGATAGCTGCTAAAGTAATTTCAGATGGCATGTTAAAAATTTTATATACTCTTCTAAATAATCAATCAACAATCTTTTGTTTGTACTACAGCATCCAATCCTAATTTTTAATGTTCCAACTGGTATTTGGATGATTAATCTTTTAATTTGGGATCCAGATCTTTGAGGATGGACGTATCCTTGCCATCATTCTAATATTTTATCTCCCTTTCCAGATCCTCCAACAGATTTGAGTCAGGACAACTAACGGGGGTGCACCGATAGGAGAATTTGGGCCTATAAACATCAATATAAACATTGCTTTTATGGCTGATATTTACCCATTTTATATTTATTTCTCCAACCATTTTGACACCATGAAATAACCGTCGCACCACTGACATTGCTTCAGCCTCACAGTCCTGCACGCCATCATTAACACAAGGCCCACCAGGGTTTCCCCCAGAAAACTTGCCAAGCCCGGAGGTCGGGGCGTCGAGGCGGTCCACCGTGTTTTTGTATTAAAAGATGTTAAGTTGACAGGAAATGTAAAAGTATCACTGTGTAATTATATGTTATGGGAAAACATCTCTAGTGAAATGCTATTTAAACCCACAACTAGTCTAAAAACAACAAATTTCCACTTCTGTTAAATCCAAATTAAGTCAGCAGCTCCATCAGGCCCCCAAGAGCTTCAAGGGCCCCATAAACACTAACATTTTAAAAGAGACCACAAATACATAAATGTAACACTTGTTTATTGAGATTATCAATACTGTTAAATTTTATTCAGTTCTTTAGGCATACATAAATTAAAAGATTTTAAGTTGTTTAACACTTAAATACAAGATTTTAAGGAGCTGGCAGGTTTACTTTGTAAAATTTCAAAGAACAATATTCATAGTTAGATTGTTTTGTTACCATAGCAACAATCTGATGCTGTGAGTTTAATCTTTGAATTTACAAATACAAATTAGTAAACTTATTGCTTTTTAGGCTGGCCAATTAAACTACTCCCTTCTCCCATATTTCCCTAAATCTAACACAGAAGCTGTTAGAGGTGCTGATACTTTTAGCAACAAAGGGGGACCCTAAATCAAATTCTGCTCAAGGCCTCATACAGCCTTGGACCGGCCCTGTAATCTGCTGCACTACGCAGAGATGCGCAACAAATGGGAGATTTAATTCAATGTTGCTAATGTAGCTTTAGTAGTTCTTTCATTTCGTATCTGTTGAGTTTTTAAATAAGAGTCACAGAGAGTATTCTGGTTGGTCGAGTTTATGGGACGAGTTTCTCAGACCACCGTGTGGCCGCGCGTATTAACTTTAAGTAGACAACGCATTTGATATGGTTTGATGTTTCGGGTAACCGGAAAAATACTACTAAAAACAATAATAAAATAATATGAAATCAGCTTGATGCGTGACTCTGAGGAGAGCGCAAAAGCTTCTCACCAGTCTGAACCTACATGATGATGTTAGCACTGCTCGTTATCCACAAACGCTCCGGCCAACCGGGACCCCAGATATAAACTTTACAGGGAAGACAGACACAGAGCCATACGCTGGGCAGTGTGTTGAGATGTAAACGCCGCATATAATTGTTCGTTCACAAAGATAAATCATTCTCACCACTCCACAATGCACCTCTGAATTTGCTACAAGTTATTCCTGCGGTTCACTTTGAGCTGCGCAACCAGAGCTAAACTCTTACCTAGAGTTCTCTAAAGGATCATAATTCCTCACAGTAGGTTGAAGTAAATATCCACACAGGTCAGCCTATGTCCAGTTTGAGTCATTCACTTCGACCAGAAGTGTTCAAAAGAGATAAAGCATGAAAACTCCCAGCTTGACCACTAAAACTGACTGGGACTACATGTCTCTACCCTCAACATTTTCCCATGTTAACAAAACAAAATAAATATATTAAATGGTTTGTTAGGAAACCCCTATGGCACTTTAAGCAACAGTCATGTCGCCATTTTAACACCATCAAGGTGCAGCCAAGGTTAATACAGTTGCAGCTTCAAAACCACAAAAAAGGTTTGTTGTAGTCATTTTGTTGTTAATGCCAGAAAGAGTCAGTTCGCATGACATGTTATTTATTCCACCGTCACGTGTTAGACCAGAGTAACGGGCTAGTGTATGTTGCTGCACACTCAGTCAAGCTGGCTGGAGGAAGGGAACGCTCATAAATTTGTCTTTGATGAAAGAAAGACAAAGTTGGCTGAAATACATGCTTGCAAAGAAACATGAACAACTGTGTATTTTATGCACTACACAGATAAAAAATGGGTAACTTAAAAGAAATATCCTCCAAAAGCTGTGATAGAGTGTAAAGGCGAAATAAAGAAAGTTCATCGAAGAAAACCGGCTTGTTTTAGTAACTTTTCTTTGTTACACTATGGCGTCTCATTTTTTATTACCTGTGATCTTTTCAGCAAAACTAAAAAAACTATAAGAAAACAAATATATCTATAGCAACATTTTAAAATAGAAGGGTTTCCCCCCCATGTATTAAAAGCCTGGCGAGCCGCCAGGCTTTACTTGTGCCCCCACCAAGTTAAGCATTGTTTATTTATTTTAGTTTGGGTTTTTTTATGATTTTTTTTTAAATAAATAATAAAACTTTATAGTAGGTTTCGGTATTACTCTTCCAATCAAGTGATATTTTCAAATTTCCTGTCAAGATTAAACATTTTTTAACCCAAAAACGATACAGACCGCTGGATGTCTGCTTTGGGCTTAGCAAGTTTTCTGGGGGAAACCCTGAGAAGCATATTTCATTTTTGTCATGTTTTTCTTATTTAGCAAATAAAACATGAAAGTACTGTATTTTTTTGCTGATGTTTATTAAGTATTTTGGTACTATAAAATATAAAATCTCATTAAATGTGGTCCATCATACTGCAGAGAGAGAGTCTGACTGTGGCTGAGATTGATTAGGAATTGGATACTAATGCTGGTGAAAATTTATTTTCCGACTCCTGGGCCACACAGCAGCAAATAATAATAACAAGTGCATGATAAGACATAAAAGAGACAAATCTCCATTACAAAAAGCTGCAGATGGAAGGATTTATTGATTTTGAACACACAGCGCTCCTGATGTGTGCCACAGTAGAAAGGAAGGAAGGAATATTCTTTGATGAACCCAACTTTTCAACCATTTACTTTTTCTTGTTTCCCAGCAAAACATCTGTAACATCTGAAATTATTCAACGTCCTGGAAAATATGCTGGAAGAAAAATGAATTTTCTCTCTCTCTCTTGTTCCTCCTATTGGAAACAAGCTATTGAGCTCCACACTGCTGCCTACCCCATGTCCATCTCAAATGTGACATGTTTCCACAGCAACAGCACAGTGCAACTAAATCACCACAGGAGTTAAGGAAAGCTCCATCTCTGCAAAAAACCACACAAAACTCAATGGCTGCAGACAAGCGTGTACTCTCGCGGGGCAAGAAATGTCTGACGATAATGGAGCTCGAATGGCGCTTTGACTGGGCGGAACATGTAGAACATATATCACGTTGCCTGAAGTGACAAAACATGTTTGTTATCTTTGTCTGGCAGGCCAACTGGTGAACCTCCCTGAATACTGAGAACATGGGCAAAAAGGCAACAAACCGTCTACAACAGTTTGCTCCAGATGTTTCGACGCTAAACATCTCTGACATCTCTGGAGCAGAAGAAACATGCAACATCTGCATCAGGTTTGGCATTGTGTGGTTTATCACATCTGTTTTTGCGCTGCTACGCATCGTAACTCCACTTATCAAGTGTTTTATATATGTATATATTTCCCTCCTTTTCTGGGTTGGGTGAAAAGCTTCACATCTCAACCTTTACATCTCAAAAAGCTGCGTGCGGCATTCACGAGAACAGCGATCGCACAATCTGACATTTCCACCTGAACTTCTCATTCTGCTCGAACTGGAAATTAAGTGCGGCGATAATGACAACGGCAATAAAAGAAATAGGCAGGTGTTGAAAGGATGTAGGGAAGCAAAGACGAGGGCCTGTATCATTAGGGATTAACCTAGCCAGAGGCTCTACAAATAGACTGTCTCCACCTATAAGCTGCCTGCACATAGACAGTCATTTGTATTGCCAGGTTGCTGCTGCAGCAGCTCCGGAGAAGAAAGAAGACAGTTCAAAGGAGCTAAAGGCGGATCGAGACTCCTCTCAAACAAAATGCGATGCAACAGGACGTGTTGGGGAGAGCGGGAGAGCGGGCGGGGAGGGGGGGTTAACAACATCAGAGGCTTTCATGAGGATTTTATCGGAGATGACTGCACACCAGCTTTATGCATTGATTCAGGATGTAAAGTATTAAACTATACAACCAGGAGCCTAATAAATGAAAAAAAGCATGATCGCCTCTTCCTAATGTCCTGGGGATGGATTTTCTTTAGCATGAGGGGAGTTTTAACTGAATAAGAAAAACCCTGGAAGTGTTTAAATCTGCTTCAATCTCCTTTAGGACAGACCCATCTCCAGGTGGCCACAAGATTCAAAGCAACCCTCAACAAATATGAAGTCATAATGCTCGCTTAGGTGCATGCAAACAAAAAAAAGACAACTCAAACTTTCACACAAGACATAATAAACATGATGGGTCATGAATTCAAGCTTCTGCAAACTGTTACCATTTAAGCCAGGATGTTATTAATCCTATTAGTTATGGTTCTTGAAAGCAAGTAAGATATTTGATCTGCTTAATGGGGGGAAAAAAAGTTTTCAAAAAACATCTTCACCGAGTTTCTTTGCATATCCCATAAAAGCTGACATCATAAAAAAACTCAGAGTTTTGCATTGTGCTTTTGAAATATGTGGCTGGCTCATTTTCTCATAATTTTGTGATGTTTTATATAGCAAGTAAAACTTTATGACGACTCATTTCCACAGACAACAAAAAAATATATATATATTATTTTAAGAGGATGTGATATGATCGGGGCAAAAAGTGTTTCGCTCAAACGGCAGACGATAAAATGCAAACAGTTGTTTACACACATTATAAATCTCCACGCTGTCACAACTGTAAATTTGCAGACTTGGCAGCTGCAGTGGTCAACATCACAGCTAGTTCTGCTCACAAGGATTCACAGAAAGAACTCTCTTATTTTGAAAGATCAACTTTTCTCCATAAAGTATGAAACAGAATTAAAAGTATGATGGGACTCAGTTATTTATTTCCAAACAAAATGAGAGAGGAAGTAGATAAATCACTGCTATCGTAAATATGTCCGGACTTTATGAGAGCTAATGCTTCACTAGTATGAAAACGTCCAGTTTGATGTATCGGCATGAAACCTGAACCGAACGTAGATCTAAAGCAATCAGTTCCTTTAAGATGCATCACTGATGTCACAAGGATGACAAATCCACGAGAGAAAATGGCTGCCAGAATACACACTTTGAGTCTTAGAAACAATATGTGTGGCTAAAACTGCACATCTGAAAATAATGATGGTCTGTGAGCAATTTCAACTCTGTTACAGAGACAACGTTACCATCAACACATCACTTCTAGTTTCTTTCTGGACATCTTTCTGTTGCACTCAATGCCTATTCCACACTCAATGCTCACCGACTTTTGCGTATTTTTGTCTGTTCATATAATGTTTGAGTGAATGTGTGCTTCTTGGTCAGAGATATTGTGACTTTCTATGCGATATACAGAGTCTTGTGCATCATAGATGTTCAGGACTTTGTGGCTCTAACACCTATGGGACATATTTAACACGTGTTTAAATTAGGAAGAGTGAATAATTTAGCAACAGGGTTTCTTAGCTACAACTATTTTCATTAATTTTCGGTTGGGTTTTTGTAACATTGATCTTTCTATACAAAATAAATAAAACAGTTTAAAACCACGACCGAAGAGGGTCTACAAGTCAAACAGCTGTGATATGGGCCTTTTTTGCATTAAAATGAATTTATTAGATGCTTCTCTGTTGGACAAACAAAAACCACAACTATCAATAAGACTTAAAATTGTAACCTTTAATGTGACAAAAAAAAGGACGTAAAATAAATATCAGCCTAGAGTCCTTTATTTCTCTGATCTTTCTCTAAATCCTGTCCGGCGGTGCGGCACTCAGAATTGAATCTGTGTCCAGAAGTTCATCAGTGACATCATCATATAAACTTTGATTAGAAATTGTACTGGGTTTATTTCAAATGCAATAGACAGAGTGACAGAAAAGAAAGGAAAGAAGAGAGCAAAAGAAAGGGAGCAAAGTATGGCAAACAGTTTAAAGAGAAAGGAAACACAAATAGGTGAGGAAAAAGGAGAAAGCGAATCCGACACCACAGAAGTCTGATTCTACACCTGCAGAAAGAGAGGAAAAAACAGAACCAAGAAACTACAGCTGTTAAAAAAAAACATACAGTACATAACAACATCATCACTGAAAAGCAAATGGGACTAATTAATTCAAGACATATTTAGTGGCAACCACAGGCCAATATGGAGGGCATCTGTAAACAACTGAATCCAAACACCTGTGGATATGTGTGTGTGTGTGTGTGTGTGTGTGTGTGTGTGTGGTGTGTGTGTGTGGTGGTGCAAGCATGCTTTTTCTCCAAAACTCTATTTTATCTTATAGATCATAAAATGAGGCAATCCAAGAAGCCTGGAAACATTTTGTCATGCTCATTTTTGTTTCTCCACAACTCTTTTCAGATTTGATAACAGCCTGAAATCCAATCATTTCCCCCATTATTTTGGGATTGAGTAAAAGCTCAGCATTCCATGGATTGGTTGAAATCATAGACGCAAAACTAAACAACATAACCAAATTGACATTTATTTATATATTAGAAATGAAAGTCGTCAATCTTTTAAATAAACGAAAGAAAAAAAGTCTGAAAACATTTTCCATACTTTTTCACAACTGCGTATGAAATCTGTTTCCATGCAAACCCAGAGCTTACATCTGAAGCTGAAGCCATGGGTCTACTTGCTGAAGAGTGTCATAAAATAATCCAAGTGTTAGATTTTAAAGTAAATATTGAAAGATTTTCTGCTTCCTAGTGTTTAATCACCTGGTATTTTCATCACTTTTAACAACACTGTTTGCTTATCCACTGATTTGTAGCCTTACCTATTGACTCATTTACTATGAACTTTCAATTTAAAAAAAAAAACTGAGAAATTCAAATTAATTCATCTTTACACTAAAGATGTTTAAAGATGAACATATTATCTTAATAAATCCATAAAGTTTCAGAATTTGTTACCACTTAATCACAACACCTGCAAAGAAGAATTTAATTAGAAGAAGTCGTGAAGAAAACAGAACTAAAGATATCAGAAATGGGCCAATTTTCCCTTTACCAGCTGTGACAGGCAGTTCAATTTTTACAAAACCTGGGCCCTTTACCCTCAAACCACGAATTCTCACTGTTTTCTCTAAACTAAGAGAATTTAGCTTGGTGCAACGATTCAACTCAACAAAACAAACTAACAAAAAAATGTGACAGTTCAGGGAAATATCCTGTGACACATAAAAGAGGATAACCTTGTAATCAGTTCATTATAATTCATATATCCACAAAACTGCATGTCTGTATTCAAACCAACATATACAATCTGCTGGGTTTAAATGGAAAACCTTTTTTCCCCACTGATTTCAGTGACAAAATTAATCTTATTCAACTATTACGCAATTAACACTTTCCTGTTGTTCAATTCCAACTAGCATAATTCAACCTTCGCTGCAAACCAGATCTATAAAAATATGGGCCCGGTCAAATCTAATCGGTGCAAATCAATAACCCATATGGGGCAAACCAATAAAGAAAACGAACCCAGTTGGTTAAACGGTGTTTGAACAGTAGCAGCTGACAAGAGGTGGTTATTTAAGATCACAGAAACCGGTGTAAGAAAAGCTCCTAAATAAGACAATCGATGGATCCAATCACCCTGGAGCTCATGTAAAGGCCGACAATGGAAAAACGGGAGTGAGCAGCCAGCGCACCGTTACACACAGAGGTGTGTTGGATCATCAACAGGTCAACTAAACCTCAGGCTTTATTGGTCCAGGCCAGGTGATCTGCATCCACCTGCAGGCGGACTGGGCCTCTGCTCTTAAACGAAGCTGCATATCCATAGCGACCTCTGGGTTGTAGATAAGCCCGTAATAATGAGCGGCTTTTAACTAAGAATTCACAGGTGTGGAGTGTGGAGAAGCTGCTCTCATTATATTCAACCCGCCTCGTAGTCTGGAGGCTGCCGCCGCGTCAAAACCGCCCCGGCAACGCAGGAGAAACTCGCAGGGAAAAAAACAACACAGTTTTAACTCCAATAGTCCGAGTTGTGACCGGGATAAGTGACAGGCGCCCGGGAAGGAGCTGGTGCGCTGAGGAAGACCGACCGTTTCAGCCAAAACCAGCGTCTCTCAACATCAACATAAACATGTTCGCAGGAGCTGTTGGCGGACTGAGGAAAAAAAAAAAAAAGAAAGTTTCTGCCGCGTTTCGGTGGGAAACATTCAACCCGACAGGCTCCCAGCCCTCCCGACACTCAGTCCGCTCCAGAACTGAACGGAGCCACAATGAAATACTGCAGGACCGGCTTAAATTTGTAATAATTTCAGGCTGCGCCTTACCTTCAGGTCCGCACTCTCCGCCATCTTCTATTTCTGCGCGCAGGCGTGCTGAGGTGTTGTCACATGACTGGGACGCGCAGAGGGGATTCGTGAACGCGCACCGAGCGATAGTGATGGGTTCAAGAGCACACCTGAAAATGGGAAAAACCCAAATCTATCCATCTTTTAACAACGGGAACGAAAAATACATTATTATTTCATATTAATACATATACCTATGCAGTTACTGGCTTGTTTAGTTTCAGTACAGTTGTTTTATTGGTAAACCTGTGAGGTAAGAGTGAAATTGTTGTCTGTGTCACCTTTAGTTATGTAAGTTACTTAAACAGAAGCTTCACCATAATTACAGACAGCAACGATTACAACTAAGAGCAATAAAATAATTATTTATAAGCAAATAAAACCGCAGTGTTATATGGTCAAATGAATGCAAGCTGTAAACCAATCCATCAGTGTAACTGACAGACTTGTTTGAAGGATGTGTCTATAACTCATTGTCTTCTAGCTTTTTGGCTTGCTTCCAGCTTTCATCACTTTGCCTCCAGCTAGCTCTACCACCTTTGTCCAAGAGGAACAACAATGATGGACAGAAATACTGCAGAAAGCACAAAGATGCACAGCAGGAAACTCCTTTGGATTTTCAGGGTCGTGTGGGAGAAAATTTGTCCCGAGAAGAAAAAAAAAAGTGAGATTTGATATGTGACCGGCGTGGCACTCACAACACCATGAAGCATCCTGATACAATCTCTGTGTTGAGCTGCTTCTCATCTGATGGATTTGGACCCAGTGATTCACATGATCCCTGCCAAGAAAAAAAAAGTGTGATCAAAAAGTCCTCTAAGTGCAACTTGCGATGAACTGTGCATCTGCTAGCATGATGGAGCACCACACACTAAACCAAGAATAACAAAGTGAATCAAAGAGCAGAACCCTGACATTTTGCATCCTCTCTCTCTACTCTCTGCACTTTGACCCCTTTTTAACAACGCACCCTTTTTTTATTACCTGTGGTCAGTTCACTCAATGCAGGTCCATAGGCAGAGCTCAATAACTCCAAGAAATAACACTTCTCCTAACTTTTGGTTCAACGTCCACAACACTTAGGCCTTTGTATATCAGAGATGCCTTTTGTCATTTCTTCCAAAACAATTGCCAATCATTTTGTCCATGCATCGATTGCTTCTATACAACATTCTGTTGTTTCATAATGTTCTATGCACTTATGTCTCAAAAATGTCTCCCAAACTGAACAGTTTCTCTCACGTGAACATCAGCTTTTACAGTTGTGCACAGCTTCACCCACAGGCTGTTTCTAATGTTCGCTGAAAATAAATTTGTGCTTTCTTTTGCGCAATGTTGTGAACAAATAGGAACAGCAACGAGCAGTAAAAATGCAAAGCATGCATATTCATGCATACATGAAAACTGACAGATACAGTAAGTTACACATAACTGTATTTTTAGCGAGTTAAACTCACAAAATGTAACTTACAAAAAGTACAGTTATGAGTAACTTACTGTATCTGTCACTTTTCAAATGGCTGTACAAATAATCCAAAGTATTTTTAGTTAGTGTCTACAGTGAAATCATGACAAAGCTATTTGAATATATTGTTCATAAACATGTAAGGACTTTTCATTCTGATGACATGATTCTTGCTTTTGATGAATGAAGAATCCACTTTGAGCATTTTGCAACTTATCAGCTAAGATTTGCAGTTTGTAGTTGATTTTTTGTTTTAGAAATTCCCAAGCTGTTGCATAAATATTAAGTGAACTGATAAATGCACAAAACAACCTGAAAAAAACTAAGACAATATTAGTCAGATTTTGTCCTATGTGATGACAAAGAGAAAAATAAATAAGTTGTAAAGGAAAAAGTCAACTAGTAAAAAATGTTGACATGACAAAAATAAAACCTTCTAACCTGTTTTCAATTGTGTTGTCTTCAAGGCCCTGTAAAAACTAAAACATTTAAAAGTCACAGAACCCAACATTAGTCCTGTTATCTAGATTTTTGGTCATGACATCTGAAAAGTGATTTATCTTTCTTTCATTAGAAAGGTGTTGGGATATAATGGCGACAACGTTCAAATATAAAAGTACTGAGTTGCTTTAACCGTTAAAGGCAAAAATAATTGTCCAAAGAAACTAATCCAACAGGTGCTAATTTAATCTACTCCAACTACAATGAAAATATTTCATCAACAATTTTCTATTGCTTCAACAAACTAAACAAAAACTAGGTAAAAAGCCAAGTAGAATGAGAACAACTATAATGAAATGTTAAGGTTTTTGTCAACAAATAAAAAACAAGACCACAATATTGTATGGAGATACATTTTAGTTGTCTGAAACAGAGGGACTAGTTGCTCGTAATAACTAAATATTTCCTCTAGGCGTTATGGTGACACATTGTAAAGAGTCATAAACATTCACTTTTCACAGATCTTTTGTTTCTAATTATTTAAGTAAAATTAGTTGACTGACTAAAATGCAAAACAAATTAAACTGCATCTTAGTCAAAAGTCTTTGACGAAAAAAACACAACATTAAAATGACCCGTCAAACTTAAAACTGATTCCAACATGTTGGAAGGATTTGACTGTTTTCAGAAAGTTGCTACTGAAAGTTATAACTGCGAAACTATTCACAACTTAGAGCTGTCATGTTACCTTACAACCAAAACTTAAATGCAAAATTTGGCGGGATAATCTTGGACTTTCTGTTAAGTTTAAACCGACAGCCTCTATCAAGCGACCTTAGGCACATTTTGTTCTTTGACAGCCAGTTTCTGACTATACTTCATGCTGTGGCCCAACAAGTTGAAGGCCACACATGTTTACGTACTGCTTCAGACCTTGGCCGTCGAATGATGTTTTCTCTGTCTCTGTAAAAAGTGGAACAGTTCAATTCTTGGCAGATCAGAGCTGAGAAATATTTTGAGGTCTTTTTGATGATTTTCTAATTAGAATGTCAAAACATTTTTATCATTGTAATGTTTCCCGTTTTGTTGACATAAACAGAGCTTCAAATAACTTCTTTGTTAATATTTAAACTTTAAGCCTTCATTTGTTTCATTCACAATTTTTCAGTCTGGCTCAAACTCAAACTAGGAATCTTCAGATACACTTTCTGATGTCGTGGCCAACCGGATATTTATGGAGAAAAATAAAACTATTCCTTACTTTGCGTTTGGAGGCCAGTAGAGGGCGCCAAGTGATTTCAAAAGAAAACAAATCCAGCATGACGTGAATCCTCCGAAGCTTGTCCTGCACAATTACCAAACATTTCCATCCCTGCTTACTGTAATAAGGTTGTTCTTCTACACCACACCGGACTTTATAACACTAAACACATTTTGGCTTTGTGCACAAATCCATAATGAAGGAAAAAAAGAGAGAAATGCACAAAGACTCATTGACAAACCAGTTCTGCTGCTTGGTTCAGAGAGAAGAGGCCTCATTATGTCATTATGTCTCGCTGCCTTCTGTTGCATTGTTGATGCCCTGCGAGGGGACAGGTGTCCACTGACCACAAATGATTATAGGGCAAATAATCAATCCACATCCCAGGGAGCAAATACTGTGAGACCATGATCCAGAAGCAAAAATAAAGAGTTATTCTTCTTATGAAATGCTTGATATGACTATGAATGGGATCCATTGATGCACGTAAAGTTAAACATGAAGGCCTGACATCAAACAAATAAACTCTATCAGTGCACGGACATGACAAAAATGTCTATCGTACAAAATCTACATGGCGTAAACGAGACATTAAATGCCACACAGTCAACTCTGAATCAACCCTTCTGATTAAATTACACTGCAATAAAGTAGAAGATAACAAAATTGGTCATGGCATGAGGCCAACCATATTTATTGGTAAATATTTGCAAACACCTAGAAAATGTATTCAGCTTTCACCGCTGAGCAAAATCTCACTCTGTGAATTTTAGAAAAAGAAAAAAAAACAAACCTAAAATATTTAATATTACTAAAATATTTATTCAATTCAGAAAAAAAATCCCACATTAACATATAAAGTTTTGTTTTCATCTTTAAATCACTCACTGGTACCACAGTTAACGGCACCACAAACTCCTGCTTAAAACGTTAATAATTGTGCGTCACCTCAGGTTGATCTGTGTCAGTTTATCATCCATCCATTTTCTTTACACCCTTGTCCCTTGGTGGGGTCGGGAGGTGCTGGTGCCTATCTCCGGCTGGCGTTCTGGGTGGGGGGCGGGGTCACCCTGGAGAGGTTGCCAGTCTGTCGCAGGGCAACACAGAGACAAACAACCATGCACACACACATTCACACCTAGGGGCAATTTGGAGATGCCATTTAACCTGACAGTCATGGTTTTGGACTGTAGGAGGAAACTGGAGTACCCGGAGAAAACCCATGCATGCACAGGGAGAACATGCAAACTCCTTGCAGAAAGGACTGGGGCTGAGAATCAAACCCAGAACCTTCTTGCTGCAAGGTAACAGCTCTACCAACTGCACCACTGTGTAGCCCTAATAGTTTATCAATGATCCACAATTTCCTGTTTTTCTAGGACATGGCTGTCCACCGCCAGCCCTCAGCCAGGTTTACATGTTACACACAGGATTCAAATAATCCAAATAGCTCCTCAGTATGTCACAGTCCATCTTATCCACTTCTCAAAATAGGTAAGATGGGAGACCATGCCAGTCTACTAGCTCTATAAGAGCTGATTTATTCCTTGCAGTCCACTCTACTCTTTGTTTGACTGTAAAGACAGTGACAAGTACGGTTCATTCAGGTGCAGTTCAGTTTTTGTGGCTGTGCTGAATTGGTAGTTTTGCCTCCAGCCAGAGGGTGGCACCAAACACCAACACTATATCTTAACATTCTGCTTACTCCCCTTGTCCCACGGGACCTAACAAAAGCCCCAAAATAAAGCAGCTTACTTGAATTTGAAATCCAAACTCTACTTTGCACGATGAAACAATCTGTTATTTATCAATACAACTCAATTTAATTCATTTTTATCATGTGTTTCTTTGTTACACAACACAAAACGACAATCAATACTAGTACAGTTTACTTTTTATGACAAACCAACTGTCATGTTTTCTTTTACACAGTAAAGGTTTATTATTGTGTTTATATAAATGTGAATTACTGCTGAATTAAGTATACTGAAAGGGAAAAGGGTCAAAAATCTGTAACTTTTTTGTCAACAGTTCATTTTTTATGCTGTTTAGGACGTCAATTATGAAAATACTTCTCTCGTACAACAACCTCCAACGTGAAATGTTGGAGATGTTCAACATAAGAACACCTTCAACATAAGATGTTGACCATAAGATGTTCAAAATCTTATGTTTAACATCCTGCAAATCCTGCAAATAATTTTTCAGGATTTATGTTCATCTTACAGATCAAAATGTTCAAAATCTTATGTTTAAAATCCTGCCAAATTATATAAGATGTTCAACATCTTGTGTAGGGCAGTGTGTGTGAACGTACAACGTATGACCTGTTGGACAGTGAAACATCTACTCACAGCTTCAGCAAGTGAAAAAACTAGGGGAACTCTGATTTTGGGCAACTTTATATCCTCTAAACTGAATTTGTTTTTATTATGTCTGAGATTAATTGTTGTGTTTGGGAGCTTGTGTGATGTGAGGAGTTAGCTGGAGGTGCAGGTCAAATATAAGTTCAATTCATACATCAATTCGGTTTATCTGATGTGTGTGTGTGTGTGTGTGTGTATGTGTGTGTGTGTGTGTTGTTCACCGCAGCGAACAGAGACTCCAGGGACACCAGCAACACAAAGAAGGCACAAAACCTCCTGAAACAGACACTTAAAAAACAAAATCTGAACCAAAAAAAAACACAGAGATATAAGGAGGAGAAATTGTCACAGAAAGGAATAACAAGCATGCATTGACTTTGTATTTTTACCAGGAGACGCATCATGCAGACACAGAAAGGGAAACCTGCTCACCAAGTTGACATCCAAAACCAGAGCCGCTTGAGGCTGTGTGGAACCCAAATTCCAGTGCACATAATTTCTGAAATAAATAGGCATAATTAAACTGTGGAGACGAAACATGACTTACTCGTTTGGTGTGACAGATGTGTGTGAAGTACAGCAGACTCAGCAGTCAGAGAGGAGCTTCCATCTGTCATTTATTTATTGATCGGTTTGAAGACATGAGCAGCAGAAATGAGTCATCCAGCAACAGTAAATTACATATGTTAACATAAATATCAATGAAACATTTCCTCAGTATATTACTTGAACCTCAAGCAAATAAAAAGCTGAAATTTTGTAAATTGAAAAAAAAAATCTAAAGTTTTGTTTTTAATATATATGAGGTTTTAGCTATAATTTATGTGAAATGGCCCTTTACTTGAAGTAACTTAGCTTGCATTGCCTTGTCCTGGCTCTGTTTCAAATCCACAATGTGTACTGTCCATCAACAATATGAACATAAGGAAACTACAAAATGATGCAAGAAGGCCATAAAAATGCAAAAATAAGAAATGATTTTAAATCAGATTTTTTTAAAAACTGAAATTAGAGTTTGGAAAACCGAAGCATACAAAATAAATGAATAAACATTAACAATGACTCCAAAAACCATAATGACACACACACAAAAAAATTTGAAAAACACAAAAACAATGACATTAACATGACTACCATATTTTGTCTGCTTATATAGCACCTTATTCCTGAAGAAGGCCCTGCTGTTCGCCAGCCAGACACTGCTGACTGATTACATAAAGGTTACAAAATAACCAAGCAAAAAATAAAAAAATAATAATAAAAAAAAATGCTGAAAAGATCCACAAAAACACACACACTGCATGACACAAATCAAAAACAGGGAAACACAATATCTCAAAAAAGAAATGAATAAAAATAAAACTTAAAAATACCCCAAAAACACAATAAACGCAAATCAACCAATAAATAAATAAATAATAATAAATAAATAAAAATAACAGCAAACAGAAAGATAGACATTCTCAAAAACAATCACAGGCGAGTGACACATGCAAAAAAACTCACAGCACACCACATAAGCACAAAGAGAAACGTAAATCCGGCCAAACAATCCCAGAAACAGCCGGTCCGATTAAACGAGATCAAACTCAACAAGACAAGTCATCCGTCAGTGTTTGTGTCCACATATCAGCCCCAGTCATCCCCACCGTGTTATGATGCTGCTCATCTTCTGGAGCTCGTCAGCATTCAGAGGGAACACGCTCTGCCTCAGAGGGCAATTATGTCTGCAGAAAATTAGCATTCAACCTGCACCGGTGACATTATGCGAGTGTCTGTCTCAGCATGAGGCACGCAGGGTAATCAATACCTATTAGTCGTCCCATCTGAAGAATTAGATTTCACCAGTGGATCAACCTGCCTCCATCACGCCCCACCTCGCCTCCCCGACTCCACGTCAAACATTGGAAGATGACTGGACATGTCATGCACTGATGTCGGCCGCCTAATGAAAGAGATCATGTTTAGCTCAAACTACTATGGGAGGTAACCCGATCCACCCCGGGGGGAGAGGGGAGCTGTTCTGGAAAGAGGCCAGCAGGTGTCAGGCTCCCACCAGGGGACCCAGAGGAAAAAAAAACAAAACAAACAAACAAAAAAAAAAACCCAGTGAAAGTCAGGGACATGAATCCCAGAGAGCTTTTCAGGTTTTATTTGAATTTGTACAGAGATAAACAGGAGAGAATGGTGTGTTTGTGTCAGAAAGCAAGAGTCGATTCTTTCAGAGCCGCTTTCGAGTCGATTCTTCTTTTGAACGAGTTCAGCGAATGAGAAAGAACAAAAAAAAAAAAGAAGAAGCTTGTAGTTTACATACTTGGAACAGTGTTCGTATAAAAAGAGCTTCAGGTGAAAGAAAAAGAAAAGGTTTTGGTTCAGTTTGCTGAGACAGACAAATTCAACAGAAAGTAAGAATGAGAAACACATTCTTAAACAGATGCATCAGTGTGTTTGTTTTTTTTTTCTTCTTCTTCTTCCTTTTAGCTCGTTGCAGAACTTTTCTTTACAGTCTGAAGTGAAGACCTGAAGGGGTCGCTGCGCTAAGTGCTCGTTACTACGTGCTGCGTTTGTGACACGCAAAGACAAATCCAAACGTGTTTTAGTTTTGGTGTTTTTTGTTAATGTCGTCTGTTTAAAGTGCTTCATGACAAACACGGTGTACAAACCCAAGATAAATTACAAATACATGTAAAAACATATTCAAAGATGCAACAGAATCTAACGAAAGAGGGGTTTTTTTTAACTTAATGTCATAATAAATACAAGCATTGCACATTGTCACATGACATATATATATTTATATATATATATATATATTTGTATGTATATAATGTAGTATTTTTCTCTTCAGAGTAGTGAAAGAGCAGACAGTTTCCATTCGTTCCTTGGTTTGAGCTTCGCAGCTTCGGATCAGCAAGTCCTCCGGTTAGCAGCGTGAAGCTCACGTTTCCTCCTTAACACAAGAGTCCGGTTCTTTGGAGGAGAGGCCGCGGCCCAGTCCGTCTCCTTCGGAGCCTTGATGGATTCTCACAGAGGTGTATCCGACCAGCAGCAGCAGCAGTCCCAGGGTTACAGGTGGGAGAAGTCAACACATGAAGGCTCTCCAGGCCGGATCTTTGAGTGTGTGTGAGCGTGTGCGTGTGTTTCCCCGGGCTGCTGGGCTGCGCTGGCACTAAGGGGGCAGCAGGGGCGGCTTGAAGGTGCAGGCTCCGCTGCACTGACGGGGAGTGAGCATCTTGCAGGAGAAATGGTGAAGGGCGTCGTGAGCTTCTGGGGGGGAAGGAGTCCGTCGGTGAGGACATGAAGGCGAGAACAACAACAAAAGTTCGATTAGCGACCGCTTGTATTTTAATGCTGACATGTTAAACGAGGGGTGTCCAAAGCGTGGTCCCGGGGACCCGTTTGTGGCCCTCTGAATAATGACACTTTGCCCGTTGCAAACCTGACTTGACCAGAGCAGGAGGTTGAGAAATTACAGCAAATGCGTTTGAAGAAAGAGCAAAACTCCACCTGTCTCAGGTGACAAATGACCGGGAAATTTCAGATGTTATAAAAACAAATATGTCCACTTTGTTTCTTCCATTAAAACAAACCATGTTCAGTTTATCTCTTGAGCATTTAAAAGTAAAAAAAAGAAAGAAAAATAAGATGACTGATGAAACATAAAATTAGTGTTTATCTTTTTAATTAAATCTTAAATTTAAGTACTTTAACTTGTCTCATACTACAAAATGTTACAACACCTCTAGAAAATATCTGTGTACGTAGTGGAAGTCTAATCTTTCGATATATATATTAGGACCTAAATAAACCTAAACCAGGGTCTGGATTTGACTCCTGGCCTTAAATACTTTACAGATAGAAGCTGTCCGAAACAGAAATATTTCATTTGTTTTTGTTAATATCACATATCTGAGTGATGAAATATCAGCATCTGCAACATCTGTCCTTCATCTGTTCTGCTCCTTGGCTGAGGACAAAAGCTGAAAAGTTGGTGAGTTTCCTCACACCTGCGTTATACCGTTCACTTCTCCTTGTTTTAGCTGAAAACTTTGCCATTTTCAAAGGAACAATTTAATTTATGTTTGAACTTTAACTGGACCACTCTAATGCAGGAATACATTTTGATCTTAACCGTTCCACTGGAGCTCTGTGTTTAGTGAATCTCTGCCTCAGTTTGGAGTCTTCAGCAGCAGTTAGCTGATCTTTATCCAGAGAATAATAATAATAATAATTTTTAAAAAATCTGTCAAAAAACAGATTTTTCTTATGCTTTAGCTGTTCTGCCTTTCTTGGTCAAGAATGAAGCTTCATACTTTCAGGTAAGTAATGGTAGCAGTGTGGAAAAATAAGGAAGGTGTAGTGAAGACATGCAAAGGGCCAAATCGACGATGATTAACACTTTTCAACTAACTTGCTCTTGATGGAGGACCTTTCATTATTTTATTTTATTTTATTTTATTTTAGTGAGACTTGTGTTTTCCTGTCTGTGGACATAAGAGTTTTAAGGTTTTAGCAGCTTAAAAAGATTTTTTCACCTGTTTTTTGGAAACAACGTTGACTGGCAACTTTGATTAATTGTTGGGCTCCAAATAATGTCAAAGTGTCATTTGTTGATTTTTGTCACATACTAAGGTTTTATAAACTAATCGGACAGACTTTTTCATACATGGTTTCTTTCATTACCAATACTGTTTAGCGATTTTGCAAAGCAATCACCTGAACCCTGTAAGTACAGAAAGTTTAACCATTAGACAATTATTCTTTTAAACTTGAGCTTTCAGATTCTTTTCCTTCCTTTAGTCGCCCAGTTTCTTCTTTTTCTTAGACAAAGAATAACAAACTTTATTATATAAAAAATTGTAAAGTTTGTTCCTCCTGTCAGCCGGAGTCTCAACAAAGATCTTGAAACTCTGTTGTTGTCTGAAACGTCGATCAAACCCGTCATAAAGTTCATCTTTCCAGCTAAGCAGTTATTGTGTGAAAACAGGATTTGTTCTTCCAAAGTTATGAGATGATTATGATTTAACAAGTAATGACCATTTTACTCCATCCAGTTTCATCATTCAGCATCAGTACCATCGCACAGGGGAGTGTTTCAGTGTGTTGGATTTTATGAAATATTGCTGCTTATTGGCTTTTGGTGGAGAAACATCACTCCTTTTTTTATAATGATATCTAATTAACATGTAAATAAATATATTACCCAAAGAGAAACAAAAGTTACAATTGATGTAATTAAAAGGGATAAATTTGAGCCAAGTAGTACATATTTCAAAGCAAATGTCACCAAAAATGTAACAGAATAGGAGCTGATTAGCATTTTCATGCATCTAATGAAGCAGTGGGAAGTAGAGGTGACTCTCCACTGAGAGCCAGAACAGCAAAGCAGAAGAAGAACAAAGAGAAGAACAAGAGATAAGGTGATGGAATCAGAAGAGCACCGAAAAGAAGAGGAGAAATCTGTCATAATTGGTTGTTTTGTATGTTCATCTAATGACGGCTGCCACACTTACTGTACCATACAAAATGATCATATTTTGTTTAATTTGGTTTATAAATTGCACGTTGTTTTTGCAATATTTTCCCCACGCAGAAACACATTTTGAAGGAAAATGAGTGATAAACTGATTAGCTAAGCTCAGGTCAGATCTCAGAAATTCAATTTCCTGTAAAATAATAAATAAAATAATCACTCTAAACAACTGATGGGGTGATTTTATTAAATCAGATTATCTTTGTTTGGGCGGTTCCTCCCCCCCCTCATCACTCACTATAAAAATACTTTCCAGCCGTTCTAAAACAAAGGAGTAAATATTGCAGTGCTTTCCACTACTATGAGTACCAACTGGAAACAGGCTTGAAAAACAAGAGGCTGCACTTTAACTCTTCCTTACAGTAAATACTGACCACTGAGAAGCTGAAGGGAAAAAAAATAATAATAAAAAAGTAGCACTTGCATATTTATTAGAGCTTGTGGGCAAAATGTGAATATTGTTTTCTCCCTGTGGACCGGATCAAATTTACCTTTCAGCTTCTGCTGTATTGCATAACGAGCCTTTCTCTCTTGGTCCAACTCGCTGCACAAAGTGTCTATTAAAACAAAAATAAAAAGAATAAAATAAAAAATAAATAAATAAAATAACTGGTCAGAAAGGATTACTTGAGGAGAGTAAAACAATAAAAAATAAAACCGTGAGCATTATGTGGAGGAGTGTAATGTGTGCCGTTTGCCCCTGTGGTATTTAGAGTGACCCCTCTGTGTACTTGAACCCTGTATTTAAACGACTGTAACGTTAAACCAATCCTTTAACGGGTGGCATTAGTTGATGTCTACTGCATGTAACCGATACAGAGCTACATAATGGTCTGTCTATTCAATTTCCCAGAGCATGATTTAGGAGAAAATAACATTTGCAAGCAAAACAATGTAGTTTCAGTTTTCACCTTTGGACGTCCATTAATCCCCTCAACCACAAAAATAATAAATAAACGTGGAGCTTTACGAGAAAAAACAAACTCAACTTCATGTGTTTGATTTTTCAAATATGCAAGTGTCACTTTTTCCTTTTTATGAGCGTGAGAAGCTAGCTGGATTAACCAACAGGAGTTGTGTTACTGTAACGTAACGGAGGACCGATCTGAATCTGCTTGCCAAAGAGACCCACCTCGAACAATCTGCAGCTGCTGGACCATCTCCTCTCTGTAGGACAGCTCACGCTTCATTTGATCCTGGAAATTATCTGAGGAGAACAAGGAACCTCATCGTATGGACAGACGACTCGTTCTGCGTCTTGATTTTTTTTTTCTTTTCTAACGACTCTTAGCTCTCGCTGAATACACTCACTTTTTGCCCCTCATACCTTTCAGATGCTGAAATTCTCTCTCCAGCTTCTTCCTCAGCTCCACTTGCTCCACCAGCTGCTTCTGCAACTCCTCTGGAAAGAGACATTAGCATCAAGACGGATGATCCAGTCGCATCTTCTCATACTAATATAGTTAAAAAACACACACACACACACACCTGATCAAATTCACATCCTATTCTTTTCTACTCATAAGGATCTGTTGGAGCAGTAAAGCGACTTCAGGTGTGTCTCCATCCTTGATACAACCATTGCCCCCCTCTCTCTCTTTCCTCTCTCTCTTCTCACCTCTCTCTCTCTCTCTCTCGCAGCCTGCCGCAGTAATTGCCATGCATTGCCTGGAGGTGGAGACGATAATAACGGAGTCCCAGGGTTTTTCCAAGCGTTGTAAAATAATTAGCTGCCGCGCCTCGGGGTTATGGCTCTGTTCGTTAAAATATTAATAGCCTCTAAACGATTTCCCCTTACAATAATAAGTCAAAACTCCTACATCTCGTGATTAAGTGGTTAACAACTATGGAAACACTGTAGGCCTATAAAATGCAAATTCGCATTCGGGCGCGTGCGTCTATTAGCGGCTTCAATTCAAATCAGGTGGTGTGTTACGTTTATTCACGCGCGCGCTCGATTTGTTTAAATCGCTAAGGGGCCCCGGTTTCGCTTCGTAAATGTAAACGATCAAAAATAAAAACAAGGAAATAAGATTGGCCCCGTTCGAATTGTCGCTACGCTGTGAATTATTACGGATGATGTGTTGACTTTAAAATATCGCGAGGCTTAAAACGCTTCCTACCTTTGGCCATGTTCTCCAGATCTCTCTCGTGGACGCTGATGTCGATGCGTAAAGCTCCATCACCTGCAAATAAACCATTAAAATAAATCACATAAATTTAAAATGATGTCTTTATTTTTTTTTAAAAAAAAAAAATCTGATGATTTCAAGCTTTTTGGTTTTAAGCAATTAATCGTGTTTATCGGGAAATACACAAGAGGACACTTTAAAACCTTGTCTGTCCTTCTGCTCTGGATAGGTCGCTGAACCACGCTGAGTTTGTATTTCGGTCATGTGATGGACGCCTGGACATAAAGCAGGAGGACAATCGTCTTGGCTTAAAAAGCTGCTCGAAATGTGCTCGAATAAACAGCCGCTAATAAATTGGATCGATAATTTTACCGCTGGGTCTGCTGGACTGCTTGGAGCCGTAGGACGGAGGTTCGTTCAGGAGCAGCACCGGGCCGTCCTTTTCATGAGGGTACACCTGCAAAACAGAGAGCAATTACACGCCATTTGCGGCGGTTCTTCACATAATTGCAGCCATTCAGGGGGAAAATAAAGGAAAAAAAGGGGGAAAAAATTAAGCTTTGTTTTTAATTTGTTATATATATTATAGGTAATTAATGCCTTTTATTTAAAATTATGACTAGTAAGTGTTGGCCTATTTGGGCTATAATTTAACATGTGATCTAAAATTAACCAGATTCGTTGACATAATAATAAGAAAAGACGTCGTTGTAGTTTTAAAATATATATATTATATTTAAATAATATAATAATAATAATAATAATAATAATAATAATAATAATAATAATAATAATAATAATAATAATAATAATAATAATAAATAACAGTGCTGCTGCCTTGCTCAAGAGCAGGTAATTTGATCTCTGTTTTATAAAGTGTAAAAGCCAATTGCCTTTGATTAAGTCACCATTTCTATCATTTTTACCCCCCCCGCTGCTTCAGTCCAACCTTCCCTCCGGGGATCATTGAAGCTTCATCTCATCCAATCTCACCTCATGAAGAGGGGAGCCGTTGCGCATCTGCCGGTCCTCATCCGACGAGCCCTGCGGTGACGCCCCAGCTGCCCCGGGGCTGGAGGCGCCGTCGGGCCGCTCCTGACCCTCATCGGCAACAGAACAGACCCGGTCGAGCGCCGGGGAACCTCGCAGGTCCCCACCGGGGGAGATCAGGACCGACTCCTCTTCCTCCGGACCCCGGTTGGACTCTACGTCCACGTCCGGGTCGTCGTCTTCGTCGTCCACCACGCTGTCCCTGTCCGGAGAAGCCGACCTGTAGCTGGAGCTCTCGCTGATGAAATCCGGGGACAGGTAGCCCGGGCGCGCGCCGAACCCGTCCCGGTTGCCGTAGAGTTTGGCGATGGTCTCCGCGTCTTTGACCACGGGCCTGAAGGCCGAGACGTAGCTGATCTTCCTCTGGGAGGCCTCGTCCCCGGACTTGTCCTCGTCGTTCCTGGTGGAGGAGGACTGGGAGCTGGGGCTGCGCTCGCGGTGCGGGTGCGGGGTTGTGTCTTTGGGTGTGTTTGCGCCCCGGTCGCTTTGGTCCGACGGGTCCAACTCGGCTTGCCGGACGCCCGGACGCTCTGCCGGAGGCTTGGGCGGAGAGCCCGGATAGGGTGGCATGGGGAGCCCACCGGCTGCGGGCCAGAACATGGGGAAAGCCGGGTAGAGGGAGTCCTTTGCGCCGGGCCAAAACACCCCGGGAACCCCGGGTTTGCTCCCGTCAGTCACCCCGTCGATCTTTTTCTGACACAGCCCGTAGCTGGGGAAGCCATACGGGTGGGGAGGGAACAGGGGTGGGGGGATCTTCTGGAGCATGCCAAAGCTCTTGCTGGGCACCGGGATGACCGGGTAGCTCCTCGCGCCGCCCGCCAAGCTTAAGTTATTGCTTCCCTGCTCCTCGTCGCACCGTAACGTCTTGTGAGGGACCTCAGGGGAGCCAGTTGGAGCCAAGCTGGACGAGGCCTGCGACTTCAGCGACGAGGACATCCCCGACCCGCTCATGGGCAGAGTCCTTTTCCTGCTCCCGCCGTTGAACATGGCCTTAACGTCCTCCCACGCGTGGTTTATATCCTCCGACGGCTTCTTTTCCGTCAGTTTCAGGTGCCGCCTCCACGAGTTGAAGTTCGCCGCGTCCGGCTGCAGGTACTTGGACTCCGGGGTGCGGTGGGAGTGAAAGATGAACTTGTTCGGGGAGAAGTACATGTTGCAGAAGCTGCATTTGATGCACTTCGCCCTGGAGCTGTTGTATCTGGCGGGGATGAAGCTGCCCCTGCAGCCCCACGCGCAGTCGTGCGACACGTCGAAGGCGAAATTCTCCGGCAGCTTCGGGGGGCTGTGCGCCCCCAGGAACGACTTGCAGAGCCGCTCGGCCTCCCGCTTGGTGATCATGCCGCAGCGCCTGGACGAGATGGGCATCGCGCCGGCGCGCCGCAGCAGCTCCAGCTGGACCGGCGTGCACTGCACGCAGGTGATGCCCAGAGCCACGCGGCGGTTGTGGATCTCGTTGTAGCTGTAGTTCTTCAGCAGGGTGTTGGAAATCTGCGCCAGGCAGAGTCTCTCTTTCCCATCTATGACCAGAGACACGATGGGCACCCCGTACAGGGAGGTCTCACTCACTTGGTTCGGTTTGAGGGAGTTTGGGCCGGAAAAGCTCTGAGCGTCCTGCTTCGAACTCGGGGAAGAGCTGGCGTCTCGTCCCGCGTCTCCAAGATGTCCGGGCATCGACTCCATCCCTGGAAGCCTGACGGTCAGAGATAGAAGCGCTGAAATTTAGCTTAGCGGGGGAGGGGGGTGGGGATGGGGGGGGGGGGGGGGGGTACAACTATTTTTTTAAAGTAAGTATATAGAAAAAAAAAAGCATTAAATGTTATTAGCCTATATCAATTATTTAATCATAACTATTTTGTTTTTGCCTATTTAAATCTAAATAAGTAATAAATATGCAAATAAAAACACTAATAATTCCATTAATACGAAATTATAATAATACTAAAAATTATTAAGTAATAATAATAATAGTTTAATAACTGCAAAAGTGAAATTAGTCTGAGCCCTTTTCCTGCGCGTCTCCGGCCTCCTCTCGGATTTCTGTTTTTCTTTCTTTTTTTTTTTTTTTTTGGGTGACCTCCTGCGTGGAAGGAGGACCTCTCCTGCTCCCCTTATCTTCAAATCGGCTCAGCACTTACGGAGCAGCTACTTAAGAGTCACATAAGATCCTTACACACGGAAAAGGACAGAAGGAGAACGCAGCCTGAGCTGCGCCAATGCGCTTAGCGGAGAGGAAAAGAGCAACTGTAAGCTGCTTTTCTGGTAATTACACGGATCCAAGCGTGCGTCCCCGCATTGTTAATAAAAGACCAGCCCTATATATAATTAAAGCTTCAGTGCAGATTAGCCCCAGACAGTAGCCGGGAATTAGGTTGGAGCGGGCCTCTCTCACGTTCACCTGCGCCTTTACTGACGGCGTAATGTAGGCCGCGGAGATCTGGCATGCAGGGTTTTTCATTAAAGTTTAATAATGGCTGAGTAACCGTTTTTTCTTTCTTTCTCAGAATCAAAGACGCACGCATGCTCCAAACTCGATTCGTGCTTGAGATATAGCAACAAAACACATGTAGACACTGATATGTTCTTTTTTTCTTCTTCTTCAGTTAATTGAATTTAAAGAGAAAAAAAATGTAATTAAAACAAAACGACGTACCTTTCTCTCCCGAAAAAAAAAAAAAAAAAAACACGCCAGCGATGATCAAAGTGGAAAAATAATAAAAGAATAAATAAATAAAAATGACAAGAAGATGAAATTTCAGGATTAAAGTTGTCCGGATAGAAACGACGATTAAAAACAAGAGGGCAAAACACCGCAGAGTGTGAACTTTATGTCAGTTGGTTGAAATGCGAGAAGCAGCAGCAGCAGCAGCAGCAGCAGCAGCAGCGCACAGGACCTCCATCCTGTTGGAGCTCAGGGAGGTGAATGGCGTGCAGACAGGAAGCACATGGCACCTCTCTTCTCCTCCTCCTCCTCTTCCTCCTCCTCCTCTCCCTGCTGTCATGCTGATGTGTAATAGCTCTCCCTCTCTGCCTCCCCTCCTCTAACGCACACATAAACACACGCTGAGCTGCACGACACTTTGGATAATTCACAATTTTTTGACTCACAAAGATGACAGAGGGATAATTCCCAATTAAGCCCCCGCTGACCCCATATTGGGAGAAATTTGGCCTTGAGATTATCGTTAATTCCTGCTAATTCGAGTCAAATAAACACACACACACACACACACACACACAAACGAATTATAAGACAGTTTATCAGAAATGTAGCGTTTACGGAGATGCAATCAAGTGGGCAACGTGTCAAGCGGCTCCTTTAAACTCTACTTTAGTGAGGGCCCTCTGGAGGCCCCCCTGGGGTCAAACTGATCATGGCATTTCATTTGCATTAAGGATCAGCTCGGTTGCGATTGTGCATCTTGCGTAATTTGCTCCCAGAGTCAAAGCGAGTTGCAGCTCGCGTTGCGCTGCGGAGGGCAGAAAGAACACCAAAAAGGCCCGGGATTATTTATCAAGTTACTCGGCCATCTGTCAGGTTTCCACGCTCGCCACGCGTAAAAACCGTCTGCAGCTTCAGGGACGTAAAAAAAAAAAAAAAAAACAGCAGCAACAACAACAAAAAACAAGTGAGCCTGAAAGGAAGGATGGATGCTAATCTAAGGCAGATGCGTGGAAATTTAAGCAGGTTGAGTTTTGACTTATTGCAATAATAACTGAATGAAGCCGGTTAATGTTCCCAATCGACATGTACCACAGTGAAGAAAATGTTAAAAGGTGAGGTCGTTTTAGGCGGGTCTTTATTCGTATGAAGACACTCTTAATATGAAATGCAGGGGTGTCCCTACAAAGTCTTTCAAAGGGTTGATCACTTGGGGGGTGGGGGGGGGGGGCTCAGACCACCAATAAATAAATAAATAAATAAATACATAGATAAAAAAAAGACTTGCATGCTGCAAGGACACCAAAAACAGAAAATAGCAGATAAAAAAAAGAAAATAAATGAAAATCAATACAGCACTTTGTAGCATTTCTTTCTAGTGAAAAATGAGTTAATCTTAATTGACAAAATGACCTAAAAACATACCAAATGTGTTAAATATATCAAACTTATATGTTTATTATTCATTGTAAGACAATGTTAAGTAATTAGACAGTGTGACACATTAGTTAATCTTTTTGAGTTTCTTTGTTTTGGGGTAAAAACTATCAGTGATCAGCCAAGGTGTTTTTTTTTAAAACATATTTTTTAACAGTGATGCAGAACATCTGGATGAAGTGCTACAAATATATCTGGGCCAGTTTTCCCCTTCCCTATTTTTATTTTTAATCGGTATTGTTCCTAAAGTATAATTGAAATCCATGTATTGTGCCCAGTTTTCAATAATTTCCGTTCTTCTCAAACAGACCAGTTTTGGTGGGTCAAACTTCTACATTTCCTTGGATGACACCTAAAAGTATACTTTAAATCATATGTTGTCAAAATGGTCACAAAATATCCCTCTGATGGATCCAAGCTGACTTAGGGTTAGTAGCTACAAAACATAAATTTCCATCTGGAATGGAGTAATGACCTACATCTTAACCCATCCCAGGAAAATGAACTTCCCCCAAAAAATGTTGTGCAAAGAAG